>CAWUFW010000720.1:2790000-3422500 GCA_963921515.1 Calotriton arnoldi
CCCCCTTCAGAGGAAAAAAAAAAAAACGATCGGGCCCGCAGGCCCGCCCCCTTCCTTCACCACTCTGCAAACGCGTCTTGCAGAGGGGAAGCAATTCCCCTTGAATACTGGGGGTCCTGGGGGCCAACTAGCCCACCAGGAACCTCCAGTATGCGCCAGAGCTGCCTTGCAGAGAGGTGTACAGAGGCCACGCCCCTTTTACACCTCTCTGCAACGCAGCTCTGTGGCGCTTTTGGAGGTATATGGTGGGCTAGTTGCACCCCAGGGACCCTCAGGATTCAAGGGAGTTAATCCCCCGACTTAAAACGCGCCACGGGCGCGTTTGCACAGTGGTGAAGGGAGGGGGCGGGGCTTCAGGTGACATGTGTGCAAACAGGCCCACTGGCGCGTTTTAAGATGGGGAATTAAATCCCCTTCAATCCTGAGGGTCCCTGGGGGCCAACTAGCCCAACAGGTACGTCCAGAAAGCGCCACAGAGCTGCGTTGCAGAGAGGTGTAAAGGGGTGTGGCCTCTGTACATGTCTCTGCAACGCAGCCCCTGGCGCATACTGGAGGTTCCTGGTGGGCTAGTTGGCCCGTAGGGACCCTCATGATTCAAGGGGACTTAATCCCCTACTTAAAACAGCGCCACGGGCGCGTTTGCACAGATGTCACCTCAGGCCCCGCCCCCTCCCTTCACCATTGTGCAAATATTCCTCTAAAATCAGCCGAAATACGAATTCCGATTTACTCACCTGTTATCAGGAGAGACCTCAGTGCTGCATCTTTCAGCCCAGTACTGATCCTCAAAAGTAATTTTAACCGTACTTGCCAGTAACTTGAATTTCCTTCCATAGGATATAATTGCCTGCTTTTGCTGAAAAAGTTTCTAAGTGTTGATTTTTGAAACATACAAATATTCCTCTAAAATCAGCCGTAATCACGAATTCCGATTTACTCACCTGTTATAAGGAGAGACCTCAGTGCTGTATCTTTCAGCCCAGTACTGGTCCTGAAAAGTAATTTTAACCGTACTTACCAGTAACTTGAATTTCCTTCCATAGGCTAACATTGACTGGTTTCACTTGGAAATTCTTCTAAGTGTGGAGTTTTGGAACTTTAAAATATTCCTCTAAAATCAGCCGAAATACGAATTCCGATTTACTCACCTGTTATCAGGAGAGACCTCAGTGCTGCATCTTTCAGCCCAGTACTGATCCTCAAAAGTAATTTTAACCGTACTTACCAGTAACTTGAATTTCCTTCCATAGGATATCATTGCCTGCTTTTTGCTGAAAAAGTTTCTAAGTGTTGATTTTTGAAACATACAAATATTCCTCTAAAATCAGCCGAAATACGAATTCCGATTTACTCACCTGTTATCAGGAGAGAACCCAGTGCTGCATCTTTTAGCCCAGCACTGACCCTGAAAAGTAATTTTAACCATACTTACCAGTAACTTATCTTTTCTTCCATAGGAATCCATTGTCTGGTTTTCAGCAGAAAAGTTTCAAAGTGTCGATTTTCACAAACTACAAATATTCCTTAAAAATCGCCTGTATGACTTAAACGCATTTTTCAACTGTTTACAGGAGATGCACCAGTGCTGGATCCAGGATCCAACACTGAGTAAGAAAAAGTAACGATAACAGTTTTTACCTGCTAAGTGAATTTCCTTCCATAGGATAACATTGGTGATTCTATGAGGAAAAGTTTCTAAGTGTCAACTTTTAAAATACAATAATATTCCTTAAAAATCACGACTGTAACCAAAACGCTTTTACTCAACTGTTTACAGGAGATGTCCCAGGACTGAATCTAGGATCCAGTCCTGTGGTTAGAAAAGGTAATCCATAAAGTAACTAATTGCATTTAACTAGAAATTCACATTGAGCTGAATGTTGCATTGTGTTTGAAAATGTGTTGCCCATTGCAACAACTGTAACTACTGTACTTAAAAGTCTATTGCCTATGTGCTAAGTATTTAAACTAAAGTAATTCATTCTGAGAAAGTATTTTTGTAATGTAATGTATAATGTAATTACAATGTAATTTAAAAAATAAAATATGTAAAAGAAATTGTTTCTAAAAATGTAGTAAATCAGTATGAAAAAAATAATATAAAAATTAATACATTTAAAAAACCTTTGAAATTCACTGAAAAAACCGTAGGTTTCAGGCACGTTATAGTTACAAATTAGCATTTAAAAAACCTTTGAAATTCACTGAAAAAACCATAGGTTTCAGACACGTTATAGTTAGAAATTAGCATTTAAAAAACCTTTGAAATTCACTGAAAAAACCATAGGTTTTAGGGACAGTTATAGTTACAAATTAGCATTTAAAAAACCTTTGAAATTCACTGAAAAAACCATAGGTTTCAGATATGTTATAGTTACAAATTAGCATTTAAAAAACCTTTGAAATTCACTGAAAAAACCATAGGTTTTAGGGACAGTTATAGTTAGTTGGACATTTCACTCGTACAAAACCCGTGAAATTCCCCGTTATAGTTAGTTCAGCTAACTATAACTCGCGCCCCGCAATGCACTGCTGATGACGTCACATATTACATCACTCATGACATGGTCAGTGACATCACTGATGACATCTCAAATGACATCACTGATGACATCATCCACGTGATAATCTGATGCAGCTCCTCACACCCTAATATAACCTTTGATACACCCAATCTAAATTACAGACTGCCATTCGCAAAACTATAGACACTCCAACACCAATAACTACATACCCACTCACTGATTCTTAGGTCTACACACACACATCCACTCACTCACCCGTACAGTCACTCATACTTATGGTCACTCAGTACAGGACTATCATATGCACTCTTACTCCTATATAGACACTCAAACACCGCCACTCATCCATAGAGGTACTCACACACCTAGTCAGTCATGCAAATAATTAAACACACTGCCATTTACTCACCTATACAGTTATACACACACCAGCTCACTTAATCATACAAATACTAGCACATTGTTACGCTCTTATACAATCACTGATACAAGCACACACTCATCCATACAGCCACTATCACAATCACTCACTCTCGCTTATAGCTATTTATATACTCCAACACACATATATACTGGCTTTCACATATGTAGTTACTCACACATGTACCACTGGGACATACATTCACTCACTAACACACTCTTACACACACTTACCCACCCATACAGTCTATCACAGATGCACTCTTGAAACCATCCACCCAGTGAATCACCCACTCACACATCTATGCACAGAGTCGCACACACCCCACCCACACAAACACTCAGGCACCCATACAGATACTCAGACAACCAATCAATAACTCATATAGACACTCATGTAGCTATTCACAAACACATGCAGCCACTTACACAGCAACAGACAGACGGATACAGACATTCACCCAGTTTAGTCACTAACCCATGCATTCAGTAAGATACGTTAAATCACTCACTTATAGAGTCAGTCACGCACCTACTAAATCATCCATACAGACACTTACACACCCACTCATTTTTCAATACGTCTTTTCCTATATATATTAAAAATATTTAAACTTTACAGAAACACACAGTCACTGGATGATGTCATCAGTGATGTCATTTGAGATGTCATCAGTGATGTCATCAGTGATGTCACTGACCATGTCATGAGTGATGTAATATGTGACGTCATCAGCAGTGCATTGCGGGCGCGAGTTATAGTTAGCTGAACTAACTATAACGAGGGAATTTCACGGGTTTTGTACGAGTGAAATGTCCAACTAACTATAACTGTCCCTAAAACCTATGGTTTTTTCAGTGAATTTCAAAGGTTTTTTAAATGCTAATTTGTAACTATAACATATCTGAAACCTATGGTTTTTTCAGTGAATATATATATATATATTCATACCTTTATATATTTATTTTATACATCCATTTATATAGGTATCTCTATAGACAGTCATGTTAAGCTGCCTTTCTTAGGAGGAAGTGCGTTTTTGCTTACTTTGCTGTGCTTTCCCTCAGGTCCCAGAGGGATCTTCACTTGTTCGTTGCTTTGCAATTGCTAACGCTTCCTGTTCTGTGGGTTCTACATTGAATAGTCCCAGAGGGCTCACTTCTCTCTCAAAGTGTTTCCGCTGACACGAGTGGTCTATGCCCAAATTGTTGTTATTAGTCGCACTGCTTTTCTTAAAGAATTGATTGGTTCTCTCTACATTGCTTGTTTCTATGGCATGGAGCTTTGTCTCAGTAGTATTCGCTATTGTCCTTCAGCCTCGTCCACCAATGGTCTGGTTACCATTGGGGGAGCTATGTAGTATTATGCTTATATATTTGCAAACAAAGGGGTACCCCTGAACGAATTTCCTAAATCAGGGTATAAATTTCAAATGTGGAAAAAACCTTTAGGAAATTTATTCAAAAGCGTGGACCTAAAATTTTTTTTAAAAATAATATTACTAACGATATATACACACCCATGTGTTAGGTATCAAAAATATATTTTATTTATATAGAGAATTTTATCTTTTTTGAGAATAAAAAGAAGGGAGGAAGAAGAATGAACATTTAGCCTCTCAAAACAGTATCACAGTATGTACAATAATGATATGCATTAATTCATTCTACTTCTTTGTAAAACCATGATTCCTACAGTAAATATTCCCTCATACTGATACATTCACACAGTGCCTATTTGTACACAATATTGTATGTAGAAATATCATACAAGGTTTATATGTTTTTTTGAAGGAGGAAACATAGATTATACAGTAAAAAATTCACTTCATTTCATTGAGAGATAATCATATTTGTCATGGCTGTTGAAAATCTGTGTCCTACGCGCGTTTCGGCGGTGTGCCTTCATCAGGAAGCCATGTATGATTTAATAAAACAACCTAAACAGGGTGCATATAGAAAAAAGTCGTATAAGAGACATATATAGGTCCTACAATGCTCGAACAAGAGTCAAAGTTTAATGTTAAAAAGTGATAATATTTAAAAAGGACTTGGCACAGGAAACAAGATGCCACCTGAGAGTGAATTAATTTGAAACGTCCAAAGTTAGACAGGGAAGATAATAAAGAAAGATTTCCTTCACCAAGTGTCGTGCTTTGTTTAAGGAAAAAAGAATTTAAAATTGCGAACAGACTGGAGATTCAAGTAAAGCGAAATAATATATTTATGCAGGTAGCCCATCAGCGTGTTTCAAGTTCAGGTCACTATTAAGGTGAACTGTACGCTGTGTAGGGTAGACAGGTCGTCACTGAGCACAGATGTAGAAGAAGGACCAACGACACCATCATTAGCCATGAAGTGTGTACAAGTGTACTAAAGGGATCAAATATAAAGTTACCTTGATAGAAGCTTAGAATCATCTGGCAGTAAGTGTAAAGAAGGTAAAGGTACTTGAAAAGTCAAGCGACCTAATGGGAACAAAGAATGAGATGCAAGAAATTTTAGTAACCGAAAAATGTTAAGCTTTATTCTTTGTTCGAAGAGAGGTAACGTTAGGTAGCCCAAATGTAGAAAGGTTTACCTATGTGTATGGTTACTGATGTTGATATCGGATGGAAAGGCCGTCAATCCGAATATTTGGATATGTAATACAATAGGGGTGGGGGCGCCGTTGTAAATCCGAATAGTTGGAAGGGAGGTATTTTTAAGGCGTCTCACACTAGAAAGAGAGAAACAAAGGAACAGTCTAACTGATACAGTTCCTGTGTTTAATGACCTAGTAAATGTCATAACGCTGTCCAATATCTATAATTGATGACTACCGAGATGGTTACCTGGTCAATAGGTAAAACAAGCGTAACAAGCTTACCTGTATTATAGATTAATACGGAATTTGTGCAACCGCTGCCTTTTACTGGGGGACAATTAGGATCAGGATGTCCCGCACTGGAGGAAAAGGAGGATATTACTTAATGTCCGGATCCTTAAGTGAAACTCATAACATACTGTAGCCTTACGGTAATTAACAAACTACTAAACACAACAGAATATTACAGTGCACGACTCGTTAGCTGCGGCGGTTGAGTTGCGAAACTGCTCGCGCACAACTGGTATAAGTGAATATGAATCAATGGATCCTAAAAAGTTCTTACCGGTGCGGAAAACTGTATTGCGTCCCCCGTACAGCAGCGTGTACGGATTCTGACCAAGTGTGGTGTTCTGCGCCGCACGTCGTGGCGTGCACAGATGATTACTGCCATGAAAATTGTGACGCAATTATGTACACACCACGAGGGGGAAAGAGACGCCAAATTGAGCGCCCATGTTGGTACGGATGCCGAGATGGTCCAAACGGCCAGCAGGCCAATTAAGAGTGTCATAGCCAAAGTAAAGGCTGTGGGCTGAACTGCGGCGGCCATCTTTGAACGATGTTGGAAAGATACCGAAATTAGGTAATGAAACTAAACTAGGTTTACCGTAACGCATCTTCAAGTTTAAAAGGTAATTTTATTCACACAAAATATAAATTTTGATGGCGTATGATCTTTTGCAAGGAAAACCTATTAACTATGTAAAAGATAAGGATAAACAGATAGTATGTTCCAATCCGTTACACGATACTAAAGGAGCCAACAAAATGTACTTTAAAAAAACAGAAGGACAATAGGGTGTATGTAAACTGAAATGGAAAAACAGAACGAATGGCTGCTGAAAGTGCAGCCATCTTGGCAGTTGTAGTCTTATGGACAAGGGTAAAATAGAAAAAATTGTAAATGAGATGCCTCAAGTATTGTTGTGTCTGATCAAGTGATCCCATGGTATTTCATTGTTCATCCCATTTTTATAGGTGTCCAAAGAAAAGATCCAGTAGACTTCTCGGCGTTTACGTATATCTGTACTTATGCTTCCTAAATTAATGCGTATTTTCTCCAGGATAAGCCATTGTATATCTTCGGTGGTATGCTGTGCCTCCATATAGTGTTTAACCAATGTGGTAACCCATGGGATCAGGTGATCAGACACAACAATACTTGAGGCATCTCATTTACAATTTTTTCTATTTTACCCTTGTCCATATGACTACAACTGCCAAGATGGCTGCACTTTCAGCAGCCATTCGTTCTGTTTTTCCATTTCAGTTTATATACACCCTATTGTCCTTCTTTTTTTTAAAGTACATTTTGTTGGTTCCTTTAGTATCGTGTATCGGATTGGAACATACTATCTGTTTATCCTTATCTTTTACATAGTTAATAGGTTTTCCTTGCAAAAGATCATACGCCATCAAAATTTATATTTTGCGTTAATAAAATTACCGTTTAAACTTGAAGATGCGTTACGGTAAACCTAGTTTAGTTTTATTACCTAATTTCGGTATCTTTCCAACATCGTTCAAAGATGGCCACCGCAGTGCAGCCCACAGCCTTTACTTTGGCTATGACACTCTTAATTGGCCTGCTGGCCGTTTGTTCCATCTCGGCATCCGTACCAACATGGGCGCTCAATTTGGCGTCTCTTTCCCCCTCGTGGTGTGTACATAATAGTGTCACAATTTTCATGGCAGTAATCATCTGCGCACGCCACGACGTGGGGCGCAGAACACCACACTTGGTCAGAATCCGTACACGCTGCTGTACCGGGGACGCAATACAGTTTTCCGCACCGGTAAGAACTTTTTAGGATCCATTGATTCATATTCACTTATACCGGTTGTGCGCGAGCAGTTTCGCAACTAAACCGCCGCAGCTAACGAGTCGTGCACTGTAATATTCTGTTGTGTTTAGTAGTCTGTTAATTACCGTAAGGCTACAGTATGTTATGAGTTTCACTTAAGGATCCGGACATTAAGTAATATCCTCCTTTTCCTCCAGTGCAGGACATCCTGATCCTAATTGTCCCCCAGTAAAAGGCAGCGGTTGCACAAATTCCATATTAATCTATAATACAGGTAAGCTTGTTACGCTTGTTTTACCAATTGACCAGGTTACCATCTCGGTAGTCATCAATTATAGATATTGGACAGCGTTATGACATTTACTAGGTCATTAAACACAGGAACTGTATCAGTTAGACTGTTCCTTTGTTTCTCTCTTTTCTAGTGTGAGACGCCTTAAAAATACCTCCCTTCCAACTATTCGGATTTACAATGGCGCCCCCCTCTATTGTATTACATATCCAAATATTCAGATTGACGGTCTTTCCATCCGATATCAACATCAGTAACCATACACATAGGTAAGCCTTTCTACATTTGGGCTACTTAACGTTACCTCTCTTCGAACAAAGAATAAAGCTTAACATTTGTCGGTTACTAAAATTTCTTGCATCTCATTCTTTGTTCCCATTAGGTCGCTTGACTTTTCAAGTACCTTTACCTTCTTTACACTTACTGCCGGATGATTCTAAGCTTCTATCAAGGTAACTTTATATTTGATCCCTTTAGTACACTTGTACACACTTCATGGGTGATGATGGTGTCGTTGGTCCTTCTTCTACATCTGTGCTCAGTGACGGCCTGTCTACCCTACACAGCGTACAGTTCACCTTAATAGTGACCTGAACTTGAAACACGCTGATGGGCTACCTGCATAAATATATTATTTTGCTTTACTTGAATCTCCAGTCTGTTCGCAATTTTACATTCTTTTTTCCTTAAACAAAGCACGACACTTGGTGAAGGAAATCTTTCTTTATTATCTTCCCTGTCTAACTTTGGACGTTTCAAATTAATTCACTCTCAGGTGGCGTCTTGTTTCCTGTGCCAAGTCCTTTTTAAATATTATCACTTTTTAACATTAAACTTTGACTCTTGTTCGAGCATTGTCTTTTAGTAGGACCTTATACGACTTTTTCTATATGCACCCTGTTTAGGTTGTTTTATTAAATCATACATGGCTTCCTGATGAAGGCGCACCGCCGAAAGCAGCGTAGGACACAGATTTTCAACACCCATGACAAATATGATTATCTCTCAATGAAATGAAGTGAATTTTTTACTGTATAATCCATGTTTGCTCCTTCAAAAAAACATATAAACCTTGTATGATATTTCTACATAGAATATTGTGTACAAATAGGCACTGTGTGAATGTATCAGTATGACTGAATATTTACCGTAGGAATCATGGTTTTACAAAGACGTAGAATGAATTAATGCATATCATTATTGTACATACTGTGATACTGTTTTGAGAGGATAAATGTTCATTCTTCTTCCTCCCTTTTTATTCTCAAAAAAGATAAAATTATCTATATAAATAAAATATATTTTTGATACCTAACACATGGGTGTGTATATATTGTTTGTAATATTATTTAAAAAAAAAAAAATTTGGTCCACGCTTTTGAATAAATTTCCTAAAGGTTTGATCCACATTTGTATTATGCTTATATGACATGTTCTTTCTAACACCTCTTTATTCTTCTGCCATGGGTGTCTTTCCCATGTTTTTCCATAGTTATGGACTTCAGTTTCAAACGGGTTTTCCACAATATTTCTAGTGGGACGTCTCCTTTCCTCACCTACCTTCCTGACGGCCGGTCACATTCTCTCTCGCTCTGTCTTATAATAGACCGGCTAGTTTTAGTCAGGAATTTTTATTGGGATCAGTTCGCAGACCCTCCTCCACTGGTGGTATTGCTTGGGTATGTAATTCGAAGGTAATGAATCTGTGGCTAGATGTCTATCAGATGAATAAGTTACGCCTTATCTGGTAGACAGTATTTCGCTGCAGATTCCTTACCGACCCAACCTTCCTCCCCTCTCTGCAAACTGATTTATACTTTGATCTACGAGATCCGTTTCTGAGCACTCTTGTGCCTGTCATTAGGGTAAAAAGAAATGTATACATTGTACAAAAAGAAGATTCTTTTTGGGCATACTTTTTCCAAACGCAGTTTCTATAAGTGGCTCTGTGTTTTTCGCGCGGAAAATAGTCACGGAAGAACTGACGTCAGCGCATCAGGGGAGGGCTTATATGGACTCTGTCAACATCACATCCGGTGGAAGACGTCGCTATGGAGTCGCTCAACTCCCTCTACAAACGCGCAGAGGTACTGCTGGAGAACATTTTCCAAATCTAGTCTGGCACCTGGGGATAATTCAAAGGTAATGAATCTGCAGCTAGATCCTGTCTCTACCAGATAAGGCATTACCGAAGGTAAGTAACTTATTCACTGAAGATCTAAATATTGAAATGTCAGTACATATAGAGGAAGTATACATTTACTATTCCTAAATCCGCATCTACATACCTTGAAAATATATTATCAAGGTACATATTTGTGGAGTTAAGTATAAAAAATATATACTTACTTACCTCGACCTCGATATTTGATTACCTTAATATTCTGGCTTTGATATTCAGGGTGCACACTGTCTGTTTGATATGCTGGGTCTTTCAGTGACTCAGCTCGCTACTTTGGCTCTTAGGGCCAAGTCAGACACAATGGCTTGGCTCTCTCCCTTCCCCTTCTCTACTGAAGAGCAGTTTAATGGGTTGGCGGGTGGGTTTTCATCTTGTGTTACCACTGACATGAAGCAGACCATTTTAGTTGCTTTATATACGCCGTCTTGCCCCACCCCACGGGTCTGCTGTTACAAAAATGAAAGGACAATATGTGGCAAACCTCTTCCACAAAATATCTGAGGTAGACGGAGAACTTGGACTAAACAACCTTCTGGAGAAGCACCAACATTAATGGGTTGTTGTCTCTAAATTCGTCCTGCGTGCGATATGGCCAGCTTCCAAGAGGCCACAGGTCTCTGCATTTTATTGTATAAAGTGCCAAAAGCACTTCCAGCTCAGGATTCACTGGAACACTGACAGAAGTGGACATTTGGGTAGTGAAATATTTATATATATATCACAAATTTTCAGAGCTATTCTACACTTCCCAAGGGGAAAATGAAGAGTACATTTCAAGAAAGGCTAGAGAAGCACAGGCCAGTGTTGGTAGATTGAGAACAATATGGAGCCGGAGACTGAATTGCGTGTATGGTGTTGCTGAAAGTAGGAAAAGGTCAGCCTGGCACCAGTACCTATGCTTTAGTGAAGGATAAGAGGCCATTTATTTAAAAAAGAGATATTGTAACAGGTTTCTGGGTTGTTGTGTGTGGCACCGGAAAACATCCATTACAACGCAATCATTACATTGCACTGCTTTTACAACGCAGCTGTTACAACGCAACTGCCTTTACATTGCATGCCATTACAACACATGCATTACAACGCATGTCACTACAACGCATGCCATTACAACACATACCATTACAACGCATGTCACTACAACGCATTATAAGGTAAGTAATAGAGATTTTTTAGTTTTAGGGTGGGTATGGGTTTTGGGGTAGATGGGAATAGTAATTTTTACCTCTACACTATCCAACACTTTCCCTACTGTTGCACTCACTGGAGTGGGAATAGTAATTTTTACCCCTACACTATCCAACACTTACCCTACTGTTGCACTCACTGGAGTGGGAATAGTAATTTTTACCCCTACACTATCCAACACTTACCCTACTGTTGCCCTAACCGTATTACGCGTTGTAATGGTATGCGTTGTAATGGAATGCGTTGTAATGGTAGTTTTTAGAAATGCGTTGTAATGGCATGCGTTGTAAAATCATGCGATGTAATGGTAATTGCAATGTAAAAACCGCGTTGTAAAAGCATGCATTGTAATTGTTTGCGTTGTAACGTCATATATTCGTGGCACCAGGTAAATAGTCCAAAGAAACGTCTGTTTTAATCTAGAATAATGGCCATTGTTACCCAAGACTCACGCTCTTCTGGTATTTGATGTTTTATCATTCCCGTCTATATTTAGCCATAGTTTCTTTTTATCGTTTTATTGGCTTTTATCAATATTTATTTTTCATTCTCTGAAAATAAAGTTGCAATTAGTATTTTTCGACACTTAATACTACAAATACTGTAAAATCTTTATGGGCTACCCTTTGGTTTTAAAGCATACAAAAGGTGATGGATGGAATGCTTGAATTAATCTGAGCCACTGGTAATTACTCGGGCCACATCCCAGTCCGCATACCAGTCCATCGTAATTGATGAGCCAATAACTAAGACGAAACCGGCCCTGGGTTACTTGTGTTTCGGTTTAGGGAGGACCTGGCCTGGTAGTTCCAGCTGGACTGTTCCCATGAGGAGCAGGGTCTAGCCTAATTTGCATATGGCTATGTCTAAATTGAGGTGGCAAGGTGAGCAAAAGAACAATGGGTTGGGGTGCTACCCCAAGCGTTGCCAGTGGTTAGTCAAATTGCAAGAATTCCTCCCATCACCTTTTGTGTGTTTCATGTACCGCCCTAAGTGGCATGGGTGTGCCCAGACATAGGTTCCCTGCTCACTGTGTCACTGGACCCATGCTGTACCTGGCTGATTAGCTCATAACTAGATGGAAATGGGTCCAGGGTAGCTTGTGTTTCGGTTCAGGGAAGACCTGGCCAGGCAGTTTGGGCTGGACTGTTAGCATGAGGAGCAGGGTCAAGATTGATTTGCATATGGCTGGGTCCAAACTGAGGTAGCATGCTGAGCAACAGAACGATGAGTTGGGATGCTACTGCGAGCGATTGCCAGTGGTTAGACAAATTGCAAGCATTCCTCCCACCACCATTTGCGTGTTTCATCTACCCTTTGGTTTTCCCATTATGTTAAGGAGCAATATCTAATACAAGGGTACATTTTTATTCTTGTTTGTTCAACAGACCTTATTTAAAGTCTGATGCATGGCTCGCCAGGTCAGCAGAGACTATGCCCTCTACTTCCACGTTAAAGAACTACCTACCAGGTTCAAAGATCCTTACTTGCCTGGTGAGAATTTTTTGGTTTCAGTGGAGTTGCCGCGTTGGTGGCTTGACTGAAGGCTCTGATTCTTTGCCAAGCATGTGCCATATTTGATGTGCTTGTTTTGGAAAGTATTTTGATCTACTATCGTCTAACGAGCAGGGAATGTTTCCCTACCCAGGCGGACCATTTTTTACATCCATGGTAGGGAAAGTAGGGTGAAACGACTGTTACTGAGCCCTGATGGCCCTAGAACAGACAGGCCATCACGTCAAAGGTTTCAGAAGGCAGAGCCATCTTAGCCTCTGCCTTTTGTGCCCTGCAGTTGCCCCATCTTTAATATCGCTCAGGGGCACCAGGAGTTTGGTGAAATGTTGCATCCACCGTTTGGTGGCAGATGCATCCATTCTGACACTCTAAATCCCTATAGTTATGTTTATTGAATTTCTATAGCACTTTTTCTTGTTGGTATCCAAGTACTGTGAATATTGGGGGCCCATTACGATGGCGGGCGGAAGCACAACCGCCGTGCTGGCGGATGCAAAAAGCACCAGTTACCGCCGGCACGCAGCAGTCCACACGCCCGCCCAATTACGATGCGAAAAGCAGGCCAAACACCGCCGGCAAGCCAGCAACACCGTCCGCCATCAAAGTGCGCCCGTACATGTAGCGGCGCAGCTAACTGACACACACCGTCCGACGAAACACGTCCCGCCCGGCGCATAAATTACGATGCCGCAAACAAACGGCTCCCACGGCCAAGAGATACCGTACGACAAACCGAAGCGGTAACACGGACGCCGAGCACGGACAACGAAAGCGGCTCCCCGAGCATGAATCCAGCACTGCAGGCCGTCCCCATGCTCCTGCTGATGCACCACTAAGGACGCAACGTACCGCGGAGACGCAGGTAGGCACACACACAACAAGTGCACGCAAACAGCGCACACAGTGCAAGGGCGGAAAAAGCGGACAACCCCCACCAGCGCGTGTACACAACACATCCACCATCGCATCCACATATGACACACAGGCCAAATCGTAACATCGCAGAACACATGTGTACACACCACCTGGGACTAGGAACCAACCACCCCGTCACGGCCCCTAAGCGCCGATGGCGCCGCCACACATGCGCACAACGCAGAGGCCAACCGCAGCGCCATGCATGCGTCGCACACAGACACAGGGACACAACCAAGCAGCACACATATCAGCCCCACCCCGAACGCACATGACACGTGACAGGCCGGCCACAGACATGTCCCCAACGCCCAATTCACGGACAACACCCAACGCCACACAACCGACGCACACATGTCAGTGAAGACACGCAACAGCAGGACACACCCCAGTGTAACAAACATGGCGTAGCACACAGCGGCGGCAACACCAACTAGGAGAAGCAGGGCCCCTTCGGGAAGAGGAACGCCAGTACCACACAGAAACACCCATACCACCCTGCACATATGAACAAGACATATAAAACGGAACACCAAAGAGCCCGGGGACCGACAACAGGTGGCCCAAGAATAACATTCACACACAAGGCCCAACGCAGAGCGGGAAGGCAGCCTGCCGCCCACACAAGGGAGAGCAGACAGCACTGAATGACCTTCCATTCCAACTCCGAAACCACAGCCCTACGACAGAAGCCGGTGAATACAGCCATTGTCCAAGAATAGACCAACACAGGCATGCCGAGGAGACCGACCACAGGGCAGATAGCGCATATCACAGAAGCACACAACGGACGGGGAAGAAAGAAGAAAACACTCCCCCATGTCGGCCACATGCAAGTTAATTGGAAGGAGTCACACAGCACTGACCTTGAACTGTCTGAGAAGCATGTGGGAAGAGGGCCCGTGTCCTCCAAACAAGCCAACAGAACACAAGTCCTGTCTCCCTACGACTACACAGAGCTCACAGCAACCCCGGAGCGTGCACATTGCAGACTGCACACACAGCCGGAGCACGCCACCTCAACGAACCGCTGCGAAATGGCAACCGCAACACACCTACCCAACTACGCCGAACAGCTCAAGCTGTACAAAACCAACCTGTGCCATACATTGGGATGCGATCTCCTGTCCCTGCTGAACGTAAGTTACCGACTGACTTACCGCATCACATTGTTCAGCTGCGTCATGCCCGTCTTCTACTGTCGGAGGTGTCCCTACCAGCATCCCGTCGAGATATGCCTCTCCAACCCGGCATGTCTGAAGGCGGACCTGCTACCACTACTCCTCCCTCTGGACGCACACGACGGGGCCTGCTCTGCCTATGGGGGCATGGCGTATGTGGCCAACATCGCACCCGCACTGAAATGGGACCACTGTGCCTCCACACGACGGATCATCGATAACAGCTACATCGAATGTCACCCAGCATGCCCCATCATGGTCCTCCAAGGGACAACCTACGAACAACACCTTGACAGCCACCATCCGCTTCATTGGCTGGCAAACATGTACACCACCAATGACATGGAAGCCCTGCTGGACGGCATCGCATACCTGACAACCTGTAAATACGTCGGACCACAACGCAGGTTCCCGAGTGACCTATGATGTCCAACCCCGCACCCATGCTTAGCTTCCGCACGGACTGGCCAGTCACCACCACAACAGCCATACCAAACGACCGGCAACTGTAACCACACCATCAACGACATCGCCATGACATCGGATATGACCGGGACATGCACACTGTTCCCCATCACATCCAGGAACACCGCATGCATCGTGGGAGGCAGTGGCATGGGCTCTGTGTATCGCACCCACATGGACGGAACTGCACGAACAACCAGGACACGACATGGATCCAGCGCCCATGGACACACACACCGCTCAGTGGACATGAATAGGTCGCCTGGAGTCTGTGGGTGCTGCACCCCTCCCACCCCCGCCCCGGGAATCCCATACCAGGACCTTTGCATGGACGACAAGTGCATACAACAACAACACGACCCCAGTGACTGTGACATGTCCAGTAACCACCACAGTGCAACAACAAGTGGCACGCCGCTGCATGCACGCAAGCACATGCCCTGATGTCATCTCACATGCACGCGTGCATGAGGAACAACCGCAGCAAACCTGTCACATGGAACTGAGATGGACTGTGCCCATGATGCCAAGCGGTCTGGTAGGCTACATGTATACCGTCTGTGTCAAAGTCCGCAGCTCCGCAGCTATACGTAAATGTACATTAGCACAGCCTTGGCCAAGCAGATGTCACTCTGAAGCCCACATCCCACATGCAACAGCCAATCACATGTAACCCCACTCCCTATCCCATTTGCAATCATGCTCAGTATATCCTCAACATGTATTCCGCTGCCAGTAGTGTCCACTATACTGCATCACAGAGGACAGAAGACTCAATATAATGTTTGAAACCAAAACTGTCTCCGCTGACTCATTTCACAAGTACGAATGAGAGAGGATGAGAGTATGTGAAGTACACGGCAGTCGTGACATGACCATGTAGTCCACTGGTATTGGATGTCAACGCAAATGAGTAGCACTACTGTGGAAGACACACATGTGTCGTGTGTAGTCGTATGGACGCAGTGCTCAGGTGGGTGGGTGCGACGGGTAGATGCGCACATGCCAAGTTGGAGCACGCCGTGTTGGGAGGGGTCATGAACAGTACACCACCGCTTCCCTGGGCATTGTGAGAGGACACCTGTCGGGGAGTGAACACGTGTGTGCATAGCAGCCGGGCACACGTACAAAGCGGTACCAGGCGCACCTCAGCCCACCCTCTGTGGACAAGCTGGATCCTGTTGTGCGCCCGCCATGCCCCTGACAAGGCACACACAGCCCCAGTCGACCAGGTGTAACCCCAACATAGTCAATCCGCACAGGCGATACAGGGCACGGGATGGCAGTGGAGCATGGTCTGTGAGAGGTCTCCTCGCGCTCCTCCTGGTCATATTACGCAGGCAATAGAACCTCAACGTCTAGCATGGCACAAGTCACATGGAAGTGTAGGGGGACGCACCACAGCACGAGCAGCACTGACGTCACGGGAGGTGGCTCGCACCATCCCATCCATTGCCCATCATACCAACCACGCCACATGCCATTGCGACTAAGTGCAAGCGCGTGCGCCACCACCCCGAGCCCTCCCAGAGAGGCCAAAGAGTGAATGTGTGGGCCATCAGCCACAGACGGACGCGGCATGGCCGCAAGGGCAGCCACAGCCACTGGGTGTCGCAGGTGGCGGATCCGGAAGGCGAAGACTGTGATGCATAGTCCATGCAGGCCGGGTCTCCATTTGGGGCACCACGCAGGTGGACGGCGTCCCGCCACACATCATACCCTGAGACAGCCCACTCGTGCAACTGGACCCACACATACACTCCTTGCCCTCTCTGGTGCGAGCTTGGGGCTGCCTGTGAAAGCGCTAGCCTCGCAGGTGAGCATGCATATTGGGGGAGCGAGGGGAGGACATGAGGGCTGGGGCGAAGATGACTGTATCACTGTCAGTCAGTACAAGGGATGACCCAGATGTGGAAAGGAAGAGACGTGTCCCGTGTGTACTGCAACTAGTCGCCAATCCAACTACCCCCATGTCCGGAATGTAAGCCCGCACCTAGGCCCGCCCATCCGCCACATCGAACATACCACCAGCACGACAACCTTCCCATTCGAAACACTGACTGGGAGTGGCGACCAGTGTACAATCATGTGTAGCCTACCCACGCGTACATGTGGGCCCTCCATGATCCATGTCACCTGCGGCAAAGTCATGACATGCGCAATGAGGAAGTGAGGAGAGCTGTCCGCCCCACGCGCAGAAGGTGCATCAGCTCCACAGACCCAGCAGCGAGTCCAGCAGGGGTCACATGTGCAGGGGCAGCTGTGCCTGGTGTGAAGGCACATGCATATAGACAGCACATCGACCAATGTGTAGTCTGCCCACATCTACAGTCCATCATCATGCGGACATAGGAATTGAACACAGGGCAACACATCCTAGTTGGTGCACCCACCGTGACCAACAATGCGCAATCATCGACGTACCCGCCCTGTGCATGGCCCCCACCCAACGGAGGCACATCCAGTGCCACCATCCCACACACACAAGCCTTCCACGGAACATGCTGTGTCCAATGGTCAGTACAGAGTCAGCGCCCATCTGGTGGATCCTGAACAGGAGACACATGCACACACATGCCAGCTCCCACTGTGTACGTCTGCCACCTGGCACGTGCAATGTAACCTCTCACCTGTGACGTGTGACTGCAAGCACACAGCCGTCTTGGCATGGGGCTGTCAATGTGGACACCTGTCAATGTTTCGGGAGTTGTGATCCGTACAGTGCTGTACATAGGGTGCAGTGCTGACACCTACTACTGTCTCATATCCCCTCGTGCCACAGGTCCCACTTGTTTTGGCCGCTCAGCCTCTGCCCACATCGTCGTCGTCGTGTGCCATACTCATCCAGCCGCGGAAGCAGTTCCATGCTCAGCAGACATTCATGTTGCCGTGGCGTTGCCGCTTGACGGATATGCAGTCAGTCCCCATCAGCACGCCCGCAAGTCATTGGGGCCTAGATCCCCATGTGCATGCACATGGCAGTGGTTTGTATCACTAGCCATTGCCATTGGTGGGAGACCTGTGTAAGTGTATTGTGGCCGTGCCGTCCCAGCTTGACAGCTGGGCTGTGGCTCATGTGCTTGCTCAGTCATGTCAGTGATGTGTATGCGAAATTGCTATGTGTCGTGTTGCTTTGACATGTGTCCTCTGCCATTGTCCCTAGGCGGAGACCGAACATTGACCGCCCATACCAATTGCTGGCAGACATGGAGGATACGGAGGTTATTAGGAAGTTTCGGCTGGACAGGCCAACCCTGCATCGACTGTGTGCCATGTTAGAACCCCATCTCCGTCCCCGCAGGGTGTGTCCGACTGCTGTCACCCCCACGGCTAAGGTGATGGCCGCCATGCATTTCTTCGCCACTGGGTCATTCCAGCACACAGTGGGCATTGGAGGAGGGATGTCCCAGCCCATGTTCAGCAAGGTGCTGAGGGATGTACTGGCAGCCATGATGCTGTACCGGAACAGGTACATCCGCTTCCCCAGGGCTCGTGAATTGGCGGCAGTGAAGGGTGCATTCTATGCCCTTGGCAGAATCCCACACGTCGTTGGAGCCATTGACTGCACACATGTCGGCCTTGTTCCACCACAGGCCACTGAGCACCTGTACCGCAACAGGAAGCACACGCACTCCCTGAATGTGCAAGTGGTGTGCCTTGCGGACATGGTGATCACCCACGTGTGTGCAAAGTTCCCAGGCTCGGCCCATGACGCACACATAATGCGCAACAGCATCTTGCCACGACTGATGTCCAATATGCAACAGGATCGTGCCTGTATTGTCGGTGAGTATGTGGAGTGGTGTAGCGTGCTGGCTGTGCGATGCTGTCCCCTGTCCAGTTGGATTAGCAACGGTTCTCTGTGTCCCTCACACCCAGGTGACTCTGCGTATCCGAATGGGGCATGGCTGCTCAGTCCATTGAGGAATCCTCGCACCCCAGCAGACGATCGCTACAATGAGGCACATGGGAGGACCAGACGTGTGGTCGAGCGTACCTTTGGCCTCCTCAAGTCCAGGTTCAGGTGCCTGGACCGCACCGAGGAGTGCGCTGGCGTACTCCCCACAGAAGGTGTGCCGGATAGTGGTGGCGTGCTGCATGCTGCACAATCTGGCCATTCGGAAGCAGATCCCCCTCATCGTGGATGACGGAGATCAATCAGGGCCCCAGCCCGCAGACCAGGACAGCTCGAGTGAGGAGGACAGCGGAGAGGAGGAAGCTGGTAATGTGCGGCAGCAGCTCATCGCCCGCTACTTCACTTGACGGTGAGTGTCCATGTACGGCGGCTGATGTGGCTGTATCTGTGCAGGTGTGTGTGTGCTGTGTCAGGGTGGCCGTTTGTTCACTGCGTGCTGTGTGTCAACGCTCCATGGCCAGGGTAGTATGCCACTGTTGGTGGCTGTGGCATTGTGCCCTATTGCTCTGTGCGATGTGTGTACATTGCTTGTAGTTGTTGACATGTACTGTGTGATGGGTGTGTGACACACTCATTGAATGTGCTCCTGTTCTGTCTCCCACCCCTAGGTCCCTACAGGCTCCTCCGGATTCAAATGCCATGCCACGCATCAGGTGCCTTTCCGCCCAAGGTGGCCGTTGTATTCCGTACAAATAAGACACAGGGCACAAACAGCAGTTAGTGAAAAAGGTGCATTTATTACAAACTGTGACATGTGATTGTGTGTAAGGTGATGACAAAAGTGGTGCGTGCAGTGACAATGAGCTGTCGGTCATGGCTGCGTGATGATCAGGGTGTACCCACTGGTTCTATGTCCATAGTCCAACACACACATGCCATCCAGATGGCTGTGTGGAGTGGGATCGTAGTCCAAGTCAATGCAGTGGCTGGTCAAGGAAGGCTGGCGGAAGGCTGGCTGGCTGCCTCACTTGCGACTGGAGCGTGCGAAGTCCTCCCGGGAGATCTGTTTCCTCTTCGGACGGCCCCTTCCACGTTTGCGAGGGGGTGCCTGCTTGCGACATGCTGGTGGTTGAGGTGTGATCACTGGCTGTGGACGCAGGGGAACTGGACACTGCTGCTCCACCCTGCGCCCCGGCAGGTGGTGGCGGAGGGGAGCTGCTGTCCCTGGCTGTGACCTCACCGCCACCACCAGCTGTCCCATGAGGTCCACGATTTGGCCCATACGGGCGTCCATGGACCTCAACACCCCCAGCACCTCACGCGTGTCTGAGGCAGACCGGACCCATTGTCCTTGGGCCTCTTCATAGGCCCCAAGGACTCTGGCCATGTGAGGCAGGGCATGGCTCCCAGGGGAGGCTGGCGTTTCCCTGACCCTGCTCCTCCTACCAGTCCTGCTGCCACCGGCCTGCCCACTAGCCACATTGCTCACCACGGTCCTCGCTGTGGCTCCCAGGGTGGATCCAGTCGTCCGGGCCACCACCTGCGCTGGGGCTGGTGCCAGCGGAGACGTGGCGGTGGTGGCGGCGGTGGTGGTCGGTGCGGCGATGGTGGCGGTTGCGGCAGTGGTAGTGGCCACAATGACCGTGGGTGTGGCCGCAACGACAGTGGCAGCAGGGGGCTGTGAATGTTCAGCAGCCCTGGATGATGGGTTGGTGGGTAGGAGGGGTCCTGGGGAGCGGCTGGGCCCTGCCACACCAGATGGGCCTGCTTGGTTGTCCGTGTCCGAAGAGGAGGACAGATCCTCCAGATCCGTGTGTCCTCGTTGGGGGCTTGTAGGCTGGCTGTGCTGGCTGCTGGCTCCATCCCCAGCATCCAGCAGTTCGTCACCTGTGGAGAGAATGAGATTAGTTATTGTGTTGCACCTGGCGAAGTATGTATTTGTCGTCAGACATTGACAGTTCGTGCAATCTCGTACATGGGTTTCCCGGAGGCGTGTGTGTGGCTGTAGCATCTGTAGTTGTGTGTGCTTGGCAATGGGACTGTGTGCTGTGCACATGTGGCATGGGACGGATTGGCCATGCCGATGGGTGTGTTGCTGTGCCCCTACTTATTGTGACTCTGGTGTATGCGGGCTCCTGGCCCATCCTGGGTCTGGTTTGTACTTTGCTTTTGGGGTTCAAATGGAACGCTTAGGAACGCATATGGCAACATGGGGGCCATGCCCCAGATTCGCATTTGGGAGGGTATATGCTTTTGGGGTTCAAATGGAACGCTTAGGAACGCATATGGCAACATGGGGGCCATGCCCCAGATTCGCATTTGGGAGGGAATATGCTTTTGGGGTACATGCTGTGAGCCATGGGTGCCGAACGTGACATGTGTTGTGGCAGCATGACAGTGCATGGTTTGAGGTGTGTGCATGCTTGACATGGCCTGCATATTTGCTGTCTGTTGTGATTACTGGACATGGCATTGGACGCATCGTTATGAGTGTGTGATGGTTGTGTGCCACCCGACGTGTTGCAGTTGTCCCATCTCCTTGGTGTGCGTGCTGCCCTGTGCCATGTGCATCACTGCAGTGCTCGGGGGGTGGTGTGGCCCATGTTGTGTGTTGTTGCTCACAGTGTGTCGTGCACTTCATTGACTTCTGGCACATGGTTGGTAATGGGCATGTATCTTAGCGTGACTGCTGTATGTGTGGCAGCTGTGCGGATGACATGCCTTTCATGAGACTGGGGCTGGCGGATGGGATGGATGGTATGTTGTTTGTGCATGGTGTGTCTGTGTGTTTGATGGGTTCAGTGGTGTTCGTGTGCATTTATGTTGTTCCGCTCTGTTGCGTCTAGTGTTGTTTGTCTTACATAGGCGTAGTTGTGGGGTGTGTGGTTGACAGGCAGTTGGGGCTACATGGACAGGACTTCAATGGTGTTTCGGTTGTGTGTGATGAGTTGCACAGTGGCTGCCGTGTGGTACTATATTCAGTGTGGCTTGTGCATGCAGACGTGGCTCCTTGGGTGTTGCTATGTCTGTGATGGGTCATGTGGGGTGTGAGTCTGTTGTTCATGTCCGTGTGCACATTGTTCACTTGTTCGTGATGGTGGGCGGTGCTGCGTGTTCGTCTGCTACGTGACATGTCCCATGTGTTGGTCGGTGTTACGGTCCTCATGCCTCCAGTAATCCGGCCCTGTCCAGTTTCCCACCTGCAAGTTGTTCGTGCGTGCACTGTACTGGATGCCACATGGCTCTAAGCGGGGGTGCTCCATGTTGCAGGTCTGTGGGGGTGGGAGGGTGTTGTGGGTCGTGGGGGTGGCTGGATACCCACTGACACCGATTGCTGTGGACCGTGATGTCTGCCTTTCGGCTGTCGTTGTGCACTGCTGTGGCTGACACGTGGGTGTGGGGTGTGGGGGATGCTCCTCCTTGCTGTGCTGTGGGACTGGGGCCTGGTGTGTGTTGTACTTGGGCTGTCCACCGTCCCACCCACTGCACTTTGTGTTCCTGCCACTTACCTGTTACTTGTCGGTTGGTGCAGCTGTGGCGGACACATGGGTGTGGTGGGTGCTCGTTGTGGCGCTTCTGGCATATTTGGGGACCTGTTGGTGGTTACGTGGCTGGCTTAGTGTACACATGTCCCCACGCATCTTGCAGTTGTTCGGTTTGGGCTGTGTGTGGTGGTGTCTGTTGCATGTGTGTGTGATGTGTTGTGTATTGTGTGCTGGACATGGGGGTGTTTGTCCCTGGGAGCTGTGGCATGGTGGTAGTGCATGTGAGTACATAGCGGTGTGCTGGTATACATTTGTTTGTACTTACCAGCCTCCACTCCCCCTGCTAATCCGGCGAGGATCTCCGGATGGATTACGACTCGCACCTTCTCCTCCCACGCTTTGAAGGTCTTAAGAGCGCGGGATTCCCTCCGCCAGTGACGGCAGCCAGCTCTCTGTTTTTGCCCTCCTTCTTCTTGACCAGGCTCTTGACGTCATTCCAACGTTTGTTAATCTCGACTCTGTTCCTGGGCAGGGTCCCGACTGCATTGACCTGGTCTACGATCCGGTTCCACATTCTGTTTCTGGTGGCTAGTGGTGTGTGCTGGACCATGTTCCCATAGATTTGTGGGTACACCTTGATGATCTCGTCGACCATGACCGTCAGCTCCATGGGCGTGAACTTGGGCATCCTTTGTGGTGCCATGGTGTTTGTGGTGCTGGTGCGGTGTGTGTTGTGTAATGTGCAGGGGGTTTGTGGTGCCGGTGTTTGGTGGTGGTGGTGTTTGGTGGTGTTTGGTGGTGGTGGTGGTGGTGGTAGTGATGTGTGCGTTTCTGTGGTGTGCTGCTGTCCTTGCTGTGTCACTGTGTCCTCTCCTCTCCTCTCTGGTTTGCAATGTAGCAAGGGGTTGTGGTCTGTGGGAGTGCTGCTTTTGTACTCACCTATGTGGGTGTGTCCTCATGGTCTGTTGTTTTCAGGTGTGTTGTGTCTGGGGTTCTGGCCTTTGTATTTTTTGTTTGTCCGGGGGGTGTTTTCGGGATATGTACTGTGCTTGTGTATTTGTGCGTGCCTTGCTGTGTGGACTTGTTGGCCATGTTGTGTGCTATTGGTTTTGTGTGCGGATGGTTTCTGTGCAGGTACGTGGGCGCCATGGCTTCTGCCGTGTCGATTCTCATCGGCGTTGTTTGCGCTGGCGGGCGGTATATTTGTGGTTTTTCCGCGCTCATGTCGGTGCGATCGTAATTTCACGTGCGGTGTGTCGGGCGTGAGGGCGGGCGGTTTTGTGTTGTCGTGCGTGTTTCCGTCCGTGGCGGGCGGTTTGTCTCGGACGTTGGCGGGCGGTATTTTGTGTGCTTTTTCCGCCGATGGCGGTATTCGGTTTGTGTAATCGTAATGGCGTGGTCGGTGTTCAGGCGGTGTGTGCGGGCGGATTTTTGCCGCTTCCATGCCTGGCGGAATTATTTACGCCGGGTATCGTAATGTGCCCCTAAGTGTTCACCTGAATGTTTCTTTTGGGCCAGGAATATCCCCTACATGGTATACAGGTGTATTCCCCTGCTCTGAGTCCCAGACCGTGTGTATATCTGGTATCCTGGCTTTGGTTTGGTCTTCGCATCTAATCTAGTGTGTGCTCTGAGGCCTAAGCATGTCCCTGACTAAAGATAGTCCAGTAGCTGCCCTGTGACCTGAAGGGGTGTACCAAACATGCCTGTCCAGCTTGCAACGCATAAAGTGTTTGTGGCAGTATATCATGTTTTGAGATTGATAGTGTGATCTGACCTTTGAATCTGAGTCAGTGAGAGAGTGGCTCTCTTATTGAAAGATCTGTTGTTATGTGACTACCCAGAATCAATGCTTTCGCACATTGGCTCACTTGGGGCTGCATTTACCTTGGTGTTTGCATCAGTTCATTCGGTGCTGCAGCTACCTTGATGTTTGCATCAGCCCAATTGGTGCCTACAATTGCTTTGGTGTCTGCATCATCCTGGTTGGGGCTACAACAACTAGTATTCAGCCCATTCAGGTCTTCAACTTCTGTGGTGTTTGCATCAGCTCAGTCAGGGCTGCACCTGCCTCAATGACTTCTGCACCTATAAGATGGGGTGCGAGAATCACCGATCAACACCAGACTAATTTGGGCAGCTTCTTACGGACAGATGTGGGCTACACCTAGTCTCCTCAGTGGCCTCCGAGTGGTCACTGTGGCCCTCCCACTGATGTGGGATCACACCATCGAGCTCACGCTATTCAAGCACGATTAATTATGAGACTGAATTCCTACCTGCTACACTAGGAGTAAGAACTTTCAAATTAGTGAATTAATTGCACAATTTATTTATGGGCCCTAAAATTTGCACCAGAGCCTTACTCATGTTTCTACCCTAAATTGCTGGGGGACAGTTTCATCTAGGTTCTCCCAGGTCAGAGATAGCACAGAGGGAGATAAGGGGTCTAGCGCCAGAAGAGAGTCGTGACCAGGATCACAACCCTGTAGATTGGACTGAATTGTGTAGTATTGAGTACACAAAGACAAGCACTAGGCCAGTTGGTTGATTGTTGAGTTCTGAGCACTTACCCCCACACAACCTCCTTGGGAAGCCTGTTACTGCTTGCCCATGCTACACAGCGTCAAGTGGTGAAATTGTTGACCTTGACCACTTTCTCAGAGCCATAGCAGGACGGGCCCCAGGACACAAGGGCAGATCACCTAACCCACCACAGTTGTGGCCCAGTAGCCCTGTAGGACCCCCAAGTCAGGTCTGACAGTTGCCATTTTCTGAGCACAAGAAAGTGTTTTCCACAGGAGAGCAAGCTAGTTCACACTGTCCACTGGTGCTTAATGTGTGAAAAAATATATAATTGAAGGGGCCAAAAAAGCTTTTCTTAGGGGCCTTATGCTGACATTGCCTAATACCAAGGGTACCAAGTGTTTATTTCACCTCATATCTCTTTCTACCACCACCCTACTTCTTGTCTCTCTGTTTTTCATCGCTGCTTTCTCCCTTTGTTACTGTTTCCTATCTTTATCTTCCTCCTTCTTTCTCCCTTTTCTGCCTTTCTTTCTCTTGCTCCGGGTCAAACTCGGATGATAAAAAATAAATCCCAGTCCCTGAAAATGAGTGAGTGCCTGTGTCCACCACCTGCAGCCATCGGCACAAGTTAAGCGCTGTTGCTCACCAATGTTCATCAAGTCTGCTTCTCAGGTTGAGAAGCTATTTCAAGGAAAAACTGATAGATCAATAGCAAGGGCCATCAGGTAGGTTGTGTATTTTGGTTAAACAAATAGTTTTCCTCTATCCTCATAATCAGATTTCAAAAAGGCATGTGTCCTTCGGCCTTTAGTAAGTGTCACCTGTAATCATTCCTATTTATTTCTTCACCCCAGATTTATCATGACAGGAGGGTCCCTGCAATTCTGGGGTGAGGATACAACAGGAATTATTTGTTTTGGGGGAATAACATGCAGAACTCTGACCTCACTTTCCAAAGTCCTCAAGTTTTTCCACAGTATTCCACCTGGACACTTCACCTGCTTGAAGCTGATGCACTCTCCAGGTAGAATACCACTTAGCAATGTTTCAGCTGAACTCATAATTCCGATGGGGCTGGTAACTCCTGTTCCTAAGTCCAAAAGAATTAACGGGACATACGTAATGAGGGCGTCAATGGAGATGACTATTTTTAGTAATTAGGATTACATGACAAAAGGACTGGACTGACTCCAAAATATGGGTATGTACAAGGCTCACCTCATAACACCAGTTGCCGAAGGCTGTGTGGCACAGTGGCTTTACTACCAATGGCAGTTATGCCTAGGAGGAATATGCAAGCCTGTGAACCTGCGAATCAGTATTTCTTCCTCATTTCTTTCTCCTTTTTGTGATGGACTGGTTGCCTACATCAGTGGCTCTGTGCCTCAGCAACAGAAGTCTCCATTTCCCTCTTGGGTAGGAAAAGTACAAACTGCTCATCAGCGAAGATAGTTGTGTTTAAGACAAGACAGCGCACTCAGTAGTTTCCACATGCATGAGAAGATAGGAACACCGTCAGGTATAAAGAGGCCATAGTTTATTTTATTAAATAGGCTATAAATCCTAGCGGTAGCAAATTGCCTACTTTAACTCGCACACAGTAACTTGGGATCTATACACTAGGACATGATAGACATTAATATCTAAGGCAAGCAATCACACATCTTCTACAGTTTGACATCAAGACAGAATTGTAAGTGTTCACATATTGAACATCTTGACATAACTTCACTTTTAGGGCTGATAGCACAGCTATCGCTAGGCGTGATGTAATCAACTTAAAAAGAGCTTTCTACAGAATACTTTAGAAAGGGCTTTAGCTCCGCCTACACGTTGGTATCCGGAAGTACATTTTGATTGGGCAGGAATTGTGTGCTTCCACAGAAAAAAGTGCTTTGCCCCATGCAGCCATGATTATTTTGTTTAATTATCCAGCTGCTCAGCCAACAGCAGTATGGCTGCCTGAGCTTGAACTTTCAAGGGCACACACATGACATTGTAATACTATTAGTGTCTTAGATCACTAGATAATTTACAGTGTTTATTTTTCTCTGGCAGAAGCATATATGGGAGGAGAGAAATCATGAGAAATGTATTGACCGAGCACCCTCCCCTTCCATCATTAACTTTAGACTTAGGAGTTCAGTTTTGTGTTTGAGAGCAGTAAGGGATGCGCAGGCTATACTAATGGATTGTATGACAGAGGTACGCATGGCTAAACCATGCGTGCCTCTGCCATGCAGTCCGAACCACGAATGCGTCTTAACCACGCATTCATTTAGTACGCTTGCCTTTACCACGCAATTTCATTGTAAAGGCATAATTGGTAAGGGGGTATGTGTGGTTAAGATCGCCACTAACCTGACCCCCCGACTGCCTTAAGCTCTAAAATTCTATCCCCATACTTCGCCCCCCTGAGGTCCAAAGCTGATTATGCCCCCTACCATAAACTACCCCGATCCCAGCCTCCCCCGCCCTGAACGCTAAAACTTACCCCCGGGCTGTCCATAAAACTACCCCAACCCCTTCCACTGCCCTGAGGCCTAAAACCCTGCCCCTAATTAAAAAAGTACCCCGACTCCCCCACTCTGAGCCCTAAAACCTCCCCACCCTAAAACTCCCCCAAACCCAGCTCCAGCCCTTAAAACTACCTCGACCCCCTCCCCCGCCCTGAGTCCTAATACCCTTCCCCTTCCCAAAAGTACTCGCCCACCCTGAGCCCTAAAGGCAACCTCACCCCTAAAAACTACCCCCCACAAACCCGGCCCCAGCCACATTTACATGTCCGTGTCTGAAGCTTCCTGTTCCAACGCTTCTTCCTTTTCTCCCCGCCCAACCTGAACACTAGACTGCTATCGGCCTTAGCCACGCAAATGTGTAATTTAAGGCAGATGCGTGGTTCAGGCAAGCGTAGTTGCACTTTCGTTGGAATGGCACACGTGGCTCTGCCCGCATTGTTCCGGCTGTTTCCCATACTAATGTACTTGGATATGTAGGTTTGGCTTGGCAGAGCAACTGTCACCTGATCATATGTGATGAACAAAAAAGAGCTTTCAGAGTTCTTATGACACAGGGGCTTATGCTCCACCCACATGTTGTTTCTCTTGAGTGCAGGATTTAATTGAGCCAAATTTGTGTGCTTCTTATAAAAAGAGTGCTTGTATTGTACTTTTTGGCTTGTGGCAAAGCTTATACTTGATACAGCAGGACTGAGTTTGTTATGGGAGCTAACCAATGATCATGGGTATAGGCCTAACCTGTTTATTATAAAATGTTATGATAAAGGCGGTAGGTCTGACAAATTTATTGCGAAAAGCATACGTAAAAGTCAATCATATTGAAGTGGACTGTTATTACTCTATAGTAAAGCCTATAAATAGGTATTTTGTTACATAGATTCACATAGATTACCTTAGTAGGCAAGAGTTTTGATGGTGGTTACCTCCTCTGACAAGCCATTCGTATAGTAGAATTGGACTGTGAGAATCCTTATTAGGCTCTGTTGGAAGAGGTTGTATTTTGCTTTGCCAACTGTAATTTTATATTCATTTGCAATTTATTAACTGTATGCATGATGGTTGCCTTGTAGAAAAGCTTACACTCAGTTCAGTAGGCCTGAGTTGGAAATGGCGGCAAACCAATGATAACAGCTATATGCTTGATTAGTGTGCAGGGAATTGCTATGCCAGATGACATAGGGATGGCCTGTTTATTATGAAAAGTTATTACAGAGGCAGTAGGCATGGCTTTATTAATGTGAAAAGCATATGGTAAAGCCAGTAGATTAGTAATAGACTATGTTGCAAGCCATAGAAAGCTATTTGGTTACAGGTAATCGCACAGATTACCATAGTAGGAAGGGTCTTGGTGTCAGTCACCCACTCTGACAAGTTCTGGGAGTAGGCTTTCACTGTGAGGATTTTTGTTATGTCCTGTTGAGAGGGGCTGCATATTGTTTTGCCAACTGTAATATTGTACATATTTGTAATTTTATAAATTTATGCCTGATGCTTGCCATTTTTACGTGCACTTCAGTAGGCCTGTGTAGTATATAGTGTCAAGCCCAGATAAAGGGTAAAAGCTAGAGGCCTTATCGGTTCACTGTGAATGGTTATATCAGATTCCTTAGGTGTGATCTGTTTATAATGAAAATGTATGGCAAAGCAAGTAGGCCTTGCTTACTTATTGAGAAATGCAAGTATTAAAGACAATAGGCTTTTAAGGGTGGACTGTTATTACACTGTGCTAAAGCTCATAGGCAGGTATTCTTTTAATAGAAAGTCGCAGATTACGGTAGGAGGCAAGGATTTTGGTGTCGGTGACCCACCCAAACAAACCATGGTGATAGAGGATTTGCACAATGTATATTGTATTGGAAACTTTATTTTGTTTACAAATTTGTAATTTTATTAGGGTATACCTGATGGTTGTCTTGTGGAAAGGCTTATGACCTACACAGTAGATCTGAGCTGATTATGGTGGCAAGCCAATGATAAAGGTTGTGGACCTGATTACTTATAATGAAAAGTTAAGATAAAGGCAGGAGGTCTGATATAGTGATTATGAAAAGCATATGTTAAAGTCAATAGGCATTTAACTAATTTTTGTATTAAATAATACATACATCAGTATTTATAAATATATAGCCATATATATACATAGAGTGCCTTTTGGTCAGCTCTGTTCTGCCATTTGTCTATCTGAGTGTCATTTACACTCTGCTTCCATCCATGACAGTGTACTGCATGGGGTACTGGTTCAGTCCATGTCCATCTCTTGCATTGTGAAAGCAGGATTTTCTGATCACGTGTCCATCCACCTGAAAATGAATGTGCTTCAGTGTCAGGCCTGTTTGGCCAGTCCTTTTGTTTTCAATGTTCTCCTTTTATTGCCCCTCTTTCATTTATCTGCTTCTCCTCCTTTTATTTTAATGTTTCTTAAGTGGATACTAAAGCTCTCCAGGCAGTGCTGACGGGTCACTTGCTTGCCGCTCATTTCATATGCAGCGCGCCACATGTGGCCACTTCCTCTCAACCAGGAGACCATTATATAATGATGTTATCATAGTGTATCATTGTTTTACCTTTCTGAGATGATCAATATGTTGGTTCTAATTGTGCCAACCTTGCTGGAGCTTTAAACCAATTATAAACTATTACAATACCTCTGCAAGGTGGACACCCACTGCTATGTTTAGTTTTGTTAGTGCTAGCATATGCCCGCCATGTTTAGACAGCAGCATGTTTGCTTTTTCTTCTTGTATTGTTTTAACCCCTTGACCGCGATCGGAATTCCGCTCGTGTGCTGGACATTCCGATCGCGGGTGTGGTCGTGACGAGCTCAGCTCGTCATGCGCACAGCGCTACCGCGCAGCATGACGAGCTGAGCTCGTCACGCGCATCGAAGGGGGTTAATTTATATTTGCATATTTTTTTGACTTTGTGCGTGGTGTATTGCGGTTTTATCGGAGAGTGAATGCAGGAGTGTCAGAGGATGGACGAATGGAAGGACAGAGTGGAAGGAGGGGAGGGGAATAACCTCTAAGTCTGGAGGTCGAACGGTCTCTGCGCGCGCTCCTGCTTCCTTATGATCCTTGTGCGCGCGGCGGGGAAGGTGGCTAATCCCTTTTGCAGCGCCCAGCACCTGGCCTCATCCTTCTCTGACGCTCCCAGCCTGCTCCATTGATGGCCTTCAGTGTATTTTCCAGGCCGTCAGTGTAGTGCTTTCAATGCACCCCTGAAAATAATTGCGAGGGGATTTGAGGAGTAATAAGATCCCACGCGTTGGTTTCCGGCTCCATCCTTTATGCCCGCGTTTTAAGCATGCCTCGGGGCCGCGGCCGCTCAACTGTGTGTTTCTGCCCCAGCTTGATAATGGCTTCACAGCTGCCAAAGGAAAACACGACACCTAGCATCCAGATTGTGTTTACGTTGGAAGAAAATATGAAGAAATACGTCAGCCGAACCCAAACATTTCCAATTGTTAATGCGTGTGCAGGCGCGGGACGGAGGTCGATGCTCGATTCTACTGCGACATTACACGATACGTTTATAGATAATCTGTCTCTCGGCGCCCCTCGCGTGGCACGTTGTCTGTAGAAATATGGATCTCCGTCGTAGGCATGGGAAATGTGTCCGTCGAAATATCTCCGCTCGTAAAACCTTGCACTAGGTGGGGCCAGACGTGTGCCATTGGGGAAAGTCCAACTAACGCCAGGGGGTGCTGCTCTTGAGTTCTTGAGGATAGACTGGTCTCATCCATAATGCAATGTAAGGCAGCAGCCATAAAGCGTCACCGCTAGGTGGTGCCAAATTACATCCAAACGCTTGAGTGTGGGTTATTTTTGGTAGTTTGTTGGGAGTGCCCGAGAGGCAAAGTACCGTTCCAAACAAATATGCTGTAAAATTCCACAAGCTGCTCGCTGCCCTTATAGTCAGACCGTCAGGAATCTGGTTTCTGCAGGATACCAGTACCAGGCTCCATGTAGCTCTTTGCCTTCAGAAACCAGTGTCTGTGGGAGAGGAGGTGCACAGAGGATTAGCTTCAGGGGCTTGGGTGTTAGGGTGTGACCCGCCCCCCAAAATAAAGGCCTTCTTGGCTTGGTAGTGTGGTCTGGGGACCTAAATCAGGTTTCCTATCTCTGTGTTGGTGTGTTTTGGTCTTGAGCCAAGAAGAAAAGACAAAACAGTGACCTTTGATGTAAACAGGGGAGAGGGAAACAGATACTCATCTGGAGGCTGAACTTCAAAATGTGAAACCAAATAACATGGAATCAATACCAGCTTCCCTGTTTGTCCGAATTGTGTTTTCCTAGGCATATATTTTATTTCACAGTGGTTCCTTTTTAGGTTGAAGCATACCAAACAGCGCAGCTGTCTCGTTTGCTCACAACTTTTTGTGGGCATTCTGAAAGCTTCCCAGGGAATGCATTTCACCCATTGGTTACTATTGGCTTTGTGGTTTATTACTTACAAGTGCTTGCTTTCTATTTGCTGGCTTTACTTGCTTTAGGCTGTCCAGATTGATTTCTTGTTTACTGTACCCTTCGGAGTACCCCCTTTCTGTAAACAGGCCTTTAAATCTTGTTCTTATCTTGTCACATTTGCTGTGCATTCAAAGGCAGAGGTCAAATGTCAGGCTCTGTCTTCTGAGGGAGCTTGGTGTTTACTTTTCTTTGTTTGATTTCAAAGTGAGAGAATTTATGTCAATCCTGCTGAGTACACATGAGAGGAGAGGGTGTAGGACGTTATTTTTTCTAGCACAACAAAAATGAACTGGGCTGATGTTTCAGAATATATCAGAACTAGGAAAGTACAAATGAAACACTTTTTTTTGTAATTCTAAAGTGTGGTGTAATCAAATATTATACGATCAAAACACATCAATACACTATTATCACATTCCCCAGCACTACTCAGCGTACTCACGGTGATAGAGATCCGTATTGAGGAGCTATAACCACACGGAATTGGACCGACCCAGTGGTCTTTGTATACTTTTTGGGAGCGAATTGGTCTGAATGAGAGACCGTCGGAGGATTCAACGAGGGAATTTTTCGGCATAAGATACATGATACGATTTTGGGAACTTCTAATATTCAAGTATGGACACTCGAGGGGAATATTTCCATCCGGTTTGGAATTATCACCGGATTGACAGCTTTTTGCTCACAGAGATTTGAGCCCTGAAGAAGTTGCGATAAATGCGACGAAACACGTGTGGTCTGAGAGCAGAAGAATTGATGAAGAAGAACAATAAAAGAAGTGGATATCAACCGTATGCTTGAATTATTCATAATATTGATTGTCATAAGCGTGTGCTGGGGAATGTAATTTTATTGTTTGGTTGGCTTAGGCCACGCTTTGGAGAGAGGGAGGGTGCTCTCTACCCTTAGGCACCGCGTGTAATTGGTGATTTTCTTCAAACTAGATTGTGAACTTCCCTTAAGGGTGCCACTACCCTATAAAAGAACACTCACTGGTTAAAAAAATACATCAATACACTAGGTAAAAACATCTTCACACATTATTGTTGGTGCACACTAAAACTGTATGTCGGTGCAAATGTAATCTTCATTTCAATTGAAAATGTGTTGTCTGTAATGGTAGTGCACCGCCACACTATGCATACTCCACACTATGCCACTCCACTATTCACACTTTGCACCACTCTACTTTACAACACTGTACTCCACTGTATGCCCTTCCACCCTATGCCATGCCACTCCATTCTACGCCACTCTACGACACGCCACTGCACACTGCGAGCCTCCCCTCTAAGACACTCTATGACAGGTCACATGACTCCAGTCTTCACCACTCACTCCACAACACGTCACTCTCTATGCCAATCTATGCCCCTCCAGTCCACACCACTTATCCTACTGCAATCCGCTCCAATCTACCCCACTCCACTCTATCCCTCCACTCCAATCTACCCCAATCCACTCCACTCTACCCCAATCTACTCCACTCCAATGTACCCCAGTCCATTCCAATCTACCCCGCTCCCCTCTACCCAATCTACCCCATTCCAATCCTCTCCAATCTATCACACCCCAGTCAAACTACCCCACTCCAATCTACCCCACCCAACCCCACTCCCTCAATCTATCCCACTACAAACTACCCCACTCCAATCTACACCACTCCTCTTCAATCTACCCCAATCTACCCCGTTCCACTCCACTGTACCCCAGTCATCCCCATTCCAATCCAGTCTACCCCAATCCACTCCACTCCAATCTACCCCACTCCACCCCAGTCTACCTCACTCTGCTCCAATCTACCCCACTCCACTCCAATGTACTCCAATCCAATCTACCTCACTCCACTTCGATCTACCCAACCCCACTACTCTCCATTCTACCCCACTCCACTCAATCTAACCCAATCAACCCCACCTACTCCACCCAACTCTACTGCACTCCATTCCAATCTACCGACTCCGCTCCAATCTATCCCACTCTACTCCAAACCACTTCAATCTACCCCATTCCACTCTAACCTCTACCCCAGTCCACCCCACTTCCAATCTACCCAAATCTAACCCACCCCAATCTACCCTACTCCAGTCTACCACACTCCACTCCAATCTACCCCACTCCACCCCAGTCTACCCCACTCCAATCTACCTTACTCATTCCATGTTACCACACTCTACTCCAATCTCTACTACAATCTATCCAACTCCACTCCATTCCAATCTACACCACACTACCCCACTCCAATCTACCCAATCTACACCACTTCTCTCCACCCACTCCAATCTACCCCACTCCACGCGACTCCACTCTACCCCAATCTACCCCACTCGACCCAACCACAATCTTCCCCCACTCCAATCTACCACAATCTACCCAACTCTCTTCCAATCTAGCTCACTCCAATCCACCCAATCTACCCCACTCCTCTCCAATCTACCCCACTCCATTGTACCACAGTCTACTACACTCCACTGTGCCTCAATCTACCCCACTCCACTTCACTCCAGTCTACCCCATTCCAATCTATCACACTCCACTAAAATCTACCCCACTTTACTCCAATTTAACCGACTCCACTTCAATCCACCCCACTCAAATCTATCCCACCCCACTCCAATCTACCCTACTCCAATCTACTCCACCCAAATGTAATCTACCCCAATCTACTCTACTCCAATCTACTCCAGTCAACATGGCAGTACAAAACTGTGCGCAGACACTGCAGGGGCAGGTCTGATATATCTTTTCAGGGCTACTCATATGGGTGTCACAATCAGTGCAGCAGGCCCACTAGTAGGATTTGATCTACAGGCCCTGGCACACTCAGTGCACTTTACTAGGGGCTTATCAGTAAATCAAATATGCCAATCATGGATAACAAATCATGTTCACAATTTACACAGAGAGCATATGACTTCCAGGTCAGGGGGGCACCCTGAACCTGGTCCTCCAATCCAGGGTCTGTACCTGTGCCTGGTAACCCAGGACTTCCAGGGGAGTACACCAAACCCCCCCCAAGGGAAACATACTCCTCATGAGTTGTACGAGAGTCTGCCTGGCGCAGGTCTCCACCTGTCCACCTGACAGAGCATGAAGGCCCCCCAGGCCAGAAGTGGCCTCACCAGGGTCAGTCCTGGGGTGCTCTGACCTCAGAGCCGGCAACCCCTGACCCACTGGTCCTTCCATTGGGGACTGCATCCCCCCTCACCCTTTTCTCTGGACTCATACACCCTCCTAACTGGAGCGGTGCTGCCAGACACGAGAACTGGAGGGATGCTTGTTACAGCAGCCCCCCTCAGTTCACCTGACACATTGGGATACCCCTCATGGGATGGCCTCCCAGTACAGACTAGGCCCCCCTGCTGGTGTTCTCTCATGGAACCAACCAGGCCCTGGGACTGGGTTTCAGGCACCTTGGGACACAACCCACTCCCACTCCTTCTATTCTGAGACAGGACGTGGGACCCTACACCCCTCCCACTACATTGAGACCTATCTGGGCTACAAAAAACCTCCCCTACCTCACTTGATTGGGGAGAACCTGAGCCACCCCTTCAGGATCACTCCCAAAAGCTTCTTCAGACCCCCTGGAATCCACCAAAAGGTCTGCCTCCAGTGCAAGTTCCCTGGTGTCAGAGAACTCACACTCCCCCAGCTGTTGGCATAGCTCTGGAAAGCAGGGACTTAAAATATGCTCTCCAACAATTGAATCACACAGCCCCACACCAATGTTGACCAAGCTACTGTTTGCCTCACCATCCAGTGCCTTACACAAGTACCTCACATCAACACCCTGAGACTGGCAAGACAGTGTCTGACTGTTTGTCACTCAACCCACACTCTTCTGGGTGGTCTCCATACTCACATACCAAGGCTTCTACCATGGAAGAACCCCTCTCCCTGCACCTCTCATCTAGAGCCAGTAGAGTGGCTCTCCCACCACTAGGAATATGAACCCCTGTGCCAGTTCCCCAATCCACCTCAGGGACACTGCGCACCACTGGAGCTACCTCATAACCCTGAACCCCTTGGTGTATGTAAACCCCCTCCTTCAAGTCAGGCGTCACATCTCTGGGTGTGTGTACTTCTCCCTCAGCACTAGACAGTACATTTTTGCTGCCACCATCTGAGCTGGACTTCACCTCCAACCCAGCCAAGCTCACTTCATGAGCTGTACACATTTTCTTTTCAGCTAAGGCTTGCTCTATCTTCTCGCACTCCCGATCCAGCTGTGTCAGCCTCCAGTCATGAGTGCGGTTCTGATTCCTTTCCTCATGAGCCAACTTCCCCACAATGTTCCCTTCTCAGGGCCTCTGCCCTCAGGATATTCTGGCTGGCAATCCTCCTTCTCAGAGTCCTCCTCAGAGTCATCTTACAGCGTTGCTTCCCAGCGTGGTACTTCATAGCTATACAGGCCTGCCTCAAGATCCTGCCTTTTGGATCTCCTCTTCACAGGTAGCCCCCTTCTCCCTGCAAAAGACTTTTAGTTCCCTCATTGTGTAGATGTACAGGTGCCAAAAGATGATTTCCATTTTGACAAGGCCCCACAGGTGCAACAACTAACCAGAGTTCCAACCACCAAATTCCGAAGGAAAATAGGGGAAAAAAATAGTATGTGGTTGCGTAATGGTCTGCACTAGTCCAGTGATGTACACCAATCACTGTGGGTCAAGTACAAATACAAGTTCAAATCCTCACCGCTGATGTTAGAAATGAGGGTCTCTAGTTGGCAGAGGTAGGTACCTTTGTCCAAATAGGGACCCTTGCTTCTAGTCAGGGTAAGGGGGGTACACACTTTAGATAACCCCTACTCACCCCCTGGGTAGCTTGGCACGAGCACACTGCCCTATCCCAAAGGCAATGTGTAAAGCATTTGTACTCAAAAAACACAGTAATACAGTGATAACACCACAAATGGACACCACACCAGTTTAGAAAAATAAAGTATCTTTATCTAAACTCAACAAGACTAAAACGACAAAATTCGAACATACATGTAATAAGAATATGACTTTAAAAAGGTTTCAAGCAACTGGGTCCATAGAAAACTATGGATGCGTAATTTCTCTCAAAGTACCTGTAGATGCATCAAAATTCACAAGGCCAAACAGCCGCAGAGATGGGAAGTGTCGAGAAACAAAGAGATGCGTCAGTTCCTGAGACCGTGGGGAGGAGGTGCGGCAGTTCTGCTGCATGCAGCAGAAGTGATGCGTCGTGTCCGGTCTGTAGGGGGAAGTGATGCGTCGACTCCAAGGCGATTCTGGTCCGTGGGTGATGTGCTGGGAAAACTTGCCGCACAAGTATGATGCGTGGAGATTCGGGATGCGTTGGCGATCGATGCGGCGGCGTCGAGCGGCGCTGCGTTGGTTTCTTCAGCCGCGATCCCTCGATGCGTCGGTTCTTGCAGCGGTGACAGGCGCTGAGTCTGAAAAACAGCCGCAAGAAGAGCGATGTGTCGATTTCTTCAGTTATTCTTTTCTCCGAAACAGCAGGAAGAACCTCCAAAGGCCCAGAACTTGAACAGGCACCTCCTGGCAGGTCAGAACTCTTAGCAACAGAGTTCAGGGGAGCTGGGGGTGAAGTCTTTGTGTCCCTGAGACTTCAGAACAAGAGGCCAGCACACACAGGCCCTTGGAGATCTTCTTCAAGCAGGTTCAAAGCAAAGATCCAGTCTTTGTCCTCTCCTTGGCAGAAACAGCAACTGCAGGGCAACCCCACACAGCACACAGCAAATGGACAGTAGTCCTCCTCACAGCTCTTCAGCTCTTCTCCTTGGCAAAGGTTCCTCTTGAGTCCAGAAGTGATCTAAAGTTCTGGGGTTTTAGGTCTAATACTTATAAACAAAATTGTCTTTGTTCTCTTTGTGCAAGGGTCTCTGAACCCAGTCCAAACCAGTTCTGTCCTCACTGTTGCAGTATGACCACAGGTGGTGCAGACAGCATTGTGCAAGGGAGCCGGGCACTATTCAGGCGCAAGGTAAACTCCTCCCACTACTCTAAATGCAGCCAAGCCCCATTCAGTTCAGCTCTGAGTCATCCAGGAAGGGCCAGACACACCTCAACCCCCCAGTGGCTTTCTACAGTGAATGTACATCCCCAGCCCCTGTCACTACAAAACCAGACAGTCAAGCCACAAACAGGCAGAGGCACACAGAATGGTTAAGCAAGAAAATGCCTACTTTCTAAAACTGGCATTTTCAAACACACAATTTAAAAACCATCTTTACTAAAAGACGTGTTATTAAATTCTGAGCTCAGAGAGCTTAACTTTATTTCTCCATCTTCTCCCAATGGGAAGTTATACTTGTAAGATGTTACTAAGTATCTCCCATTCTATCCTATGGGGCAGATAGCCTTTCAACAGTGAAAAACGAAATTGGCAGTATTTCACTATCAGGACATGTCACAGACACCAGTACATGCCCTACCTTTCACATACACTGCACCCTGCCCGGGGGGGGGGGGAGCCCTTGGGCCTACCATAGGGGTACCTTACATGTAAGAAAAGGGAAGGTTAGGGCCTGGCAAGTGGGTGCACTTCAGGTCGACATGGTAGTACAAAACTGCGCGCAGACACTGCAGGGGCAGGTCTGAGATACCGTTTCAGGACTACTCATGTGGGTGGCACAATCAGTGCTGCAGGCCCACTAGACGCCTCCGGGTAGTAGAGCGCTATACAAATACATAAATAAATAAAACTAGTAGCTTTTGATTTACAGGCCCTGGCACACTCAGTGCACTTTACTGGGGGCTTACCAGTAAATCAAATATGCCAATCATGGATAACCAATCATGTTCACAATTTACACAGAGAGCATATGCACGTTAGCACTGATTAGCAGTGGTAAAGTGCCTAAAGTCCTAAAGCCAACAACAACAGGTCAGGAAAAAATAGGAGGAAGAAGCAAAAAGTTTGGGGATAATTCTGCAAAAAGGGCCAAGTCCAACAACACCACACTAGATCCACACATCAACAAACAAAACAGTCCAAGCAGGTTATTTCCATTTTCAGACACTACCCCGTATACCACTAGACCTAGCCTACCCTCAGAAACTACATGACATAGTGACACTAATCCTCTCATGTCTTAGCTTCACCATTGCCCTTTTCATGGCTTTTCCAGAATCCCAACATGAAGGTACCAAAGTGTTCTGAGAGCTCCAGGCACAGTGTTACTAGACATCATCCCCAGTGACCACCTCCCCCATGACCCATGCCCTTTTTTCTGGCTGCTGGGCAACCAGCAAGTTCAATGCCAATCCCTCTGCATCACACAGCCTACAACAGCAAAGGCCCAGAGTTCATTCAAGCCAAGGAGTCTTAGCGAGTTGCGTTAAGTGCACAGTGAGATTCACTCCTGCCTACCTAATAACAAGTCCACCTTCATGAAAAGAATAATTGGAGGCATGTGCTTCTCTGTCCCAGCAGCAGACCTCTGGGACACTATGCCCCCCAGTTATGGATAACACACATCCACATAGCCTTCAAAATGGATTAAAACTTGGCTCTTCAACCCTTAAACGTGATATCTGAATAACTCAAGACTTTCCCTGTTGCATAAACTAAGACTCTGACTTAGCTCCAGAAGATTCGCCTTCACACCCACGGGTGTCACAAGTGAACTTAGTTCAATGCACCAGCAATTGAATGTGAAGAAGTAGGTTGTTGTAGCCCCAAACAGCCCCATTCAATGCATAGTTGAAAGGATGTCGGTGTTTTTAGGTTGCTAACAGTCCCTAAACAGTGATCTAGGGACACAGTGGTAATTTGAGAAACCCAATTTAATGTTTTACAATATCACACACGCCACCTGCACTGAGAATAAGGCACTTTGAAGCTTAAAAGTGCTTGTTTCATTAGTCTCATCCAGTTGCTTAGTGCATTAAAAATAACCACACAAAATATTAAAGCAGCACTAATGCATGGTGCGATCAATCGAGAATAAAACACACATTTCTACCATAGTTAAAATGTCATCTAGCAACCTAACACCCTAATACTTACTTCTATTCTCTATACTATGAGAGCATGGAGTATCGTAACTTGCATCTAGAGTTTCTGAGGGAGAATCAACACACTGCATACCCGTTAACAGTAAAATGCTGTAGGCATCAGCAGTAGGAAGCAAGTGTTCTCTGATCAGGCATGGGCATCAGTTCTTCTCCTTCTAGACTTGGCATGGTATCAGCTTTCAGTGCAGAACGGGATGCAGCAGCATCACTGCAGTCTCAAGATATTCTGGCAGTATCTTGCACGATAATCTGGGATGAAGGACCTCTCCTGACATATGGCCAATTAGTGGTCTTTTTATACTGTACCATATTTGAGATAACAATTATTGACATAACCTTAGGAATGTCTGACATAATCTATGTGCATCACTACTCTAGTCTTAGATGCATTCGTATAAACAAATAAGGTAAAAACGTGTCAATTCAGACTACACTGTTTATGTTTCTATTATTATTTGACTTTGAGATAAAGATAACAAGGCACTTGTTCCAGACTAATGTCGCATCAGGTATTTTTTCAAGGTCATTGTCTGCGCATCAGGTATCTGAGCAATGTAATTGTCCAAATAACTTGACCCTTTCACAGGTGCTTGGAAAGATAAGGACAGGTAATATCTGTTCCAAAGGCCGACAGGTCAATGATTGTTGAAAAATAGAGAAAATTGAATCTCAGCCTGTTCAAGATGGAGTTGGGCCTTAGGGATCTTAAGTCAGCCCAAACCATAATGTACACCCACACAATCATCCACAACATCCAACACTTACACCAAAGAGTACAGGGTCATCATCCACACTCATGATAGCTCAGATCACACACCTAACATGTCACCACATCTGACCAGATCACAAATCATCTCATGGATATCAGTAACTTAAATGAGAGAACTCATCACATCAAACTGCATGACGCTGCTAACACCGACATCAACCATCCCACCACTACCGCACACCATTCCCAGTCACGTCAGCATGTAATTCACCACACCAAATCCAAGCACATCTTCTGAATAACATATAACTATACCATCTCTTTGATCTACTGCATCATCCACCCCAACCGTATCACAGTAAAAAAATGCACCAAGCTACACCATAATGCACAATACACCAAGCCACACCATATCACACTATGATACACAACATACCAAGCCTTACTGTGCTAGAATGGTCCACATTACCAGCCCATAACACAGCTCACTCTTCCACCTTGAATAAATTACAACACAGCAGAAAGTGCAACACACATTGCAGCACATGATAGTATTCAACAGATGGGAACACTTTCCCACAAGAACACATGCTGCACATAATGACCACTCTACACCTCTCCAGGCCAAGCCAACTCCCTCCACAACACTCCACAGCACACAAATATCACAACATACTACTGATCTCTAACATGTGGGATACATATGTCAGATTTATGTTTAAGATACTATACATTGCCCTCATCATTTAGACCACCTGCCTTATTGCACTACTTCATACATCACAGCAGTATGCCACATTGCAGTATACCACTACCTATATAATACAACACAGTTTCTAAACCACACTGCACTACATCACACAACACATCACATCGTATACTATTGTGCAACATCGCAATACACCACAACCAACTAGAGTGTGATTATACTCTGCACCTCACACCTCTAAACATCTCAGCCCTCAATATGGCATTCAGCTTCATCACAAAACAAATGCCCCTCTTCATACACAATCACTATGTCCGCTTTCTCGCAACATAATATCAAAACCGAGTACACCACATGTCCCTACATCACACAACAATGCACCACTGCAACCAATACTGCTCCCCACTTTGGACAACAAAGAATTTACATCAATTCCACAAACAATTGATTAGCAGGTCACAGCCCTGTCTTCCTTCCACACTCAGATGCACCATTGTGGGTAAACCCCTCACCTTCCAGACCACACAAACCATAATCCCTTAAGCCACAGATGGATGGTTGGCCCCACATGGAGACTGTCTGTGAATAAGCCCAGGTCTGATAACCCATGCTCTGCAACAAGAAGCACTGAGAGGCCAAACACTTGGCAAATGCTGCCCTAATAAAGACATAAGACCACATCACTCTGCAACAAATGTGTCAGGACACCTCAAGTTACATGCCCAAAACTCCACTACACACCACTAAGACATCGCCCCTCTACAGAAGACAGCTTCCACAGATTACCATTTTCACTTCTCCCAGCACCACAGAAAAACACAGCAGAACTGATGCCCTCATGTCACAAAGCCAACACAGAACTCTACACCCCTCTGTCATACATAAAATGTCAACCCACTATGCCACACAGTTGGCCTCTGTTGGCCTCTGGTTAACACTTTAGTCATGTCACCCTACCACAAAAGCCACAATCAACTTGGCACTTCCATGTCACACCTCACACCTCAAAACACGCAGGGCTGGCCTTTAACATGTGCGAGCTGGGCCCATGCACAGGGCGCAGACATTTAGAGGGGCATAGGCGCAGCCTGCTGCAATCTTCCTATGATGCGGCTCCAAAGAAAAGTGCATTTAAACACTGTTTATTTGGAGGCAGCTGGTGACTGTGTTTGATTTTTGACTGATGTTCTTCTCTTGGCTCTCCTTTCTCTTGCCCCTCACTTCCCCCACCCTTCCCATTTTTTCATCACACAGACAGTCATAGAGGGCAAATGGAAGGGGGTGCCAAATTTAGGTTTGCCCAGGGCGCTCTCTGAGCAAAGGCCAGATCTGAAAATATGACACCCTACCAGATGACATAATGATTGCCTCATGCAACAAAATATCATACAAGAATTATTCCACAACAGGACATACTGAAAATACATTAGACTTGCTAACATAGCCTCCTGGCCTGAGGAAGACAGCAGAAAGTTCCGGGTAGAGAAAGTTAATCCGCATACCTGTGGCACAAGACAAATTACTTCTCACAGGAATGGTTGCAGTTGGAGCACATGAGGGTACTCTAGAATTGAGTGGTAGAAGGACACCCTAATGGGTGCCTCTGATGTTGTGAATGTGATGATCTTGATAACCTGTTGCTTGAGTCCCAGACATCACAGGGAGACAGAAGGATACAGAATTCATACCTGACCCTGTACTGTGCCACACAGTCCTGTGGTCGACTGAGACATGTATCCATTGTAGGCAGTGATGGCTCTCCTAGCACAAACTTGCTGCACATCACGATGGAACCTAATGACCGGCATTGCCCTAGGAAACAAGGAACCAGTGGATGAGCAGTCTCCAAAGATAGGGACCTGATAACTAGAAGGCTGGGATTGACAGGCTTTGAAAACAAACTCTAGTTAGTAAGAGAAACACCCAGGCAGGAAAACACAGAAACCAGGCACTTGGAGGCAGGAAACCGTGGAGTGAAATGAGCAAGACCACTAGACACATTAATGACAAATGAGGCAGAGGCCATCAAATCAGTATAGATCAAACTTAAGAGAAAGGGAAAGAGAGCATGTTATTAGAATGGCTTTGGCTTACCTGGCCCTAATTTAGGTGTGGCACACCGCAGATTTAGAAGAGCAGGGCCTCAAATACTGTACCAAAACTACTCTGACATGCACCACTAAGATCCTGTTCCTTCATGTTCTGTCATAAGTTCTCATTGAACTCCCAAATATCTTCCTTTGTACTCTCCACGAAGATTGCTTTCATTGAGTAATTCTAATCTCAGTCCCTGCACATCCCTTTCTTCCCTCGGTAGATTGTGGCCAGAAGCAAGATGGTCGAGCATTTCCTAACTAAGGAGATAATTCCTGCCTGTAGTTTCTAAGACTTCTGGCTGTAGTTATTTTGAATATGTGTGGTTCCCATGCCAAGCTCATCTTTGATTCCATGCTGCTGCACCTGGCAGACCACTGGCATCCTTGTACTTAACTTTGTGATTTTGTATGCAGTCGCCATCTTTGGGATGTGGTGCCCCTTTCAGTAGAACTTGTGGTCTCAATAGGCACTGTGGGGGACTCTTCATAAGTGCCTTAATAATAATTCCACCTTTTGTAAAGTGTGAACTTATCACCCCTAAGGGTATCCAGGCGCTTAGGGGCCGCCGGGGAGATTAAGTGAGCTATTGCCCAGAGTCACATGATACTGAGCTGAGCTGCCGCCACCGGTGATCAAACCGTGAGCCCCACACTCCGGAGTCAGCCGCTCTGGCCGCTGCGCCACTCCTCTCCCCTTGTGAGAGTGATCTCTACAGAGAGAACCTGGATGCCTGGGCAATTGCTAAAATATCCTCCACCGCCCTTAATTGGGATTCTCGGTTAGGGTACTTGCAAAATTAATTGTGCTACTTAAATTGTCACGCATGCCTGGTCCTCATGCCTGCCGTTGTGTTGAAAAGTAAACCTTCTTTATAAGCTGCAGCCCTCTTGATCCTATTTAACGATGTCTTATATATGGGTGTGTTACCTGACTTTTGAACACATTAGTACCTATCTGCAGAAAGGGAATACTAAGTGAGGTAAAAAAATTATAGGCTAAAAGCACCTCTTCACACTGAGAGAAATATATATTACAGCTAATACAAGATTTGATAGTAGCAAAAAATGGCTTGTTCTAGGAGAAAGTGAGATTTAGGGCAGGGTTCAGTACTTGGCATAATGTGATGTGATGTACTAATCATTTGCATCATAAAATGTGGATTTATAGGAGGGCACAACACCTCCTGCCTAATGAATAGTAATTAAGCCAGACTCCTTTTACAACCCCCAGCGAATGCCACAAAGGCAGGACTAGAAGCCTGCAAGGGAAGGCAGACCTCCATTGCTGTGTTAACATTTTTGACAGTAAAACGTTTTAAAAAACAGACTTCGTCCTTCAAAGGGACATGTTTTACTTAAAAAAGGGTTTCCTCTTAACAATGACGTCATAGGGAGCATGCTATACTCTCCTGAATTACTGCTGTGATACCACCCCAAGTCTGCTATGGGTAGCTGATCAATGACTTGTGAACGTAATTGCGGTCACAAAACATACAGGGACACGCTGTTTTCTATTTGCAGACCATAATTGGTTGCAATACATTTTTGAAAGTCAGAAAGACCTTCTGACTCCTAAAAGGGGATCTCTATGTAGGAAAACACTTCTTTTTAGTCACAAAACCTGTATTTTTGCGACTCGCAGGCTTTGTACCACAAAAGTGATTTGTATGAGGCCCTTGGTGCTAATAGACAGGACCCCAATTGGGTTACAACGTTGTATACCTGGTTCTTTTGTGTGTAATGAAAAGAAACACTCTAATGAATCTAAGTAAGACAAAAATAATTATTTTTTGCAAACAGTTCTCTTAATTTTGTTAGCTAGCTTGCGCCCAGGCAGCTGGCAAAGTGGAAGAATATGATTTTTTGGTGGTCAGGGTATAACCCCCCTTTGCGATCTTTCATTTCTCAGATGACCTGTCTGAGTAGTAGAATTCGTAGAGCGAGCTACAGGTGTACAGAGGTTTGGAACAATGCAGGGCAGTTTCTTGAAGCCTTCTTTGCAGGGTTTTTAAAGTAAAGCTATTTCTATTTTGCTATATTGTAGTGTGGTATATTTGGGCTATGTAATCAACTAGAACTCAATTGAAATTACTGTTGTAAATTTTTGACTTAAAATCAGGCGCAGGGCACTGCAGGCTGCTGACATACTTGTGTGGGGCAAGCAGCCGCGGCCCATGCAGGTAAGACCGGTGGGGCTGGGTGAGGGGGGATTTCGACAGACGACGAGGGGAAATTCATTATTTATTTAATTTTCCCTCGTGGCCGTCTGTAGAATTCCCCCCCGCCCAGCCCACCGCTCTTACCTGCACGGTCCGCTCCTGGGGGCAAGATCTTTGCTGATAAGTTGAGTGATGAATCTCGCTTGATCTCCTTTCACAGCCTTCACTCTGATAAAGATGATACTTTTTTAGGTCTCGCGCCTAGCGTTGCACTGCGCAGCATGCTCGCGCAGCGCGAGACATTTAGTAGGTGAAAAACGGGGATTCAGCACTGACCTAGGAATCGCACATGCTCGTGCGTGTGCGATTCCTTTTGTGCTTCCCCATCGGCCTTTTCGTGCGTCTTTTTATAAAAGACTGCACGCAATTGGCCAAAGGCGGGCGCATTGCTCCGCCCATGGCCTATTGGTGTCTATTACGCGCTTGGTGCGCGTAATAGACACCAATAGGCCATGGGAGGAGCAATGCTCCCGAGGGCTTTTTTAAAATTTCCTTTTAGCGGGCGTGCGCGCACACAACTCCCGGGCTTGTTTTACAAGTGACTGCATAACACAAGCGCGTGCTTCCCGCCGCCGCCGCCCCCCCCCCCCCCCGCAGGCGGCTCCCTGGCTCTGGACTGCTGCAGTGCTTAGCTCAGCCCCGAGTGGCCTTGCAGTGTCCCTCACGACGCGCTCCTCTGCACACTGCCGCTGGGAACCCTGCAAGTTCAAGGGCAGTAGACCCGGCCTCCTACGAGCCCTACTTTTATATGATGACATTTCTTGACACCCCACTTAACATTATATTATTCTGACTAAACTGTACTTGGGAAATGTTGCTGAATACATTTAACAATTCCTCCACAATTGCCTTCATTTGCGTGACTCCATGCTGGCAGCCGTGCATTTTAGCATGCGTGCGGACGGTAAACAAATACACAAGTAAAAAGCCTTGCTTAACCCTCCCGAGCGACTCTCTGCTGGAGGAGGATGAGGCGGCTGCAGGGTGCATGCAGGGCAGGAGGAGCAGGGTGAGGGTCTGCAGCAGGCAGAGAGAGTACAGGGCAGCCCTGTGCAGCTTCATGGCAACAACAGCACAAATGGCAGCCCGACTCCTGCAGCTTCTGCAACTTCTATGAAAGAGCATTCCTCTGCCTCGCGGCCGGGACGGGGATTTTTTTTTTAACTGGAGAAGGAAGTGAGGTTGGACGGATGTGGGCGGGGGCAGCATGCCCGTGGTTTTGAAAGCCAAAATAACAGCCTGGCTAGCTTACCAGGCTAGTGAGACTCTTTCAGTGCTGGTACCTTTGAGTGCTGGACGATTAGCAGGACCACCAGTAGATTTCTGGGACCAACGAGGCTGCCACAAGATGTGGAGGGGACGGGGAGGGTTGTTTGCCTCTCGCGCCGCGAATACACCTAAACTACAAAGTGGAGACGAGAGGGGCAGCTAATTGCAATCTCCCCCCACTGGGGGCGCTGCAGGCTACATCGGCATTCTTATCTATAGCTGGTTTTGGGGGTTTCTGTCTCTGATCTGCCTGACATTTGCATTAGCAGTATGCATCCCGTCCTAGTTTTTCACGTCCCAGACCACATCACCATATTTAAGCAATGACTGCACTCAAGGATCCCGTCCTTCCCAAGTTGCACATGGGGTCACAGTTCCCATACCAATGGAATGTACCTCAATGTGAGCCACTGGCAGAGCTTGCAGCTCAGCGCTTATCTGAGCGAGCTAAGCAGACACCAGGCAATGTCAGTCTTCTGCTCCAAGTCTTGGGTCATCTCTTTCCCGTGGTGAGGGTTTGATGACTCACTGATGCAACCTGGCTGGGTGACACTGATGCTAGGGGTTCCCCAGACACCTCGATAAATTATTTGCAGTCCAATCTGAAACTCGTAGCTGCTCAATATCAACTTTTCTAAACGAATACATGCTTTTGCTCTCAGAAGCATGCACAATGTATCTGATTACAAGATGCTGTCATAAGTGAAAATGAAAAGAAAGAAGCCCTGAAATAAAGTATTCACTTGGGACTGCACAATTTGTTCAAGCAGGGGAGGTGGAATTAAGCCCATGTTTTCTGGTTTCACATTGTGCAATACAGCCCGTAGAAGTATATCCCTTCATCAAAGGTTAATTCTTTATTTTCAATTCATGGCGTATAAAGTGACAGGCAGAACCTGCATAGCAGTAACCTGGCGCTTCCCAACAGACTACCTTACACAGCTTTTTGGCCCATAGATAAGGTGAGTCACTTGATGTTGAGTGAGGCTGGAATTCGCTCTTGCCGCTAGGACACATCTCCCCATGAAAGCTCTGATTAATTGGGGAGTAGGCTTCTCAGAGGACCTTGGGTTGAGCCAGGCATCTGGCTCGAGCTTTCGGTGGTTTGCCCACCTCTATTTATTGTATATTTATCTGTTGGTTTTTTCACTCTGGTATTTCCTTTCATGTGTGCAACCACCTTAAAGTGAGTTCTTGAAACCAAAAAAAGGTAACTGCTGACAGAATTTTCTTTTTTCCGTGCCATTCATTGTAAGAAAGTAAAAATGTATTGAGTACAATCTATTGACTGCTGTGTTTGCACAAACATTTTGCTGATTACTCATTTTCAGAAATGTTGTTCATCTTTACATTTCGGTCTACAATCCGAGAAATCCTGCCTGGTTGATGATGCTGAACGTTATGTGAACGTGTTCAGTGGCGAAAATGTTTATATAGGGTGAACTCGACCCGACGTTTTGGAGCATTTTTCATGAGCACCAGTTACATTTTATAAGGCCACACACGTTTTTGTGTTTTAGGCACGCGGAGATTAAGGGATTTGCCCGAATTCACAGGATGTTGAGGCGGCGCCGAGATTGGAACCCGATTGCCCTGCTCCAAAGTCTGTAGATCTGGCCATTACACCACATCCTCATCCTCCTCATTCCACCTGGAGGGCCTGTTGTTTTTTTCTAGTGAGACTCCTTGGAGGGAACTTCTTAATTTCAAAGCCGAAGCTTGGTTATTTAGAGAGGCTTTTGTTCCCGCTTTGCCTCCCGTCGGATCACTTACTCACCTGTCTCTGCCTACCACCTCTACATAGGCAGCCTCCGTGCACTCACTCACTGTAATCCCTCCCTTTCGCAACTCGTCACAAGGTGGGGTCAGTAATGTTTGATTATAACACACCACCCACCCTGTGTAGACTTAGGAAAGGGTGGGAGACAGCAAGGATTGATTAGCAGCCAGAGGCGTTACCGGGCTGTCGCTGAAAATGCTCAGGGCTGCCTTAACAAGCATTTGCAATGCAATAGGTCTTGCAGTTATGCGAGTTTAAGCTATTGGCATTGTAAATGACAATGCCTTTATTTATGTTTTTAAAATGAAAACAAAAATAATAGGCATTGTTAATGCAATGTCAATAGCTCAAACTCGCGTAAATGCGAGACCTATTGCATTGCAAATGCTTGTTTAATATTCTATTGGAACTGTATTACTTGGATGTATTGTGGTAGAAGACACACCCTTTCTCTCTCACTCTCGTACCAGTCCACAAAAATAGACACAAGAAAAGTTTAAAATGTTTATTTTAACTAACGTGCTCTAGTATGCAGTATAGTGCCACAACAAGTAGAAAAATGCCTAACACAAATATGGGCAGCATAGCAAGTAGTCCGTAAATCATAAAAGATGCTGTCATTATATAAGACTGTAAGACCTAACCCCCCTCCCCTTATTATATATTAGAAGATCTCTGGGTGTTTAGTAGCAGACTCCGTACCTCAGTCTATACATGGAAGATCTACATAACAGGTGCTGTCACGCTCCCTTCTCTGGAAAGATCCCTCTCCACTTGTGTGTTGCCCACCCGTGTATACCTATTTGACCCGAGTACATGTTCCCAACCAACAGCTGCATCTGCGTGTTTTATCTAGGTGCAAGGGCCTGACCAGAACAGAATAACAAGGGGCATTGTTGTTCGACCTTGTCTGCAGTGTTCAGACTAAATCCCAGGAAAGAACAGAACGCAAAAACAACAGCTGGTTTCTGTGTGAAAAGTACAGTGTGGCGCAAAGCAAACTATGTTTGTATAGTAGCGTGTGCAAAGCAGAGGACAATCTGGCTCGGGCTCATGATAACTTAGGGAAAATGACAATGGCTACTTGGACCACATGACAATGTCTCTCTACGCTAGTTTGGAGGAGGACTATGTTCATGCTAACCTATCAGAGGCTGGCAGGGCGTTATTACATCCTATGTAAAATTAGAAACCCTAGGATACTTTGTTTGACTGTATGAATGCTGAACTACGGGAAAAATGTTTGCCTTTTGAATTCACTCTTTGGATAAAGCCGTAGTTGGTTAAAGGGAGCTGCTTTTGATTGTCCGCATTTGCAGACTGTGAGCGCTTGGCACTGAAACTGTAGCCCACTTAATATGCTCTTGCCTGTCCTTATCTGGTCTCAGAGCAATTCACTTGAAGAAGAGTTTAGGTTGTAATGAAGTCAACTCGGCGAGCTCTGCTTATCTTGTATGCTTAGAAGGCTTTACCAATGATGATTGTATGCAAGTGATTGCATTTAAGATCTGGCCTACATCAAATTAGCTCAGAAAAATGACTGAATCGCTATTTAAATGGAACTATGCCTATAGAATCAAAATTAATTGGAGCAGGCTCTGGGTGTATGGTTTGAGAAAAACACTAGAATGTGAGACATTGTTGTCGTGATTGACGTATTTTTCATTTTTGTATTCTTTATTCCTTCCTCACTGTAAGAATCTTTTTTAGAGGGATGTGCGTATTTTTTTTACTGTGACTTTTTTAAACCTTAAATTGAAATAAATGTATTTTTTACAGACTGTTTTTTTGCGATTGTAATAAGATTTTGGTTGCCACTCATTAGAGGATGGGTGGTGAGCTCTGTATGGGGACTCGCCATTAGTCCATTGTTAGACAGATCATCATAATGTGCTCTGCTTGACTTAGAATCAGTCTCCTTTGCACTAAAATCTTCTTTCTGGTCGTAAGACTCAAAGTGTTGATGGTTCACATGACCAACACCAGGGCTTTCTTCTAAGTCTGAAATCCAGGAGGAAGGGGAATGCACTCCTGTCATCTTTTTGAGTGGTAGAGCTTCCACAGGATTTGGGTGATAGAGCATGGCATTTCTCCTCAATAGTGGGGACTTCACCAAGCATTTTTTGACACCATCATGAAGGTCTGGGAATGCCTGGTCATCGATGTCTCTATTTTAGTCTGAAATCCAGATGCCATCAGTTACTTCCTGGATTGACAAGGGTACAGGGCCTCGAGGGATCCCAGAGGTCCTACTTGAGGGACAGCCCTGGATGTTCATTCGAGCCAGACTCTATCAGGCTTGGCTCTCTGATCTACTCCATCTACCTTAAAGAGATCCGATCTGCCATCCTTAGAGGTGGCACATCCTATCCAAGGAGGGTGGGAAGGTGCTATGCTGGGGGAAGGAACTGACACCCTAGGTTTGAAAAGCACCTTCCGAGTATGGTGCTGTGGCAGGGGCCTCCATCCTTTTCTCTAATGAGAGCTACTTCTGATAATTGAAAATCATCGTGAGCTGCTGAAGGCTAAGCAACTAGCGCATCGTTACCAGACACCCCCTTGCCCAGCTTCTTTGACTTTAAACCTAATGTCCATGGAGCCCAATACTATGGGTAGAGCAAAATGCTGTGACTAGGGGTACTATGATAGGGCTGCCATGTGCGCCAGTGAGTGCATGGTCTGTGGGGGTGTATGAACATATGTGAATGAATGGGATATATGTGTATAGTTGACTGAGAGCCTGTGTCGTATGTGCGTATGTACTTGCAGCACAGGACATACCTTTCACCAGATGTGGCACCGTTACATATACAACACAAACATACAACATTAAATGGGAGAAATATAAAGTGCAGAAAAATGTTCTGCAGAAATATTCATAATAAGGAACATTTTTCTGCACTTTAAATTTCTGCCATTTAAAAAAAATTCTGTATTTTTCAGTTATAAATATGGCAGTGTATCTACAAGCCACTGGGAACAAGATGCCTGCTGTGCGTAAATGGGACACTTTGAAATGGGAGAAAATTCAACTGAAGAGTTAACTTTATGTGTAAATAGATTACATAAAACTCATCATTTTAATCTTCTCCCATGTCAACTTGTCTTTACAAACAGTAGGCCTGTTACTCCTTGTGGTCTGTAGACATGGTGCCATATTTATAACATGAATATACAGTCATTTGTTTAAATGTGAGGAATTTAAAGTGAAGAAACATGCGTCATAAAACATTAGGACTTAATTGGCTTAATTTAAAGTAGAGAAAAATATTAAGACAATGTTTCATAGTAACATTTTTCTTCACTATAACTTTCTCCCATTGAACAGAAAATGACTGTATTTTGTATTTACAAACATGGCACTGTGTCTACCAGCCACTGGGCTCAAGATGTCTGCTGTTTGTAAATGTGATACTTTGAAAAGGGAGAAAATTAAAATGAAGAGTTAACTTAATCATTAAGATGATATTCTGACTTACATTATCTGTGTAATTTGTACGGATTGATTCTAATCAAGTGCATAAGTTAGCAAGATCAAGCTTCATTACTATGAAAACTCTGCAATGCATCTACCTCCCACCTAGGATTCCCACACAAGGTCCAAGCTACTATCTCTCTTGTACTGTCTAAACTTGATTACGCCAATGGCCTCAACCATGGATCACCTCCATCAACTATGAAAAGACAACAACAAATTCAAAACTCTGCTGCCAGACTCCTCCTACATATAAAGCCACAAGCACACATCTCCCCTGCCTTAAGGGCCCTACGTTGGCTACCGGTTGCAGAAGATCCACTTTGAAGCTGCTTTTTATCAGCCACAAAGCAATACATGGAACAGGACCACTTTTCATCAGGAAGAAAATCACAAAATACGTACAACAAAGAAAACTCCACTCCAGATTGGCACCCCACCTCAAAATCCCAGAATACAAGAAAAAACGTGGGTGGAACATCTTTCTCTACTCAGGCAGCCAAACTATGGAATTCATTACCCTCAAACATAAGATCCAGAGATAATTTTCAGAAGATTACTCAAGAGCAGGCTCTTCCCTACATGACCACCATTTTCAGAATACAACTGTACAGCAATAGTATGCACAAGACATCAATTGTGCATATCCGTGTGTTTGTAAACATGTATACTTTGATTATATGTATGTATTCGGATATGTGCATTTCATTGTAAAAATGCACATATTACTTATGCACAAAAATATATGGGCCTAGTTACAAGTTTGCCGGTCCATCGGACCACCAAACTCACATATGGGCCTTTGAATTGCAACACCGTGCTGCCCGCACGCCAGTCCACAAAATTACTCATAAACTGGCGGGCGGGCAGTGGTCGATTTTGGCGGTGTGGGAGCGGGGAGCTGGCGTGGCGGCCCGCTCCCACACTACCAGAGTCGTAATCAGGCCCTATGTACTTTGTTATATTTATGCTTAACAAATTTACAAATGTATTTATTACTTAGGGTTAAAATATATATCCTTTTTATATTTATGCTTAAAATGTATATAGGCCATTACACAAATAACATATAAGTATTTGACTACAAGGTTATGAGTCTCTATTTATTATGGTCACTCATATCACAACATATAACTGTTAACTATTCAATGCACTTATTACTTTAAAAACATTAATACATAAATAAAAGTAATTAAATAATAAAAACAGATAATACTAATTAATGGAAAAACAAACAAAAATAATATGGGTATGTATCTCTCAATATATTTTTATACTTATTGGAGGAATGAAAAATAAATACATATATTTTAAAAACATCAATAAATAAGAAAATAAAAAATATTATATAGATACATTTATGTATAACTTTTCATTATAGCCATATATAAGTAGATCAGTACATCACTAACATATAAGGCGAGTGTATGCTTAATTAAAAAAAAATAAGAAAATGATAAAAAGAACCAAATAATAATAAAATAGAAAGCTTAACCCCTTCGCTGCTAGCCCCCCCCCCCCCCAACCCCACCCCCGGGCTAAGCCTTTTTTTGGCTATTTGGGGTACTTCGCGCTTAGGCCCCTGTGACTTTTTTTACCACATAAGGTATCCACGCCAAATTTGCATACTTTTCTTCCAACATCATGGGGATTCTAAAGGTACCCAGGGTTTGTGGATTCCCCTGGAGGGGACCCAGAAATTAGCCAAAATACAGCAAAATTTTGTTTTTTTGCGGAAAAATGGGAAAAAAGTGCTGCAAATGAAAGCATCTGGTTTTTTTCCCTGCAAATGGTATCAACAAAGGGCTCGTGGGGCTGAAATCACCATTTTCTCAGCTTTCAGGGACTGACAGACTTTTGTCAGAAAACCAACAATATTTTCACAGTTTTGGCATTTTACTGGGACATAGCCTATTTTTGCTATTTTTTGTGCTTTCAACCTTCTTCCAGTTAATGGTAAAAATGGGTATGAAAGCAATAATGGATCCTGGAAAGCTATACATTTTAGAAAAGTAGACAAAATTCTGAATGTTGCAAGGGGTCATTTGTAGATCCTTCAAGGTTTCTTAATAGAAACTTACACTTGAAAATAGGAAAAATTGAAAATGAGTTGAAAAAAACAGCCATTTGTGCCAACCTTTTCACCTGTAACTTCTTTTAATTATGACAGATGTTTGAAAGCAATATACTGTTACATCCGCTGGACCGTTCTGGTTGTGGGGATATATAGGACTTGTTGGTTCACCAAGAACCCGATGAACCCAGAGCCAATAACTGAGCAGCATCTTGCAATGGTTTTTCATTATGTACCGGGTATATAGCAATTAATTTGGGAAAATATATACAGTGAAAAGTCGGGATGAAAGACACCTATGTATTTCTGAAATTGGAACAAAATATGGAGTTTAGAAACAGTAGCTATTTGCACATTTCCGAAATTGTGAGTACCCATACTAGCATGAGAATTATAGGACATTTTTCAAAGTGACTTCTTTTTTACACATTATCTTTCATTTGGTAGGCAGAAATGCATCGAAAGTCAATAGGTAATAACAGTTGCTCTACAATCCTGTGTTACCCTAAGTCTCCCGATAAAAATGGTACCTCACTTGTGTGGGTAGGCCTAGTGCCCGCGACAGGAAACGGCTCAAAACGCAATGTGGACACACTTCATTTTTACAGTGAAAACTGACCCTTTTTTGCAAAGTGCCTAGCTGTAGATTTTGAACTCTAGCTCTGCCGGCACCTAGGGAAACCTAGCAAACCTATATATTTTTGAAAACTAGACACCCAGGGGAAACCAGGATGGGGTGACTTGTCTGGCTCTCACCAGGTTCTGTTACCCAGAATCTCTTACAAACCTAAAACTTTGTAAAAATAAAACACATTTTCCTCACATTTCTGTGGTGGAAAGTTCTGGAATCTGCGTGGATCCACAAAATTTCACCCACCCCGCATTCCCCAAAGTCTTCCGAGAAAAATGGTACCTCACTTGTATGGGTAGGCCTAGTGCCCGCGACAGCAAACGGCCCAAAACGCAACTTGGACACACCACATTTTCACAGTAAAAACTGACCCTTTTTTTCCCAAAGTTCCTAGCTGTGGATTTTTAACCCTAGCTCTGCCGGCACCTAGGTAAACCTAGCAGACCTATACATTTTTGAAGACTAGACACCCAGGGGAATCAAGGATGCGGTGACTTGTCAGGCTCTCACCAGGTTCTGTTACCCAGAATCCCTTGCAATCCTCAAATTTTGGGGGAAAAAACACATTTTCCTCACATTTCTGTGGTGGAAAGTTCTGGAATCTGCGTGGATCCTCAAAATTCTACTCACCCCGCATTCCTCAAAGTCTTCCGAGAAAAATGGTACCTCACTTGTGTGGGTAGGCCTAGTGCCCGTGACAGGAAATGGCCCAAAACGCAACATGGTCACACCACATTTTCACAGTGAATACTGACCCTTTTTTTGAAAAGTGCCTAGCTGTAGGTTTTGAACCCTAGCTCTGCCGGGACCTAGGGAAACCTAGCAAACCTATACATTTTTTTAAACTAGGCACCCAGGGGAATCCAGGATGGGGTGACTTGTCTGGCTCTCACCAGGTTCTGTTACCCAGAATCCCTTGCAAACCTCAAACTTTGTCAAAAAAAACACATTTTCCTCACATTTCTGTGATGGAAAGTTCTGGAATCTGCGTGGATCCACAAAACTCCACCCACCCCGCATTCCCCAAAGACTTCCAAGAAAAATGGTACCTCTCTTGTGTGGGTAGGCCTAGTGCCCACGACAGGAAACGGCCCAAAACACAACGTGGACATACCACATTTTCACAGTGTAAACGGAGCCTTTTTTTGCAAAGTGCCTAGCTGTAGATTTTGAACCCTAGCTCTGCTGGCACCTAGGGAAACCTAGCAAACTTATACATTTTTGAAGACTAGACACCCAGGGGAATCAAGGATGCGGTGACTTGTCTGGCTCTCACCAGGTTCTGTTACCCAGAATCCCTTGCAAACCTCAAACTTTGTAAAAAAAAAACACATTTTCCTCACATTTCTGTGATGGAAAGTTCTGGAATCTGTGTGGATCCACAAAATTCCACCCAACCCGCATTCCCCTTAGTCTTCAGAGAAAAATGGTGTCTCACTCGTGTGGGTGGGTCAAGTACCCGCGACAGGCAAGGGCCCAAAACGTATTGAGGAGACATCAAAATTACCTATCACAAACCAACTTGGTTTTGCAAAGGGGTTCACCTGGGTTTTTGGCCCCGGGCTCGGAGGCCATCTTGGGAAACCTACCAAACCCACACATTTCTGAAAACTAGACACCCGGGGGAGTCCAGCGAGGTATGGCTTGCGTGGAGCGCCCAACGCTTTCCTACCCAGAATCCCCTGCAAACCTCAAATTTAGCTGTAAAAATCAAATTTTTCTCAAATTTCTGTGGGGGAAAGTTCTGGAATTTCCATGGATCCACAAATTTCCTACCACCCAGCGTTCCCCGAGAGCTCCCAATAAAAATGGTACCTCACTCGCGTGGGTGGTTCAAGTACCCGCGACAGGCAAGGGCCCAAAACATATTGAGGAGACATCAAAATTACCTATCACAAAACAACCTGGTTTTGCAAGGGGGGTCACCTGGGTTTTTGGCCCTGGGCTAGGCGGCCACCTTGGGAAACTACCAAACCCACACATTTCTGAAAACTAGACACCCGGTGGAGTCCAGCGAGGTATGGCTTGCGTGGATCCCCCAACGTTTTCCTACCCAGAATCCCCTTCAAACCTCACATTTAGCTGAAAAAACACATTTTCCACACATTTTTGTGTGGAATCACCGTGCCGTCACAAATGTCCTACCCCACAGCGTTCCCCTCAGTCTCCCGAGTAAAATGATACCTCACTTGTGTGGGTGTCCAATGCAGAATTGACTAAAACGTATTTTAAAACAAATATAGCGCTTAGAATTCTCGGTGCTATACCCTTAATCCCTATGTTTTTGGCTCTTCCCAGTCACAGGCCCATGCCCCACCCACACAAGTGAGGTATCATTTTACTCGGGAGACTGAGTGGAACGCTGTCGGGTAGGACATTTGTGCCGGCAAGGTGATTCCACACAAAAATATGTGGAAAATTTGTTTTTTTCAGCTAAATTTGAGGTTTGCAGGGAGTTCTGGGTAGGAAAACGTTGGGGGATCCACGCAAGTCAAACCTCGCTGGACTCCCCCGGGTGTCTAGTTTTCAAAAATGTGTTGGTTTGGTAGTTTCCAAAGATGGCCATCGAGCCTGCGGCCAAAAACCCAGGTGACCCCCCTTGCAAAACCAGGTTGTTTTGTGATAGGTAATTTTGATGTCTCCTCAATACGTTTTGGGCCCTTGCCTGTCACGGGTACTTGACCCACCCACGCGAGTGAGGTACCATTTTTATCGGGAGATCTGGGGGAACGCTGGGTGGTAGGAAATTTGTGGATCCATGCAGATTCCAGAACTGTCCCACACAGAAATTAGAGAAGAATTTAATTTTTTCAGCTAAATTTAAAGTTTGCAGGAGATTCTGGGTAGGAAAACGTTGGGGGGTCCACACAAGCCATACCTCACTGGACTCCCCCGGGTGTCTAGTTTACAGAAATGTGTGGGTTTGGTAGGTTTCCCAGGATGGCCGCCGAGCCCGGGGCCAAAAACCCAGGTGACCATCTTGCAAAACCAGGTCGTTTTGTGATAGGTAATTTTGATGTCTCCTCAGAGCGTATTGGGCCCTTGCCTGTCACGGGTACTTGACCCACCCACGCGAGTGAGGTACCATTTTTATCAGGAGACCTGGGAGAACGCTGGGTGGTAGGAAATTTATGGATCCATGCAGATTCCAGAACTTTCCCACCCAGAAGTTTGAGAAAAAGTTTATTTTTTCAGCTAAATTTGAGGTTTGCAGGGGATTCTGGGTATGAAAACGTTGGCGGGCCCATTCAAGCCATACTTCGCTGGACTCCCCCGGGTGTCTAGTTTTCAGAAATGTGTGGGTTTGGTAGGTTTCTCAAGATGGCCGCCGTGCCTGGGGCCAATAACCCAGGTGACCCCCCTTGTAAAACCAGGTTGTTTTGTGATAGGTAATTTTGATATCTCCTCAATACATTTTGGGCCCTTGCCTGTCGCGGGTACTTGACCCACCCATGCAAGTGAGGTACCATTTTTATCTGGAGACCTGGGGGAACGCTGGGTGGTAAGAAATTTGTTGATCCATTCAGATCCCATAACTTTCCATCACAGAAATGTGAGGAAAATGTGTTTTTGTTTTTTTTACAAAGTTTGAGGTTTGCAAGGAATTCTGGGTAACAGAACCTGGTGAGAGCCAGACAAGTCACCCCATCCTGGATTCCCCTGGGTGTATAGTTTTAAAAAATGTATGGGTTTGCTAGGTGCCGGCAGAGCTAGGGTTCAAAATCTACAGCTAGGCATTTTGCAAAAAAAGGGTCAGTTTTCACTCTGAAAATGTGGTGTGTCCACGTTCCGTTTTGGGCCGTTTCCTGTCGCGGGCACCAGGCCTACCCACACAAGTGAGGTACCATTTTTCTCTGAAGACTTTGGGGAATGCGGGGTGGGTGGAATTTTGTGGATCCACGCAGAGTCCAGATCTTTCCACCACAGAAATGTGAGGAAAATGTGTTTTTTTTTACAAAGTTTGAGGTTTGCAAGGGATTCTGGATAACAGAACCTGGTCGGAGCCAGACAAGTCACCCCATCCTGGATTCCCCAGGGTGTCTAGTTTTCAAAAATGTATAGGTTTGCTAGGTTTCCCTAGGTGCCGGCACACCTAGGGTTCAAAATCTACAGCTAGGCACTTTGCAAAAAAAGGGTCAGTTTTCATTGTAAAAATGTGGTGTGTCCACGTTGCGTTTTGGGCCATTTCCTGTCGCGGGTAGTAAGCCTGCCCAAACAAGTGAGGTACCATGTTTATCGGGAGACTTGGGGGAATGCTGGGTGGGTGGAAGTTTGTGGATCTGCGCAGATTCCAGAACTTTCCATCACTGAAATGTAAGGAAAATGTTTTTTTTTTTTACAAGGTTTGATGTTTTGCAAGGGATTCTGGGTAACAGAACCTAGTGAGAGCCACACAAGTCACCCCATCCTGTATTCCCCTTGGTGTCTAGTCTTCAGAAATATACAGGATTGCTATGTTTCCCTTGGTGCCTGCTGCGCTAAGACCCAAAATCTACAGGTAGGCACATTCCGAAAAAAAGTCAGTGCCTAGTGGGCTTTCTGCCGCCCTGGGGAGGGCGGAAATCGGGAGCTATTGCACCGATATGCCCCCACGGGGGGCAGAAAGACTGTGGCTATTCTTTTGGGGTGTGGGGGCATTGGGATGCCCATTCTGGGTAGCCGCCACCCCTACGTATAAAAAAGCCAGCCTAATCGCTGGTGCCTAGTGGACTTTCAGCCCCCCCCCCCTCCGGGAGGCAGATCAGGGGCTACTGCCCCCAAATGCCTCCTGGGGGGGCAGAAAGGCTGTGGTATCTTTTTTAGGGGGTGGGGGCATTGGCATGCCCATTCTGGGCAGCCCCCACCCTGAACTTTGGAGAAAAAAAATCCCTGGTGGCTAGTGGGCTTTCTGCCCCCCGAGGGGACAGATAAGGGGCTATTGCTCCATCTGCCTCCGGGGGGGGGGGGGCAGAAAGACTGTAGCATTTTTTTGGGGGGTGGGGGCATTGACTCACATTCTGCGCAGCCCCGACCCCTACCTATACAAAAAAAAAAATCCCTGGCGCGTAGTGGGCTTTCTGCCCCCCCCCGGGGGGCAGATCAGGGGCTATTGCCCCCATCTGCCTCCTGGTGGGGCAGAAAGTCTTTTGTTTTCTTTGGCAGCCCCACCCCGGGCCTATAAAAAAATCCCTGGCGTCTAGGGTGCTTTATGCCCCATCCCGGGGGGCAGAAAGGCTGGAATTTTGTGGGGGGGGGAGGGGTGGGGGCATTGGCATGCCCATCTTGGGCAGCCCCCACCCCTAAATTAATCGTACAAAAAAACCTGGTTTCTAGTGGGCTTTCTACCCCCCCGGGGGGGCATATTGGGGGCTACTGCCCCATCTGCCTCCCAGGGGGGGCAGAAAGACTGAATTCACCCAAAAAATTATGGGGGGAGCAAAGGCCCTTGCCCAAGGGGCTGCGCCCCCCTCCCTGGTGCCTAGTGGGTGGATCCCTGCTTGGGGATCGCCCTCCTGGGGCAATCCCCAAGCGTGGATCTACTAGGGAGGGGTGCCATTGGAAAGGGGAGATTCTCCCCTTTCCAATGATACCTCTCCCGTCTTTCTACATGCTCGGGGGCTGAGATAGCCCCCTGAGCACGTACAAAGTGAAACTGAAATGAACCTCAAGGCTCATTTCAGTTTCGGTTTCACTGAAATGACATCAGTGCGACGTGCGCGCTGATCGTCATTTCAGGGAAACCATCTACACAGCCTCAGGAGCTGGGTAAGCTCTTCCCCAGCTCTCGAGGCTGTTGGGGGTGGAAAGAAATCACTCTGGTGCCCGCACCAGAGGGATTTCTAGTGCCATGTGATCGGACGGCCGGGGGCTGTCCTACGCGCATGAGCACTGGTGCGTCGGATGGCCCCAGGCCGTCCGACGCACCGAAGGTGTTAATTTACAGCAAAAATGGAAAGCTAAACTTGAGTTTGTAATTATCTATACATTTGGGACTTTATGTAGTACAATTTTATATATTCTGATTATTTTCCATATGTATATCATGTTAAAATCTCTATTTATATATAACTCTTATGTGTGGTTATGTATGTACACATTTATATATTTTCTTCCCACTGCAAAGAAAACAAAAGTTAACTAATCTCCCCAAACCTCACCAAACCACCAGTCTATGACTCATCCTTTTCCTCTTCCTAAATATCCCGACCTCCACTCTGACTCATCTTAAACCTCTTTTACTTCTATGATGAATTCCCAAATAACCCTTTCCAAACTCTTCCTTCCTCTGTCCTATTCATCTAACTAACTTACAGACTCAGATGTCTACGGCTCCCACTACTCCCAATAACAATTTATACTTCCCTCTACTACTTCACCACTAATCCACCTTTGGTTCCGGGGTAGCGTACTACTTGCTAAAAAGCACTTCAAAGCCTGGTCAGGGGTAGTAAGCACTATATAAATGCAATTACAATATGGAAGATTTTCCAATCCGAATTGGAGTAGATAGGCCAAGTCCACCGTTCACTATGTAGGGAGAATGGCTGTAGGCCATGCCCTGGGAAAGCTGCGCACATGAATGTCAACATTCCGGTAACTGTTGAAGTTATCAGTGATGTTAAATGCCATGTCCTTGGTGTGGCATACGAGGATACGATTGGGGGATCTGTCATGAGCAAACTGCATGCTTCAGTGTCAAACCATACTATTTGTGACATAATCTTTGTAGTGTCCTGAACAGTGAACTGAGGTAGAGGTAGATTTTTTGGGCTAATCATAACTGGTGAATTTCAGGAGTTTGGTTTAGTGCATGAATATCCTATAAATTGAAGCTTGTTCGATGGATGCCTAAGGTTTATTATTAACATTAATTAGCATTTGTGCATAAAACGGACGAACAAAGTCATTTGATAAGTGTTTTTTTTCTTTGCCTCTCATGGGTTTTGTAAATAATATTCCTTGACCATGCTTCGCGTGAGTTTTTTCTGGACACATACAGTGTGAAGGTGCTGGCATCTCTTCTATGGAGCGTGCCTTTGAAGTATTTCTCTTGGAGGGCGCTTGTAATTGAACTGCTTGTTGGGGAGGGCTGCCAGCCTTCAAGCAGAGCCGGAGAGCGAGAAAATATTTATTTACCCTGCTTCCAAGCGAAGCCATGAAGCATTGCTGTCCTCAGCTTACCTGCCCTTTCTTTCATACCCTTCTGCCACGACATTCACCCCCTGTATACTTTCCAGAGATGCCACATTCTGAAAATAATGCATGTTTAATTACGTTTCTTGTCGGCAGTGTGTGCTTCTTGATGTCCGCCATGATCGCCACCTTCAAGGTCAGCAATTTAAAAATGGAGATGGCATGAAGTTAGACCAGCCATGCTGCTGAATCTGGCTCTACAGTTGTGAAGCACTTTCTTGGGCCCTCTTGGTAAGAAGTGCATCATGCTCCTAAGTGTGTGAATAGTTTTGCAGTGGTCTTTTTTGCATTTATTAAGTTACTCTATATCCGGCGCGCAACGCCCATTGGACTTCAAGGAGATTTTGTGGTCTCACAGCCTGTGATTCTCAAAATCACAGGGTTTATGACTACGAAATAGCTTTTTTAAATGTACTAAACCCACTTTGCGATTTGGTAACAGGTTACTGAATCACAAAATGGGTTTAGAAAAGCATAATTAATCACTATTCACAAGCGGTGTGTTTAGGACTTCCCGTCTAAGCAGCGATTCATTATGGTATCAACGTTTTGCAACAAACATCTGGTTACAAAATATTGAAAAGTTACTGACTCCTGAGTTGGGACGGTAAAGTATTTGCAAATGTGAATGTAAATAAAATTGTTGGGGAGTAGGCAGTGAATCAAGAGACTAATCCAAACTCTCAAACTTAAAAAAAACCTTTTCTTTATTAAACGCAGTCGTACTTCCTTTGAGGAAAAATGGGCTGCATTTTTTTAAAAACCGTTTAATCCTAAGCAAATACGATCACAGACATGGTAGTCTACTAACCCCAGCAGCCATCATCCATCCCTTTGATGGCATCCAACTGTAGTGATTTGCAATTTGTGCCCAATATTATGAATATTGATGAGATTGGTCAGATAGTGGCCCACTACGTTTCAGAACTGAACCCACCTATTAGTACATAAGTCGGTTTACAAAATTCTTTTCCATAAACAAATTGCAACCACGTTTTGCCAGTGGAATTTGGTAAATCATTCCCTTAGAGTTTACGGTAAAACAAGTGTGTTAAAAATGTATATTAGTGTGTAACACCCAATAAGACTACCTAGTGCAAACCTTTTTAATAAGTTTTTATTAGGACACACTCCAGAACATATCTGATAATACCCTTAGATTACATCTCAAAAAGAATAAACCTTTGTCACCATAAAGCCTCAAATGGCTCCATCAATTACAGCCACATACCTGCTCCCAAGCAGCATTTAGATTTGCTGATTGACAAATTACACAAATGTACGTGTATTACATATAGCAGGCACCCTAGAGAAAAAGCTTCTTTCTTCTTTTGCTGTCTGTTTCTACACTAGCTTCACAGAACGGGAGACCACCTCCCTTCCCTTTTCGCCACAGGCATCTGAAGATCAGCATTATTGTACTGGAAAAGTTTTTTTATTTTTGAAAGTGTGCAAACTGTCATTGTAAACATAAACAGATTGGGCATGACATTCTACCAAATCACACCCACTTCAACCACTGAGGTCACCTAAAAGCCATTTACAGGTAGTGAAGGCTTTGTTTGTTTTTTCATTGCTTCTCATGCATGCTTCATGGTGTTGTGCTCTCCCTACCTAATTAACCTAATTGCAAAGTGCCCGTGGGCCTGAATTCCAGTGTGGAATTCCGTTGTGCACAATTACAAGAGGTCCAGAGTTCCTGCCATTGGGATTTACTGGCTTCAGGAACACCAAACCCAATTTTATCTGCCAGAAAATCCAATAGGTAGAATCACTGTGAGAAAAGTCTGCATCCTAGCCCAGACCACTTCTATGACCCCTGACTAAACCTCAGACAGGGCACTGGGGAGTGTTACATGCTCCCCACTGTAAGTCAACATTCTCCACTCCTTAATTCACTCGCCTCACTCTCTCTCTCCACCCCTGCCTTATAGCTGCTCCCTGCACACTTTTACCACAGACCGCTGCACACTATTATCACCTGCTCAGAGCAGGTTAAGAGTGCACGTTAAACCCAACTGAAAAGGGAATACTATGCAGAGTGCCACCTGGTAATTCCTTGGGGTTTAACTTGTAACTGCACAGTGCCAATGGGTCGCTACTTGGCAGATGGGCCACCTGGTCAGAGGTTTACACCAGCAGAGCCAACAAATGCTCATCCAGTGTAAACACTGCCCTTTTGCCAACTCTAAATAGAGTGTGGAATGGCTAGTTTGGTTGGGATGAAGGTCCAGTTCTGCCAAAATCTAGATGAGGCCCGGAATTTCATGTCCGTCTTTGCATCTGATGCAGTGAAGCTGCCAGCATTCAGTATATAGTGCTAAAGCAAACATCAACAAGAATTGGCATAGCCAATAGGTCTCGCCTTTGGGACCTTCTAAGTGTTTAGCCATGCAGCACATTACTACGTGAGAGCTGTTGGCTTTGTCTATATGTTTTAGCCATGTTGTATAGCAGCGTGACTGAAAGTAAAGGGAATAACGAACAGCAAAGAAATAACAGCACATCCAGAGAGACAGCAGTATCAGGAAAAGGCATATAAAGTGGCAGTTTTGTGGTCTAATGTCACCCGAGCATCCTCGTTTTAACGTCAAAAACCTCCTCGAATTTCAACGGACATTGGCTTAGTGTTTGATCAAATAAAACGATGTGCCATTAAATCCGAGGAAACGGGATATGTGTTGAAAAGTTTACTCCGTGTTCAGCATTGCGTGGTTGGGGGTTCGTTATACATGCTTTCACTGTTTTTAAGTTTTACTAGTACTTCTCTTCTGCACAGACACTTCTGTGAGCAAAGGAAGACCTACGGGCGAGAAAAGGGACACGAGAGCAGCCCCCTCCCCGGGGCTGGGGAAGTAAAAGAAAGAAGACAATCTCTGCGCCCCACACACTTGCTGCGTCCTCATTGGCGCACACTACAGCGCTACTTTCTAGCTCGGCCTGGTGTGTGAGGACAGTTAGAGCCTGTTGGTGAAAGTGTGACAAACGGTGCCTCTAAGCAGAGCGCCCCTGCCCGAGATCCTGTGAACAAAGAAGTCTGTGTACACACAGGACTGGCGCCCCTTCACTGCCAGCGGGGTCCCCTCCGCCTGCATATTAAAGCCCAGAGAGGAGCAACTCCCGGGCAGGGAGGCGGAGTAGTCACACAGACAAGAAACCCAGACAAGAAACCCAAGTGCCAGGCGGGTGACACTGCAGCCAAGGCCTGCTGAAACTACGTGTCTAACTCCTGGAGTTGCAGATAGGCATGCACGCACTTCCTCGGCCTCTTGCACACAGACTTGTGCATTAGTGGTAGGAAAGCGGGTTAAAAAAGCCCGTGCCAGGATGCACTCTCGAAACTACGCCTGCGTAAACCACATTTGGACGTCCGCTGCTCAGACTACAGCTCAGCATACAAATGAGATGATGCGACCTCCCTTATGAGACACCTACCGTGCTAATTTGAGCGCCCATCGCGGTAAGAAGCAGGGGTCACAGTGTATCTGAAGGAGATCCTCAGGCTTGCAGAAAAGTCTGTGGTGAGCTCAGCGGCCACTCCCCAGGCTGTTGCCACAAAGGAAGGACTAAGCTGTGACCCTATCAGGAAGCCAGAGCTCGGATAGGTCAGCGATGGTCTATATAAGTGGTTGTTTCTAGCTCTCTGTCTTAAACTGAAACCTTGGAACTAATTGCAGTTTGCAGGTAGCGTACTTCTCTGCTGAATCAAGGAAGGTCCGCAGCTCGCCTACAGGTCTAATCCCCAAAAGCCAGCGTAACGCATGAGAGGGACATGAGGAAATCCGGGTGAGGGGATGGAGGGTGGCAGAACGAGGTATAATAAGCAATACAACATGGGCCAGAAATGAGGCAATCAGAACGAGAGGAGGCAGACCGAGAATGGGGGATGTCTGGGAGTTAGTTAAAGAGAGGTAAATTCGTAGCTTCAGGGACCCAAAGAGAGAGATCACAGAATGGGAGATTGGAAAAGACATCTGCTAAGCAATAGATCAAAAATCAGATCTTTTTTTGCCTAATAAACGTGTCCAGATTCGCATCAGATTAAATATTTAGGTCAGTTTTGAAAACATAATTTTGATGATGGGGCATGGAAGCTAGGCGCAAATGTGAGGTGCAACCCTAAATCGCAAAATACCCCTTGGGGGTTGGTCTATTTTTCATCTTCTATGTTTCATACGTATGCTAAGTGTGACATGACGTATTGTAACGCCAGGGGACAAACAAGTAGGCAGAGAGGAGCGGTCATGACGAAAGAGAGACTGGGAGAGATGCAGGAATAGAGCAAAAGACAGATAAGGAGCGCGAGATGAATACATAGACAGGAAGAGAGGGAGACAGGCGCACAATTTAGAAAATAATTGACGGGGAGCGGTTAAGGAGAGGCAGACGCAATGGAGGCTCGTGGAAGAGAATGTGTGAGAGAGAAGCAAAAATTAGAACACATGAGTTGCCAGAGGAAGAAAATACGGTTGATTGGAACGACTTGACAGGTAGACCCAGAGTAAACCTGTAAATTACAGAGATGAGCAGATAAAACAGGAAAGAAGTATGCGCAGTTGTTAGAGAGAGAGAGAGACAGACTTGTCTTAAACCCTCAGAAAATGTCAAATGGTAACAATCAGGAAGCTCTGCCAGCAGAGATAATCTTGAGCTGGTTTGGGATGAGAATGCAAGCCTCCGATAACAAGCGCGGCCGCGAACGAAAGTGAAAGCGCCAGGATGTCGAGCCGGCAAGGCGACCGCGAGCAGGCTAATGTAAACAAGCGCGCGCGTGTCCCTAATTACAAACAGATGGCCCCTGCGTGCGCCGCTGCTCGCTCCCGCAAGGTGGATGCCGCCACATGTACGAGTGTGTGGAAAAGAGCTGACCAATTTCTAAAGGTCATCTCCTAGAGCAGCGGACGCGCGCTGCACTAGGCTCGACCTAAAAATGATCTGATCAACAGCGAAGCTGGTTGAGGTCAGGGGAAGAGAAGCAGGGCTGCACCCCTCCATCTTTCTATGTAAAAAATATACAATTGTGCATTTAGTAAAACACAAACTTGTATGTGCATACACACACACATACACACACACTCACTCATATCAGACTTTAATAGCACCACATATGTCAATAACTCAGGCATTACACATTCTATTTCTCAAACTTACAACTCCTCAAGGATCTTTTCTGGGCAGTCTCTAATCACACCATTATGCCCTGCGTCAAGATGACCAGTTCCTCTCCCAAGTTGTTTGTGCCGATTAGGTATGTAGTTTTCTATGAGAAGCTCAAGGCGATTCATTATTGTATTGCTCACCTTTCAGTTTCATTTTGTCTGATGCAGTGTAAGTACAAACCTTTGCCCTTTTTCACTCATCTCACAGCTCTCCCGATAATACCGACCCAAAGTCAGGTTCCACAGCTGATGTATGTCCAGTCAGGATTTGCTACACCTACTTTTATCCTTATGCTCAAGACCTGTTTTTATCTGGCACTGACCCCAGTGAATGGAAGAAAAGGGTACTCAAACCCCTATTCTAAAAAGTTAATCTTTGATCCAAGCACAGAAGCTAACCATAGGCTTATCATTCTTTTGCCAGCAGTTACTAAAATTGGCAAGATGTTCTGGCTCAACAGCTTTCTACACATGTTGAATCGCACTAATTACTAGTCGCTAGTCAGGCCTGTTTAGGCACCGAGACTCCCTGGAGGCAGTATAGAATGACATCGCACAACATTATAATTAGGGCTCCCGGTTTTATGGTATTTATATTTTTGTCATTTCCGTCTGTATTTATCCATATATATTTTTTGCTAATTTTACCTATATTTATCCATATTTATTTTAGGTTTTGTGAAAAAATGAAACTGAAATGTGTTTATTTCTGCATTTATTTAACCAGTTAATATACACCGTGCCAGAACGCCTGACAGGTTTCAATGATATATACACACCCAGATGATAAACTACGCACTTATAAGAAAACTTGCACATTTTAGTAACAAGGTTGTGCAAATCTACTGCTGTTTAAGGCTCTTTACTAAAGTTCCTTTATTTGTTTAATACCTTGCCTGTCAATCCGCACAGTTTTTGGTCTGGCAGTCATGATTTTTTTTTTTTAACTGTTTTTATTGGTCTGGCAGTCATTATTTTTTTTGGGAACTATTTTTATTGGATTTTTTCAAATAAGCAGACTACAGTCACCACATTTACAATATGCAACTTGTTGTCTAGCAGTTATTGCCATGCGAAGCATGTATAGAACAATAGTGACTTAAAATAAAAATTAACAAAAGCCCCAACATTAAACAACGTTGCAGGTACACACTGTATTCAATCGTGAAGAATGTATACCATTCAATCAGCCGACCGGCACAGTACTTAATTTTACTGTAGAGGGCACATTAATCCGTAACTTCAGGGTGGAGCAGCAAATAGGAGCGGAACGGCTGCCATATGTTTTTATGGCGGGAGGCAGGGGGGGAGTAAAGAAGAATAGATATCACTGGTGGTGTTGCAATACATCAGGTCTCACAACCAGGCCTTCACCAGCGGCGGCGTAGTAGCGCCCCAATGCAAAGAGACCTGCCTCTTGGCCAGTAGCAAAGCGACTATGGTGAAGCGTCTGATCCCCGCATCAAGTGGAAGAACATACCCCATCAGGGCCAGTAGTGGCGAGGGCACAAGCTCAGCCTCGATCATGAGTTCTAGATGTCTAAAAACCGCCTCCCAGAATGCTAAAACCGCAGGGCAGTTTCACGCCAGGTGTATAAAATCAGCGTGTGCTGCAGCACATCTCTGGCAAGTATCTGGCTTACTGCGGTCCATCTTGGCAAGTAGCACAGTGGTAACGTAAACCCTATGTATGTATTTAAAGTGTAAGAGCTTGTGTTTATAGTTATTAGAGATATAGTGCATTTGCTCACAGCAATAGGTCCACATTTTATCAGTCAAAGGATGTGCCAGGTCGTCTTCCCATGCCGCACGTGCCCCTCCGCCCACTGCCGGCCCAAGTGCCTGTGCTAAATGATACAGTCGGGAAACGAGGTGTGTGCTGTCGGGTGATGTAATTATGACGGTGAGTAGAGAAAACTCTGGGGGTTCCACAGTCAAAGGGCGAATTGCAGCAGCCAGCGACACTCGCGTTCTGTGTACCAAGAAACGATCCAGCGTGAATGTGTCATAGCCCTCCATCAGATCTGCCACTGAGCACATTTGTCCGTCCCTGAACATGTCGCCCATAGTCAGGAGCCGGCAGCTGGTAAGCGTGCGCTTTGCCAAAGTTTCAATGGTGGGGGGTAGCCATGGATTATTCAAGAGTGGCAAGTGTGGGGAGTACAAGTGGTGAACCTTCAAATACCTGCAAAGGCGTCTCCAAGCCCAACATGTAGTCTGCAAGGTATGAATCTCGATCTGGGTTCTTGGCAGCCCACTCGTAAGAATGGTGTTCAGGGGATAAGGGCAGGCCTGCGTATATGCAGGCTTTAGAAATTGCAGTCACGCATCTGGGTGATACCAGAAGTAAGCGTAGTGTATTTGTGCAACCAAATAATATAAATAAAAATCGGGCACACCGAAGCCCCCACGTATAAATGGCTGAGTAAATGTCTGCCAACTCACTCGCGCCTGCCCGCCCGCCCTCCCAAACCAGCCTGGTCAGCATGCTCCGAAGAGTGTCAAAAAAGGCGACCGTAAGCGGGATCGGAAAATTTAAGAACAAATATAAAAACCTCGGAAGCACCACCATTTTAATGATCGCAATTCGACCGGCAATGGAAAGAGGGAGCGTTATCCAGCGATCTATCTGTCCCGCTAGGCAATCTATGGCGGGACCATAGTTGAGACGGATGACCTCCGAGGCCGTACGAAGTAGGAGCACTCCAAGATACCTGGGGGGTCTTCGCACCAGCGCAGGGGAAAGTCAAGTGTGAACGGGAGAGTGGCATCTGTCAAGGGAAAGACCTCTGACTTGGCCCACTTGATCACCAGACCGGAGAATACACCAAATTGCACCACCTCTCGTATAAGAAAAGAAAGGTTTGAAGCCGGTTCTCAGACGAATAAAAGAATATCGTCTGCATATAAGGATGCTAAGAGAGGACCCCGGTGAAACCCAATCCCCCGCTGAAGATGCCACTACTGCAGTTGCCACACCAGCGGGTCCATCGCTATGATGAACAACAGGGGCCGAGAGCGGACATCCCTGTCTGGTGCCGCGTGACAGTGAGAATTTATCAGAGAATACTCCATTTATTTTTAGCTGTGCGACAGGATTAGTGTAAAGAAGGCGAACCAAGGAGCTGAAATTTTGCGGGAAGCCGAGTTTACAAAGAGCCGCCAGAAGGAATTCCCACTCCAGTGAGTCGAACGCCTTCTCAGCATCTAGCAATATCGCCGCGGCCGGGAGAGTGGGACTTATATGATTAATAACCGCAAATAATGTGTGCAGATTCACCGATGTTGAGCGGTTTGGTACGAATCCCGATTGAAGGGGGGAGATAATCTGGCCAATTATGAGTGATATACGCGTGATGAGAACTTTCGCCAAAATCTTGTAATCTTGGTTTAAAAGAGAAAGGGGTCGATATGAGGCACAGCTCTCGGGTGGTTTGCCTGGCTTGAGAAGCAAAGTTACTATCGCCTCTCTCATGGTGGAGGGCAGTTCGCCCGATTCCAGCACTTCTGCATAGACTTCCAACAAATGCGGAACCAGCAGTGTTTTATAGGTCTTGTAAAACAAGCTAGTGAGGCCGTCCGTGCCTGGGGCACGAGAACCATCCAGGCTATCTATCGCTTCTATAATTTCGTCAGAACCAATAGGCGAGGCCAAAAACTGCTGCTGTTCCCTCTCGATCCATACCATCTCTATTTCATTCAAGTAGTCGGATAGAGTGGTGCCAGTTGGAGGGGAACATGTGGTGTATAATCGTGTATAATAGGCCAAAACAGTCGAGAGGATATCCGCGCCACGTGTGACACAGGTACCGTCCGCTGTCTGGAGGCGGGTGATGTACGTTTTACGTTGCCGGGGAGTAAGAAGCCGGGCCAGTGTGCGTGCCGGCCTCACCTTCCCCGTACATGCGAGCACGCGTATATTTCCCTAGATAAGCAGTCTAGCGAAATGCAAATTCCTGAAAATCGCTCAATAGCTTCGCACGTTGATGCAACGGGGAGGGGGCCGCCCCAGCCAGCACCCGGGCATCCAAATCCCGCAACTCCCGCTCAGCGGCGTCAAGATCTCGGCGAATAGTCCGCAAGACGCTAGCCTGCATGGCTATACAGACGCCCCTGATATAGACTTTAAAAGCCTCCCATAGGGTGGCATAACGTGAGACCGAGCCGGTATTGGTATGAAAATACTCTACGATTGTATCCTTCACCTCACTTGCAAAAACCGTGTCTGAAAGCGCCTCGGCGGGGAAGCGCCAGGATCTAGCAGGACGTGCAATGTACCGAAGAGTTAATGCCAACAGTACTGGTGAGTGGTCAGACAGGGTGCGGGGCAAATGATTAACTTCTTGTAGCGTGATTAACAGATCCGGAGTTGTTTACCATCTGTCTATACGGGACCAAGTGCCATGTGGCGCCGAGAAGAACGAGAATCCCCTGTCCACTGGGTGCAAGTGCCTCCATGCATCAGCCATCACGTGTGCGCTCAATAGAGACCCGAGTTCCGCTGTGGAGGAGGGCTTTGTGATTGGGCTCGCCCCCGAGGTGTTGACGTCCAGCTGCAGCGTAAGATTAAAGCCCCCCCGAGTATGATAGAGTCAAACGGTACATCATAGATGTGTTTGGAGTTCCCGGCAGAGAAACCCTGGGCATAGACATTGATAAGAAGTATTTGCTTTGTGCCCAAGCTCCCCGCCACCAGCAAATAACGTCCCACAGGATCCCCTATCACCTTCTGTGCTGTAAAAGGGAGTGCTTTATGGATTAGTACACATACTACACGAGAGTAGGTGCTATAGCTAGCAAAGAATCTGTTGCTACCCCAGCTAGCAGCGAAACGGTTATCCGATTTGGGGGCAAAGTGGGTCTCCTGCAATAGGGCAATCTGAATTTTGTGCCTTGCCAAATAGGCCAATACTTGCCTCCCCTTGCGGGGATTTGATAACCCTCTCCCATTCCATGTCATGCATCGGAGCTCAGGCCCCCCTCCTCGCCCTCTCGAACCCCTTACAGTGACCCCTTGCGTCGGTATTTGGCCCGGTGTGTTCCGGTGTATCGTGCTGTGTAATGCGCCTACGCACAAAGTTGTGTCCTGCAACATCTTAACTAAGTTAACCTTTAACAACTCAAATACCTACTCCACCACCCCCCACCCACATCGGATAGCCACCCAATCTGTATCCGGTGAATCCCAATACATGTCAACTAAAAAGAGAAACAAAACGTAAGATTACAACAAATAGGAGATCTCCTAGGGGGGCAGCAATGCCCCAAGCAGGCCACTGAAGATAATAACAACAATTTGTACACTTGTGTGTAACTGCATTTGAAGAGGAATAGGAGGATCGTTATTACACCATCCATCAGGGAAAAGAGAGAGAAGAAAGAAAAAGAAAAAAGTACTTGTCGCTGTATCCTTAACGGTGATCGTGGATCTGCGTCTGGTACGAACATGTCAGGCACATTAGTCCATTTTTCTGGTAAATATATAGCCCGAAGCAGCAGGTGGTCATTTCCCAGTGGAGGGGCCTCTGTCCGGCTTATGGCCTTTCCAAAAGTCAGCTGCGTCCGTAGGTGTGTCAAAGATAGAAGTCTTTCCATGAGCTGGATGCGAAGGCGCGCCGGGTACAGCATGACATAGCGAACATCTGCCTCTTTCATAACACGTTTGATATCTTGGAACTTGCACCACGCCTCCTGCACCACTGGTGTAAAATCTGGAAATTGTAGACTTCCCACCTCCCTGGCTCGACGCAAGGCAACGTCTCTATCCCGATAGTTGAGCACACGTGCTATAATAATGCGCGAGGGGGCCCCCGGGGCCGGTCTGGGGGCCAAAGATCTGTGAGCTCGTTCCACAGCAAATGGGGGGGAGAAGCAGTCTCGGCCAAAGAGTTCAATCAGCAATCGTTCCACGTACTCGTCCATAGGGCCTGTGTTGGTTGTCTCTGCAACTCCCGCTATCCGAAGATTGTTGCGGAGCGATCTTGACTCTAAATCCTCCACCTTCGCCACTGTCGTCTTTAGGAGGCACTCTGTACGCTCCAGTCGTTTGGCCATTGCCGTCTGTGCATCTTCGACATCAGAAATGCGCTGTTCCGCCGTGTCCATCCGAGCTTCATGCTGCTCCAGTCGGCCATGCATAGTGTCCATACACGTGCCAAGATCATCAAAGCGCGCGTCTATAGCCTTGAAGCCCGCCCGTAATTCCGCCATTATAGCAGCAGCACCGTCCAACACAGGGGGCTGGGAGGCCGGGGGGTCAGCGCGGTCTGGTGGGTCTCCTTGTGCTGCGTCATCTCCAGACTCCCGCCTAGGGGTCTTAGCCGTCTCGAAGGTGAGCTGGCGCTGTTTTGGATCCCCACGACCCATAATGGACAGGGTCTCGTCCAGCCACTCGAGTTCAAAGGCCACAGCCTACCGGTATTGATAAGGCAGCGGCTCCGCTGCCCACTGCTGTGAGGTACAGGGCGGGGCACTAAACAACTCTATCCCCCGGGGCCCCCAGTTGCGCCACAAAAGTATTAGGTAGTACTCTCCCCCGCCGGGATCAGGCCATCACCATATGGTCCTCACCCCTGCACCACAACCAGGGGGAGGAAGGAAGGGCACAATCCACAGCCGGGCATTGCTCCACCGCTGCAGCCACCACGGGACCCCGGGGCCCAGTAGTGAACATTGTTATCAGGAGAGGCTAAATGTCCGGCCCTTTGCATGCGGGACACCGGCAGCCACCGCTGCGGCAGTTTAGAGATGGGGGGCCCCCGATGTGTAGGGTGCTCACGGTTGCATACAAGACTCACCGCGTCCCCCGGTGTGCAGCCCCACAGCGCTCAACCGCTCTGGTGATCTTCTGTCCTAGGCCGCAAAGCATCGGCCTCGATTGACATCCCGGCCGCAGCTCCCCACGGCCAGCCCCACCCTTAGGCTCACCCGCGACCCCTGTCATCGCGGGGCCGTCACCGCAGGAGAACCAAGAGCCGAGAACAAGGACAGCTGCACCGATTTCGTTGTGCTCCGCCGACGCCCCAGGGCCCCAAGCAGCAGCGGCGGCTCTCAGTGGCTCAAATCCCCATCATGGAAGGCAGCAAGACAGTACGATGAGCGCGGCCGCCCAGGAGCGTCACGATCAAGCCACCATCTTGGTGCTTGGTCAGGCCACGCCCCCGCCTGGCAGTCATGATTGACAGCATTAAGAATCATTAAAAAACAACCCAATTTCCATTTTCATCCACATTTAAAAATAAATACAGTCAGAAAAATAAATGGTTTTCTGTCTGTATTTATCTGTAAAAATCTGGAAAAACGGAAAACAGGGAGCCTTAATTATAATGATGGCATTTCCACTTGCCTCATCTTGCTGTTGCATTTGTGTCATCCTCTAACCTCCAAATGAGGATCTTAAAGAAAGCCTTATATCCCATGCCACTTCAAAGCTCGTATTGTTAATGCTACCATCATTCCCACATTGAGCTACGCCAGATGCGTGTTACGTTGACCTTCCTGAGTCAGCTATTTACAAACTTCAAGGCATTCAGAACATGACAGCATAAGTTGTCATGAATTTCGGGAAACGTGATAGACTCTTCTAGACTCACCGTAAGCTGCACTGGTTGCCAGTTTCTAGGAGTATCCATTACAATGCACTCTGCTTTGCCCACAAAACCTGTTATGAAACAATCCCCATGCTGCTTGTGTGTTTGCTTCCAAGTCCAAACAATCCCTTCATTGTGGTTCTTTCCTACTGCTATCAGTCCACAGATATAGACGTGCTTTGGGGTGAGGTGGATGGTATTTTCCTTCTCTTTTGTTGCTTTCTCTGTTTTGGAATGTTACTCCATCTTGGCCTGTGCAAAATAGAAGACCATTCTGTGTTTAGGAAGACTCTTAAACTGAATCTGTTTTTTTATTATCTTCACATATTTTCTGCTGTTAATCAGTTCAGTGGCAAGCTGCCTTAGGGCTTTCATAGCAGTTTATACGTAACAAATCAGTTCAATATATATCTTGTGTGTTTGGGTTTCAATATATTTAATGGGTGTCCTTGGGCACTAAACAAAAGGCCAGGAGCATCTATAGAAGAAACTGGGCGGAAATGAGGGTTGTGGCTCTTGTCTTTTGGTGAGGGAGCATTTAAATCTGAGGCATAGCAAAGGTGAATGTCTCCTGACCTCTGGGAAGACCGAGCATTAGCTCAGCTATGTGAAGCCTAAACATACAATTTATCCCTAATTGGAGGCATAACCAGAGACGTCTGCCTAAAGCAAACACCTTTATGATTAGTTCTGCAGAGTGCATTGTAAGACAGATGAAGAATTTGCTTTAATGTATGCCTTGTGTGTTTTTCTCTGTGACGGTGTCTGCAGAGGCAATGCCTCCCCTAGTGTAGTTGTTGCATTGCTGTGTCCTGCCTTATCAAAGTAGTGTAGTTTGGAAGCATTTGAAACCTTAATCTGCTGTCAAACTAAGCCTGGGTCTGTCCAAAGCAGCATAACTCTGATATTGTGTATGATTGTTACCAATGTAAAACCAGTACATAATGAAAATCCCACTTTGTGCACTACTTGTTCCAGTGTTACCATGAGAAACTGGCAACCATGCTGTCTGCCTGTGTGTGTCTCTCCTGCCCCATTCAAGCGTGTCCCTTTATCTACCAGACCAAGTTAAATTGCTATAATTAAGAAAGCCATTTAGGAACAACCATTATAGAAAATATGGTCATTCTTCTTAGAGGAATTTTGCAGAAATATGTCACAAATGTTGCATTTTATAATGCACCTTGCACCTTCAGGATTTAAAAACAACATTGGTATTTTATTGGGTTTGACGCTTTATATGCTGGGAGTTTCACAACAGAATTGAAAGAATGTTTTTGTTACTATAACATATGCTAATAAGAGGCACTATTTCTTTGCAGGACATTGCCCATCAGCCTTATGTGTCCTGAACTTGAAGGAACATGTGTATCCTTTGTATGCTAGCACACCATTTGTTGGAAAGTCATTTCAAGACAATTATCTCTTTTGACATTTCCTTAGGCCTGATGGTTTCCTGCATTCATGTAGCTCAGTCTCATGTGAGTGCTGCTCAATGTGGGTTGCTAACAACAACAGTTTTATTTTTGATTTGAAATAGCGTAGCTTCTTGGCAGAGTATTTAACAGGCAGTAATATTGCCAACTGATTGGCACTCGCTTATTTAATCTCAGGGGTAAAGGAAAATGCATTAGGAATCAAATCTGAGACATGCCAGTCATGAATATGCCTCCTTGTTTCGTATGCCTTCACTCCGCATGCAATTACAACGCATACTATTACCCCGCAAGTCGTAACAACGACTTGCGGAGGGGGTGCTGGATGTTGGAATAGTATAATTTACTATTCCAACTCCAGTCTGTGCGGACAGTAGGGAAGGTGTTGGATTTTAAATCCAACACCTTCTCCCCCCTCCGCAAGTCGTAGTTACGACTTGCGGGGTAATGGCATGCATTGTTACAACGCGGTCGTTGTAACGACCGCGTTGTAATTGCATGCGGGGTGACGGATTCGTTATAAGGGCTGTTTACTGCCAGTCATCATCATATAAATCTTTATTCGGTTATAAATACAACCATAAAAGAGCATAAAATCATAAAACATACATTTCATAAAACTATAAAGTCACACATCCCGAAATCAGGTGTATTAACCCACTTGTATTATTATTATTGACTTCAACAAGCTTATGTTGCAACGTCATGATGAACAGATTAAAAACGTCCCTTTGGTCAAAATTGCGATAGGAGCATCTTTCTGACGATGGAAATAAAAATATTTCATGAGCTCATTGTCATTTCACAGAGGGAATTTTAGGAAAATTGCAAAAAGGGTTGTCGTCTTCAAATAACTTTGCAAAAACGGGTTCTAAAGTGCTTTGTATCGAAATCTGTAGAAGCTGCTTTTAGCGGTCATATCACTCATTTCCCTTTTTAAAGATCTGTGAGTAGCCTACAAACATTGTCAAATCCACTAAAACATATTTTCTGTATTCATATCGGGTTTGTCCAATATGTTTAAAATGCACAATTTATCACTCTGTTTTCTTTTATTTGCTCAAAGGATTGCTCCACCCCATTTCTTGAAGGCTTAGTCCTGCCTCCATTTGCTGACCTGTTTACCCCCCGCCCCTCCCCCCAACGTTTGGGTCTAGTTGTACCCCTGCTCTATACTGATTCTAAACTACAGAGCAATACAGCACAAATGGGTGAAACCCTTCTCCCACGTTCTTGGGAAAAATCTGTAGCGTTACACAACCCTCTAAGTTTTTATTTTGCGAATCCCGATTCACTTCTCTTCGGAAAGATGCTGGGTATCAGAGCTTCTTTCATGTTTTTTTCTGTCCACCTCTTTTCTAGGCTGCTGTAGTTGAGTCCTGCTCCCTTCCTTCTCTGCGCTCATTCACTCTTTGGACTCTGCCTGGGGAGTTCAGTCTTCACGTTTACTCAACCTGTCTCTCTCTTGTTGAATCACTCATTAGGCAGAGGGGAATGTGTTGTTGTTGGAAAACGAGGCAGCATCTGTGAGGCCTGCACAAATAACATGACTACATTTGTCCTTCACTGGGAACCAAACTCCCAATTGTAGCGCTTGACTCTCAGAGGGTAGCGTTGCAGAGCAGTTTAAGGCTTACTCAAGGGAGGTGGTGTGGGCTAGTAATCGCCATTTACCAGTACGCAGAAATAACACTCAATAATTGATTGTCCAGTCTGTACTTTGCTTTATAAAAGTAAGAGTACATTTATTAAACACACACACTACTCAATACTATGCACCAATTTACAAATATACATAAGCTGTTGGAATTACTTTGTGACATTGCGTAACATCTCCACCCCTCCCAAAAGGGGGGGTGGGGTCTAGTACCACCACTCCCATGTATGCACATCATCTTGCCCCCTAATGCCGTTAGTTGAACATAACCTGGAGCGAGGGCCTTGCGCACTGGCACCATCCCAGTGGCGACCCACCCCATTACCTCAACACGCATTAAAAGTAGGTTCACCTGCCCTAGTGACACATAACCCTGACTGAGCATCTTATATTGACCATACAGTATGCACCCCTACATATTCAGGGCTAACAGTCAGGGTTTTTCCTCACTTAAGCGCAGCAGCAAGAATACATGTTTACGCATTACCTTAGAATGACAGTACTCATCACATTTGTTGGACATTAGAATGCGTTGCAATTACAGCCCCTAAAGGCATCACAGATGAAATCACAGGATTACGCATATACAGCCAGACACCCTAGCAGGAATGTCTGGCAACATAACCCCACTTTGCTTATGACATCACCTTACACAAGTACTTCACATTACACGTGACCTTCAGTCCCTCTAAAAGAAATAACCGTTAGTAAATGCATTTCTGGTGCAATTACACCTCTTCACCTCCAGGGGATGCCTTTCTCCAAACATCCCCAAGTCAGCCCTTCACTTCTTGAGGCACTTCTCAAAACACCCCCAGCTGTAGAACAATAGTTCCAGCCTAGAGAGTGTTAAATGCTGGCTGAGCCCTTGAGGGGTTATCCTTTTAAAATCCCTATGAGACTTAGGGTGGGACTTATCTTCGTGCTGGGGGGAGACTGCGCTTCTCACTCCCCCATCCTCCTCCTTCATTTCGGGGCCCAGGGATGGGGTCTCGGGCCCCCGGACATCTGCGGGGGGGTGAGGGGGGCGCGACGGCGCTCCCCTCCATCCCTCTTCGCGGGGAGCGCGCCGGCGCTCCCCGTCTTGGGCTTGTTCGGCGGGGGCCAGGGTGGGCTCCTGGCTCCCCCGCCTTCCTCCTCTTCACGGGGGGCGCGACGGCGTCCCCCGGCTTTACTTCGGGCCCCGGGGATGGGGTCCCGGGCCCCAGGGGCCTCATTTTCACGGGGGGCGCGACGGCGCTCCCCCGACTTGACTTCTTCGGGGCCCGGGGATGGGGTCCCAGGGCACATTTTTGCGGGGGGCGCAACGGCGCTCCCCCGCCCCCTCCTTCTCATCACCGGGGTCAAAGGTCGCTCACCTTCCGGGGGCCATATCTCAGCCCCTGGGGGTCCGATCTGCCCCATTTTCGTGTCTTCTTGCTCCTGGCAGCGGCCCCCAGCCACTGGGAGCACTCTCCTTCGCCCTCCGGGTCTCCAAGAGGGTGCATTCTGCAGGGAGCGGTCTTCACTGGCTCCCTGCGCCCGACTTTCGCCTGGCTCTCCTCCTGGGCCTCTCTTCTCCCTGCGCAGAGGCCCCTGCTTCTGCGCACCGGTCCTGGGCTCTTCTTCTGGCGCTGTTAGGGCCCTGGGGGGGCAGTCAGGGGGTTCCTCCTTCCAACTGCCCATTGCCAGGCTCCAGCACCTTCCGCCTCAGCAGACCACACCCCAGAGAGAGCTCTCTTCCTCTTCAAGCACTTTTTAAAAGTTGAGTAGGGGGCTGGCAGGAAGTCTCTGTTTGCCCTATCAAACAGCGACACATCACTTCCCTGCCCCCTCCTTCTTGTCCAGCCTCTGGGTTTGTTCAACATGGCGTCATCCAGGGTCTCTGGCCACATGGTCTCTGAAACAAGACCCCTTCCCTCCTCGCTGCCTTCCCTCCTTGGTGCAGCCTGGTGCCTGGCACCCAGTGATAGCTGCTGATGGATGAGCCTGTAGCCCCACCCATCTTCCCTTCGGGGAGAGGAGGCCTTAGCTTGTGGAAGAAAGGTTATCAATCCATCCAGCTGAGGTCAGCCCTCAGCCTGGCCCTGGTTATGACTGACTCAGAGAAATGTGACATTTCTGGATGACCCAAAAGCAGTACAAATATGACTTTGGACTCTGCAGAATACTCCTTTTCACATCCGCTACAGTGGAATTTAGTGCGTGTCTGGAATCTGTAGGCCTTATGAAAGTTAATCTAGCACATGGGCTCCACATCCCCATAGGGGAATAATGAAGTGAAAAACACAGTAAAACACACTGACTTTCCCTGGCATGTTCCTTCCCAGTGTACAAGGCCTATTCCGTGTCACCACGCACTTCTGCATAGGTCCTGCCACACCATTCACTTTGTAGCTGCTCCTGGACTGCGCACGCCAGGAATCTCCCCTGGGCAGCTCCTACACGTGTGCACATGCATGTACACAGGTGTCTGCATGTAACCCGCCCGGTGCCCCGTACTCCAGCTGCTGCGCAGCGGCCTAGTCAAGCTAGGGGGACACCAGTAAAATCCACATGCAGTCTCTTTCATCATGAGTTCACTGTGTGTGAGTCCCAACTTATGAGACTCTCCCACAGTAAAAGCTCAACAAATAGGTGCTCAAAAAGCGAAAAATCCGGGCGGCCCAGAGTGTCAGAACCACCTTCTAACAGTTGTGTTCTTCTGATGTCAGTGCAAACGGAGTGGCTGAGATTCACTAATGTTCCTGAGTACATATGAGTATGTCAGTGTCCATAACATTTGTTTATAGAAATAGGGTGGCTCATGAACCTAATGATCGTATGCTGGGTGGCTTGATTGCTCTCATTGTTTATAAGTACATTTGAGGCGCTTTGTTGCTCTGACGTGTTTAATTAGGTATGGAGTGGCTGAGTTACCCTGATGTTTGTAAGTACTTTGTTGTTCTTCGACTGCCCTATGATTATTGGTAGGTATCAGTGCTTAATATGAGTCAGAGGTTACAGGTGGTAACCACTGGCACTCTTTTTAGGGCAAGCCTGTGTTAATTAGCTTGCTCTTGTGCTCTCACTGGCAAGACCTTTTGTAATCTATAATGGAATTGCAAACTCTCCCCCCATTGCTTACCATTCGTTGGCATCATTGTCATTCTTCTTTTATGGCGGGTCTGGTGGCTTAGTGGACTAATGTGTCCAATGTAAGGGCCTGTGTTTGACCTCATTGTCACAGGCTAAAATCCTGGCAGCTCTACTCCGCCTTTCATTCTTCTGAGGTTGATGAAATGAGTACCATTGAATTGGGTAAAAATAAACATCTGTTATTCAGCGCCAAGATACCCGTCGCTGTGAACATGCGCTTTACAAATACACGCTATGGTATGTTATGATGGCTTTTAATTGGGCAGTGCATGCCATGCGTCAATTCCTTTTCTTTCTGTGGCACATTGACCAAGCACAGATTAATTATGTTTGATCACTGTCCACCCACTGTCCATCCGCTGCTCATGCTGAGATTCAGGTACTATTTTTTCTTTAAAAAATGCACTATGACACTGTCAACGTGGCAATGCCATAGCGCTTTTTTAACTTCTCCTGTCTCTTGTTTCTTCTCCCCTCTCCCCAACCCATCCTCCCATCCCTCTTTCTTCTCCTATTCAGCCACCCTCCCATCCCTCTTTCTTCTACACCCTCCATCATTCTTTCTTCTCCACCCCACCAACCTCCCATCCTTCTTTCTACTCCCTCCATCTTCTCCCATTCACCCACCCTCCCAACCCTTTCTTCTCCCCACCCTCCCATCTTTCTTCTCCCCCCACCCTCCCATCTTTCTTCTCCCCCCACCCTCCCATCCCTCTTTCTTCCCCCCACCCACCCTCCCATTCCTTTTTCTTCTCCCCGATCCCATCTGTCTATCTTCTCCCCCACCCCTCCCTCTTTATTCTCCCCCTACCCCTACTTCTCCTCCCCCACCCACCCATTCCTCTTTCTTGTCCCCCACCCATTCTCCCATTCCTCTTTCTTCTCCCCCCCACTCTCCCATCCCTCTTTCTTCTCCCATCACCCACCCTCCCATCCCTCTTTCTTCTCTTACCACCCACCCTCCCATCCCTCTTTCTTCTCTTACCACCCACCCTCCCACCCCTCTTTCTTCTCCCACCCCTCTTTCTTCTCCCACCCGCCCTCCCATCCCTCTTTCTTTTCCCTCCACCCACCCTCCCATCCCTCTTTCTCCCCCTACCTTCCCTCCCATCCCTCTTTCTTCTCCCACCACCCACCCCTCTTTCTTCTCCCCCTACTCCCCTCCCATCCCTCTGTCCTTTCCCCCAAACAATCGCCCCAATCCCTGTTTCTTGCCCCCTCCCACCCGCTCCTGTCTCTGTTTACTCTCCCAGCTGAGAGCAGGAAAAATACGTTATGAAGCGGCAGCACTGGCCGCTTCATAGAGCTTTTTTTTATATTTGTCCCTTATTTCATGTAGCTTGCCCCCGTCACTGCTTCTTACCCCGTCGCTCCGCCTCCTCCCACATCGTTGTCCCCACTAGTCCCTCTTCTTGCATTGCACTTTTTAAAAATAAATAATAATTGCCAGTTTTACACTTTCAAAATCATCGTAGACCGCCATTGATGGGTTTCTGTGAATACTGTATACACTTTCGGTGGATAACCTCTCTTAAGCAGAGTGTATAATGTATTGTTGCTCTATGTGGGCACCTGTTTCTAAAAAGAAAGATTTCTTTTTCTGGCGACTTCTATGGAAGACAAAGGCTCTTCGACACAGTTCTTGCTTTTTGACTTCTTATGGCCGCACATTGACATGGCGAGGTGCCCCGTTTCCCTTCATTTAGTTTGTACAGCGCCACAAGAAGCCTTCTGGTCGCTTCAGAGTACCTGAAAGACAGAGTGCAAGTGGCACATAGGCAAAGACCAGACGAGTGGAGGCGAGAGGAGGCAAAGCCACACAGAATTAGGGGCATTAACTTTGCAAAACAATACGTCCTTTAAATAGCTCAATATATCCCCAAATTAGGAGATTACACTGTTGTTAAGCATGTATAGTGCAAAGCCTTGTTCTATCCCCTTGTATAATATCAGTGCAGCCACATCCTTGTCGGCGTCTGTGTAGCACAGGGGTCTCCAGGGCCGGACTGGGAACCGAAACCGGCCCTAGCAAACTGCTCAGTCGGCCCCCCTGGGGGTGTGGGGGGGTGCGGCCGAGCTGTTTGCTAGGGCCAGTTTCGGCCGCTTTTGTTACAGGGGGCCGATATTGCCGGCCCCTGGTAACAAAAACGGCCCCCCAGGGGCCCAAAACCAGCCCCCACCCTGGCGGCCCACCAGGGAAACACCGGGTGCCCGCTACGGCCAGTCCGGCCCTGGGCGTCTCCAACGAGTAGCTCGTGAGCCACTGGTAGCTCTCCAGCTGCCTGTAAGTAGCTCTCCTGTGTGCGAACTAACCTACTAAATTAAAAGCTTATGCTTGGTTAAATTAATGTAAGTATACCAAAATTGAAAAGTATGCATTTGGCACAACAAGGTATGTATTTTCAATACATATAAGCTGATGTTTTTTGAAAAATGGTTGAATTTGCAAAATATATTTCAATTTGATATTTGAGTGGTGAATCATACAGCGTTTTGAAAGCCTTATTACTTATAGTATTACCTTGGTCCAGGGGAATTGCAGCTATGGCTGTTATGTATTACTCACCTAGAGGGATTCCATATTGACAAAGCCTCTTTACATTACTTCTGGTAATTTTGCCTGCTGAACTGAGGTGATCACTGCTGGTAATCTTGCATATGGTAAGCCACTAATGTAATTTATCTGAAGCGGTCGCTATTACAACGATAAAGTATTAGTAGCTGGGGATGATTTAAATTGAATGCAAGTGGCTGTTATTACAGAAAAGGTTGGAGACCCCTGGTGTAGCGTCTTAAGCGACTAGTGTTAATATACGACCCAACTGCACCTCGTTTCATTGACATAAGAAGGATGAAACGCCAAGCTGGGCATGCTGTGATTTTCTGCAGTTGGCCTAGATATTTCTGCAGCAGATGTGGAAACCCATCCTTATCCCATTGTATCCCATCCTCGTCAAACACCAATATGTTTATGAAGGGCCGGACTGGCCATAGTGGGCACCGGGTGTTTTCCCAGTGGGCCAGAAGGGTGGGGGGTGGTTTTGGACCGGTGGGGGCCGTTTTTGGTGCAGTGCTGCAATATCGGCACACTGTACCAAGCAGCAGTGCTTCCCCCAGCACCCGACCCCCCCAGCGGCCGATCTGACTTAATTGCTAGGGCTGGTTTGCGTTCCCAGTCCGGCCCTGTCACGACAAACCAACGTGTGTGCTATGCATGATAACAAACACTGCAATCTTGGCAACCCAGCAATGGTAGCTACTGTATATCTACCAGTAGCCAGTTGGGCTGGTAGGGTACTTTTTTCTTTTTGTTTGCCCTGTTGCTACTTCTTGCCTCGTCGCTCCTTCCCCCTCTGTGTCGCATTTCCCGCCAGCACCACACCCTCACCCTTTCCAACATTTCATTTTTTTTATATATATAGCGCGAAATAAGACCAATGGCGTTGGAGCGCTTTAAATGAGCAGCAGATTGCGTCACAGAAGGTCAGATTAATTTAATCTATTGCTAGTATGGTGTTGCTTGCCCCTCCCACCACCATCTCATCATTGCTTGCACCCTCCTTTGCTTCCAGCCCTTCCAACAGAACAAATAATGTTTGTAGTAATGCGATTATTCAGTGGCGAACATGAGTTGCCCCGGCCGTCCACCTCGGAAATGTTCCTGATCAAACTGACCTTCAAGTCAGGGTAAAGATCCTCAGCTTTAGGGGGGGTCTATTATTTGCAATAAGGTCAAATGAGTTGATCGATTTCTGTCTTTTTACTAAAGGGATGGAGAATTGGCAGCCATTACCTGACTGGAGGCATATATTAATGCAGATGTAAAGGCATATTATGCGAAAGTGGCTTTGAGCGACCATGCCCTGCACAAGCGCAGGAGAATTCAAAGCCACTAACAGGGGAGGCGAGGTGCATGAGGCGGCCATCGGGTCAAAGGCATCTTGATAAGAGGTAGTAGACCTCTCTGGTCAGACCTTCTCAGCTGTGTCACACAGTCGCGGCTGCCATGGCTCGTGGGTGGGGGGGGGTAGGCGCGGGGGGTGGGGTGGTGTCGCGCGGGAAGGGCAGGGGAAGGGGAGCTCGGAAATAAAAAAAAAACCTTACCTCGAGGCCAAGTCCCGCGTCTTCTGTGCTCCTGCTCTCCTGCCTCCGACAGGAACAGGAAGCAGGCAGCCAGGCTCCCTCCCCTAAGCCAATCACAACGCTGCAATGCAGCATTGTGATTGGTCTAAGCGCCGTGACACGGCGCTCAGCCAGGGGCTGGAGGGGTGGGCATGTTCTCCATGCAGGCTGTAATGCAGCCTGCATGGAGAACAGGGGTGTGCCATGACCGTTTTACGCGCACGAGAGGGCCGACCAAACAGTCACTTAGGAGTGGGCAAACCACTCTGCCCCTGCCGTGCTGAGCGAGCCGAGCAGCCCCTCCCACCGCAAAGCAGCAGGACAGGAAACATAAAATGACAATAACTCTTTATTGTCATTTTATGTTTCTCACTGCTTAAAAGCAGTGGGGCGACGTCGCCCCAGGTGTCACATGCTGTACTTCCGCCATAGCGGTAACACCGTAGACCCCAGGTGGACACCGTTAAAAGGCTGATTTTCCTGACTTGAAGAAAGACTTCAAAACATGCATTGGCAACGCTAATAGATCTCGTCTATGAACGAACGTTTGGCTTTGCCAATGTTTTTTAGCGATGTCGGACAGCAGCGTGGCTGAATGTACAAAAAAAGCGCTATGAGCGTCTGTCATTGCGCTTGTTTTGACTTCCATCCTTGCCGCACTGCAGCCTCGCTGCTGTACCAGATGGCTAAAAACAATGACAACCTCAATAGTTCTTTCGTATTCAAGACCTGTTGGCTTTGCCAATGCTTGTTTTTGGGACTGGCCCTTATTTTCCTCATCAGACTTTGACCCACAACAAGAGAGAGAGGGAAAAAGAGAAAGACAGGTAAATCCTTAACGAAGAGAGAAAGCAGGAATGAAAAGGAACTGCAAGAGTGAGATAAAGAGGCAGGAAGTCTCTGGTTATGGGTGGAAGAGGCGGGAGCGGAAGCGAGGCGAGGCCGCCTTGGCATCGAGCAACCCGGGCATTCGGTAGCGCTGGCCGCCAGCTTTTCAGCTAACCGTGGGTTCCTGGCACTTATTCTTTTACAAATGAAGCGCTGGAGATAGGGTGGCCGTGTGCCCCTAAGCGTGCTCCGGCCATAAGGGACCGTGAGGGAATCTTGTGCAAAGTGGGTGTCTCCACGGTGTTTGCAGGCTCCTATGAAGTACCTCAGATGCCATGATACTTGTATTAATAATGTGGTACTCCATAATACTCTTCTTATTTTTGGGGTGCTGTAAGTAACAGGTTTCACTATTACCCCGTTTATTGATAATCAGCTTACCGCCCGTGGAAAGTTACGCTGGCATTAGGCGAGTTTGAACTCCTGGCAGACGTCAGCGACGAGCGTGTGACTCCCTGACCTGTCTTCTGTACTCCTAGGGTGCAGCAACTGCCTGTCAGTCAATCAGTACGTGTGTGGTGCCTCAGTCACCCTAGCGCCGCGGAGGCCCTTCATTAACCCCACTCGTGGTACGGATGTCCTTCTTCCATCACCTCCAGACCCCCCCCACCCCCCATCGATGTGCAATGTCAGCGCCCGGTCACGGCCGGTAAACGCGCGGCGACATGACAGGTAATTGATGCCCGGGGCCCTGCCTCGCGCAGATGGGATCCTTCCACGCGCTCGTGTCCACTTGAAGAGCAGTGTCATCGGCGAGCAGGCTGGAGATGGACGACCTTTGCGTCGGAGGAGCTGCAGGCAGACGGGCGCTTGTCTGAGCGCCGCGGCCGCGGCATTAATAACCAGCCCTTGTTACCTTTCACACAGCGCCAAGGTGACGGATCGCTCCGGAGCAGGACTCGTCTGCCTGGAGCTGCGCTGACTTACAAACCCCGCAGCACTGCGCCTTCCCGAATCTAGTCCCAGCTCACGGCATTTCTATGCCACTTCCAAGCGCTATGCTTAAGGATCTCCGCAGGGGCCATTCATGACCGTGGTGCAACAAGTGCCCTTGGCCTTAATTCAAGTAAGGAGAAATGCCCTTAGTCCTTATTCAGGCAGTAATGGACGGAAATAATTGGGTGCTGTGGGCTCCTCACACCCATGTTCCCCGGTGCCACTGCACCTGCCGCACTAATGATATCTACCCCTTTGGTACTTGATAATGTGGCATTCACGAGGCTGAAGGGTCAGTTGTGTAAACCGTCAGAGCTTCACTTCTGTATTGGGATAAGCGCTCTATCAAGGAGGAAGTTTGATTATACAGTCTATACATTTGATGAGTGCTATGCTCAGGGCCACTGGAATTATGGGACAAGGGAAGACCAAATTATGCGGTAGGGTAATTATGTAGCAACAAACGGCAAATTATATGGTGTAATGCGGCACTTTGTTGATAGTATTACTTCATTATTTTGTCATGTATGCACATTTTAACACTGTCTGGGCACAAGGGTTCTCGTTATTAGTACCAGTTAAACACAAAAATACAGCAATATGCAACAGAAAGGTGACTGTCAACTTTTGTGAAGTGCCATCCACTCTGCGGCAACAAGTGTCATTGCGCTTTTAGTAACTTTTGAGCTAGAAACACTGCAGCAGATGATGGATTATGTGGCAAATCATTAATTATGCTGCAAAATTCACTGCCGCAAAATCAAATAATTCCATTGGCTTTTACTATGCTGTCATTCCAATAATTATATCTCTCAAGGTCTCTTCACCTCACCCATCTTTTATCTTCTTTGTCCTTCACGCCTCTTCCCCTCACACCTTCACACTTTTCCACAGCTCTCATAAACGTGGGGTTCATTTTCTCAGCATAGCGAGGCCTGTCGCTTTATCACCTCTTCAGCCTCCCGTGTCTGCTGCCAGCTGCTCATAATTTATATCCACCTCACATTCCAATGGCAGATGCCCTGATCCTAATCGTGCAGCCTCAGTGTTTTCATTAGCCCCTGTGCTATTCCTTTCAACCCCTCGAAAAAAGTCCTCATCTTCTCCACCCAGTCTGTTTAACCAACAATTAAACCACCCTTCGTCCATACTGACACCAGGAAGAGTGCTCTTTTTTAGGTCTCGCCTAGGCAGCGCTTGCGCTGTCTCTTCGAGACATGCTATATTCAGGTATGGACTTGAAGCCCCGCCCACTCTCCGCACATATTTTTCATTGGCTTATGACACTGTCCTTTTTAAATGTTGGCTTCTGATGTGTTAATAGGCTTATTAGTCCTTCCTTAGTACCTCCCTTTCTTCTGTTGTTACCTCCCATGAGGACTGGCCTTTTTACATGTGTCCTAACTCGGGAGCTTTCATTAGCAGTTCCGAGAACTATTCACTTAACGAATGTACACAGCACTCACAGAACACAGCTGCTTCGCAATGCACCTTGCCCTTGCATTTCTTGGTTTCCTACTCATCAGCCTTACAAGGGCGTCTGTTCGTGCACTTCCCCCTCCCGTGTTATGCTTACTTTGTGGCTCCGGCATGATTCTCTGCATCATTTGTTTCAGTTGCTACACTTGCCCATCCCAACCGTGTCTTTTTAGGTCTCGCCTGCCGTTGCAGCACGCATGCGCTGCTCGCTCTGCGAGGCCCTTTTGGAATCGATACAGTTTCGGAAGGGGACTTTAAGCCCCGCCCTTGTTTTCAATTGGCTTGCGTCATCGTTTATGTTAAACGCTGGCGCGTGATTGAAAATCAGGCTTTTGGGTTACCGCCTTGTCCACTTTTAGGATGGCCCATGTGGACAGGCCGACGCCATCTTTGTTTGGGGTGACGTAGGAGGGTGTGCTGCTAGCGGTAACCCTGGCTCCTCATTGGGAATTCTACCAGCTCCTCCCTCCCCTTCCCCCCCATTCAAAAGCAAACTCCCCAGAGTTGCGCTGTTCATTGTTCAGACGGGAGTTCATCGAGTCGGAGTGGCCTTCTCAGTGGGAGGGGGCAGCCATCTTCATCAGGACAAAGCGTGTACTGCCCCCAGTTCACAAGCGCGGGAGCGTGGCTGAGCGCTTCCCAGCCTCGGTCACAGGAGGGCTTTTTGAAAATGTGTTAATCTGCCTTTAATAATATGTCCTGGCCCCCACATGGCAAGTTAGTTCTTTCCACTAAAATGAGCAGTGAGCGGAGGAGCCGCGGGAGGCCATCGGAGGGCTTGTGAGAAAAAAGCTGGGGTGAAGCATCCACGGAGGCAACCGCTTGACAAGAAATAAAGGAGGTGGGCACAGCTAAAGGACAGGCTCTGGCGGAATTTGGGGATTCTTCGTGTGATCTCTCCGACCCTCACCGCACAGGCAGAGCCACGCACACACCAGACACACGCAGACAAGTGAGCACGCACATGCAGCCACACACAGACACATACACACAAACAGACACACACAGGCAGATACACTGACCCGCAAACACAGACTCGCAAACACACACACAAATGTAGACACACAGACACACGAAGACACATACACAAAGACGCACACAGATACATGAAGACACACGCACACTGCAGCCATACACAGATGCATGCGGACATCCACACAAACACACGCACATGACACATGGACACAAACACACACACAATTAGTTTGCAGGCACATAATCACATAAAACACACTGCCTCACACAGACATGGACATTGTTTAAAGGGTAGCTGAGTGTGGCCTCTGCTACCCTGGCTTTCCCTGTGGTACCCCTGCCACTGAGCTCTCTACCCCTGCTCACAGGGATTCTGAAGGCAGTGGCAGGAGGCGACACCAACAAGCATTTGCAATGCAATAGGTCTCGCATTTACGCGAGTTTAAGCTATTGGCATTGTAAATGACAATGCCTTTTATTTATGTTTTAAAAACGAAAACAAAAATAAAAGGCATTGCTATTTGCAATGTCAATATAGCTCAAACTCGCGTAAATGCGAGACCTATTGCATTGCAAATGCTTGTTTATTTTTTTGTCTCTCCCCACCGCCCCTCCAAGATCGCTGTTTATTTATTTATTTTTAATTAATAGAGAGTGATTTGCTAATAATTACAGCCAACGCCGTGGCTCGAAACCTGTTAAGGGCGTCTGTTCGTGCGCCCCTCCTCCCATGTTATGTTTGCTTTGTGGCTCCGGCACGATTCTCTGCATCATTTGTTTCAGATGCTGCACTTGCCCGTCCCAACCATATGTTTTTTTTTCATCTGGGCTTGCTTCCTTCCCCATGTGCCTGGCTCCTGCTCATTCTCCTACAGGTAAATCTAAAATACGGATTTAAAGGCCGCGAAGGCCCCAATGTGAGAGCACCGGAAGATCAAATACCCTGCAGCGGAGCACGTTACTTTAACTGCACATAGTGATCTTTAATACCTTTTTAGGTCGAGCCTCGAGTAGCGCGCAAGCGCTGCTCTGGCGAAGGCTTTATGTAGGGGGTTTGAAAAAGCTGACCAGACGCTCGTGCGTCATGGCCTTTTCCCTGCGGTTACCCGCACGGGCGCCATGTGGTTTCAATTATCGTGCCCTGACACGGGCGCGATAATTAAAACCAGATGTCTCGCTGTGGCGCGTGCGCACCACTCGCGTCGCCTCCCCTCCTCCCCGCTCGTGCCTTCAAATGCTTGTTGTTTTATGTTCTCAGGAAACCCGTGTTGGGCAGCATTCCTTCTACTGGTAACAGGCACTCGGTTGCAGTAAGCCATGTACATTGCTATAGCCATTTCTAATGAATAATTTACGAGGGCTTCCTTGAAATTCTCCGCTGCGCTGCAGGTGCTGCATCATTTATGGAAATATGCATACCAACCGCAAGGAAAGCGTCAGTTGAGCCCCATCACGGTCTTAACAAGCGACCGAGCGGGGCGCCATTTCTGTTTTTGTGGCAATTTTTACTGCGCCAATATTTGTATGGTGGGAGTAGATTGGAGCTGTAATACGGAAATACTGCATTTGAGTGTGTGTGTAAATGGGTTAGGGGAGCGGGACCTCGGGGGCCAGTTTACCTTGACTGCCCAGGGAGGGGACAGTAGTCTGTTATGATCTGTGACAATTTACAGAGTTGTTGCTAAGTGGCATATTATATTTTGTAAAGATGTGCTCCTTTCATACTGGCAGTGATAAGTGCTGTTTTATGTTTAAGAAAAAAAAGATTTTCTGTTGTGACCTAAATAACACCACCCCATATGCCAAATAAATTGGCGAAAAAGGAACACTAACATAATGACTTAAGTGAACACAGATCAAAAAATGGCCCCTCGAGGCAGTTTCTGTGATACGAATCCTGTCAGGAGAGTAGCGTGTGAACTAAAACTACTACACATGAGCCTGTAACAAAAATCACAAACATGCTTATGTCCCACGTTTGGAGATATTGCATTCAGGTTGCCTTGTCACAGGCCTTATATAGTGGATACATGACATGCATATTCATGGGATCTGGCACAATCAGAGCACTCTCACACGGTGAAGACCTTTTCTTCACCAGCAAAATAACACAAACACAGGAGAAAATAATGACAAAGAGTGTTTGCAGTGGGATACGCAAGAAAAGCTGGACCCTTGTGGGCCTGAGTTTTTTGTTCACTTGAACTATATATGGTCGAATTACGTTTAGTACAGTGAGTGTAATATTTCAACTCCTCAAAGGATAAGCATCCTCAATTTGTATGTCCATTTCTATGTCCCCCCTGCATGAAACGACCACCCTGCGTCATCAAGATGATAGAACTGGAGCACAATAACACTTTATTGCACCAGAGCTTCACACAGATTTTTAACATTATTTCATGCACTGGTTTTCAAGCACCGACGTTAATTCTTAGTTAAGTGTATTTTGTATCCAATAGCTAGATAGGTTGAAAAATAATATGCAGTCTTTCCCATATGCATGATGACAACAATAGAAGAATGTATGCGAGAAAAGGCTCTATTTCATTAATTTGAAATGCCACTGGGGTAGATTTCATAGCAACTTCAAATCTGGCTGGCTTGTTGCGCAAGACGTACAACATAAGGGTTTCCAATAGACAAGGACGGCGAGGACGAAGAAGGAGAGCGGTCATGGCGAGGAGGAGGCAGCCACAGCAGGTAAGTGCCTTTTAAAACAAGCATTGGCATAGCCAATAGGTCTCGCCTTTGGGACCTTATAAGTGTTTAGCCATGCAACACTTGATGTTGTTGCACCAAGGATATTGTGCTGGATAACTTCAGCACAATATCCTTGGTGCAACTTATAAGGTACAAGGTTTAGCCATGCAACAGCTGATGTTGTTGCACCAAGGATATTGTGCTGCAAAACTAAATACTTATAAGGTCCCAAAAGTGAGACCTATTGGCTATGCCAATGCTTGTTTTGACGGGCACGATGTCGGACTTAAAGATCTTTCAGATCTTGACCTCTTTTCAGAGACCGGTGGCAGGGAAAGATATTGTTTTACTCAGACACACGTTTCTCAGGGGTATCTGAAAGTTTGAGTGCCTCTTCTAGCAGCCCAAGGACAAAGTTTGGGTACGGGCATTGAGCACTGGGCAGCAGGCACCGTTTTCTAGCCTGCTTCAGCTGTAAGAGATTGTGACAGCTTTTTTTTACCACCGCTAGCTTGTCAGATAGTTCACGGGGTTAATACTCCCTGTCAAGATTTCTCAGTAGTTTGAAAGCCCTCTGTGTTGCATAAAACGAGGGCTGCCTCTGCTTTTCATCCTTCTGTTGGCGGTAAACCAACCACCACAGAGTTGGGAAATAAAAAAACTTGGGATTTAGAGAGCTGCTGGAAGACAGCGACGATGACAGCAAGCACTATTAAAAACGCAAGTAATTATTAGTGATATAGCTCCTTTGGCCTCATCAGCTATGAGTAGCAATGATTCAGTCTGCACCAACTGCTCCCACACATTTTCAAAGAGGAACAACCTGGACTATGTTTAAGGCAATGTAAGAGACAATAATTAACATGGGTGCAGCTGAGCATTTACTTAAAGAGGATCAACAATTTATACTATTTTAAATCTGTACCATTAAAAGTAGACACGTTACCAACGCACCTTTATTACCATGTGACTTAAAAAAATAAAATAAAAGGCATTACTTTTCTGTCATACTTCTCCATATAGTCGAATGGTTTTCAGATAAATTCGTTTTAGCCCTGACTGATTCTAGCTGATTTTCTTTCTCAGTCTTTCTTTCAAACAAACCACTTAATACCATGAGCATACTACATAGGATTTTTTTGTTCTTAGTGCATTGCAAACGGGTGTTGGAACTTGCACTCTCTCGCATCCAAAATGTGCCTTCTAAGAACGTGTGTACTAATTTTGGTAAGTGTGATTGATGTAAGATTAGGACTGGTGCTGCATAAAGGTCCATAGTGGGAGCAGCCTCAGCGGCCACCTTAGATGGCCAAGGGTGGTCACCAGATTGCAGCAAATGTCCTCATAAAAGGTCTTATTGATCGTGGAAAGGGAGAACCCCATATGGCGAAATGTCATTTTGCCTGGGGTTCAGAAAATCCTTCCAGCTGAGCTGAGTACGGCTAGTGCCTGCAGCAGGAGGGGCACACAGGAACGCATGCATACAGAAAATTGCGTAGGTGCCATGTCGAAATGGCGCAACTATCTGATCTCAGACTCTATTAAACTAAGCGTAAGTCACACATGACTTGAGAATTTTTGCACCATACTGGTAGCCCTTTAAGAACGTTTGCACGAGTGGCCAAAACATACGTTGTGGGTATTTTAATCCAACTCCCTTTTGATCTAGGAGGACGTCGAGGTCAATGTGACTGCCATATTTACTCCATGGGTGAAATGTTGCTTCTGGATGATGCAGGCCTACTGGCCAATATCGATCAAAAATGTTCCTTCGTGTGATGCAAAGATGTTGCATTTCTTGCTGTGTTAAATATGGTTGTGGGCTGTAATGGCAGTTCCGAGACGGGCAACACTTAATATTGATACACCCAAACCACTAAGGGGTCGATTACGATGCCATAGGAAACGGCTTCGACCCTCTGCCGGAGCCCTTCCTTCGGCATCATAATCAGCCGTTTGGATTAATTTCCGACCGACCCATTTGGATGGAGTCGGTCAGGAATGAATCCAAACTGGATTTCCGAATGGCTTCCGACGGGCTCGGAGAGCCCGCCTGCCATTCGAAAAGCCTCCTGTAATCCCAAGGGCAGCTCTTTCCACCAGAGGGATTACAATGTCGGATTCCAACAGTCTTTCTTTGCTGGCCGTTCCGACACAGAAAGGCTGTTGGAAGTCGACTTTGGGCGCCCCCAGCAGGGCCCCCATGGGTGCAAGGCCTCCGGATGGCAGCCGAGGGGGCACCTATGGTGCCCCCTGTTGATCCCTGCACTCTGTGGCAGGCACCTTAAGGTGCCTGCCACGGGGTGCAGGGATGAACTGCACCTCTTCTCTTTACAATGAGAGCATGCATTCCAGTTGGGATGCATGCTTCCATTGTAAAGAATAGGACTGCGACCGAACAGTGTTCAGTCGCATCCTAATTGCTGGGTTGGGACCGCCGACAGGAGGCCAGTCGGTCCCAGTACCCAATCGATGTCGGACGGACTCAGGTCCATCCGACATCGAAATCGGCCCTAAATACGTAATTGCGAAGGGATTTTAAAGATTTGCAATACATTGTGACAAATAGGAAGAGAAGGTGCTGCAAATAATGGATAATCATAATAATATTATTAGTCAATGAGAGGTTAGAGCTTTTTAACAGCCTATTTATATTCCATTCGTATAGGCATGGGTAAATGTCAGTTTTAAACTTTTTAACCACAAGTGTTACGTGGAATCAAGCTACTGGAACGGACTGTACTCATGTTTTGAGAAATGAGACTCCTTTAAAAATTGGTTTAAAAGATGGTACTGCGTTTCTTTCTTTCTTTAGGTTATTCACGTAGAGCGTCAGGACCCAGGACACGAGGTGACAGAGAAACATAGAGAAACAAACATAGAATAATAGCGAGACAAGCAAAGAACAAGTTGTAAACAGGAATGTTAGAGCTTCAAAAAGATGGTGTCATCTTTGTAGCAGAGGATTTGAGAAAACCAAATACAATAGAGGGACCAGATGATGAAAGGTTTTTTAGCTTATGTGAGTTTCTTATGAAATTGGAGACTGAAGTGGCTTGTTGGATATGTCATGTATCATTCCAGGTTCTTGGAGCTTTTCCAGAGAACGATTGCTTTAGGATGGGAAGACGTTTGTCAATTTGAGGGTGTCCAGCATTAATTTGTCCTCAGTGTGAGCATCTACATGGAGCCACACCCGAGATTCTTTGTTTCCACCTGCACATTGGTTGGATCCTGTCTCAGTTGCGTTATTTTATGTTCAATGTATTTATAGAGCGCACATACACCATAAGGTTTCATGGTGCTAATAGCCAAAGAAGACATCCAAGAATTGAGCACACATGATTTTACAGTGTAGGCTTTGGGTTGGCTGCACCGCCTCCCAATATATTAATCATATAGATGATTCCAAAGCTTGTTTTGACATTGCCATGAACGTTCTTTGTCCCTTTTAGAAATTTATTGTTTTGTATTCCTTCATCTAGCTGCTCCTATTATGTACTATTTCCCTCACAACCAGGCAAATAGAAAATACACTTACTTCACTTTTAACCCGGTCACGAACAATGGTAGTAAATGTGCGATTTTCACAATCGATGTTTTTGTTTATCGTTTAGTGGAATGTTTAGAGCTTCTAACATGACAAGCTTCTAATATGACCTGAGCATTTTTCATTGTGTGAGAGGAGGGGTAGGGCGCGGGAGGCGTGGGGCTTTATGCTAAGATGATCTTTAGATACCTTTTACTGTTGCAGCGTCCTTCTTTTGCCTTGGTGACTGCTTTCCTTAAAAGGTCCCAAAGGCCATTGCATTGCAAACCTAAACACATGGGTAAAAGACATTTTAATTTACAAAACCAACCGCTCTAACTCTCGCAAATGCTAGACCTATTGCATTGGAAATGCTTGTATTTGTTGCAGTTTTATATAGCGCGACCTCGACCCGAAGGTATTGGAGTGCTTTCCATGAGCACCTGTTACATTACATAAGGACACATTCATTTTTGGTAGGCACAGGGAGATTGTGACTTGCCCAGAATCACAGGATGCCGAGACTCGAACCTGGTTCCCCAGTTCCAAAGTCGGTTACCATATCAGGGCCAGCTGTTGCCTGAGAAGTAACCGAATGGAATGTTAATTATCCATTTCTGCGCCCAACCCGTCCAGCCAAGCCCCACACCCTCTGTTAGGATGGAAAAGTTCTTCTCATGGTAATGGACGCGTACCCCTGCCCTGAGTGTCCCAACTCTACTGATGTCTGAATACCTAATACTGATCTTTGTTGTCATGGGCGAACATGGACCATGTGTATGTGCCATGACATAGGCCCGTCTAACGGATTGCATTTTTTTTTTACCGGGATGGGTGCCCTAATTGCTACCCTTATAGTAGTGAAAAGCTACTGCCTTTGCCAGGAGATATGCAGCACGAGCGCGGTGATGAAAGCATACTGTGTGATGATCAGTATCATCCTTTTCACCTATGTCACTTGAGTGAGGCCTACAGGTGCACTCATTTAAAGTTACGCTGCTGTCTGCATGACTCATCCTTGGCCTACATCAGTTTGGTGAGTAGTGCTGTACAGTACGTGTGTGGTGTACACGTGCTGGGTGTATGTGTGCCTGTGAATGGTGCCATACAGGGAATAAGGCTGTGGTGTGCAGTGTGTGCGCATTATATGCATGTGCTGGGTGTATGTGTGCCTGTGAATGATACAATACACAAAGGATGTAATGCTGGGCAGCGAGTGTATGCATGTGCTGGGTGTATGCCTGCCTGGGATTGGCACAGTACATGGAAGACTCTGGGTTCCTGACTGACTGGAGGAACACAAGGAGAGGAGGTAGAGGTCTCCCCCAGCCCCCCCCAAGACAGATTTGTGTATTCCTGCATTCCTGTGCGCTGGATGGGACACACTGGAGGAAGGGAGAGGCAAGCTCTTCCTACACTCAAAAGTGCTCTTTGAGTCAGAGAGAAGTCACTGGGAAGGGGCCAGGGCACATCTCAGGAAGGTGATGGGGCTGATAAGAGAACCATAAAGAGTAGGACTAAGGCTGTGGGGTATCCTTGTGATGCACACACCACTGTGGCCGACATCCAGTTGTGAATCTCTAGTCACTCCCATGGCCTGTTTTAGGGGGCTATCAAATTTGGAATCACTCCTGCTATGACAGACTGCATTCTGTGGAAAGAGAGAACAGAGGAGAGGGCACTTCAAAAGGAAGCAGACCCCACATTTTTGCGCCTAGACACCCTTGGGTATTAGTGCGCATTATAAATCATAATTTCATTTCATTTAAAAGACTAACAGGCACATGCATCAATGTTGGATTTTGCGATTTCTTAATTGCGATTTTTAAGGAATCGCAATTAAGGAATTGCAAAAGCCTATGCATGTAGAAATCGCTTAAAAATAGCGATTTCTAAACATTCCTTAATTGCGACTCGCAAATTGCGAGTCGCAATTAAGAATACCTCCCATTCATTCCTATGGGCCTAGAGGCCCATAGGAATGAATGGGAAGACATTCTCAATTTGCGATTCTCAATTAGAGAATCGCAAATTGAGAATGCATTTCAAGGGTGCCAGTGTGTCAAAAGGACACCCTGTTGCACCCCTGAAATCTGCATATGAGTACATCTTGCACACACACATGCCCCAAGGGCATGTGTGTGTGTAAATGGAACTTTGAAAAATGCACTTTAGTGCATTTTTCAAACTTCTGCAAATTACCATGAAGTTCAACTTCATGGTAATTTGCGCCCCTATTAGCGAAATCGCTAATTTTTTACTTTAATGCATTGCATTTAAGGAATCTCAATTTGCGATTCCTTAAATGCAATCGCAATTTGAGAACTCGCAATTAATTGCGAATTCTCAAATTGCGAGGGCCTTGACCCTTGATGCATCGCAAAAGCTAATTTTGCGCTCGCAAACGGCCGATTTTTGCGAATCGCACCGTTTGCGATCGCAAAAAGCTTTGATGCATGTGCCTGTAAGACTCCAAATCACATTTGCTGTCTGGAAATGGACTATTAGAAGGGAGCTCTTGAGACCTCAAAAATTGTCAAGTATCAATCAGCCAATCTGGCTGTGCAAGGAGGAGCCTTTTAAGACTTCTGCCTGTGTCCAGGATTGGGGGCCAAGTCCTGCTAGTTTCCCTGCGGGCATCACCTAGGGAATCAAAGACCATGTGCCTTTGGAGCCTGGACCACCAGCGCCTGCCTGCTTGCCAAGACCAGTGTGCCCTGTGAGGGAGAGGAGAGCGTTGGAGGGAGCAAGGTCCAGTGGAGGGATCTTGGTGAGGGGGATCCCTGTAGCTAGGTGTGAGGAGACAGCTACTGCACCAGTTGGGCCATTTCTTGTGTGCAGGGTCAAGTTGGCGACCCTGTATGTCAGGTGTGGCTGCTGTGAAGTTGCTGCTGTGCAGATCGGGCCATAAACCATGCTCAGAGGAGAAACGGTGACCCCATGTGCTAGGGGTGGCCACCGGGAGAAAGCAAGAAGTGCCTGGTCCAGACCATACACAGAGGGCGCCGTAGTGACCAGAGCAGGCCCAAGCTGTGACTGAGGACCAGCACCAGGATCGGTGCACCACTCCCCCCACCCCCCCACCAAGCATTGGAGGAGCATCAAGAACCCCCCGGCCACTGCCGAACTGCACGTGAGAAACTCAGGGACACTAGACCGCAACCCTCCTGGGCAATGTGTGAAAGATTTACTGGAGGCAGCCACTGCCGCTTCAGCACCCATGAAGGATTCACTCAGAGACGCTGGTTGCTCGGGTCTCGCTGGTGCGGGTAAAACTGATTTTCGGATCCAGATGGCCAAAGGGTAACCTTTTTAGGTCGAGCCTGGGCAGCGCATGAGCTGTGAGGCAGGCTGTATTGGAGTATGGACTTGAAGCCCCGCCGACTCTCCGCCCATATCTGTCATTGGCTTGTGTCATTGTCCTTCGTAAATGCTGGCTTCTGATTGGTAAATAGGCTTGTTAATCCCTCCTTAGTACCGCTTTGTCTTCATTTGTAACCTCCCATGAGGACTGGCCCTTTTACTTCGGTTGTTACACGGTATGTCTTATTTACTCTGTAAGCACTATTTTTTCCTGCAACATTCAGCGCACCATGCGTGCTTTCACGGGGCGCTTTTACAAAAAAAAGCATTTGTTTGTCAACTTGACAAGCAAATGCTTTTTTTAGTAAAAGCGCCCCATACTGCGCTTTCACTTTAATAGCGGCTGCAGACCTTTCTTTAGAGCGGCTTGTCTAAAGAAAGGGGCATGTCCTCTATTAACGTGAAAGCCAGGTCTCGCATTTTAGAAACTTTGATCTATTGGTACTGTAAATAACAAAGCCTTTAATTATTGCAGGTTTGTTAAACACATAAATAAAAGGCATTGTCATTTACAATGCCAATAGGTCAAAATTTCGCAATTGCAAGACATATTGCATTGCAAATGCTTGTTTTAGATAGCTCTGCAGTGCTGGAACACTTTTGACTATAATTGAGAGTCGGAGTTGGACTCCTGAGACTCGGACTATTAATGGGGCTTAACCTGAATGACGCTTATAGTGAAAGAGAAATAACCGCTACCGCTAGCTGGAGGGGAGTGGGACTTAGGGACCTGGCCATGAAACACTAAAGCCCTGACCTCAGGGGACTGTATGTATTGTATGTGAATAGCAGCTTTTACTTTGTAGTCGTATATAAATACTCCTTTTTTCATAAAAGCAAGTATTCGACTGGACAATCATTTATTACTGCTGCTGACCGTATTTTGAGTTGTGAGCCCGTGTTCATCCCCCTGTGTTTGCTCCCCCATCCCCCAGAAGCCATGGACTGTTCGACTCACGCTACCACTGAGAGTGAAGTGCTGAAGGAGTACTTGGCCCAGTTGCTCAGTATCCATGGTAGGTCGGGCCCCAGGACATTAGGAGTAAAAGGCCTCAACACCCACAGTTGGTCCCAGTAACTCCTGCTGACCCTGTGCCCTCATGTGATTCTGACATCCTCCAAGCTTCTCACCTCCCAGTTGCCTTTCCTTCTATTTGGTAAATCACTTTATGCCAACCAAAGGCAGCTGAAGATTCAACCAGTGGTTATGAACATCTCTAGTGAGGTCAGGAGATTGACTCCCAGGACCTGAAAGCCAGTTCATCCACCTCAGCAGGTACAGTGTGCACTGGGAGGAAGTGCAAGAAGCCCCAGCCTCTGCTTAATGGGACAGTTAACAAGCATTTCAATGCAATAGGTCTCGCAATTGCGAGATTTTAAGCTATTGGCATTGTAAATGATAATGCCTTTTATTTATGTGTTTTTCAAAGCAACACATATTTAAAAGGCATTGTTCTTTCTAATGCTAATAGCTCAAACTCTCACAAATTCGAAACCACTTTAATGGTGGCCGCGCCCCTTTCTTTAGACGCCGCTTGCCGTATTCAGGTTACAGTGAGCAGCGTCTAAAGAAAGGGGCGCGGCCAACATTAAAGTGAAAGCGCGTATGGGGCGCTTTTACACAAAGTGTAAAACTAAATAAAGAAAGCTTTTGTAGCGCGGCCGCTAAAGTGAAAGCGGCCCACGCTGTAAATTAAATAAATAAATAAGCGCAGCCACTAAAGTGAAAGTGGCCCGCGCTGTTAATTAAATAAATAAATAAGCGCAGCCGCTAAAGTGAAAGTGGACTGCCCCGTAAATTAAATAAGCGCGGCCGCTATAGTTAAAGCGGCCCGTGCTGGAAATTAAAAAATACCTGACTAATAACAATATAAAAGGTGGCGGTGCGCTGTGACGTCGTGAGTGGAATAGGGAAGATCATTAAAGAAAATAGTGCTCACCGACTAGATAAAACAGACCGTGTAGCAACACAAGTAAAAAATCCAGTGGTTATGGGAGGTTACAAATGCAGACAAGGCAGTACCAAGGAGGGACTACTAAGTCTAATCACAAATAAAAAGCAACGATTTCGAAAGGACAGTAACAGGAACCAATTGGAAAGATGGGCGGGAAATGGTCAGAGCTTCTATGCCATACCTCAATACAGCATGCCTCGCAGAGCAGCGCTTGCGCTGCCCAGGATCGACCTGAAAAGCAGTGCAAGGCTGCCACATTTTTGAAAGGGACATGCCATGTGATGCCTTGTTGCGGCTGTATGTTTAATCAGACTGCCCCATCACTTCTTAGCCGAGCTTCTATACTAGCGGTGGGACACCGTGATTACCTCCCAGAGGGCTGCCATAATCTGAAAAACGCGAAAGCAGCCCTTCTCAGTACAACTGCTCGAAGTTTACAGGTGCACTTTCTAGCAGGGCTGTGATTCCTCAATTAGACCGGTATGGACAGGTCTGCTATGCATATAATGGGGCAGTAATGCACTCCATACCTTCAGTGGGACAGTTCCAAGTGGAATCTTGTGTATTAATAGGAGAGTGTCCGATTATCTCTGCAGGGCTCCTATTATTTTGTTGGGGTTCTACCAACACCCCACATGAGGGTTTCTATAAATTAAATGGGATAGCCCCTCCAGTTTGCAAAAGGGATGATATACAAAGACTTTGACAGACTTCAGAACAAAGTTGCTATTCTTTCAGTATGCAGTACTGATAGGTGTCTGCTGTCTCAGCAAATAGACCAATATTTGTATGGGCATGGAGCGTGGATTCCTTTTCTACACTCCTGAGTTTATGGGTTTGATGGATACCCCAGAGCAAACTTTTCTCATATAGAGAACAGTGACAGCACCGCAACAGTAGTGCAAGCATCTCTTACAGCAGGCGTGATTCAAGCACTACAGACAGCAGGACGATAACCGTAACACCATGGCCAAGCCTACTGGCGGTGCCAGAGCAACCCAAGTGAGGGTTGTGGATCTTTTGGCTGTGGTAGTCAGATTATTCACATCTCAGTGATAATGGCACCAACATTGTGCCTGTTGACTGCTGCATCAGCCCTTCATTCCCACACATTGCCCCTGCAGGCACGCCACAAAACAGAGTAATAGAATAACATTGTAATTGCACGGCACCTGGAGGTGTTATCAACCTGGGATGAGTACCAGATCTTCACCTCTTCAGGGGGCTGCCATTGCACACCCAACGTGTCCCATGTGCTCCCTCCTTGAAAGCATTTTCAGAGCATAAAGGAGGCAAGGTTTGGGGTTTGTGGAGATTCAGAAGAGGGATCAGAGAAGGACTATCATTCCTCCCACAAGGAAGTCAAAGATAAACAAAAATTTCTCTTTCATGGCTGGTGCTGAGAGACTGGTTTTTCTGCCGCTCCACTTGTCCATCTGTCCCCAGCTGATCTATATATAGGATCCTCCTTGCTCAGTATCGCAGGCCTCTACTCGAGTTGTTTCTTCTAGCATTCAAATTCTCTCCCAGACTGTACTTCACACCCCCTTCCCCTTGCACAGGTCATCTCCCTTACCACCCGGGCATCCCCTTTCATCACAAACCCAAAACCACTTCTCCAGTCCTAAACCCTTTTTGTGATGCCATCACGAGACCTGGCCACCAGAACCTCCACCTCTTGGTCTCAGAGCTACTACGTCCCTGAACATTTGTAAAATAGCCCTCTTATATCCAGTGCTTTAAATTGAAAAAAATAAGTGCAGATACTCACCAAAAAGAGCAGTGGACTGAGGGCTGGAGTGTGGGGAGTGCATAAGGGGCGGTGCTAAGGCTGGGCCAAGGGGCGTTGCTAAGGGTGGGGCAATGGGCAGGCTAGGCTTTTGACCTTTCCAAGCCATGTATGCAAGAAATCTGCATGCATCGTAAGAAAGCCCAAAGAATCTGTCCAAAAGTTAAGACACTAATAACCATTTATACAGCATTTACTAATAAGTGTTTATTATTACCCAAAGTAACCCTCTTTTATAGCAACCTTAAAATAACAGATTGAGGAAAAAAACAGTAAGTTTCCAAATGTATGTCTTGTCCTTTGCATGCAGCTCCTTGGCGCATGGCATAACTCACTACGCTATTTGATAAGGAATTTAACTTGTGACCTGCAGGTAATACAAGACTCTCTGCACCAAAAACTGTAACCAACTGAGCTATCTACTTAAAAACAAATCTATTGCATGCTGTGCTTTCCAACAAGCACATTGACCTTCAAGGCAATGTTATGGTGAGTTGAACCTTTGATTAGAATGGACTCAGATCTTTCCAGCAAGTGCATTAATCACCTCCTGCATAATATTTCCACTTCAGGCATCAGAAGGGCCTCTAGTGTGGAGGAGGCATACTCTGCCAGGCTAGATCGTATCTGTTAACTAAACAGATGCCAAGAGATAGAAGGATTCACTGCTAGCCTAGCTGAATGAATAGAGCCCATGCCAGAAGTGGTGCCCTGAAAGGATTCCTTATTCACTATAAAAAAGCCAAACCTATGGTCATCGTTATTTGATTATATAGATGATGTGTCTGTGTGTGTACACCCCAAAAATATATGGACAGGTGCTTGGTAGCTCCCAAGTGGCTCCATGGTATGTGGCATGTGTGTTCAACCAGTCTCTGATTTTTACCATCAAAGCTTTGCATGTTGCAATTTTTAAAAACCCTTATTTATAATGCGAAAAGGAAACTACAAGTCCCAAAATGGAACAGCATTACCAGCTAAAATCCAGACTTGTATGAAAATGTCATACTTGCTATGGAGCGTCCTGTCACACTTGGGTTATGTCTTGTTTCCCAAATGAAACAAGGTGTTTAAATGCACCAAACCACTCGGCAAAAAGTAAACAAAAAAATTGTGTTGCCTTCTAGATCTATTTTTTCTTTGAGGTTAATCATAAAATTGGTGGAGAGGGCAGGGATTTACAGTCAAGTAAAAATGTTTAATTTAAATTGCTGATGGGCTAAGATTTTCAGTCTTTTAAAACAATGGGCATGCTAAAAAGCTGTACTGCCCTGAAGAATGCGCCCCACACCCCTGCCCATTAGGTTTTACAGTCACCTTTCCTACCCCTACTGTGCAAGATCAAAGGGGAAACCAAACACCCTGCCGCCACACCCCTGCTGGAAGACTTGCAGGGTAGCACGACAAGATTGCTGTGTCCTAGTGAGGAGAGCTGCTGTTCTGCCGCTCTTGTGCGAGCTCAGCCCAGAATTACACAGTGAATCATTCCGGTACATGTGAAAAGTGCTGATGGGGTATGAGATAATGAAAGGAGCACCATCTGTGTCAATGCCTGGCCCCTATGAGTACCGGTACTCTCCTTGTCCAAGGAAAAGTTCCGAAACTCCACAGGAGAAAATTAAAAAGTGCTGGTACTCAGTACCTGTGAGTACCGGCCCATTTAAAGCACAGCTTATACCACCTACCTCATCTCAAGGGGATCGCTTGACTGCACAACCCGCTGTACCTCCCGTGCAGATGATATCGCTTCCTGCACTCACTCTTAATTAGAATGCTGCTGCAATTGACACTGATGGTGCCATTTGTAATCCTCTCTCACAACTGCTGTTTGTAGTTCCTGCCCGCATCTAGATGCCTGTGCATCATTTCATGCAATCTCTTAGCAATATTTAGGTTTGAGAGGTATGGCAAATAGATAGAAATACACATGAAGGGGAAGAGGTGGGTTCATTGTAATATGAAATCTGAGCATGTGAGATCTGTGTAATCTCATGAGTAGCATTCCATTCTCAGGACTGTAAGATCTGTGTAATCTTGGAGAACAGCCCTGTGTCTCCAGAATGCATGCTCTGTATAACCTGTAGTGTGAGGACTCTGCTTTATGCGCTTCCCGGGGATTACCTCTACTAGCTGTAGAATTAGTGCAACCTGAGTGATAGCTCTGCTGTTTGGGCCCTGAAATTCTGTTTAACCCAATGGATAGCTTTGCTGTTAGAGGGCTATATGATCTGTGTAACTTGAGTTGATAGCTTTACTGTCTGAAGAATATGCAGTATGTCTGTATGCATTTTTGTTGTATTTCTATACCTCAAACTTAGCCAAAAGGCAGAAGGGCGCTCTATGGGGTCAAAAGCAAAGATATGATCAGGAAGTGGTTGTAGTAGAAGCTGGGTTCTGAGAGTGAATGTCGCCTGCTATTTTGTTGCAAAGTGTTATTATTTAAAGAGGTGTGGCTTCAGCTCTTTCCTAAGCTGTAGCACGGTTGTGGTGGTCCTGATGGAAATAGGGATGTTTTTCAATATCTTTAGTGCATAAACAAAAAACACCTACTGTCTTGTTATTTCCTTTTGGTCTTCACTTCCAGTGTGATGGTATCATAGCTATGGGTGCGAAGCCAACAGAGGTGATGGGCTTATCAATCAGACAGGTGGGATGACAGTAATGATGGCTGTATACACGAATCATCTAGTTTTGAAAATGTTGTTGGTTTTATAAGGGTAGCAAGTTGATTGCCCTTAGGGTAGGACAATGTCGTCATATTTCTTCAGGCCCTAGATGAGGCATGTTGTGGGGTGTACGGTGCACTTAAGAGGAGCTGACGTGGAGTCTGGGACATTGTGGAACAGGGCATTGCAACCATCCAGATGCAAGCGTACAAGACCTTGATCATCCCTTATGAACTTGTTTTGTGGGAGGAATGGATTCGTTTTCTTCAGCAGAGAGATAGTACCAGACTGTCTTGGTTTTCTTGGTGATGGTGAGGTTAGTATCCAGGGTGAATCCGAATGACTTGACATTGGATGAAAGTGTATGTGGTGTTTGTATCTGTGCATCCTGAAGGGTGGTTCTTCTATCAGATGCCAGTTGGATCAATGTAACCTGAAGGATAGTGCACTTCCTGACCCTTGTGTTTAACCTGAGGGATATCAAAACTCAGAAGGACTGAGAAGGCTTTTATATGGGTGGGCCCTCAACTTCCCAAACTTTAAACTAGAACTTACATAAGGGAGGGTGCACCCAATTCTCCTATCTACCACCTGCTGTAGAGTGGTGGGCGTGGATGTTCCAGATATCAAAAGCGAGTGTGCGGATGGCACCCAGGTAAATTAGTGCCCACGCCACATTTTTTGGATATATATATATATATATATATATTCACTGAAAAAACCATAGGTTTCAGGCACGTTATAGTTAGAAATTAGCATTTAAAAAACCTTTGAAATTCACTGAAAAAACCATAGGTTTTAGGGACAGTTATAGTTAGATGGACATTTCATTCGTACAAAACCCATGAAATTCCCCCGTTATAGTTAGTTCAGCTAGCTATAACTCGCGCCCCCGCAATGCACTGCTGATGATGTCACATATTACATCACTCATGACATGGTCAGTGACATCACTCATGACATCACTGATGACATCTCAAATGACATCACTGATGACATCACTGATGACATCATCCATGTGATGATTTGATGCATCTTCTCACACCCTAATATAACTTTTGATACACCCACTCTAAATTACAGACTGCCATTCTCAAAACCATACACACTCCAACACCAATAACTACATACCCACTCACTGATTCTTAGGTCTACACACACACATGTACTCACTCACCCGTACAGTCACTCATACTTACGGTCACTCAGTACAGGACTATCATATACACTCATACACCTATATAAACACTCACACACCGCCACTCATCCATAGAGGTACTCACACACCTAGTCAGTCATGCAAAAAAAAAAATTCACACACCCATTTACTCACCTATACAGTTATACACACACCAGCTCAATTACTCATACAAATGCTAGCACATTATTTCGCTCTTATACAATAACTGATACAAGGACACACGCATCCATACAGCCACTCTCACAATCACACACTCTCACTTGTAGGCTTTTAAAAACTCTAACACACACATATATACTGCCTTTTACATATGTAGTTACTTGCACATGTACCACTGAGATATTCATTCACTCACTAACACACCCATACACACACTCACCCACCCAAGCAGTCCATCACAGATACACTCTTCAAAACATGCACCCAGTGAATCACCCACTCACACATCTATGTACAGAGTCCCACACACCCAAGCCACACAAACACTCAGGCACCCATACAGATACTAAGAGAACTAATCAATAACCCATATAGACACTCATGTAGCTATTCTCAAATCCATGCATCTACTTATACACCAACAGACAGACAGATACAGACATTCACACAGTTTAGTCAGTAACCCCTGCATTCAGTAAGATACGTTTAATCACTCACTTGTAGAGTCAGTCACACACCTACTCAATCATCCATTGAGACACTTATACACCCAGTCATTCTTCAATACGCCTTTGCCTATATATAATAAACATATTTAAACTTTACAGAAACACACAGTCACTGCATGATGTCATCAGTGATGTCATCATCCACGTGATAATCTGATGCACCTCTTCACACCCTAATATAACCTTTGATACACCAACTCTAAATTACAGACTGCCATTCGCAAAACCATAGACACTCCAACACCAAAAACTGCATACACACTCACTGATTCTTAGGTCTACACACACATCCACTCACTTACCCTTACAGTCACTCATACTTATGGTCACTCAGTACAGAAGTATCATATGCACTCATATACCTACATAGACACTCACACACCACCACTCATCCATAGAGGTACTCACACACCTAGTCAGTCATGCAAATAATTAATCACACTGCCATTTACTCACCTATACAGTTATACACACATCAGCTCACTTACTCATACAAATGCTAGCACATTCTTACGCTCTTATACAATCACTGATACAACTACACAATCATCCATACAGCCACTCTCACAATCACACACTCTCACCTATAGCCATTTATATACTCCAACACACATATATACTGCCTTTCACATATTTAGTTACTCACACATGTACCACTGAGATATAGATTCACTCACTAACACACCCATACACACACTCACCCACCCATACAGTCCATCAGAGATGCACTTGTGAAACCATGCACACAGTGAATCACCCACTCACACATTTATGCACAGAGTCACACACACTCCACCCACACAAACACTCTGGCACCCATACAGATACTCACACAACCAATAAATAACTGATATAGACATTCATGTAGCTATTCACAAACCCATGCAGCCACTTACACAGCAACAGACAGACGGATACAGACATTCACACAGTTTAGTCACTAACCCATGCTTTCAGTAAGATACGTTTAATGACTCAGTTATAGAGTCAGTCACGCACCTACTAAATCATCCGTCCAGACACTTATACACCCACTCATTCTTCAATACACCTTGGCATATATATAAAACATATTTAAACTTTACAGAAACACAGTCACTGGATGATGTCATCAGTTATGTCATCAGTGATGTCATTTGAGATGTCATCAGTGATGTCATGAGTGATGTCACTGACCATGTCATGAGTGATGTAATATGTGACGTCATCAGCAGTACATTGCGGGGGCGCGAGTTATAGTTAGCTGAACTAACTATAACGGGGGAATTTCATGGGTTTTGTACGAGTGAAATGTCCAACTAACTATAACTGTCCCTAAAACCTATGGTTTTTTCAGTGAATTTCAAAGGTTTTTTAAATGCTAATTTCTAACTATAACGTGCCTGAAACCTATGGTTTTTTCTGTGAATTTCTAAGGTTTTTTAAATGCTAATTTCTAACTATAACGTGCCTGAAACCTATGGTTTTTTCAGTGAATATATATATATTTATTATACTATGTATACATGTAAAAATGTCTCGGTCCCCTGTTTGCCTCTGTGGCACGGAAAAAATGGGTGGAACTGACGTCAGCACGCCGACGAGGTCCTCTTATGGCTCCGATGACGTCATACGGTGTCGCGAGCGGAGCCGTGCTCGTTGACGTGGGAGAGCTAGGAAAGAATTTCCGTGGAATGCTGGTGCAGGGGATATTGACCTAAGTGTTCAGGCTAGTCCTTTGGGAGCAACTGTTTATGTTGCCACTCCAGAAACCGAAACCAGTGATCCGAGGGCAGAGGCCCTGCAGATGGCACACGAGGTGGGGTGCCCAGTCGTGTGCACCGGCGGGGCAGCGAAGTGACAAGCACCACAACCCACAAAAAAGGTAACGAGGGCACTGAATAACACAGGATCTTCTCTTTGTATCTGGCAGGAACATCGAAGTTAAAATGCCCTAGTACCAAAATGTAGAATTAGTGCTACAACGGTCTTCAAGAGGACCTGCGATGCCGCTTCTGCCTCCCGTCCCCTGGAGGCGGCACATGGGTCACGCGGTACGGTCATACTGCGGTGGGACGCACACTTGTTGACCTCTCAGGGCACTGCTCCACACTTCAGGGAGGACACTTTCCATTAGCTATGTTTTCTGATGACATGTCGCGCCGGCCCCGTCCAACAACAGAATTCCTTTAGATCCAAACAGACTCTTCCACTCTCTCACCGGAAGTGAAACCAGGCCACGCGGAGACTTTCACAATACAACAGCGGGATTGCACTTTTCGGTAAAAAAAACACATTCCTTCCTCCTAATTAATCAAATAAACGTCTCACTGAAGAACAGGGGCCAGCTTCGATCGGTAAACAGCCGTTACAACGATTTTTTTCCTTTGCGATACCATTACAACGCATGCATTACCACGCATGCGTTGTACATCACGAAGTCATTACTACGCATTTTTTTAGAACGCATGGTCACTTACCACGCATGCCTTTACAACAAATTTTGTTGTAAAGGTATGTATGGTAAATGACCATGCGTTCTAAAAAACATGTAGACGATCCATGTCGTTGTAAGGAAACAGAGGCTGTTCCGTTTTCTCACAACGACGTGCACCACCCCTCAGAGACGACGTGAAGCAGGAACCACGAGGAGAGAGGAACCACGAGGAGTGAGAGGTAAGGGGGATTGGGCATGGGGTGGGGGTTTCTTTTCTAGGGTTTAGGGTAGTGCAGTGGTGTTTGGGTGGTGTAGGGGGTCGTGCTGGGGGTAGTGTTTTAGGGTTTAGGGTAGTGCAGTGGTGTTTGGGTAGTGTAGGGGGTCGTGCTGGGGGTAGTGTTTTAGGGTTTAGGGTAGTGCAGTGGTGTTTGAGTAGTGTAGGGGGTCATGCTGGTGGTAGTGTTTTAGGGTTTAGGGTAGTGCAGTGGTGTTTGTGTAGTGTAGGGGCTTATGCTGGGGGTAGTGTTTTATGGTTTAGGGTAGTGCAGTGGTGTTTGGGTAGTGTAGGGGGTCATGCTGGGGGTAGATTTAGGGTTTAGGGTGGTGCAGTGGTGTTTGGGTAGTGTAGGGAGTCGTGCTGAGGGTAGTGTTTTAGGGTTTAGGGTAGTGCAGTGGTGTTTGGGTAGTGTAGGGTGTCGTGCTGGGGGTAGTGTTTTAGGGTTTAGGGTAGTGCAGTGGTGTTTGGGTAGTGGAGGGGGTAGTGTTTTAGGGTTTAAGGTAGTGTGCCCAACCAGCCACAATATCCGTGGACAAAGGGGATCCTGACTCTTTGGAACGCTCTGTCAATTGAATAATTTGGGTCAAGGGCCCTACCACGTCCAAGACCTATCAATTCCTTTCTTGGGATCCCTCATATACTTGGAGAAAAAGGTACATAGTTTCTCATCAATTTCAGGCGTGTGTGCCACCTTCCCCTTCAGTGAGGGCCTGAGGCATTCTCCCCTCATCCTATTCCTGACCTCCCTTTCAAGGGGTTGATGGATTTTCCCCACCACATACTCTGCCACTTTGGCGTCAGGTGTCCACTCTGCCGACCTAGGATGGTAAATTTGGGTAGGCTCGAACATGTCCGAGTGGACCCCGTTCCCAACCGGGGACTGAGAGGAGTGGGACTCTGGACACCAGGGACGCCCCGAGTCCTTATCCTCATCGGAGGAGAAATCGTCCTCCGATACACCCTCTCCCTCTAAGGGAAACCCGCTGTCGGGGTCTACAATAGTGGTGACAGTGTCGCAATTTTCTCCGGGCCCCTCCTCCTCCCGGCAGGGTGCATGTTTTATCGTTCGCGCACTCTTGAGGAAGGTCTCCGTAAGTTTATCAAATCCTTCCAAGTGCCCCGCGTTATGCTTAACGGCCCTTTTATTCCCCATCTGGGAGCTACTGGGACCCGCCACCACCAGATCTGGGTCACTGAACACCCCAGGGATGCTTTTCGCCAGCTTATCAACCTGATCCCTAAGAGGAGCCAGCGCCCTAGAAATAGCCAGAGAGAGGGCTTGGTCCACTGCTGGAGGGAGAAGTTGGGGGCCATTCCTCCTCCACTTCCTGGTAGGAGGAGTAAAAATGGTCTTCTGGAGAAGACATGATAGCAGAGGGTGTGAGCACAGAACAAATGCCCTTAAAATCCTTAAGGCAGCCCCCTCGCCGGTGCTCCAACAGCTGGGCTTTCCCCGAAGCTGTTATAAGAATAGACTGAGGCGCAATGCCAATTACCACCACCAGGTGGCGCTGGTCACTAACGTGGCCGTGTGGGGAAATCACCGCGTAGCGGTGTCAAAATTAGGCGAGGGTTGGTCGGGAATCAAGCGGACACTAAAGGAGTGACCGGATTCCCAAACGCGCGTAAAGACCAGCGGGATCGCTCGACGGAGCTGCCTCGCTCGGACCAGACGCGCCTGACCGGATCTCACCGCGCGCAGAGCACACAGCGGGAGAAACTGCGAGGGGTAGAACGCGCTCGGGCAAGAGCATGCTGCGCAGGGAATATGAAACAATACCAAGGCAATAATGCTAATAACGTGCACAAGAAACCGCTATACAAACAGCAACAACGTCAGATTAAGCCAAGAATGTAAGGAATGCACTTAACTGACGAGCAGTGAAGAAAGAGGAAGCGGAAGGGACGTCACGATATTATATACGATGGACTGTGATATGATTGTACTATAGTTGCCTTGGAGACTACCCCCCCTAATGGTTCATGGGTTGTGTAGTCTTTTGTTTAATGATTGTTGTGTTACGTTTTCTTTGAACTGCTATGCAAATAAAGTGAGGAAAGATATGCATAATCCTCGCCTCCGTCCTGCCATAGAATTCATTAAACTTTATTTGATCTGATTTAGAAACATAGATCATAAAGGTGTACATAAAAACAGTAAATCCTCTTTCCTAATACAATACAGTGAGAATTAATTAAAACCAGTAGGTAAAAACGGGTGTTACAAAACCCGGTTCAGAGCAACTTCAGGTTAACAGAATCGTAAAGTTCAATGTTTCGCAAGATCAATCTCATGTACTTCGTGCAAAATACGCAATAAGGGGTCCAAGTAAGATGTAACGCTCCAATACCTGACCAGTTTGCACTATATAAAACTGCAGAAAAACTAAAAATAAAAAGTGTTTTGCACACTTCTGTCATTGGGCTATATGTGGGCTAAATCTGGGTGATATTTGTGCTACATTTGGGCTCTTTTTTTCTCTGGTGGCCATCTTGGGAGATTTATTTGTTATAAAGTTTCCTAATTTCGTCATTTACTGCAGTCTCCTCAGTAGGAAATGCTTTCAGTTTTTTACTTTGATTCCATCAAGAAGGCATTCAGATGTGTCACACATTTGCCATAAATTCAGAATGTTAGCACTCTAGTTGTTCATTAGATCACTGTAGTAAAGCTACTGCTCACCAGGGAGTTAACTGGAAGTCTACTGCTGGTATTGAAAGTGATTGTTTCAGTCTGCATGTCAGAATTTTCTAATGAAATAGAAGAGGATTTGAGATCTCACTTAAAACATGTCCTCATTTTTCTTTCTACAGCACTAACCATAATTTCTATGACAAAATGAACCCCCTCATTTTGTTCCTTTTTAAATTAAATGTTTTAAGAGTTACCAGTTTATTCCAATCAAGATGGCTTCAGGTGTGCCATAATTTTGTCATAAGTAAGACTGTTAGCGCTCTAGTTGTTCTTTAGAACACTGGGAAGCTGCAGTAGAACACAAAGGCATCAACTGACAGGCTGCTCCTGTTGAAATATAATAGGAAGATATTTGAGATCACACTTGAAACATGTCCTAATTTTTCTTTCTACAGCACTAACCATAATTTCTATGACAAAATGAACCCCATCATTTTGTTCCTTTTTAAATTAAATGTTTTAAGTGTTACCAGTTTATTCCAATCAAGATGGCTTCAGGTGTGCCATACTTTTGTCATAAGTAAGGCTGTTAGCACTCTAGTTGTTCTTTAGAACACTCTGGGAAGCTGCAGTAGAACACAAAGGAATCAACTGACTGTCTCTGCCCTTGTTGGATGTACATGTTTTACTGAGAATGTCAGACTTCATTCTCACATGACTGAGAAAGATAATGTGAATTTACAGAAAATATGCTCTCATTTTAGCTTCTGGAGCACCTTCCAAAACTGTATGGGACAAGCATGTGAAAATAGTTTTCTCTCAAACATGATTCATGATATCCCAGCAGAAGGTTTTTCACAGGGTAAAATCACCTTGGAACACACCACAATTCCTGAAATTAGTATGGTACCATCTACAAATGAATTCTAATGTAACTAAAGTCTGTTATCACCCTTTATAGTTCTCCTTTTAGTAACCCTCAAAATCTTCGATTCACTACAATGCATTTCAATGGGGTACTATCATTTATATTGGTCCCAAGATGGCTGCCAGCAATTCCAGGATGAAGTGCTGACAGTCAATCAGATCTCACGATGACATGTGTGGTTAGGCTCCGCCCAGATATATATGTGTTTTCTTTTTCAAATTTCTCAGGAACTACTTAACGGATTTACACCATTTAAGCAAAAGGCACGACTCTGAACCAAGGGCTACCTTTTTGGCAAATTTGGTGTAATTCCGTTCAGCAGTTCGGGCTGTAGCTGCGACTAAAGGTTCCTATGGAAAATTGCATGGGGAAAACACGTTTTGGGACCCCCCTTTTTTCTCGTCCCCCGCTTGCCGAATTACCCCGAAACTTTCAGGATAGGAGCGGACCGGAGCGGGCCACGAGTTTTTAAAATTTTGCGAAGATTCGTCAACCGGCGCCAAAGTTATTTCAAATAGAATGTTGCGGATTTCCTATGGAAAATAGGTCCTAACTATAACTATCTACTGGCGACCGCCAGTAGAAAATATATATATATATATATATATGTATATGTATATGTATATGTATATGTGTATATATATATATATATATATATATATATATATATATATATATATATATATATTCCTCACCCACAGGTACCACATTGGGGCTGACTTCATCATTGGACCCACACCCAGATCACCTAATGTGAGTGGGCAGGCTCTATGCGTTTGTAGGTGGAGCTCTTTAGGAAGTATGTGCAGGGAATTGATTGAGTGCAATAAAAATGCCTATAGATCCTCTGGTAGAATTTTAATGAGTGAGGTCTACGACAAGATTAAAAAGTGAGATGTCGTAAGGATTCTATGATCCTTAACATCCATAGGTCGACATGTTTCAGCCGTATAATTGCCCGTTAGGGTCAGTCGGTTTTCTTCAGGACCTAAATTGGTTTCTTACCCTGTACAAAATGGTTGATTATCAACTTATTTAAATGCATTCAAATTTATTCTAAGAAGCATGTACGCAAAATACAGTCCATATTGCTAGGACCTTTTCCTGTATGGCCATTGCTGAAAAAGTGAATGAGTATCAGAAAAGAATTGTGAATAGACATTCCTTATTAGGATGTCTCGTTATTTGTGGCACCATTGATCTTTATAGTGCAGTAAAGCATGCCACATATCAGTGAAATTTCCCATATTATGCAAAGTGACAAATGTTTAAAACCATTTAAAAACACACATATCACAAAACTCATGGAAGTGAACTTAAAAGACATATATAACATACATGAAGGTATAATATATCTGCAAGGCTTAACTATTCTTAAGGCATCATAGGGTTTACAGGGGAGGACGGTCCCTGTAGTCCCACACTGGAAAAACATTTTTTGAAAAATATCTTAAGTTGCTATGTGGTCCTTGCTGATATTAAGGCCTCGTGGAGTCAGAGGAGATAGTACTTACTTCGTCAAGGGAGCGCGTCCGCGGTATTGACGTGTGTCTCTCTGGTTCCCTGAATGTTCCTGACCTCATGTCGTCAGTCCCACTAAGTAGTCACGGCATATCCCATCATTATGTTTCTGTCATGTGCTTTAGTAGAAGCCTCACGGTTCACCGCACATCGTTAGTGCATTTTTATCGTCGCGGCCGAATTTGGCGATATAAGAGTTATCGTCAGCACAGTATGCCTTCGTAAGGAGTTTTATGCTGATCTGGGGCTTTTGCAAGTATTGAGGCGAGTGCCCGGGATGCGTCTCTATTATGATGCGTGTCTCAAGCGTGGGTCAATTCGGAAATCACCCTGCCTATAAGGCGCTACACATATCCACTCCCTGTTACCTTGCGTACAAACTTAAACTATTTAGAGGCTCTAGACTATTGGGTAACGCTGAAGCCCTGTTGCTAGAAATCCCGATCCTTAAAAATTAACCGACTCATGGCACAATCTTTCTCAGAAAACGCAACCAGATTATGTAACTCCTTACCCCTGATCCTGCGCACCACCAGCTCGCTGGCGATCTTCAAAACAGAGCTAAAAGCCCTTCTCCTTCAAAGACATTTCAGCTAAAGACACCTTACCTAACCACTACAGTAGGAGCATGCTCTCTCACATCTGTGGCTGAAACCTTGAAATTTACTACACTAGCTCCATTTTATTAGACGCTACCACATACATGGCGCTAGCTGACAACCTATTCACTGCTCTAACTCCCACTGCTTATGTCCATCACTCCTTTTCACCTTCTTTCAACTTCTCTCCCATACCTTTTCACCTGTCTTCGACCACTCTTCCCTCATCTATCTCCTTTCCCTGTTCATTCACCCTCTTCCCTTCAACTCTTTTATTCATTCGCCTCAACACCTCGTCTGGGGTAGTAAGCATTATATAAATATTATCAGAAATTGGGATTTGGTTGAGTGAGTCTCAAGCAACAACCACAATCCTTTCCAGGGTGAACCACAAAAGTCACACAATTAACCTGTGCTCAACCCTCTGATAACTTGGCACAAAAGCAGTCAGGCTTAAATTAGAGTCAATGTGTTCAATATTTAGGCAGCACACAAACAGTAATAACGTGAAAACACAACACAAGAAATGTCCCTCACCAATTTAGAAAACCAGAGTAAGATATAATAAATAAAATGAGACCAAAGCAACAAAAATCCAATCAGTAGAACCGGAGATATGCAATTTTAATCATTTAAGTTAAAGTAGCACCAGGAAGCAAAAAGCGCCCTACTGTGGGCATCTGGTCGCGCTAGACCGGGAAAAAGTCATACGTTCAGGCCGTCTGAGATGAAGTGTGGGCCAGATACAGGAACCAGGTTATTCTCACTGAAAAAGTTACCTTCTCAAAGTCCGGCGCACAGAGTTCAGAATTTCATAAGTGAAGCTAAACTGATGCCAGCCAAGGGTCCAGGACCTGGAGAAGCATCTCTTGGGGATCAGGAACTCAGTCCAGCAGAGACCAGCAGGGCTCAGGCAGGTCCAGTTGCAGGGAGGCCTCTGGAGCTTGTTGTGTCCCTGTATCTCAGAACAGGAGGTTGGCCAACTGACCACTGAAGTCACCCTGGTAGCCCTGGGTTTACAGTGGTGGTCCTCTCTCCTTCAAGCAGCAAAGCAGCAGGGCAGTCCTCTGTAGAACAAGGCAGGTCTCAAGCAGCAAGATTGTCCTCTGAAGAACAAGGCAGCCTCCAAGCATCAGGGCAGCCCTCTGGTAGAAGCAGTGCAGTCCGCTGAAAAACAAGGCAGTACTCTGAGAACAAAGCAGGCCTCAAGCAGCAGGGCAGTCCTCTGATGTACAAGGCAGTCCTTCTGAAGTCTTCCACAGGGCCAGAAGTGTACTGAAGAGTGGGTCTGAGGGTCCACCATTTCTACCTGTTGCTAGCTTTGTAGTAGAAGAAACTTCTGGGGGTTTCCCATCACCGGTGGTTCTGAAATGTCCTTCATCCCTGCCCAGGTGCCAAGATGTCTGGGTTGACAAAAGCTTAGTGTCAAGTTCTTTGTGAGTGTGCTGAGGCAGCTCCTTTGAAATGTAAGTGGGTCAGGGAATAGCTCTGCCCCTACAATTCTGGCAGGATGGCCCTTTCCCAACTACACCCACGTCCTATTGTTCAATGTCTGGGCCCAATACGCATTACCAATGGGGTAGCAATTTACAGGCCCAGACAGCTGGAAACTCCTAGAACGCCTCAGAAAGTTTAGGGCAGGAAAATGCCAACTTTCTAAAAGTGCCATTTTCAAAATTGTAATCTAAGATCCAACTTTACCATTAAAGAGGATTTTAAATTACAGTTCATTTGAGTCAAAACATGATATTTCTACCTGTTCCCAATGAAAAGTTAGCACTTGCTAAATGTAATAAGATAACCCAATGTTATCATATAGGAGCGGTATGCCTTGCAGTAGTGAAAAACGGATGTAAGAGTTTTTCACTACCAGTACATGTAAAACTTAAAAGTACATGTCGAACTTTTAAATGCACTGCATTCTGCCCTAAGAATTGTGTAGGGCCTTCCTGGGGGCCCTATATGTATTAAAAAGGAAGGTTTAGGCTTGGTAAAGGGGTTATTTTGCCAAGTTGAATTGGCAGTTTAAAACTGCACAGATGATGCAATGGCAGGCCTGAGACATGTTTTTAACGGCTTCTGAAGTGGGTGGCACAAGAAGTGCTGCTGGTCCACTAGTAACATTTAATTTACAGGCCCTGGGTACATGTTGTACCACTTTACTCAGGACTTTTAAGTAATTTTAATGTCCCAATTGGGAGTAAGCCAATTTTACTATGTTTTAGGGAGAGAGCACAAGCACTTTAGGACTGGTTAGCAGTGGTACAGTGCACAGAGGCCTACTGCTAACAAAACTAATTTCAGCAAACAGGAGGGGAGAAGGCAAAAGGCTTGGGGGATGACCACCATCAAGCTGCCAGGTCTAACAAATATAATTTACAGTTACAATAACTCCTCAGCTCTCCCTCTTCTCTGATTCCTTCACTTATCTTACCCCACTTTCCCATTTCCATATCTCTCCCTTTCCACCGACTTTTTCCCCGCCTCTCCCTTTCTACCTCGACCTCATCTTTTTCCTTCCCTGTAAGTATTTATTTAGCCCTTAGTTCCTCTCCATCTCTCGCTCAGCCATTCCCTCCATCTCTCTCATCCCTTCCCTTCTTTCTGCCTCCTTCCTCCCACCGGACTCCCTCATATATTCACTTCTCTTCCCCTTCTCGCTTGCATTCAACTTTCGATCCCGTCTCACTCCTTGACTTCCATCCACCCCTCTCCCTCCTTATTCACTCACCTGCATCATTTATCTTCCCTCGCCGTCCTCTCTTTCCTGTCCCCTTCCAGTTATTTTCCGCCTCGACTCATCTCCCGTATACTTTGAGCTTTTTGCCACCTCCCCTCTTACCCCCTGGTCTCTTCTACCTCTCTCCCATAACTTTCTTCCATTCCACCTCTTTTTTATTAACCTTTAAGTCTCTCCATCTACCTTAATCATCTTCCCTCTCGTTTGCCTTTCACCCCTTCACTTCTCTTCTGCTTCCACCAATGATACATCACGGCTGCTCTCTCAGTGCCGCTTTCCACCTTCTTCGACTCTCTCCTCCAGCCATCTCTCGTCTCTCCCTGGTGTGTGCCTTCTCACTCAGTCTTCGTCGTCCCTTCACTCCTCTTCCTTCCTGTACAAAGTGGGGTTCTCACTCCCCCACCCGTAATAGATCGGATGCCACCGGTGCTCTCTCTAACACACCCACATCAAGGCATGCAGGCTTTGTCATTTTTTCTTTTCTTCTTTTTCTTTTAAGTTTCCTTTCTTCTCTCTTCAAGCTGACAACCTGTAATCATCCCTATCAAAATGTGAAAGTGCTGAAATCTTAAAGAGCTTGTTCCCTCCCTCACCAGCTCCTGGAACGCCCCTCCGATGCCCTCCGAAGGTACACTGGTGCTTTGTATTGTATCGCTGTCGGCCTGGGGGAGCCATTTTCCCTTTGTAAGAGATGCTGGCGCTTGAGGTGTCACTGTCGGCACCTCGGGTCATTCCATCTCGTTGCCTTTGTTTTCTTGCTGTTGACTCTTCCAAACCTGGCTATTACCTCTGTAAACTATTTAGATGTTGGTGGTGGTGTGTGTGTGTGTGCGCGCGCGCGCGCGGAGGCTCCACCAGCCCTGTCCCCCCTTGTTTCCTGGTATTGATGGCATGTGTGTGATGGCTCTTTAAGTCCAAGTCTCCCCTCAGTGACTGTTGTATTTGCGTGTTGTTTGTTCTCACAATGGAGAGTCTGACATTCACAAGCCTTTCCATTGTAAGTGACCCGTGGAATCACACTGCTTCCTGGAATTGTATTGCGTTATATTGTAGTTGCATTTATATAGCGTTTCATACTGATGTGGCGTGGAACCACTTTGGCTGATGGTGTCAAGGTTTTATTCCAAACTCCCAGGATCGGTGCGTCGCTCAAATGGGTCCACCTCTCAATCGCTCCACTCTCTGATGCTATACCAGCGCAGAGGGTAGGAATGATTAAGCGAGGGAAGGAAAGGATGGGGACAGCGGGGAGGGAGACCTACAATACAAAAAACACAATTAAAGGCCTATTCCACTTTCTGTAATACATGTCTAAACTCATAACTTATACTGAGCAATAACTACCTGTAAAGGAAAAAAGAACGAGCATTCTTGCAACCAAGTCTTTGATGAAGGTATCGTATCTTATGAAGGCTCTTTATATGCAAAAATGAGAAAAAACACACCATATCATGAGTTTCACCACACTATGGGTATACACAACTTCCCACACAACGCTCACTCATACTGTACCCACCACAATGATTGTTGGTACTTGCATCACAGAGGGGGTTGAGCATAACTCACACCAAAGCCCCTGCTAGGAAGAAAGATCATAAGAGCACATAAAGTATTTAGTAATACTCATCATCAGAAAACGAAATAAATGGTACCGGCATTAACCTCTCATGCCTAGCACTCTTCTGCTGTTTCAGCACAGCCAATGTCATGCATAACACTTCCGGTAATAAGGCACATCTTAGGCGTAAACACCATGAATCCATACACAGTACATGTTGGAGGTATAGCTTCCCTCCTCTACTATAAGGTTAGATGCTAATAAATTGAGCACAAAGATCCAAATCACCTCCTCGTGAAGAATACAAGTTATGCCCCCAGAGCGGTGACAACGTCACCCTTACCGCCCTTCATGAAAGCGTCCAAAAGGTCAAAGATTCTCGTAGCGCGGGTCTTCCTTGATCCGGCGTCCCGGCCGAACAAAATTCGCAGCACTGATCGCCGCCGCCGCCCTGCATAAAAGAACTCATAGTAGGCGCGTCATCAGCGCGCGCGCGCCTACCCGGAAGCAGGATACCTGGGTAATGGAGTTCTTTGGTGGCGTGAGCGAACTCTGACACCGCGCGCGCCTCGCGCCCTGAAGCAATCGCCCGTAGACTCCAGGTGAGTGTGACAGTACATCCCCCTCCCTAAAGGGGCCGACGAAGACGCGGTTTACCGGGAAACCGCGTATGGAAAGTGCGTATCAACCTGGGAGCATGAACACTCCTTGCTGGTTCCCAGGAATTTTCCTCCATGCTATATCCTTTCCAGGAAATCAGATACCATAAAGAGGATCCCCTGATTTTGGAATCCAATATTTTAGAAACCTCATATTCAGGTTCACCATCCACCCAAACTGGGAGGGGCGTTTTCTTCACCGGCGTGTAGGAGGGCTTCAGCAGGGATACATGAAACACTGGGTGTATTCTCATGGTCTTTGGCAAGGATAAACGGACTGAGACTGGGTTAATGCATTTTATCACCTTGTAGGGCCCTAAATAGCGAGAGATGAATATACTGTATCGGCGAAACCTGATGTTCCTCGTGGATAACCAGACCACATCGCCTGGCATGTATGGGGGACATTCCCTACGGCGTACATCTGCATGTCTTTTGTAGCTTGTTTTAGCTTTCTGAAGATTCAACTGCGTCTTTTTGATAGTGCTTTGTATTCGATTCACTCTGTCCTGTACCTCAGGTAATTTATGATCCATCCCAGGGTGGACCAAAGGCAAGAATCTAGGATGAAACCCATAGTTGCTGTAGTACTGGGTGTGCTTGGTGGACTGGTGGGTCGCACTGTTGTAAGCTGTTTCTGCCACCCACAACAGTTCCACCCATTCATCAGTGTTTTCTTTTACATAGCAACGTAGATATTGCTTTAATGTTTGGTTCAAACGCTCAGTCTGCCCATCCGTTTGTGGATGGTAACTTGTGGATTTTGCTGATTTTATTTGCAAGGCCTCACACCACACCATCCAGAAATGAGCCGTGAATTGGGATCCACGATCGGATACAATAGTGGATGGCACGCCATGTAATCGCACTATTTGACTCAGAAGAATCTTGGCTAATTGCCCAGAAGTAGGTAGAGTTTTGCAGGCTATGAAATGTCCCATTTTTGTGAGACTGTCTACTACTACCAAGATAACAGTGTGCCCTTGGTCTTTAGGCAACCCTACTATGAAATCTACGGATATAGTATTCCATGGAATCGAGGGTGTGGGTAACGGTTGCAACAACCCTTGAGCCTTTCTGTGATCTGATTTTGCCTTTGCACATGTTTCGCATTTCTGTACAAAAAGTGCCACGTCTGTCTTTACTGAAGGCCACCAAAAATATCTCAGGATTCTGTCTAATGTCTTGTCGATGCCATTGTGACCTGCACTGGGAACCGTATGACACCAATGAAGCACTCTTTCTTGTAATGCTTTTGAGGGAATCAACATTTGTTGATTTCTGAATGGCACCCCTTGTCTCGTTTTCCATTGAGGATGTTCCTTGAGCCATTTCCTCCATATGGGCGTTGTGCTTGCACGAGCCACAGATCATAAAAATTGTTCAGAGTGCACAACGCCTATGACTTGATCAGGGGCCAATATAGAAAGGGTTTGTTTATTCACCGGGCTACTCGTTGTTTCCCGTCGGGTGAGAGCATCCGCTTTCCCATTCTCCGCACCAGGTCTATAGGTGACAATATAATCGAACTCGGAAAAAAACAACATCTAGCGCATTTGCCTAGGGGATAACATACGGGCAGACCTCATAAACTGGAGGTTACGATGGTCGGTGTATACTGTGACCACATGCTTAGCCCCCATCAAATGATGTCTCCATGTAGTGAAAGCATCCTGGATGGCCATTAACTCTTTATCCGCAATGGTGTACCTTGTTTCAGCCTCATTAAGCTTGCGAGACATGTAGGCTACTGGATGTAGCTGTCCTGTCGTTACATTCCTTTGTGACAGAATTGCACCCACCGCCATGTCAGACGCATCAGCTTCCACTATAAACGGCTTCTCAGGATCTGGGTGGGCCAAAACTGGGGCGGAGGTAAAGGCTCCTTTCAACTGAGTAAAGGAGGCTTCAGTTTCTTGAGTCCATTCAAACGGAACGTTTTTCCTTAACAGTTTTGTTATCGGTGTCACCACCCTTGAAAACTGGGGTATGACCCTTCGATAGAAATTAGCGAATCCCAAAAAACATTGGACTTTCTTCATATTGACTGGTTGTGGCCAATCTTTTACAGCTTTTATTTTACGATCAGACATTTCCAATCCTTGAGGTGAAAGAATTACTCCTAAAAACTCCACCCTCTGAACATGGAATTCGCATTTACTTAGCTTGCAAAATAATCCATTGTCACGCAAGGCTTGCTGGACCAAACACACATGCTGATAATGCTAGCCCACGGAATCAGAATAAATCAAAATATCGTCAATATAGACTACTGTAAAAACATCCAGATACTCCCGCAACACTTCGTTCAAAAAGAATTGAAAAGCAGCAGGAGCATTACACAGCCCAAATGGCATCACGGTGTACTCAAATAACCCAAAACGAGTGCGAAACGCTGTTTTCCACTCATCTCCCTTCCTTACCCTGACCAGGTGATAATCACCTTTTAAGTCCAGCCATGTGTATATTTGAGCAGTTTTCACCTGGTCTAAGAGAACTGGAATGAGAGGTAAGGGATACCTGTTCTTAATGGTAATGTGGTTCAAGGCCCTAAAATCGATGCACGCACGTTTTTCCCCGTTTGCTTTCGGTATGAAAAACAAAGGGGAGGCTGCAGGAGACTTAGATGGTCTTATGAAGCCATTCGCCAAATACTGATCCAAATATGATTTGAGATGCTCGTTTTCCTTGTCCGTGAGAGCATAGATCCTGCTACATGGTACTACAGCACCTGGCACTAGGTCAATTTGACAGTCGTAAGACCTATGAGGGGGTAACACATTGGCTTGTTGTTCATTGAACACTTCTCTGTATTGTTCGTATTCCGTGGGTAAGGTAATATCCTGCTCTGCAGTGGTAGCGATGTGAAGAAGAGTGGCTAAGGCTTTTACTGGAAGATCACTGTGTTCCTGACTGCCATGATCCTTGCATTCCGGACTGTTAAAAAGAACAGTCTTGGCAACCCAATCTATGGAAGGATTGTGCTTAATCAACCAAGGTAACCCCAGAATAATACCATACTGAGGTGCTCGTATTATGTTGAAGGTTAGGGACTCTACATGTTGAGGCGCACAGCGTACTAATAATGCACTTGTGGAGAAACTGATTGGTCCCGTGATCAATTCCCTCCCATCTATGGCCAAGACAGTCTCAGGTACATCCTTTTTAACTAAGGACAACTGTAAACCAGCAGCCAAATTCTCATCCATAAACAACCCAGTGGCCCCTGAGTCTATCATAGCTTCCATGTCTCTCCACCCATCTGGCAACTGAATACCGATAGGGATCCTAAAATGTCCTGATGTGATCGCCTGTATGTCCTGAGTTGAAGGGATTACTAAGCCGCTCAAAAAGCCCCCTCCTGTTACCTTCGAGCCTTCTGGTTTTCCGACTTAGGGGACACGGATGCACTTGTGCTACCAAACCCTGGTTTATTCTTGGGTTTAGCCAGGCAATCCCTTACAAAATGGCCTTTCTTGCCACAATACAAACATAGTCCATTCTTACGTCTCTGCTCTCGTTCCTCCTGTGATAAAGGAGCCCTAACAATACCTATCTCCATAGGTTCTGGCCCTCCGGCCGTGCTAGGTTTAGAAAACCTGGGTTTTTCATATCTAGAAAAAAACCTATCAGGTCTTCTCCTATCGGTCCTGCGATCGTTCATCCTACTGTCTAACCTCAAGGCCAAATTAATGAGATCAGTACACGTGGCCGGTTGAGGATCTACCTGGGCTATCACGTCTTTGAGCTCATCTCGTAATCCCTGATGAAACAAAGCTGCTCTCTTATCCTCAGGCCATCCAGTCTCTGATATCAATCGCTGAAAGGTATTCAAGTACACAAGCAGATCTTTATTGCCTTGCCTTAGTTCCAATAACTCCCTATCGGCTGTGAGACTATGGGATCGTCTATCAAAGATATTCTCAAACTCTTTTTTAAATCCGTCCCAATCGTACAACAGGGGATCATCATTACGAACAAACGGGACAGCCCACAAAGCGGCATCTCCAGCTAAATACGAAATAAGGAAGGCTACCTTAGCTTGGTTAGTTGGAAATGCCCGAGGCTTACAGGTAAAATGCAACAACACCTGTGTCATAAAGACCTGTACTTTGCTCTCATCCCCTGTAAACCTTTCAGGGGCCGCCAAAGGTATAGGTGTGGGAAATTCCACCGACAATGGTGGTGCTGCTCCTGCAAAGGAACCCGACGGCCACGTAGCACCGCTACCTCTTCCTGCGCTCACATCAAACGGGTTCCTCTGTAATTTGTCAACTCGATCTTGTAAGGCCGCAGTTTCTGCCCTAGAGGCAGCTAATTCCTGTTGAACCATAACCAAGGCTGCCATTACATCGTCTAAGGTGGCCATCATCAACCAAACACCGATCAGGAGAGAATAAATTCTTGGGCTGCGAATTCTGTCAAGGTTTTATTCCAAACTCCCAGGATCGGTGCGTCGCTCAAATGGGTCCACCTCTCAATCGCTCCACTCTCTGATGCTATACCAGCGCAGAGGGTAGGAATGATTAAGCGAGGGAAGGAAAGGATGGGTACAGCGGGGAGGGAGACCTACAACACAAAAAACACAATTAAAGGCCTATTCCACTTTCTGTAATACATGTCTAAACTCATAACTTATACTGAGCAATAACTACCTGTAAAGGAAAAAAGAACGAGCATTCTTGCAACCAAGTCTTTGATGAAGGTATCGTATCTTATGAAGGCTCTTTATATGCAAAAATGAGAAAAAACACACCATATCATGAGTTTCACCACACTATGGGTATACACAACTTCCCACACAACACTCACTCATACTGTACCCACCACAATGATTGTTGGTACTTGCATCACAGAGGGGGTTGAGCATAACTCACACCAAAGCCCCTGCTAGGAAGAAAGTTCATAAGAGCACAGAAAGTATTTAGTAATACTCCTCATCAGAAAACGAAATAAATGGTACCGGCATTAACCTCTCATGCCTAGCACTCTTCTGCTGTTTCAGCACAGCCAATGTCATGCATAACACTTCCGGTAATAAGGCACATCTTAGGCGTAAACACCATGAATCCATACACAGTACATGTTGGAGGTATAGCTTCCCTCCTCTACTATAAGGTTAGATGCTAATAAATTGAGCACAAAGATCCAAATCACCTCCTCGTGAAGTATACAAGTTATGCCCCCAGAGCGGTGACAATGTCACCCTTACCGCCCTTCATGAAAGCGTCCAAAAGGTCAAAGATTCTCGTAGCGCGGGTCTTCCTTGATCCGGCGTCCTGGCCGAACAGAATTCGCAGCACTGATCGCCGCCGCCGCCCTGCATAAAAGAACTCATAGTAGGCGCATCATCAGCGCGCGTGCCTACCCGGAAGCAGGATACCTGGGTAATGGAGTTCTTTGGTGGCGTGAGCGAACTCTGACACCGCGCTCGCCTCGCGCCCTGAAGCAATCGCCCGTAGACTCCAGGTGAGTGTGACAGATGGGTAAAACGCCACGCTGTAGATTGTGCATGGCAGGAGGGATGTGGTTTATATGCGGAAAGTGTGTTATTATTGTGCATGATGATCGGATTGGGCTCTTACCTTTTAATCTGCCTCTGGTGTTAAGCATTTCGTGAAACAAAGATGGGTGAGAGATGGTCCAAGTAACTAGCTCTCCTGAATGTATGTTGATGTAGTTCATGATGCCCTCAGACCCGGTCACCTCTGGTGTTCAGCTAGGAGGTCAGTCTAAAGTAAACGCTGCGTCTCAACTAATTGTGATGGTGCTCAATGGTACAGATGTAATAGTGGGTCAGCACCTAGTATAGAGTCCCAGTTGTTTTAAAACTTCTGGGGGATGTGTCTCACTAGCTACCAAAAGGGTCAAGATTGTCCTGGGTTTGGGGCACCCTTGAGAGTGGGGTAACCAATGCAGGTCTTTTCCAACCTATTGATAATGCCGTCCCTGGCCTCACCTACTACCAGGAAGGAGATTTGGCTCCCCTATTGCTACTGTTAACTAGGGCTACAGGCTAGGGATCTTTGTGACAAAAAAAAGATGTCTCTGAAACTTTACAGGATAGTAAGATGTTTCAAATGGCTTCATAATCAGGCCAACCTGATATAGCTAACCGTACTAGACCCAGGTTTGGGTGTAAAGGCAGACTGACTTCTAGTCCATCTGGGACTGAAGCAAGTGAACCAGACTTGCTACAGTTACATAGTAGGGCAAGAAGGTTCAAGCTCATCAGCCCTCTCTATGACGGGTGATGATTCAGCTCTACGAACCATATTAAGCTCTTTGTTTGTTTTTCCTTTTTGTGGTCAGATAGGCTGTGTGGTTTTCATGGCTCCTGGTCAAGCCCAGTCTGTCCAGTCATCCTCTCTGTAGATCCTCAAGTCAGCATGGACTTGTGCAGGTACTTCTGGGATCAGGTTGGTTTTTCCTATAGGAGCGGTCCTGCTCTCTGTTTGAGTAAGTTCTCCTGCACAGGTCAAAGCTGCAAATCTTCACACAAGCTTCACACACTTAGGTCCAACCTGAAGGGAAAGTGACATACTAAACAGATGTTGCACTTACTTCCAGGGGCCTTCTTCCTGTAGCGGTGTGCATGCCTACTTTATCTTCAAATGACCTACCAAGTACTGGTAGAGGGAGGCAGTACTTATCCTTCTCTGGTGGATGGCCAGCGTGGGAAGCAAAGGCCAATCAGAGCATCTGTATATTTAAAAATTCAAACACTCATCTAATTCTGGAGAAGTGCAACTTTCAGTTGTTCTCCGGTTTTCACTGGTTACAGAGCTAAGATTTCCTGTTGCCTGTGGACCCAGCAACAACACACGAAATGGAGGAGGGGAAACCTGCTCTGGACAAAGAAAATCTTTGATGACAAACACAAACAGAAAAATGGTGGAGTACCTCCAGTGAACTTGTATGATGATCAAGTTCTCTCAAGGAAAAACATTTGGTTATCCAGTAAGTGCTGGTCAGGGGTGCACAGCATTTCGTGGTAGTAGACGACGTTTACTGCAACTCTCTCCAGCTTCATATTTTCTGCATCTTAGACATTTCAAGAGCCTCTTACACAGTAGCAGAGCAGGTATTCCAGGTTTCAGTGGATTGCACATTTATTTTCATAGCCACATCGCCTACGTGGATGGGATTTATTTTCCACAGAAAGCTCATCCTGACAGGGAAGGTCCATGAGATCCTGGGCCAGTCTGTACTTCCTCTTCTTCTGTCAAGGGGCGCTAGAGTTGCATCATTCAATATCAGACCTCACGCTAAGGTCCCAGTAAACCCTTATGGTATTCGTGCCCTTCTGAGATAAATTAAGGGCCTACACATACTGGAGCTTTTTCCTAGGTTTCAAAATCTACAGTGGTCTCAATAGGATTGACCCCCCTATGGACAGAGATGGATGCAGCAAAAGGAGTTCCAAGTTTTTTTTAATCTGCATGGCCATGGCTAGCCAAAAGAAATACAATCGGTTTGTCTTCGGAGGGGCACATAACATCACAATGAAAGGTAATTTTCTTTCAAGTCCGCAACCATTGATTAATACCTATGAACCCTTGTAGTGGTTGATTACAGGCTCCCACTTACACTTTACCCTCCTACCACTTCTTTGGCCTATTCCTTCCAAACGAGTTGTTCAAGATGGTGAGGCCAGCCATATTATATCAGGCCTTCAAATAGCCCACTGGCTGTTTTCAAAAGATTTAAGCTTTTGTCCAGCAGAAATGGGCACCCCTCCCATGCCCAAGAGCTCAGTCAGGAGCCTTGGGATTTTGATTGACAATAATGTGTCCATAAAACCCAATATAGGAGCTGTTATATCATGTTGCTTCTTGCAACTGTGCAAAATAAGAAAAATCAGTCAATTTCTCACCTTTGAAGCCCTCGTTCAGGTAATTATGGCATTAGTATTCTCTAGGTTAGATTATGCAAATTCTCTCTATTTAGGTCTTCCAGAGGGCCTTAACCGTAAGCTACAACTGGTACAAAACCAGGCGGCCAGGCTAATTTATCAAAAACCTAGGAAATGCCACATCACCCCCCTGTTGAGGGAATTGCACTGGCTCCCGGTGAAACAACGTACGGTATTTAAGACCTGTTGCATTATTTTTACATCTTTATATGGCAACAGTCCAGCCTTCATTTCAATTTGTGTTAAAAAAAGCACCAATCTGCGATGTCAGATCTTCCCATCTGAATCTGCTTAGAATTCCTCCTTTTAAAAAGAAAAGACTTGGTGGTTCTAGATTTTCCATAGTCGCCCCTCAAATATGGAATTCCATATCAGCTGAAATCAGGATGACCTCCTGCTATATCAGGTTTAGACGGCTGTTGAAAACCTCGCTTTTTAACCAGGCTTATGATTAAAACTGCAAGTGTTATGTGGTAGTTCTGTTATCTAGCTCCAAGAGACCGTCTGGTGAACATAACATTAACAATATAACAAGTGGTGCTTAGTTCAACATTCTGTTTCCGTCTTGGGCTCAGTCAACGGGTACCTTGTCTGCTAGTGGCAATACCAGATGCTATTACTCAAAAGTTGTTCTTTACAGAAATGCTCCACCAGTACTCTGCATATATATATATATATGCACATAGTATGTCGTTATTCACTCTTCCCCCGTGCATTTCCGCGCTGTCACCTATTCCCTTTTTCTGCCAATAAGTGAGGGATGGAATCCGCTTTCTTTCATCGCCCTCCTCTTCCGTACACCAACCTTTTATCTTTTTGCACCTTTCTCATTTGACTTGTTTTGCTTTCAATGTCCCAATGTTCTTGGCTCATGCCATATGTGTTGTGTCACATGCTGTTGGTAGCAATTGACCCATATGAGTAACGCATGTTCTGCGTGGGGAGCAGTCGTTTAATTCATGCGGATTACCTAGTGCTACTATAGCACTGCATCCTCTTTAGAATCATTTGACGCTTATGTGGCGATAAGGAGATCCATAATGTGGATAATGTTGGATTTCTTTTGCATAGCGGGAACTAATAGATTAAGTTCTAGTTGAATTAGGTTTGTGGTACTAAGTTCATCACAATCCAGTATAGTGCTGGGGCATCCCTTACCGCGGCACTCCAACTCATATTTTAAGGCCACTTGAGCCATATGAAAAAATTACTAGAAGCTTGCTTGAGACAGAAAGCACCAAGTGACACAACAGTTTTTCCCATAGTACCAGATGACTATTTCTAGTACTAGGTTCAGTGAAAAAGTGTTCTCACCTATGAGTTGAATTCTTTTTGGGGGACAAATCTTCATCTATGCTGGAGACTTCATGGCACTGGCAGGCCCAATCATACTCCCTGTCTGGCATGGTGACCGCCACAATTTGTAGTTGGGTGGGCTTAAATAAGTCTTTACTTATAGGTATGCTTGTTCTAGCATGTTGTACCACAAGGAAAATCAATTCTCCCTTTGTAGTCACATTGCAGGAGGCCAAACCTCAGATAGCTTGGGGTTGTGGGACATGGAAGCTGATTCTGATTTACGTTGCTCTCAGTCAACAAGAGTTGAGTCTAACTCCCGTTCTGTCCCAGTGTGAATTGAGAATGAGAAGGACATCTTCTTCAAGGCTTTGGGTATTTCCCCCACAGCAAATGACAAGAGCAAAACCTCTTAATTCTCCAGGACTGCCTCACAATTAGCTGGGGCCAAGGAAGCAAATGAAGCACAGCACAGTGAGGATCCCAGAGTGCAGCTGCCTGATCAGTCTGTGTAGTTGGTGTTTCCTTCTTTCGGATCCATCACAGGAGATCATAGAATAAATGAGCCTTCTACCTCTTTCCCCAACAAATATTGTCAGGAAAAGTGTGGAATTAGAGTGGAAAATCTCTTTCAAGCGTGGAATGAGAGTAAGCCAGCATCTGATAGAGGCTTCTAGCTGCGAATTCCTTACCTCAGAATTATCTCCCAGGCATCAGACTGGATCTGGACATTTTTCATGAGCTGTATTCCTGCGTGCTGGTTGGGGGCATCGTTTGGCTCCAAGAGGCATCGTCGGCATCATCAGTGCTAGAAGTGATATGTGCTGCGCCTAAATAGGTGCCACCCCAGAGCGCTGACATCAGTCTTTGCTTACTGCGCCAGTCAGTGCAGTTCTGGAGAAGAACTACCCCCAGTCACTTTTTGACTGACCTTTTTTTAACCCTTTTGTCAAAGATTTTTTTGAGACTTTGTCTCCTGGTGTGGCAGAGATGCCCACAAGGAAGGCTGGTTTCAAGCCCTGTGGCGCCTGTCATTGGCAGATGTCGGTGACGGACCCACACCTTGTCTGTCTCTGTGCTTAGAGCATAAACACGACACTAATCTCAATCCCAGGATCGGTTGCAGAGCTGCTCCAAGCACTCGTCTTTGAAGTCGTCTGGGCGATTGGGTAAGTCCCGCAAACGAAAGAAGAAAAATAACTCGAAGAGGACTGCGACTTTGCCCTATCCATCAAAGTCATCCGACATGATGAGGTAATGGTGGCATTGGAGGCCTGACTCTGTGGTTGAGCCTGCGCCAGGGCCGTCTCTGTGTCTCCCCGAGTTTCCTGGAGCTGGAGCGACCCCGCCCAACTCCGTGAGTTTTATGAGGCCATGCACCTCATATTTGGATTGCCCGTCCCTGCTGGTGCACCCTCGGGCCTTCTGATTCCACAGGAGCAACTCCTGGTCTTCTGTTGGTGGGATCGCCCCCCTGTGCCAGTAGGGCCCCTTGGATCCATGGACAGATCTCGAGCGGCGCCGGTGGAGTCACCTTGACCTTCCCTGATGCTGGCTCCATTGCCGACATCCCTGGCACTGCCGGCATCCACCAACAGCACATTCTCCACACTCAAACCCCCACTGACGCAGAGCCGGGTGGGTGTCGGCTGACTGGATGGAGGCATTCCATCGAGTTCGGAGCCTGTACCATAGCCCTATGGACTAGGACTTGGGGATGATTAGGTGGGGCCACTCGACCCAAGATGTCACTGAGGACAGCTGATGTGAGGATCTGGCAGATGCCAGTGGTCTGGACACCTCCCCAGATACTGGCTTGGTATCTCCTCCTACCTTCGCTATGGAGGAGAAAGGCTCATTTGCTATGGTGGTGAGGAGGGTGGCCAAGGTCCTGGACCTTCAGTTGCCTTCCGTGGCTGTCAAGGTGAACGTCTTGACAGAGGTGCTTCAGCCGGGAGTCCTCCCATCTGAACCCCTTCTCCCATTTAACGAAGCCCTCACAGATGTCCTACTAGTGGTCTGGTCCAAGCCCTGCGCAGGGGCTTCTGTGAATAGGTGAATTACCTGCTGCCATCGTCCCTCCCCAAGGGACCCCAGTTTTCTCACCTAGCACTTCACCCCGGAAAGCTTGGTGGTCGAAGCCTCCATTCCAGAGTAAATTCTGGTGCATTCCCTACCACTCCCCCAGGCAGGGAATTCAAGAGGCTGGATACCCTGGAAAAGAAGATGTTTTCTTCCACCAGCCTGGCACTGTGGTCCGTGCCTATTTGGCCGATACTTTCCCTCGCTCTGGGACTCGGTTCCGCAGGTGCTGCCTTTGGTCTCGGAGGAGGCCCGAGCCATACTCTCCCAAGCTATTGCTGGTGGGTGAAACGCAGTTAAGTTTGCCATACGCTGTGGGCTGGATACGACCGACTCAGTAGGCAGAGCGGTTTCATTGTCAGTGGCCCTTAGCGCCACACCTGTTTGAGAACCACTGGCTTTTCGGGGAATGTCCAGGCCTCGCTCATGGACATGTCCTTTGATGGCTCCCATCTCTTCAGGGACAATGCGGACTCAGTGCTAGAGTGCTTCGAGGACAGCAGGGCTACGGATGGTTCCTTGGGCCTTTCCATGGCCCCTCCCCAACCCCAGTCTACCTTTTGCTCCTTTGCGTGGCCAGGGAAGGGGTTTCCAGCCGCGTCTCTGCCCATCCAGCCACTACAGCCTGCAGGCTTCTCTGCCCTTGCGTAGCTGAAGACGCGGTACCCATAGACCTCATGGGTGAGGTAGCCAGAGGTCGGGTCAGTCCGCCACCTCCCCAGCAGCCGTAGCCTCCAAGCCTCTTTAGTTTTCCCTCCGACATCATGGGCATCCAGTGGGGGGCAGGATACACCATCACCTGCACCATTGGAGGTCGATAACGTCTGACCGCTGGGTTCTCCAGATTGTCCATAGGGGCTACTCCCTCCCCTTTGTTACTACCCCTCCACCCATGCCACCCACTTGTGACAGGATGCCGGGGGGGCCACATCTCATTACTCCGCCAGGAAGTGGCGGCTCTCTTGGCCAAGAGAACCATAGATAAGGTGCTGGCATCAGAAGTAGATTGTGGTTGTTGATCCAGCTACGTTCTTGTGTCCAAGGAGGATGGAGGCCTTTTTCCTATCCTAGACCTGCGCCCTCTCAATTTCTTCCTGAAGTCCTGTCTGCCCTGGACCCGGGAGGCTATATGGTAGCGTTGGACTTGCAGAACGTATACTTCCCCATTACCGTCCTGCCTGCCCACAGATGATACCTGCAGTTCACAGTAGGCCACGAGCATTTGCAGTTTACTGTGCTACCCTTTGGCCTTACCAGGGCCCATCGGGTGTTGACCAAGGTGATGGTGGTGATTACAGCTCATTGGCAAGGATCCAGGGTGCCATTCTTCCCCTTTCTGGACGACGGGCTGTTGAAGGTGGGCTCACCCCAGGCGGTTATCTCCCACTTTCAGACTACAGCAGACCTCCCGCACACGCTGGGGTTCACTATCAACGTGCCGAAGTCACACCTGATCTCTTCTCAGATGCTCCCTTTCATCTGAGCTGTTCTGGACACAGTGCAGTTTCAGGCTTATCCTCCCGAGCCTCTATCCTGGTTTTCAGTGAGACTGACTACGAGGCTGCTGGGCCACATGACCTACTGCATCTTGCTTGTGGCACTTGTCTGCTGGCATATGCTGGCTCTGCAGTGGGACCTGAAGTTCCAATGGGCGCAGCATCAGGGGAATCTCTCTGATGGTCCAGATCTCAGAGGGCACTGCAAAAGATCTGCAGTGGTGGCTGACGGACTGTGATTGGGTCAGTGGCAGACCCCTCTCCCTACCCCAACCAGATCTGACAGTAGTGACAGACGCGTCACTCCTGGGCTTGGGGCGCCCATCTGGGAGAGGTGGAGATCAGAGGACTCTGGTCACCGGCGGAATCCGGACCCCACATCAACCTGTTGGAGCTTCGAGCAATCCGGTTGGCACTGAAAGCCTTTATACCCCCATCAAGGGAAGGCTGGTGCAGGTTTTTATGTACAACATAACCACCATGCGGTACTGTAACAAGCAGGATGGGGTGAGGTCGTGGGTCCATCTGTCAAGAGGCCCTGGGTCTCTGGACATGGCTGGAACGTCAGGGCATTTCCCTGCTGGTGTAATACCTGGTGGGCTCTCTCAACACCAGAGCGGATGAACTGAGCCGAAGATGCCTAGCTGATCACGAGTGGTGCCTCCAACCAGATGGGGTGCATGATTTCTTTCAGCAGTGGGGAGAACCTTGGTAGATCTGTTCGCCACCGCCGAGAATACACAATGCCAGCAACTCCGCGTGCTGGAATTTCCAAGGTGGCTCTCGCTTGTAGACGGTTTTCATCTTGAGTGGAGCTCTGTCCTCCTGTATGCTTTTCTGCCAATTCCACTCCTGCCCAGAGTTTTCAAGAAGATCAGGAACGACTGGGCCCAAGTCATCCTTGTGGCTCCGGACTTGGCTCTGATATCCCGAGCTGTTTACCTGTCCATCGGTCCTCCGAGCAAGCTGCCCTTTCTGTGGCTGCCGGATCAGCACTCGATTTTCAAGTCCTCTATTGTAAATAGGTTCCTTAAAGGTCCTCAACACATGTTTCCCCCAACTCCTTTTGTTATTCCTCAATGGGACTTCATTTTGTTACTTACATTTCTAATGTGCACTCCTTTTGAGACACTTCATAACTGCCTTCTTAGGCTCCTCACCATCAAGACGGCCTTTCTGGTGGCAATTACATCTGCCTGGTGGGTCAGGTGCGGTCATCTCAGCCTCTGTACATCTCTTTATACAAAGATAAACTGGTCTTTCAGACTCGAGTATCCTTCTTGCCGAAGGTAGTCACCCCATTCCACGTAGGCCAGTCCATCACCTTGCCTCCCTTTTACGCCCCGCCTCATCCCAACAAGGAAGAGGAGAGACTCCACTGGCTGGACCCAAAAAGGGCATTGTTGTTCTACCTTGACCACACACGACTGTTCCGGGTGGATGATCAACTCTTCGTGGGTTATGTCTGATCCAAGAAAGGAAAGGCCGTGCAGAAACAAACCATCTCCCAATGGATTGCACTCTGCCTTAAGATCTGCTACGCATTGGCCAAGAAGCAACCCCAGGGCGGCTTACATGCACATTCCACCAAAGCAAAGGCTGGAACCACTGTGTTAACATGCGGAGTTCCGGTCCTGGACATCTGTCAGGCTTCATCGTGGGCTTTGCTGCGCACTTTTATCAAGCACTACTGCCTGAACAGTCAGGTCCACTGGAAAGGGCTCTTTGCCCATTCAGTCCTGCAGGACTTTCTAGTCTAAATCGGGTTCACAGACCTCCTCTTCCGAGGTATTGCTTGGGTGTATGTTCTAAGGTTAGACCGCGTCTGACCTTAACCCAGGCCACCAACCGCCAATAAATGAAGACGTACAACACTGATAAGGACCGCAGTACTAATTTAGATGGCAAAGGTAACAATGGCGATGCTGATGAACCATGTCCTAGTGACCCTAAATGCCACATAAAAATAGGTGAATTTCTGCTTTCATAGCTGTATGACATCCCTCGCTAAAGATGTCATTCCACACTAATCACCCAGTTCTTACATAGGTTCAAGGCAATTTAAAAAACCCAAACAATCAGTTAGTCGCCTACAACTCTCTGGATAGCAAATACAGGGCCCCAATGGGCAACTTAATCTTTGTGTCTGGTAATTGTTATCTTTTTTAATACATGATTTTATTGTTTTCACTGATACACAACTGAAGGCCAATAACAAAGTTGACATTGTTACAACATCAATAGCTATCACTATCTCCATTCCCAATGCCGTAGCAAGTCACCTTCCCATCCCAATACCAAGGAACAGACTATACAATTCATTTCCTTGAATCATGGAATTACCAGTTGGTTCCCCGATACCTCCTCCCCCCAACACTGCCTGCCACATCATCTCACCAATGCAGCAGGTCCTGACAACACCATGCCCTCATTCCCCCCTCTGTTTGCGCACCTTGTGCGCTCATACCTTCAGTCCGGTCCCTCGCATCTGGATCTCCAATGCCCTCCTTGTAATCGGTGTCTTTATTAAGTGGCGGCTAGGCCATATGCTTCCAACTTCAGGAAGCATTCAACCTCACCAGTGGAAAAGGTTTTTTTAAAAGGAAACACAATACTCGGGATAGCACAAAGAAGTCTAGCATGTGTTTTTTGTTTTTTTTTAATAACAAATTTTATTTGGTTATTTTGCAGTATATCGGGCGTTCGCCCTATCATAGCGTGCGTGAACAGAGGGATACGTTTCGCATCGATAACCATTTCCATGATGATAAACATTACCCGCCAAACATGCAGGCAAAACAAAACTTTAAACAGTGTGCAGACAGTGGTCCATCTCCGTGATATCGTACATAATGCAGCAGAGTCTAGATATACTTTACAACAAGACAATAAGACAATCCCATGACATAGCAGGGGGTGATATTTGGCAGGGAGCAGAGGATCCCATCTACAGGTCCTCCTCCGGTAGAGGGGGTAGGTCAATACCGCGATATGTCGCCCATCGTGACCAAATCTTGCGATGCTTCCTGGGGCAACCCCGGGCCTCAAAGACTGCAATCTCGGCACCCATACATGTGTCTATGGCGCTTTTCCATTTGCCTATAGTCGGGGGAGATGACGCCTTCCACCCCTGCGCGATGTCCCGCTTGGCAATAGTGAGGGCGAGGAACAGCAGATGTTGTTTATAGCGGTTCCCCCGATGTCGTCAGAGGAGTGCAATAGGAATAGCCGTGGATCAAGTGGGAGCACCCACCCCAGCACCTCACTGAGACATGACCTAACCCTATTCCAAAAGGGCTGTAGGGCCGTGCAGGCCCATACCTGTATGTAGGAAGGACCCATCCTCTCTGTCACACCGCAAACATACCGGGGACTGGATGACCCCCATTCGCCACAGTCGTACCCTAGTGTAATACACTCTATGTAAGTATTTAAACTGGATGAGCCTGTATCGTGCGGAGACCGCCGCGCCCCTCGGGCTGATTATTGCTTCCGTCCAGTCATCGTCCGTTAAGTCAGGAATGTCTGCCTGCCAGGCTAGTCGAGTTTTGTCGAGAGTGGTGGGAGTGTGGGTCGTCAGTGTTTGGTATATTTGTCTGATTTTGTGTAGTCCAAGGTCCCCCATAAGCAGGCGGCCTTCCAATGGCTGGAATTCGGGAGTACCTCTATATTACGGATCTGGGGGAGAGCGCATGTCGGAGCTGTAGAAATTTAAAAATTGTGACTTATGAAGGTCAAAGTCTGTCTGTAATTGTTGAAATGATTTTAGGACAGTGCCCCTCATTACGTCCCCTAGGCTCGAAATTCCCACCAGGTCCCACCCCGAAACCCACTCAATGCGGTAGCAGTTCTGAGGTATGTACCGTGCCACAGGGGGTTTGATGGGTAAGTTTCCCTTTCCATCCCATCTGTCTGGTCTTAGCCCTCCATAGCTGTATGGCTACCTTACCAGCCGGCGGTAAATGGTCGAGCCGTGTGGAGCTATAGAGCAAGTGGAGCAGCGGGGTTTGTTCCATTGCAGCGTGCTCAATAGCATATGCTGGATCGGTAGGAGAATTTTACCACCATTCGTTAATTACAAGAATGTGAGACGCGGCATAGTATGAGTAGATATCCGCTGCCGCTATCCCCCACAATATGTAGATTGTGTACATGTACGGAGTGCTACGCGAACGGCCCCCCACCCCAGAGGAAATTGTTTTGTATTGCATTCATCTGTGCAAACCAAGCGCGTGGGATAGGATAAGGATAATTTTGGAGGCGGTATAGGATCCGAGGCAAGGAAACCATCTTAAAGATGGCTGAGTGCCCATAGAGGGATAGAGGGAGAGCGGACCAGTCTAGCATGTGTTTAATGCAAAATAGACACTAAGCATTCAAAAATAAAGCAAAACAATTGCTATATCAATGGAGCAGAGCTTCACTCTTCATCAGCTGGAGCATGTAATGCTAAAATCCATATATTTTGTGATCATTTTCTTACAATTTCCTTCAGTACAAGTGAATGGGATCGGGAACATATAACAAAACAGAAACTACTAATGAGCAGGAGCCAAGATCTTTTTGTGGGAAGGAATGTGAGAAGTCCTTGATAGAGGGATACAGTTGACACTAACAGGAGCTGATTCTACTACTTTCTGAAATCCTGGCTTCATTATGCCAACTTCAGAACAAGGCCAAGCCATGCTAGCATGATTCAGTATAAATGTGTAATGTTAACATTGAGTACCAGAACTATAGTTCATTTATAGTGTGTGTAAGTGTGCAGCAATACTACGGCTTTAGTGGTCTTCATGCAGGTACAAAAACAACATAACAATTGATAAAAAAAAATGTAAGCGTGCATGTTAGGGCACCCATGAGCATTGGCATTTTCATAGTAAACACATAAGCATTTTATTCATGAATACAGATACATTCAGTTTCTCGTTTTTCTCTCAGCTTCCAGTCTCATATCACTAAGGACTCTAATTCTCTGTGATGCACACCAACTGACTCAGCCACAGCTGGTCCTGTTAGGGCCACAGAGTCAGTCCGACCATTCAAACTGGGAGCGACAGGGAACTTTTCCACATCATGTACTTGATCACTAGGAAAGGAGACAGACACTTTTTAATGTCTTCCCAACAGATGTTTGAATGCTAACTTTGGCATAGGTACTGCCAGCAGTTCAGGGCAACGTTGGGGACCTGCAAAACCAAATCAAGGCACTCCTGTTTATCCCAGTGCAGCCTTGCAGTTGGACAGTTGGAAGGCACTGAAAGGCTTTAGCAGCTATGGGCATGCAAAAGGTAAGTTTTCTACAGTATCTTTTCTGTTTTCTGTAAGAGTTAGACAAAATTCAACTTTATCATTAAATTGGATTTTGTTTAACTATTAAAAAGAGTCCTTGAAATATTTCTCTAGCTGTTTTCTTTTCAGAAATAACATTTATTAAACCTAATATTGTATCCCAATGCTTCATTGAAAATAGCTTTTGGGTCCTTTTCACTGTAAGGACATGTTTAACATTAAACCTTCACATGTCCTACTTTAAAATGCCATGCACTCCGCCTTTATGGGTAATAAGACCTACGTAAGTGGCCTAAAATCTTGAATATGAAGGTTTAGGCTGCCAAAAGGGGTTATTTTGACAGGCTGAATTTGCAGTTAAAACCTGGCTACTGATGGCAGGCCTGCAATCATGTTTACTGTGTCACTGTAGTGGATGACTCAATGGGTGCTGCAGTCTACTTGTGACATTTAGCTTACAGGCCCTGGGTGCATCTTGGTACCATATACTAGCGATGTATAGGTAAGTTAAATATGCCAATCAAGAGTATACCAATTTTACCCTGTTGAAAGGAGGGACACAAGAACTTTAACGCTGGTTAGCAAGTGGAAAGTGCTCGGTATTTTATATTCATCAAAAATAGGGTTCGGCAAATAAATCGGGGGGACCCTGCAGAAGGAGCAAATTTCCAACAGGGTCCTCATAGGGACTAGACTTGCATGAGCCTTCTATGCCCAGGAGAGGGTGAAAGACATCAAATAGACTATGGATTTATTCCTCAGTCTCTTTCTCAAACCCAGCTTGATGGCAGCCTGGATGTGTGAGAGCCTTCTTGGCCCTTAAGGCATCATACATGATAGTGCCCAATCAGAGTATTCCATGCACTTTCTTTAGGACGCGTTTCAATCCATCTGTCCATGCCCATGTTAATGCACTCATATCTCATACTGTCTTTAAGTTGATGCTTACATGTTTATAATGTACTAATGGACCATTTCTCCCACTACCCAAAGTCTTGTTGGTCGTGAAATCTAGCCCCAGAAGTTTCCCATTTCACTAACAGCAGATTCCTTTGAGTTTGCTTGGGTAATCCTCTTGGGAATCTCACTGTAGTAAGCACTTTATATATCCTTTCCTATAGGACCAAAGACTCCTTGGGATGAATGTTGTGATAGATGGATAGATGGATAGATGGATAGATGGATAGATGGATAGATAGATAGATAGATAGATAGATAGATAGATAGATAGATAGATAGATAGATAGATAGATAGATAGAGGGATAGATAGATCTCTTTTCAAGAGTGACTGGAATCCTTCTCTCCTCTCAACTGCAATCCGGCCATTGTGGAGAATGTCAAAACACTGGGCTTCTTCCTTGACAACTGTCTGGATCTTCAGACACAAACGGTGATGGGCAAAAGTGCACACCACCAGCTAAGCTTGCTCTGGGGCATCAGTCAGTTAATTCCTGAGCAGAACTTGTAATTTGGACCATGTGTTGGTTATTTCCATACTTGATTCTGGGAATTAATTCATTTCTCTCTTTTCTCCCTAAAGTGCATCCTGCACCCCTGAGAGCAGTGCTCCACGTAGCTCCACACTTTGTGACGGGCCACAAGACATTCTACCACGTCTCTCCAATTCTTTGTATCCCGCTATGGTTCCTAATTGAATCAAAAGCCCAATTTAAGTCTAAGTGCATGACTCCTAGAGACCTCCACAATTCCACATGCTCCTACCTGGTTGGAAAACTGGAAATCTATGGCATTCAACAAAAATCAAGAAATGCTGAATCCCTCTTGCTTGAGTCTCTTGCATTGATGCAAGAACACTGTATGTAAGAGGCATTTCCTGGTTGTAGAACAAAGCCTTGGAACTCCCTGCTGGCAGCCCTTGTCACAACCTCTTGTCTGATCACGTTCAAAATCCTCTTATTTGAGAGACACTTTGGTTAAAGTGAAGTTTGTTGCTTCGTGCCTCCTCTGTTAACCTGAACTGTCTATCCAAATGCAAACCTGTTGTTCTTTCTGTTTTCTTTGTGCTTTGTGGTTGTGGTTGTGGTAGTATGCTTGTTAGCCAAGTTCTTCTTTTCCTCTACTGTCTATGTAAGTATAAACTGTTTGCTCCTTTTGTTTTCATGGTGCTATTTGGTTGTTTAATGATGTTTGTTATCAGAACATACATCTTGCTATCCTGTGAAGTGTAATGCTTTTGGGCTCAGCCTGCACTATATAAAATCGTAACGATTGATAGATAGATTTACACACACACACACATATATATATATATATATATATATATATATATGTATAGATAGATAGATAGATATATGACGTTACAACGCAAACAATTACAACGCATGCTTTTACAACGCAGTTTTTACATCACAACTACCATTACATAGCATGATTTTACAACGCATGCCATTACAACACATTTTTTAAAACTACCTCTACAACGCATTCCATTACAACGCATACCATTACAATGCATACCATGACAACGCATAATACTTTTAGGACAACAGTAGGGTAGGTGTTGGATAGTGTAGGGGTAAAAATTACTATTCCCACTCCAGTCAGTGCAACAGTAGGGTAAGTGTTGGATAGTGTAGGGGTAAAAATTACTATTCCCACTCCAGTGAGTGCAACAGTAGGGAAAGTGTTGGATAGTGTAGGGGTAAAAATTACTATTCCCATGTACCCCAAAACCCATACCCACCCTAAAACTAAAAAATCTCCATTACTTACCATATAATGCTTTGTAATGGCATGCGTTGTAATGGCATGCGTTGTAATGGTATGCGTTGTAATGGCATGCGTTGTAGTGACATGCGTTGTAATGGCATGCGTTGTAATGGCATGCGATGTAAAGGCAGTTGCGTTGTAACAGTTGCGTTGTAAAGGTAGTGCGTTGTAATTACTGCGTTGTAATCGATGTTTCCCAGATAGATAGATAGATGTTGAATGCCTTCTCCACTTTTCTAGCTAATAACAGGCCTGATAAGTTCTTTCTTTTGGTCGTTTATGTCATGCAGATGCTCAACATACAGGCAATAATCTGTGCAGACTACTTGGCTCCTCCCCTAAGTGGAAGCTGAACCAGCTGTTAGATTAGGCCCGTTGATGCTTACCAGTGCCCTGTATAAGTTAGCATTCTTTGCACCATTTTCTTCCTTAACTCCATTTTACATGGTGATCGAAACTAATCTTTTGCTATTTCTGAGAAATGCCTTTTGCTGAGTTTCGTTTCTGCAATAAAGAACTGTTAGTGCCAGGGCATAGCTTTCCCACTAGATAAAGCCCTCTCCCACCTGTCTGGCAGTTTGATCGCAGCCCAGGGTGAAACGGCCTTGGACTGTGCTGACTTGTGCAAGATACGAGAACAGAAACCCTTTTTTTGTGTCTTTGACTGCCCAGCTACATCTGCCTGGAAAATTCCACTGTGGGCGTGTTCTTACCGAATCATAAAATGCACATAATGTATCTCTATGCTTGCTGTTTTTAGTTCCCTCTGTAGCACTCTCTCTCGACTGTGCAGACGGGGCCCCGCTCTGAGCATATATGAATAAATAGTTATTGGTATATATTCTCCACTGTCTCCTCGACTCTTCATTTGGTACGGAAGACTGAGAGGTGGTCAGTGGGGACCCGAGTGGCCCTCTGCGGGTCACTTCCCTCACAGCCAGCACTTAACTCCATCTACAAAGATGGGTGCCACACATAAGTAGACCTTTTCATGAACCACCTCAGCGGCAAATGGAAGCGCTGTCCCTCCTGGATGGGCCACGACCTCAATCCTTTAGATGTTGTCTCATGACCTAGTGTTTGGAGAAGTTCCTCAATGCCTCTCTCTACGACTACTCTTATTGGAAATTCATCCTGATATTCAAGGACTACATCTATTCTCATTCATCTTTGTTTATCCAGCATGTGTCGTGTCGCATGGAAAGGCAAGAAGAGACAAGATGAAGGCTCTACATTCCTTCTTTCAATCACTAAGCTTAAGCACAGCATTTAGGGGAAATCACCTTTTTTTCCCATCTTGATGTTTTAGTCTCTGCCAGGAAATTTTCGATCGAATATCAATGTAGACGAAAGTGGCAGAGATTTTGCTGTTCATTTTCTCTGATGAAATTGTAATGTTCTTTCTGACAAAAATGCCGGTGCCAGGCTTCTGAATTAATGCATACAAAATTTAGTTCTTAGCAATAGTAACAAAATGCATACGTTTTTTCCCCCTCATCAAACAAGTTAAAAAGTATATATTTGGTAGGTCGGATGGAATCTCTTTGAAGAGCTGTCTCAAATTTATGCACACGCTTTTCAGGTCCCTGAACTCCTTTTAACTTAAGCTGCTTTCATGGAAGGTGACCTCCCAGTTCACCTTTTTTTTTGTGAGGCATACCAGTTGTAGGGAAGTAGTATCTGCTTCTTATGGTTACCCCCACTTTTTGCTGATGTCACACTGTTTTTGGACTAGTCTGACTGGGATCCTGCTATCCAGGACCCCAGTCTACCTGCTTTCTCCCTTAAATTGATATGTATGTACTTTAGGTACACTGAAGATTGGATACTGGGGTACCCTTATCAGTCCCTAGTATATGGTACACCATGTACCCAGGGCATAGGTACCCCAGAGGCCTCCCATGGGCTGCAGCATGTATTATGCCACCCATGAGAGGCCATTCAAAATGACACGACAGGCCTGCTACAGCAGACTGTGTAAGATGGTGCTTGCACCACTTACTAAGATATAGGTTCACTATATCTATCTAAATCACTACACTTAAAAACCTATCAGTCACCCCTATGGCAGGCCTTATCAATCCTGAAGGCAGGGTGCTGGGTTTTACGTGAGAGGGTACCCCTGCATGAGCAGAGCCCCTCTGCAGCCTTCGGAGACCATTCTCCGGGGTTGTCTGTGATGCAGCCAGACATATAGGTCTAAGTGCATTATAACCTCGCGGTAAATGCTAACTGTAAAACGGCTGCTTAGAAACATGTCGTGTTTGGTGTCAAACACCTTGGAATCATACCTCCACAGCAGTAACTGGTGTGGGAGGTATGATTCCACCCTTCTGAAACCACAACTGTGGGTCAGCGGTCTACCCGGTACCAGCTTTCTCGACCCGGTCAGCGCAAAATGGACGCTGTCAGCCACAGACACGATTCTGCTCTCCTGCTGCTGAACCAAGCTCGAGCAGAGGAAGGCATGACAATAGGCATCCTGTCACAGGGAGGTGTGACCACCTCCCAGACAGGGTTTAGTGTATTGGGGCTGGGTGGGTGCACTCTGAGAGTGCCAGAAACATACATAACATGTGTATTTGTAAAGCGCACGTTCACCCCAGCAACGGGGCATCTTGGCGCTGAATAACAGATGTTTATTGTTACCCAACTCAATGGTACTCATTTTATCAACCTCAAATGGATGAAAGGCTGAGTGGACCGGCCGGGATTCGAACCTGTGACCATGAGGTCAAACACAGGCCCCTGCAGTGGATGCATTAGTCCACTGAGCCACCAGACCCGGCAAAGTCTGCACTGGGGGCACATTTGGTGTCCCTGTGCATAGTCCAGCTCAAACCAGTTCTGGGAGCCATTGGCTCCTGCTCTGGCGCGAAACTGGACAAAGGACATGGGTGTAGCCACTCCTCTGTCCTGCCCCTCCCCTAGGAGGGTCCCTAGGATCTTTCCAACCCCTTCCCATGGGTATAAAGTGGGCTACCTGGCTACAGGACTTTAGATTTTACCTGGACAAGATTCTGCTAAGAAGAAACCAAGTACTTCGACTGCCTGCACGAAACTGGACGACTGAAGAATCTCCCTTGGAGTAAAGGAGTTACTCCCCTGCAGAAGCAGGCACCAAAGACGCATCTGATCGGTTTGCTTCTCCCGAGCTCCTGAGGACTCCGAAGATTTCAGCAACACAGGAGGTGGGTTCCCGAAGGTCCCTGAGGTCGATCTGCCCTCTCAGCGATTCTGAGACCAGTATCCCTTGTGGGGGCAGTGCAACCCAAACCCCTGTGCACCGCGTACATTTGCAATTGCATATCCTTGTTGACGATTCCCGAGCTTGTGCATTGGACTCCGTGTAGTCCTGACCCCGAGCAGTATTTGCACCGAAGATATCCGGCCTCCACTCACCGAATGTCCTGTGGGCTGGTACTTTGCAAACCAGCTTGAGGTCTCCTCGCGATCCCTGGTCCGTTGGCCTGTGGGTCCTGGCGAGGGTCACCTTGTTTGTTCTTGGGCTTTCCTGGTTGCTCCAGATGTGCCCTGACTCCCCATTGCTTGGAGAGTCCCCTGGACCTTGCTGGTCCACACTGTAACCTGTTTCCTCTGACCGCGTCGGTTGCATTTGCCAAGGCTTGTTGGTGCTCCAGCCGGACACCGACCCCTCAGCACTCGACATCCTTCGTGGGACAGCTCACCTCCAGACCCTGGTCGTCCTCGACGTCTCCTGGTCCCCTGGTCTCCTTTAGTATATGGTTCGGTCTCCCCCTGGAGCCCGCTGTGTATTTTGCTACTTACAAATGTTCTATTGATCCACTATTGTGTGCTTTGTGCCCTAGTCTCGGGTAGAGACTAGTAGAGAGTGTTATATTAATAAATACATATTTTTATATAACTACTGTGTGGTTCTCCTTTCATTTAGTCATTCAGGAGGTGATATTCTGGTAAAACAAGCTGCTTTACATTCCTTCAAGATTAAGCCTGAAGGCTGCTCTCCACAGCTACCACTAGGATAGCTTTCTAAAGGTTATCTTTGACCTCATACATCATAAGGGTCGTGTGGACTGGTACAAGGTGCCCACTTTAATTAGTGGACAGCATATACCAGGCCACCTTCTCACATTGGTGTGCAACGGTTGGGATTCAAGCTTGCTATTGTTTTACCAGATAAATCTCATTGAGTGAATAACTGAAAACCACTAAGTATTAGGCACATATAATACATCAAGATTTGAATAAGTAAGTTCTACTGAACTTGGAGTTGGGTAAGCCAAGGGTCTAGCACACCCTTTCTCCAACTAAAGAGAGTTTAGTCTCCACTAGGTTAGGTAGGTGCCTACACCACACAACACTAGTATGTCTTCTAGAGGAGAAGCCAGTGGCTCTCTACCAACTAGATACAATGGCCTCTCATTTCCAGAATTGAGAGCCATGTGTGCTTCTAGGAAGCTGAGAACAGGGAAAACAGCAAACACCCAACGTCTCATTGAGATTTTGCTCTTAGATGACCTCAGGAAAACCCCAGGGTCTGATGAGGTAGATAGAGTGGGTGGGGCAGGGAATGAGGAAAGGCCAGGAAGTGAAACCTTCTTTGACATGGACTCAAACCTTGACCAGGAAAATCAAGAAGATTCCTACCTGGACAACATAGATCTTCCTTTAGGTGGGGGAGAAGGCCCCAGTGGCCCTCTTTTTACTCCACCAGGAAGAGTACAGAGTTTACCTAGGAGATCTAGATCTCCTCTGTAGAATCTCATCACTCAGGAACTTCTTTAGGGACTTCCATATCAAATAAGAGGGAATCCTCTTATGATAGATAGTGCCAACTTCTGGAGCTTGAGGAAATCAAGCTTAGGCTCAAGAAGGAGCAGTTGGCCCTAGACAGGGAATCCCTAGAGCTCCAGAGAGCAACAAAGAGATTGGGACTAGAGTCCCATGGTGGCAGCAACAGTGTCCCTAGGGTAAGGAGTATACTCATGATCATAGGAACCTGAACAAGATAGTCCCTCCCTATCAGAGTAGGGATGACATCCACAAATGGATAACTGCACTAGAGAGGGCCTGTAAGGTACAGAGGGTCCCTCAAGAGCAGTGGGCAGCTAACTTGTGGCTCTCCTTTGCTGACAAAGGAAGATACAAGCTCCTCACTGTTAGAGAAGAGGATGCAGACAATTATTCAGTCCTGAAGAGTGCTCTCATTGATGGGGTTTGGCTTAACCACTGAACAGTATAGAATTAAGTTCAGAGACAACCAGAAGACACAGACTCAGGACTGGGTTGACTTTGTAGATTGTGCTACTAAGGCTCTGGAAGGCTGGTTACTTTGCAGTAAATTGAATGATTTTAAAGGATTGTACAATTTAATTATGAGGGAGCAGATCCTTAATAATTGCCAAAACCAGTTGTTTCATCAGTACTTGGTTGATTCTGATCTGACCTCTCCCCAAGAATTGGGAAAGAAGGCAGACAAATGGGTCAGAACCAGGGTGAAGCAGAACTCAGAATCAAGGTGGTGACCAAAAGAAGCAAGATGCTAAAACTTCAGATAAGGGTGGGGAAAAGGGTAAAGACCAGAAGTCTTCACAAGGGCCCCAAAAACCTGCATCTGGAGGGGAGTCACAATCTAACAAGGGAAAAGGCAAAAAGAAACCTTGGTGTCATATCTGTAGAGAGAAGACACATTGGACAAAGGATGCCAATTGTCGAAGGGCCAAGGAATCTACTCCATCTCAGGCTGTTTTGGTCTGTGATGGAGGCATGGATATTGCCTCCTTATTTGTCAGTCCCAGTAATCTGGGCAAATACAGGCAACTGCGTTTAATTAATGGTAAGGAGGCCATGGCATACAGGGACACTGGTGCAAGTGTCACAATGGTGACAAAAGATCTTGTGGCCCCTGAACAGCTCATACTTGGTGAGATGTACCAAGTGACCAATGCAAGCAATATCAGGACAGACCATTCCTTGGCAGTTGTGAATTTCAACTGGGGAGGGGTTACTGGCCCTAAGAAGGTTGTGGTTAGCTCAGACCTCCCTGTAGAATGCTTGTTGGGCAATGATTTGGAGACTTCAGCTTGGGCTGAAGTGGAACTCAGGACACATGCAGAAATGTTGGGCATCCCTGCAGATGTGTTTGCCATAACTAGGTCACAGGCAAAAATGTCTTCCACTGAACAGGCCCTGGAGCCTGAAAAGATGGACCAGGTGCCCTCCAAGAGAAGGAGCAGAAGGGGTAAGGCAGTGTCTTCCCCCCTGCCTCAGAGTGAGGATCAGTCTCCTGAGGGAGATGATTTCAGCCCCTGTGAAGGAACTGTCTCAGAGGAACTTGAACCTGACCAGGTTGAGTTCTTGGGGACAGGGGCCCTTCCAGGGCAGATCTGAGCCAGGAGCAGCTGAGCTGCCCCTCTCTTGAACCCCTCAGACAGCAAGCTGCTGCTGGGAGTGCCAGTGGGTCCCACAGGATCTACTGGGAAGATGGACTTCTGTATTCAGAGGGTAGAGACCCCAAGCCTGGTGCTACCAGGAGGTTGGTTATACCTCTGAAGTTTAGAGGCTTTCTATTAACACTGGCACATGACATCCCATTAGCAGGACACTTAGGCCAAAGTAAGACCTGGGACAGGCTTGTCCCTCACTTTCACTGGCCTCACATGTCAGAGGACACAAAGGAGTTTTGTCGCTCCTGTATCACTTGCCAAGCCAGTGGTAAGGCAGGTGGTACTACAAAGGCCCCCCTGATACCACTACCTGTGGTGGGGGTCCCCTTTGAGAGGGTTGGGATTGACATTGTTGGTCCCATGGATCCTCCAACTGCATCTGGGCACAGATTCATACTAGTGGTGGTGGACCATGCCACTAGGTATCCAGAGGCAATACCCCTTAGGACTACCACAGCTCCTGCTCTGGCTAGAGCCCTCCTGGGAATCTTTTCCAGAGTGGGTTTCCCTAAGGAGGTACTATCAGACAGAGTTGCAAACTTTATGTCTGGTTATCTTACTGCTATGTGGAAGGAGTGTGGAGTGAATTACAAATTCACCACACCCTATCACCCACAATACAATGGGTTAGTTGAGAGATTCAACAAAACCCTCAAGGGCATGATAAAAGGTCTCCCTGACAAGCTTAGGCGTAGATGGGATATCCTTTTGCCCTGCCTTCTCTTTGCCTACAGAGAGGTTCCTCAGAAGGGGATTGGCTACAGCCCTTTTGAACTTCTGTTTGGACATCCAGTTAGGGGTCCCTTATGTTTGGTTAAGGAGGGATGGGAGTTACCTCTCAAACCACCTAAACAGGACATAGTGGACTATGTACTTGGTCTCCGCTCCAGGATGGCTGAGTACATGAAGAAGGCATCCAAAAACCTTGAGGCTAGCCAGGAATTGCAGAAAGCCTGGCATGACCAAAAGGCTGTTTTGACTGTGTATCAGCCAGGACAGAAGGTATGGGTGTTGGAGCCTGTGGCCCCAGCAGCTCTCCAGACAAGTGGAGTGGCCCCCATACCATTCTTGAGCAAAAGGGAGAGGTAACCTACCTGGTGGACCTTGGAACTCCCAGGAGCCCCCACAGGGTACTCCATGTGAACAGGCTCAAGCCATATGTGGACAGGGCAGACATGGGCTTGCTCATGGCTACTGATGAGGGACAGGAGGAAGAGAGTGACCCACTCCCTGACCTCCTCTCACAGAACCCTGATGATGGTTCAGTTGATGGTGTAGCCTTGGCAGGCAGCCTCACTGAACAGCAACAGACTGATTGTAGGAAGGTCCTCAATCAGTACAGACACATGTCTTCACTAACTCCAAGTCAGACTACCTGGTGTACACATGAGGTGGACACAGGTGACAGTCTGCCTGTTAAAAATAAGATTTACAGGCAACCTGATCATGTCAGGGACTGTATCAGGACTGAAGTCCAGAAGATGTTGGAACTGGGAGTGATTGAGCCCTCAGATAACCCTTTGGCTAGTCCAGTAGTCTTGGTACCAAAACCTCACACCCAGGGTGGTAAGAGAGAGATGAGGTTCTGTGTTGACTACAGGGGACTCAATGCAGTCACTAGGACTGATGCTCATCCAATTCCAAGGGCAGATGAACTGATTGATACTTTGGCCTCAGCCAAGTTCTTAAGTACATTTGACCTGACAGCTGGTTACTGGCAAATCAGATTAGCTGCGGATGCTAAACCAAAACCAGCATTTTCAACCCCTAGTGGGCACTACCAATTTGTGGTGATGCCTTTTGGCTTGAAGAATGCACCTGCCACATTTCAAAGGCTGGTGAATAAAGTTCTCACAGGTCTGGAAGCCTATCGTGCAGCTTATCCAGATGATATTGCTGTCTTTAGCTCCACTTGGGAGGATAACCTGGTCCAACTGAGAAATGTTTTGGAGGCCCTGAAAAAGGCAGGCCTCACTATCAAGGCCACCAAGTGCCAGATAGGGCAGAGTAACGTTGTATACCTGGGCCACCTAGTGGGTGGAGGCCAGGTTCAACCATTGCAGAGCAAAATCCAAACCATCATGGATTGAGTTTCTCCAACTACCCAGACTCAGGTCAGAGCTTTCTTGGGCCTGACTGGATACTACAGGAGGTTTGTCAAAGGATATGGCTCCATAGTGACCCCTTTGAATGACTTAACTTCCAACAGAATGCCTAAGAAAGTTCAGTGGACAGTTAGCTGTCAAAAGGCATTTGATGACCTGAAGCAGGCCATGTTCACTGCTCCCATTCTGCAAAGTCCTGATTATTCCAAACAATTCATTGTTCAAACAGATGCATCTGAATTGGGGGTAGGGGCTGTGTTATCACAATTGAATGAAGAGGGTCAGGATCAGCCAGTAGCTTTCATAAGCAGAAGGCTGAACCCAGAGAGAAACGCTGGTCAGCTATTGAGAGGGAAGCCTTTGCTGTGGTTTGGGCTCCGAAGAAGTTGAGGCCATATCTGTTTGGCACTCACTTCATTGTTCAGACAGACCATAAGCCCCTCTTATGGCTAAAACAGATGAAGGGTGAAAAGCCCAAACTGTTGAGGTGGTCCATTTCCCTACAGGGGATGGACTATACAGTGGAACATAGACCTGGGAGTAACCATGCCAATGCAGATGGACTCTCCAGATATTTCCACTTAGAACATGAAGACTCAACTGGTCAAGGTTAGTTTAATGTCCTTGCGTTTGGGGGGGGTTGTGTAGGAAAGTAGTATCTGCTTCTTATGGTTACCCCCACTTTTTGCTGATGTCACACTGTTTTTGGACTAGTCTGACTGGGATCCTGCTATCCATGACCCCAGTCTACCTGCTTTCTCCCTTAAATTGATATGTATGTACTTTAGGTACACTCCAGATTGGATACTGGGGTACCCTTATCAGTCCCTAGTATATGGTACACCATGTACCCAGGGCATAGGTACCCCAGAGGCCTCCCATGGGCTGCAGCATGTATTATGCCACCCATGAGAGGCCATTCAAAATGACACGACAGGCCTGCTACAGCAGACTGTGTAAGATGGTGCTTGCACCACTTACTAACATATATGTTCACTATATCTATCTAAATCACTACACTTAAAAACCTATCAGTCACCCCTATGGCAGGCCTTATTAATCCTGAAGGCAGGGTGCTGGGTTTTACGTGAGCGGGTGCCCCTGCAAGAGCAGAGCCCCTCTGCAGCCTTCGGAGACCATTCTCCGGGGTTGTCTGTGATGCAGCCAGACATATAGGTCTAAGTGCATTATAACCTCGCTGTAAATGCTAACTTTAAAACGGCTGCTTAGAAACATAACTGGTGTGGGAGGTATGATTCCACCCTTCTGAAACCACTACTGTGGGTCACCTGTCTAGCCGGTACCAGCTTTCTCGACCCGGGCAGCACAAAATGGACGCTGCCAGCCACAGACACGATTCTGCTCTCCTGCTGCTGAGCCAAGCTCGAGCAGAGGAAGGCATGAAAATAGGCATCCTGTCAGAGGGAGGTGTGACCACCTCCCAGACAGGGTTTAGTGTATTGAGGCTGGGTGTGCACTCTGAGAGTGCCAGAAAGTCTGCACTGGAGGCACATTTGGTGTCCCTGTACATAGTCCAGCTCAAACCAGTTCTGGGAGCCATTGGCTCCTGCTCTGGCGCGAAACTGGACAAAGGACATGGGTGTAGCCACCCCTCTGTCCTGCCCCTCCCCTAGGAGGGTCCCTAGAATCTTTCCAACCCCTTCCCATGGGTATAGAGTGGGCTACCTGGCTACAGGACTTTAGATTTTACCTGGACAAGATTCTGCTAAGAAGAAACCAAGTACTTCGACTGCCTGCACGACGCTGGACGCCTGAAGAATCTCCCTTGGAGTAAAGGAGTTACTCCCCTGCAGAAGCAGGCACCAAAGACGCATCTGACCAGTTTGCTTCTCCCAAGCTCCTGAGGACTCCGAAGATTTCAGCAACACAGGAGGTGGGTTCCCGAAGGTCCCTGAGGTCGATCTGCCCTCTCAGCGATTCTGAGACCAGTATCCCTCGTGGGGGCCGTGCAACCCGAACCCCTGTGCACCGTGTACATTTGCAATTGCATATGCTTGTTGACGATTCCCAAGCTTGTGCATTAGACTCCGTGTAGTCCTGACCCCGAGCAGTATTTGCACCGAAGATATCCGGCCTCCACTCACCGAGTGTCCTGTGGGCTGGTACTTTGCAAACCAGCTTGAGGTCTCCTCGCGATCCCTGGTCGGTTGGCCTGTGGGTCCTGGCGAGGGTCACCTTGTTTGTTCTTGGGCTTTCCTGGTTGCTCCAGACGTGCCCTGACTCCCCATTGCTTGGAGAGTCCCCTGGACCTTGCTGGTCAACACCGTAACCTGTTTCCTCTGACCGCGTGGGTTGCATTTGCCAAGGCTTGTTGGTGCTCCAGCCGGACACCGACCCCTCAGCACTCGACATCCTTCGTGGGACAGCTCATCTCCGGACCCTGGTCTTCCTCGACGTCTCCTGGTCCCCGTGGCTGCAGAGTCAAGCAACACTTCTTCGCACCTGAAGCACTCGACATCGGTGGGCATTCGACTACTGAGCCCCTGGTCACCTGAAGTGACCCAGACTCTGTTCCCTCTGCTTTCAGGTTCCTCTCACCTCGAATCCAGGCTTGGATTCCACCGGACCCTCTTCGCCTTCCTGGTAGCAGTACTTCTTTGCACTCCTCCATTGAAAATGACCAATGTTTCCGACACCACTTGACCCCTATGCACCTGGCTCCTCTGGGATAGGTAACACGGGTACCTCGGTACTCACTGGTGGGTTGTCCTTAGAACCTCCTATGTTCCAAAGGGTTTGCTCGAAGTCCTCGTAGAAGTGTCCTTAAACTGTAACTTTGCAACCGCGACTTTCCCATAGAGTTGTACGGAGCACACAGTCGCGTTTCCTCACTGCACCCGTCCTCCGTGGGCTCCCTGTGTCACTCCTCTGGGTGGCTCCTTGGGGTCCCAGCGATTCTACGTGCTCTAGGCACTGTGTCTAGGCAAGTCGTGATTGTTATACCATATTTTTTGTATATGGTTCGGTCTCCCCCTGGAGCCCGCTGTGTATTTTGCTACTTACGAATGTTCTATTGATCCAGTATTGTGTGATTTGTGCCCTAGTCTCGGGTAGAGACTAGTAGAGAGTGTTATATTAATAAATACATATTTTTATATAACTACTGTGTGGTTCTCCTTTCATTTAGTCATGCAGGAGGTGATATTCTGGTAAAACAAGCTGCTTTACATTCCTTCAAGATTAAGCCTGAAGGCTGCTCTCCACAGCTACCACTAGGATAGCTTTCTAAAGGCCTCATACATTGTTATGTGCTGGATTGAGGCCCTAACATAGGTGCGCTGTTTCAGAGGCTCAAATCCTTCGTGCCACAGAGACAGGCAGGACCTTTCACCTACATTGGCCCTCCCTTTACAAATAACGAGCAACAGAGTCTGTCCCTTATCTGACGTGTGCTCTGGGTGCAGAAGACGGTCCATCCTAAATACGTCATATCCATGTCCAACAGTGACTAACCTATGTCACAACGAGTTCTTAGACAAAGACCCTTCGCTCTTGGGATTTTCCCTAGCACAGGATTATTGATTTCTCCAAGGACTCATTAAATATGCATGAACCACTATTTCCTAAGGGTTCATTCCTGACGTCTTCCTCTGACCGACTGTACGTCAATACTAACATTCCAAGGCATCTATCAGGTATAAATATACCTCCCTTTGCCCAAGCAAACTAGAGAGGACCGAGACTTTCCATGCCGACACTCTGACGTGAGACGCTGCAACCTGCATCATGCCACAGCTCCAGCTGGCAGAGGTCCATCCACCCATCCTGGGGTGTCCAGCTCAACACCAGGATGAAGTCCCACTAAGGTAATGGGGTTAGACTAAATCCTAGGGGATTCTTGGCTCTCTAAGACCTACACACATGCTAGGTACACTTAGGTACATCTAGTTAGGCATCATAGGGGTATAGGCTTTATCTTAATGCATTCTGCATTTCATGTATGTGTTCATTACTATTGCACAATGGTAAAACTGTACCATGCATTTTTATTTAACTGCACTGCTGGCCATATTTCTCTGCTACTGTCCAACAGTTGTCGCAGCACATATAACCAGTACTAGAACAACAACTGTGCAATAAATTTTATTATAAACACACCCGTCTGTTTCTTCTATGTACTTCTCTGAGATGAGTGACTGAATGAAAAGTAGTATATTGTTTCCACGATCCTGAGGGATCAGGGTTTTATGTTATGTGGTTGCCAGAAACTATTCCCTTCTTGTCTTCAAGAGGAATAGTTTCTGTGCCAGTAGCTCCTCTGAGCTAGCTGGCACAGGTAATTAAGTTTAATCTAATCGATAGGGACATACCGACCTTAGTCCTATGTAAAACCTATAGGTTATATTATTCCAATGCGCAGAGCCTATTAGGGAAATAGGAACTACACTACATGATGCCCAAACGTGAATTTGGCACTTATTTAACAGTAGAATCTGAGTAGTTCAGTCATGCTTATTCTCAGAGACCCCTACTCACAAAACGCCAGAGACGTCTGGAGTGGGTAGGCACAAAATTCCGCCATAGCTGAGTAGGCAATCTTCCTATGTATTGGCTGTAGGTTAAGCAAGCTTGAAGGAAAAAGTTCCCGAACAATTGTGCCTTTTAAAACCTTATCTTAAAACCCTTTTTTAGGACATTTTGTTTTCACAACACAATGTCTGTCGAGGCAGCTGCTCCTGTCACTGGGACACAGGTCTCAAACGACGAAGAGGAAGCAAATGCAATACATTTTGCACCCAAAATCAGGCATACACTCACACAAAAACCCCTCAGACATGGTTTAACAGATCAAGAGGGTACAGTGATATTAATAGAGGCACACAAAGATTATCAAACAGATGTGTTCTATTCTTGGGTTACATTCCCATCAGTAAATGCAACAACTCAGACTTTTCATTCTTACTTACATGAAAAAGTCCCAGCGGTCTACACTCCGTTCGAGGAGATTAAGATTCCGCACACAGACCAGGACCAGGACCACAATTTCTGGTTTAATGACGCCCTACAACAAATAAATAAAACCAGGTTCGGTCCACTAGGTAGACCAGGAGCTACATGGCCGACATTAGCCGGCTACACACCACATCCTGACATTGATATAATGCCACAAGATGCACTGCTCTTACAACACAAAGAGTTGGTAAAACTCTTACAGAGCCATGACGCAACTCGTCATGAGGACACTTGGTGTCCAGCCCACAGTAGCTACAAATAACACAGCTCCAACACAGAGCACCGCTACTAAAATCACTCCACAAACATTACACACAGTAATGGGCAAACTGCCCACAAAATGTGAACAGATTCCTTTCTGGGTAGCTCAGAAAATTATCCAGTTAGAAGCAGTATTTCCAAATACCACACCATTTGAAAGCATATAATGCTAACACTCTGCTTGCCCATGGGAATCACACCACAGTTAGAGGACTACACCACTTGGGGTACAGTCTTTGCTGCCATATATACCAGGACTCATGGTATTCCTTCCTTAGCAGTAATTCCAGATGTCTTACGACAGATACAGGACAAGTATGGAGCTGAACCAGCTCTGACCTTAGGTATGAAATTACTAGGTAATTACGACCAAGTATCAAAAATAATACTAGCTAACATTAAAGGGGAAGCAGCTTCAGTGGCGATCCGCCAAACACCTAAGAGAGGTCAGTCTTATAGACCAACCACAAGAACTTCCCAAAATAATTGAAACTGCATATGCAGAACTGGGAAGGGACAGTTTGGGTGGGAAAGCTTTTAAAACCACAGCTAATGGGCAGTCCTGAGAAGGACAATTCTAAGCAGACACCTACTTCTTCTAAAAAGAAGTGGGATAATAATAAAAAACAAAATTTTTCAAAAAAGATTCTCAGTCCCGAGGTAGGTCTCCTCAACAGGAGCCCTCTGCAAAGAGGTATAACTTTAGGAATAGGAATAATATTAGGAAACCTGACGGGTATCAGGATACTGATACACATTCCTCTCGACAAACAACACAGGGAGAGAAGGAAAGTCAGCACACAAAGAAGAGCGCAAGCAGTCCAGGGACAAGCACGCTCAGGACTCTTCTAAAACAGAAGACAAGCCACAATCCAAACCTCAATTTAAAAAGAAGAAAGTTGCAGGTCTCAAAGTTAGACATGCACAGAATCCTAAGGACTCAACTTCTGAACGGGGAATGGGCTCAGACAATGCTAGACAGAGCGGCAGAAGTAACAATAGCTAGCCAGAACCTGAAGGAATTTCTGGACAGCAAAATTGAATGATTACATCACGGTGGAAACACCAGACAAAAGTGTGAGCGTCCCACACAAGTTATATGAAATAACACTCCGCATGGAGGAGGACAAACACAGGAAAGTAAAAGGTCTGTTTGCGAAGAACCTATCGTCTGGTTTTGACATACTGTTAGCAGAACAAGATTAGCCGCCAGCATTCGTCAGGGAGCGCCCAAAGAGAGAAAGTATATTTTCCCTGCATTTTCCAACCATGTTCCAGTTCACCTTAAACATACATATGCACGGGAGTGGGCAGTAGCCCAAGCTCCAGCATTGTATAAAAATCACGCTGGATGGGATGATGCCTCAACCCACCATGTGATCCCATTAATTGTTTCACCACATGCTCAAAGACAATATTGTATTAAGCAAGAAGCTAAAAACACAGGTCAGGGAGATCTTAGATCAACTTGTATACCAGGAGATCATTAAAAAATGCACTTCACAAAAGAACAATCCCTTGTTTCACTTATCAAAACATGATAATACATTTCGTCTAGTTTTCATTTACACTTGAACACTTGCACAAAGACATATGCTGTCCAACATGCAGATAGTGCCGCATTAATGAATAACATTATGCGGGAAAAAATACAAAACGACACTTGTTGTCTCAAATGGATTTTTCTGTCAAACTATAGCACCTGAAAACAGGTACCTAACAGCATTTAGTATATTAGAGTCCCAGCGACAATTTTTTGTCATCTCCCCGTGGGTATAAGAACAGCTCAGGGGTATTTTCTGAAAGAGTTACTGAATGGTTAAAGCACTTTGATGAAGAAGCGTTGTCCTATTTGGATGATATTTATCTAACGGACAACCTATTGGGGAAACACTTGACCAGGCTGAGCACCATTATTATGGGATTCGCCTCTGGGGGCTACAAATTTATTTTGAGAAATCAAAAATTGCCCACCTCTGTGTCCTATTTTTGGGATACTAGTTTTCAAGTGAAGGAAAAAGCCTGGCAGCTAACTTTTTAGAAAAGTGTGCGCTGCTCCAGCCTCCAAAGACATTAAAACAACTTCCAATCAGTACTGGGATTCCTAGATTTTGGCAGAACATACATTTTGGATTTCGCAGAGAGAGTAAAACCTTTCTACGACCTTTTTCAAACCTGACTTTTCAGTCAAACACTGGACACAAGAACACACCATTATTCTTTGTTCACTCCAGGAAGATATTATTGCCTCCAAACACATACACACACGTGTAAACTTGCACCACTTGGTACTCAGTATCATTTTGGGTCAATGCGGGTACACTCATTAAAGCTTTAATGAAGGTGAAACTGTACCAATCGCATACAAATCTCATCTGTACACAAACACAGAAATGAGTTTTAATTCAACAGGAAAAAATTCTGACAACCATTCAGACTGCTGTAGCAAAAGAAAGAGCACTGGCTCATGGGATGATGTATTATTGTCGTCACCCCGGTACCGGGGCTAGCATTCCTAATGCCAAAGCCTTACATCCAGAAGGGATACAAAGGGCTAATTCTTTTGCTGCATCAGACTTTGAATCCAGATTTGATCCAAGTTTAAAAAAACAGGCATTCCTGCAATATGAGAAAGAACATCATCTACCAAATGAAATCTTGCCTCTAGACCAGTATGAATTTTTTTTAATTTACACTGATGGGTCTGCCCCACCGGCCGCCTTTGTTAAAGAACAGATGCTGGATGGCAAGTTCCGTCCTCATCGCACCAAAAAACTACCTCTAGGTAATAGCACGGCTCGGTTGGCAGCTTTAAAAGCCCTGATACTTGCACTTGTAAACACGGATCGCGAATTCCCCACACTTATAGTGTGCGATTCCTTTACTGTGTGCAATCATGTAATAAATATTTACACCATTGGGAACAAAATGGGTTTAAAGATGAAAAAGGTGGCATAATTAAACACAAAAATTATGGGAACAGGTAGTGGAGTTGAAAAATACGACCTACCAAACAAAAACTCACGTGATTAACACACTGAGTCATCAACGTGATGGCGTGCACGTTGCAGGGAATTCATTGGCTGTAGAAGCCACACAGGGGGCTGTTCACATAGCTTCCGTAGCTGCGCACACTCGTTCAACAACGAGAATAGACGGTTAGAATATGGTGGCTGTAATTGCTTCACGCAAAGGCAGCACAGCAGTGCCTAAGAAATTTCCACTGATATACTCCTACAAGTTAGGTGCAAACAAAATTCCATATGCTCAGATTCCTGGAGTGGGGGATAGAGTATTTCCAAATATGGATAGTAGGCAGGAATTAATCATTTAAAGCACACAAGGGCTTGGGCTCCGCACATTCAGGGGTAATAGCTACTATTTCTTCATTGCAAACAGTGCTATTGGTGGCCAGGGTTCAGAAGTCAGACTATTGGCTTTGTCTTGTACTGCAAAATCTGCAAACAAATGCCAGGCTACACCATCACAAGACCCGCGCAGGTCCCATTGCTAGACAGCATCAGACTGTCCACTTGATCGTGTCATTTAACAGGACCACTGTGGCCCCTCAAATTTTGAGGTGGCTTAAAAATATATCTTGGTGGCAGTGGATCCGTGCTCAAGTTTCCTATAGGTATGGCCTTAGCGCTCGGCTGACGCTCAAAACTGTTATAAAAAGATTTGCGAGTCCATAACAGGAGATACGCAATCAACGTTACACCCTGACTGTGGCTCCACGCTTAGCTCTCGGGCTGACAAAGAGGCCATGGAAGGGATGGACGTATTATTGCGGTACTCCTCTCCAACGCCATCCTGAGGGAATTTAGGTAGAGGAGAGGAAGGACTGGGGCATAGAACAATCCTTAACAGCTAGGGTATTAGGCGGGGCGCTATTGAGGTCAAACACTTATATGGATTCAGGGGGCAATACACACCCAGCCAAGAAGCTCTCTAGGAGGTCTGACTCCATTTACGAATGTGGGAACCTGATCATAAATGTGAAGTCACAGTGGCGGATGAAAACCATTCTGTATCTATGATCGTTTGGCTGTTTTACAGGAACTAAAGGAAACAAAGAAACAAACAAAGATTCTGTCAAAGTGAAACAGGCCGCCACTGGGAAGTCGCGGTAATCACGGCAAGACCTGTCTGAATCCCAAAAGTCGGGGATCTGGGCAGAGCGAGATAAAGATCGCGGACACAAAGGAATTTGGCCCCTCATACAGGAAAACCTGTGCCATTCCTTGAAGTGAAAGGAACAAGAACTGTACTTTTGCCGCATCTTGCCGTGAAAAAGGAAAACAGATTCATTTCAAATGAAAGAATCAACCAAAAACTATGTGGCCAATACTGAGCAGTAGGCCTCGTGAACTCCACAGTAGTAGACGTCCCTCTCACTACTATTCAAGAACTTCAAACTGAAAAGCTCATCACGTTTGAGAAATCAAATCCATGGAGTGGGGGACTATGCAACAATGCAATGGAATTAGTTCTCCTTGAACCAACCTTTCAAATTCAAAATAAAAGTCAAGACAACACTCAAGTTGCAATTTGGCCAAAAACAAATGTGTACACCAAAGTTTTTCAACAAAAGCATCAAATATTAAAAGCTTCAACGTTTTTCAAGAACAACATCAAATAATAAATGCTTCAACGTTTTTCAACAAAAGCAACAACTAATAAATGCTTCAATGTTTTTCAACAAAAACATAAAATATTAACTTCACCATCTGAAAAATTTTCAGCAAAGAAATCAACTATTAATTTCAACATTTCAAACGTTTTTCAACAAAAACAGCAGAAATAACTTCAACTAAACACGATGCAATTTCAACAATTGATCATACAGCTACTGGCTATTTCATTAACTGTGATACGTTTTCCATGGCTCCACGTGAACAGGAAACGAAGCCTGCCAAAAACAAACAATGAACATACAAGTACAATCTTTTGAACCTTTTCTTTTTCCAAAAAGATACAGACCTGGCTTCACCATGGGTAGAACTATGGAGTATTTCTGGGTTCATCTTTTTCTGTTCTAGCTTTGCTTAGAGCTAGCTTTTAGTATGACTTTTAGTGGACACTTTCTACAACACAGGATCAACATAAAACTGAAGCCACGTCCATTTTCAATTCAAATGCAAAAGAGACTTATAAATGTATTCGGCCTGAACAAGCCTTTGTATTCTAAATGATGTATTTAATCATCCGGTTTTTAATTCTGATTAATGTATTTTGAACTTTTATTCATTTTATCATTCATTCAGTGATGTCATTACCTGCAGTACATTTTTCTGAAAATTGGGTTACTGATACAGTGAATAATATGTTGTCTGTTTTAGGAATAATTGCTACATTTTCAGATCATGAAATGTTAGAGATTTATTCTTATTGTGACGCTTTATACCTGTTACCTTCATTAAGGTTATCAACTCCTACACAATTGTAATGCATCTAGAAATGTGGTTGTTTAAACACCAGTAGGAACGTTGCCAAACACCACCAAACACCAAGGCACGGGGTGGAATAGTTGACATACATCAGCAGGGGCAACATTAGATGCCATTTACAAAACAACAGGACAGACCCAGTTAGGAAAGTACGGATGGTTTGGCCCTTTGACACAAATACCTGTCACAAAAATGATTCCTGAACATCACCAAGGGACTCAGTATATATAAGCCAGACCTACGTTATGTACAGATAACATCCAGAGGTAGTGAAATCCTACAAGTGTAGGGAAGTTGCCCCTTTTTGGCTATAAGCCCCAACACGGACAGTAGTGAAACAAAAGTTTCCTTTATAAAGTTCAAATGCTTTGAGCAATCTGAAAACCATGCTTGTGCAGCACTTTTATTTTTCGTTTCACATCAGCTAAAGAAATATTTTTTCTTTTTTGCAAAATAGCACTCTTAAATACAGACTGCCCCTCTTTCCTTCTTGATAAATTTTATCTTTCACACACAAGCAGTGTGATACACCTTGGTAATACCTCACGAACGTGAACTATGCTTTTCATGGTTTCTAATATTTAAAAGACCAGTCTGAAAAGACTGCAACTGCAACATACCTGTTCTCTGATGCCCTTTTTTTGCAGTGAAGAATGCGTGGTCATCATCTGTCTGATACTTCCAAAGGAAACGCCAGCGGCATTTACCACCAGGCTGGAACTGCTGAAGTCCCATGCTTGGCTGTGTCCCAAGCGTATTCCCATCAAACCCAAGCATTCCTTGCAAATCCAAGGTATCGATTACAGCACCGGCTGCCTCAGAACCAGCAACTGGCAGCACTGCTCATTCTGTGCTCTGATTCTGCGAGGTATTACAAGGGTCCGTCCCCTGCAGTAACTATCAACAGAAATGTTATGTCTCTCAGCCACTTGTTATCTCGATTTTGCTAAAACATGTCCTGAAACACATTTTTTCTCTTATTGTTTCAACTCTGACCGAGTGCTTGGAGCATTCCCTCTAAAATGACCTTTCTCTTTCTTTTTTTCTTCTTCTAAAGAAAGCATGGTCTTCTGAACAGCTTGTAAGAGTTTTCAATTTTATAAACAGGAACTTTTATAAGTAACTACTGACTCTAAGAGAGTATTTTTAATGACACTATAGATTTTTCCTGTCTCCACAGAGTCTATAGTAATTGTACATATTTTAACAGCTGCTATTTTTTCAGCTCATAAACAACACTCTCATGCAACTACCTGCCAATCATATGCTAATGCCTATTTTAGTCACGTAGTTTGCTTTTAATGGGTTATTCACGATTGTCCATAGATAGGAGTGGGTGTTATGTGCTGGATTGAGGCCCTAACATAGGTGCGCTGTTTCAGAGGCTCAAATCCTTCGTGCCACAGAGACAGGCAGGACCTTTCACCTACATTGGCCCTCCCTTTACAAATAACGAGCAACAGAGTCTGTCCCTTATCTGACGTGTGCTCTGGGTGCAGAAGACGGTCCATCCTAAATACGTCATATCCATGTCCAACAGTGACTAACCTATGTCACAACGAGTTCTTAGACAAAGACCCTTCGCTCTTGGGATTTTCCCTAGCACAGGATTATTGATTTCTCCAAGGACTCATTAAATATGCATGAACCACTATTTCCTAAGGGTTCATTCCTGACGTCTTCCTCTGACCGACTGTACGTCAATACTAACATTCCAAGGCATCTATCAGGTATAAATATACCTCCCTTTGTTATGCTATGTTATTTTGTTCTTGTATAGCGCATGTATACCGACAGGTCTCTTAGCGCTTCAGAAGAAAAGAAACAGCATCAGGGCGGGGTAGTCTCCATGGTACTAAGAAGAATTAGGTCATGTCTAGAGCTTCCCTGAAAAGAATGGTTTTAAGCTGTTTCCGGAAGGGGAGCAGACCATGCTCTTTACGGTGGGTGTCGGGCAGCCGGTTCCAGAGTTGTGGCAGAAGGACCGAGAAGGCTCGTCCTCCTTTGGAAGCAAAGTTACCCCGCGGGCAGACCATCTGGGCGGCTTCTGCTGAGCGGAGCGCCCGCCCAGGCACGTATTTAATTAGGCGTTCCCTTATGTACCCTGGGGCGTGTCCATAAAAGGCTTTATGGGCAATACAGAGTCCCTTGAACTTCGCTCTTTGCCTAACCGGCAGCCAGTGCAGTTTGCGCAGCAAGGGAGTGGCATGAGTTCTTCTGGGCAACCTGAAAATCAGCCTGGCAGCGTCATTCTGTACTACCTGTAGCCTATTCATAAGTTTCTGGGGAGCCCGACATAGAGCGCATTGCCATAGTCGAGTCGCGAGACGATAGTTGCTAATACAATAGTTTTCAGAGATGAAACTGAGAGCAGTGGAACCAGCTTCCTCAGCTGTCTTAGAAGACCAGTGCATGTGCCCACCACCGAGTTGACTTGATTAGTCATGGAGAGCTCGGAGTCGATCTTAATTCCCAAGCTTTTTACAACTGGTGATGGGCTGGGACAGGCCCCCAGCTCTTGGGGCCAAAACAAGCCGCTCCATGGGTTATTTTTTGCCGGAATTGCTAGGACTTCGGTTTTATCTGGATTAATTTTTAGGGAGTTTGCAGTCATCCAGTTTATTGTGAACCTGAGGATGTTCTGGGCAGACTCTTGGGCGTGGACCGAATTATCGATCTTCAGGATAAGCTAGGTATCATCCGCGTAATTGAAGACCCGGCATTCCATATTGGTTAGTGCGGCCACCAGGGGCTGCAGGTATATGTTGAAAAGGAGCGGGGACCGTGCGGAGCCCTGGGGGACCCCGCAAGAGATGTTACCCTTTTCCGATACCTGATCGCCGAGTTGGACCCTCTGCGAACGTCCTGATAGGAAGGATTCTAACCAATTATAGGCGTGCCCCCGGATGCCCCGGTCCGACAGCCGGGTCAGTAGTGTTGTGTGGCTGACCGTATCGAACGCCGCAGAAAGATCTAAAAGAATCAGGGCGCTCGACTCTTTGTTATTGGCCTTTATCCTGAGATCGTCGAGTACAGATAGCATTACTAGCTCCGTACTATGGTGGGCTCTAAACCCAGCCTGGCGGGGTTGGAGTAGCTCGTGTTCTTCCAAGAACGCCGAGGTTGTCTTCAGGACATGTTGCTTCACAACCTTCGCCAGAAACGGGAGCTGGGAGATAGGTCTATAATTTTTAAGCTCGGCCTTATCTGCTCCCGGTTTCTTTAGTAGAGGAGTAACTCTAGCCTCCTTCAAGTTGGAGGGGACTTGACCAGTCGCCAAAGAGTTGTTCAGGAGGGTAAGAATCTGGCAGTCCAGGGCCGGAAGGGCCATCCGAAAGATCCTTGGCGGGCACGGGTCGGCCGGGGAGCCTGATTTGATACTATTTATCAGGGACGTCAGAGATTCTAGGTCTAATGGAGGGAGACTGGTCAGGAACTGGCCAGGAGGGGGCGGGGGTGTAGACAGCTCCATGGGGCTCAGGGTAATAGGAGTTTTCCCAATCTCCAGAAGGATATCTGTTACCTTCTGGAGAAAGAAAGTCTGTAGTGCATTACAGTCTGAAGGTGCTGCTGCAGATTTTACGTCAGATTTTTTACTAAGTTCATTTAGGAACTTAAAAGTTTCCTTTTGTTTATTTGGAGCATCTGTTATGCGTGCCCAAGCAAACTAGAGAGGACCGAGACTTTCCATGCCGACACTCTGACGTGAGACGCTGCAACCTGCATCATGCCACAGCTCCAGCTGGCAGAGGTCCATCCACCCATCCTGGGGTGTCCAGCTCAACACCAGGATGAAGTCCCACTAAGGTAATGGGGTTAGACTAAATCCTAGGGGGATTCTTGGCTCTCTAAGACCTACACACATGCTAGGTACACTTAGGTACATCTAGTTAGGCATCATAGGCTTTATCTTAATGCATTCTGCATTTCATGTATGTGTTCATTACTATTGCACAATGGTAAAACTGTACCATGCATTTTTATTTAATTGCACTGCTGGCCATATTTCTCTGCTACTGTCCAACAGTTGTCGCAGCACATATAACCAGTACTAGAACAACAACTGTGCAATACATTTTATTGTAAACACACCGACTGTTTTTTCTATGTACTTCTCTGAGATGAGTGACTGAATGAAAAGTAGTATATTGTTTCCACGATCCTGAGGGATCGGAGTTTTATGTTATGTGGTTGCCAGAAACTATTCCCTTCTTGTCTTCAAGAAGTTTCTAGTGGCCTCTGAGCTAGTTGGCACAGGTAATTAAGTTTAATATAATCGATAGGGACATACCGACCTTAATCCTATGTCAAACCTATAGGTTATATTATTCCAATGCGCAGAGCCTATTAGGGAAATAGGAACTACACTACAACATCATAAGGGTCGTGTGGACTGGTACAAGGTGCCCACTTTAATTAGTGGACAGCATATACCAGGCCACCTTCTCACACCAGTGACCTTGTGCCTATCAAAACCTAAGTCTGTTTTCCAAGATGATATTGGATCTTCATCCCCTTACTTTGGTCACAAAGATGTTGACCAGATTACACAACTTTTCTTCCTGTTTTCTTTCTGCCCCCCTTTGCTTCCTCTGCTGAGGAAATGCGTCAATGAATTGATGTTATGTGCACTCTAGCTGGTTTCTGTCTTCATAGTACTGTGGAATCATTTCCCTTTGACCATCATGTCAACGCTCACAGAGATGTGGATACAGGTGAGTTGGCCTTAATGTCACTACTACACGATTGACAGCTGCCTATGCCCAAAATTGTTTCTCCCTACGTGGGTTGTCTTCTACAAATATCTGAGTACTCTCTACAAGAACTGATGCGGCTTTGGTTACATTCATTAGGCATGTGCCCATCAAAGACACTGTTCGCTGGGTTAAGGGGTTGACCCCAGATCCACTCTTTAGTCAGGTGGGTTATAGCATGCACAATTCTGCCTACAATGTTTGAAGAATTGATTTGACAAAATATTGCCTGCAGATGCTGCCCTCTCTCCTCCTCCTTAATGGTGAATCTATCTTTTGCTTCTGGAAAGCAGACACCCAGGAGATAGGAGTAGGATACTTTTATCTAGGGTGACTCTGTTGCTACTGAATCAAGGCTCTAGATAATTCCTAGCACTCAGTTTCCAGTTCCTCTTCCGGTGATCAAATTTCACTTCAAGAGTTTCTTTTCTTGAGGCAATAGTGAAAGGTGCATTGACTTATGAAGACGGGTTGCATGATCACGTACTACTGGCCTACACATTATTGGCAAACATACCAGGCAACTCTTTAATGGCCATTGTAAGAATACTTTTCTGGTCTTCCTAGTTAGTGGCAGGGGTAGGTAGTGAGTGACAGGGCTACACAGGTTGGTAATTAGAGGAATCCTTTGTCTTGGAAGCAATTAAGTCACCATGAAGGTAACAATTTCCTTTTAGTTGCCAAGTTTTTTCAAACACTGGATGCCCCATGGTATACCTGGGTTGTATCAAACCTCTGAAGTCGGAGGACTCGCCGTTATGAAACAGAGCTCAAACCTTGGTCTCATTTACTTACTCTTTAAGGCTGGGCGTAGTTCGCGAAGTAGTGCTTCGCGAAGCTACGCAAAGTGCAGTTCGCACTACGCGATCTTCGCGTAGCACTACGCGAACTGCGTAGTGCACTGTTCGCAATGATTGCACAGTGCCGGATGCTTGTCCGCACTGTGCAATCATTGAAAACGGCAACTTGCACAGTGCGAGCTGTCTTTTACTGCCGCTCGAGTAGATTTTTACTCGAGCGGCAGCTTTCTCAACGCGGACTGGTAGTTTCTCATCGCGAGCGGTCGCGAGCATACGCGACCACTCGCAATGAGAAACCTGACCTCCCCGCGTTGAGAATCTCGCCGGGAGGTTTATTTTCCACGCTCGCGATCGGCAACTTGATGTTGCTGATCGCGAACGAGGAAAAAGTCTCGCCGGGATGTCATTTTGCTTGCTCGCGGTCGCCAACTTGACGTTGAGGACCGCGAGCAAGCAAAAAATGACCGCGGCGCTACGCTACGCGTGTTTGCACTGTGCTACGTGCAATTCGCGTTGTGCGAAGTAGCGCAAACTTCGCAAACTACGCGAGCGTAGCGTAGCACTTCGCCCAGGGTTATTACTCTTGTCCTGCAGGCCTCGACAGGCCACATACTTTCGGTATAGATCAACTCAGCAGTAGGTGAATCAGTAAGTCATACATTTCACAGCACTTTTGAACACTCTTGTCCTGCAGGCCTTGGGAAGAGTGAACCTGTAACAGGCATGGATAGCAAGTGTGATAATGTTATTATTAAACGCTTCAACCAGCTCTCTCGAGATCTTTGCTCAGATTAGCAACTATAGGTATATATTCCAGTTCACAACTCCCCTGTAAAGAAAGTCTCTGTTTCCTAGAAGGCAACCCTGATGAATTAGATTTTTTTTCAGAAACCCTTGGATTGCCCTATTTATTGAAATGTATGGTGTAAGACATGATAAATGCTCAAGCTACTGCATTGCATTGTCCGCCAATATGTCTATAGGCTGGTCCATAAGCATTTAAAGTTGATTGCGGAGAGCCATTTCTTCTAACTGAAAGGTAACTGTAGATTGGGATTTTCCAGAGCAGCGTATAAAAGCCTAAAAGAGCTTCAGCTAAATCCTTTAGACTGTCCCTCATTTCCTACTAACATAAGGAACATCGGATGGCAAAATGATTAATGCTTTATTCTTTAACTCGTGTGGTCTGACAACAACATTTAAAACAAGCATTTGCAATGCAATAGGTCTCGCATTTACACCAGTTTGAGCTATTGACATTGTAAATGACAATGCCTTTTATTTTTGTTTTCGTTTTTAAAACATAAATAAAAGGCATTGTCATTTACAATGCCAATAGCTTAAACTCTACGTATACCGAACACGTAGGTATTCTATATATCTGCAGTGATAGTGATCTCACACCTATATCTGCAGTGATGGGGATCTCACACCTATATCTGCAGTGATAGTGATCTCACACCTATATCTGCAGTGATAGTAATCTCTCACCTATATCTGAAGTAATGGTGATCTCACACCTATATATCTGCAGTGATAGTGATTTCACACCTATATCTGCAGTGATTGTGATCTCACACCTATATCTGAAGTGATGGTGATCTCACATCTATATCTGCAGTGATAGTGATCACACCTATATCTGAAGTAATTGTGATCTCACACCTATATCTGCAGTGACGGTGATCTCACACCTATATCTGCAGTGATAGTGCTCTCACACCTATATCTGCAGTGATAGTGATCTCACACCTATATCTGCAGTGATAGTGATCTCACACAAATATCTGCAGTGATGGTGATCTCACACCTATATCTGCAGTGATAGTGATCTCACACCTATATCTGCAGTGATGGTGATCTCACACCTATATCTGCAGTGATAGTGATCTCACACCTATATCTGCAGTGATGGTGATCTCACACCTATATCTGCAGTGATAGTGATCTCACACCAATATCTACAGTGATAGAGATCTCACACCTATATCTGCAGTGATAGTGATCTCACACCTATATCTGCAGTAATAGTGATCTCACACCTATATCTGAAGTAATATCTGCAGTGATAGTGATCTCACACCTATGTCTGCAGTGATAGGGATCTCACACCAATATCTACAGTGATAGAGATCTCACACCAATATCTACAGTGATGGTGATCTCGCACCTATATCTGCAGTGATGGTGATCTCACACCTATATCTGCAGTAATAGTGATCTCACACCTATATCTGCAGTGATAGTGATCTCACACCTATATCTGCAGTGATGGTGATCTCACCTGTATCTGCAGTGATAGTGATCTCACAGCTATATCTGAAGTAATATTTGCAGTGATAGTGATCTCACACCTATATCTGCAGTGATAGTGATAGCACACCAATATCTACAGTGATGGTGATTCTCACACCAATATGTACAGTGATGGTGATCTCACACCTATATCTGCAGTGATAGTGATCTCACACCTATATCTGGAGTAATAGTGATCTCACACCTGTATCTGCAGTGATAGTGATCTCACACCTATATCTGCAGTGATGGTGATCTCACCTATATCTGCAGTGATAGTGATCTCACACCTATATCTGAAGTAATGGTGATATCACACCTATATCTGCAGTGATAGTGATCTCACACCTATATCTGAAGTAATGGTGATTTCACACCTATAGCTGCAGTGATGGTGATCTCACACCTCTATCTGCAGTGATGGTGATCTCACACCTATATCTGCAGTGATGGTGATCTCACACCTATATGTGCAGTGATAGTGATCTCACACCAATATCTGCAGTGATGGTGATCTCACACCTATATTTGCATTGATGGTGATCTCACACCTATATCTGAAGTAATATCTGCAGTGATAGTGATCTCACACCTATATCTGCAGTGATAGTGATCTCACACCAATATCTACAGTGATAGAGATCTCACACCTATATCTGCAGTGATAGCGATCTCACACCTATATCTGCAGTAATAGTGATCTCACAACTATATCTGCAGTGATAGTGATCTCACACCTATATCTGCAGTGATGGTGATCTCACACCAATATCTACAGTGATAGAGATCTCACACCTATATCTGCAGTGATAGTGATCTCACACCTATATCTGAAGTAATATCTGCAGTGATAGTGATCTCACACCAATATCTGCAGTGATGGTGATCTCACACCTATATCTGCAGTGATAGTGATCTCACACCTATATCTGCAGTGATGGTGATCTCACCTATATCTGCAGTGATAGTGATCTCACACCTATATCTGAAGTAGTATCTGCAGTGATAGTGATCTCACACCTATATCTGCAGTGATAGTGATCTCACACCAATATCTACAGTGATGGAGATCGCACACCTAAATCTGCAGTGATGGTGATCTCACACCTATATCTGCAGTGATAGTGATCTCACACCAATATCTACAGTGATAGAGATCTCACACCTATATCTGCAGTGATAGTGATCTCACACCTATATCTGCAGTGATAGTGATCTCACACCAATATCTACAGTGATAGAGATCGCACACCTATATCTGCAGTGATGGCGATCTCACACCTATATCTGCAGTGATAGTGATTTCACACCAATAACGGCAGTGATGGTGATCTCACACCTTTATCTGCAGTGATAGTGATCTCACACCTATATCTGGAGTAATAGTGATCTCACACCTATATCTGCAGTGATAGTGATCTCACACCTATATCTGCAGTGATGGTGATCTCACCTATATCTGCAGTGATAGTGATCTCACATCTATATCTGAAGTAATATCTGCAGTGATAGTGATCCCACACCTATATCTGCAGTGATAGTGATCTCACACCAATATCTGCAGTGATGGTGATCTCACACCTATATCTGCAGTGATGGTGATCTCACACCTATATCTGAAGTAATGGTAATCTCACACCTATATCTGCAGTGATAGTGATCTCACACCTATATCTGAAGTAATGGTGATCTCACACCTATATCTGCAGTGATGGTGATCTCACACCAATATCTGCAGTGATGGTGATCTCACACCAATATCTGCAGTGATGGTGATCTCACACCAATATCTACAGTGATAGAGATCTCACACCTATATCTGCAGTGATAGTGATCTCACACCTATATCTGCAGTGATAGTGATCTCACACCAATATCTACAGTGATAGAGATCCCACACCTATATCTGCAGTGATGGCGATCTCACACCTATATCTGCAGTGATAGTGATTTCACACCAATAACTGCAGTGATGGTGATCTCACATCTTTATCTGCAGTGATAGTGATCTCACACCTATATCTGGAGTAATAGTGATCTCACACCTATATCTGCAGTGATAGTGATCTCACACCTATATTTGCAGTGATAGTGATCTCACACCTATATCTGCAGTGATGGTGATCTCACCTATATCTGCAGTGATAGTGATCTCACATCTATATCTGAAGTAATATCTGCAGTGATAGTGATCCCACACCTATATCTGCAGTGATAGTGATCTCACATCAATATCTGCAGTGATGGTGATCTCACACCTATATCTGCAGTGATGGTGATCTCACACCTATATCTGAAGTAATGGTAATCTCACACCTATATCTGCAGTGATAGTGATCTCACACCTATATCTGAAGTAATGGTGATCTCACACCTATATCTGCAGTGATGGTGATCTCACACCTATATCTGCAGTGATGGTGATCTCACACCTATATCTGCAGTGATGGTGATCTCACACCAATATCTGCAGTGATGGTGATCTCACACCAATATCTGCAGTGATGGTGATCTCACACCAATATCTACAGTGATAGAGATCTCACACCTATATCTGCAGTGATAGTGATCTCACACCTATATCTGCAGTGATAGTGATCTCACACCTATATCTGCAGTGATAGTGATCTCACACCTATATCTGCAGTGATGATGATCTCACACCAATATCTGCAGTGATGGTGATCTCACACCTATATCTGCAGTGATGGTGATCTCACACCTATATCTGCAGTGATAGTGATCTCACACCAATATCTGCAGTGATGGTGATCTCACACCTATATCTGCAGTGATAGTGATCTCACACCTATATCTGCAGTAATAGTGATCTCACACCTATATCTGCAGTGATAGTGATCTCACACCTATATCTGCAGTGTTGGTGATCTCACCTATATCTGCAGTGATAGTGATCTCACACCTATATCTGAAGTAATATCTACAGTGATATTAATCTCACACCTATATCTGCAGTGATAGTGATCTCACACCAAGATCTACAGTGATAGAGATCTCACACCTACATCTGCAGTAATAGTGATCTCACACCTATATCTGCAGTGATGGTGATCTCACCTATATCTGCAGTGATAGTGATCTCACACCTATATCTGAAGTAGTATCTGCAGTGATAGTGATCTCACACCTATATCTGCAGTGATAGTGATCTCACACCAATATCTACAGTGATAGAGATCCCACACCTATATCTGCAGTGATGGCGATCTCACACCTATATCTGCAGTGATAGTGATTTCACACCAATAACTGCAGTGATGGTGATCTCACATCTTTATCTGCAGTGATAGTGATCTCACACCTATATCTGGAGTAATAGTGATCTCACACCTATATCTGCAGTGATAGTGATCTCACACCTATATCTGCAGTGATGGTGATCTCACCTATATCTGCAGTGATAGTGATCTCACATCTATATCTGAAGTAATATCTGCAGTGATAGTGATCCCACACCAATATCTGCAGTGATGGTGATCTCACACCTATATCTGCAGTGATGGTGATCTCACACCTATATCTGAAGTAATGGTATTCTCACACCTATATCTGCAGTGATAGTGATCTCACACCTATATCTGCAGTGATGGTGATCTCACACCAATATCTGCAGTGATGGTGATCTCACACCAATATCTGCAGTGATGGTGATCTCACACCAATATCTACAGTGATAGAGATCTCACACCTATATCTGCAGTGATAGTGATCTCACACCTATATCTGCAGTGATAGTGATCTCACACCTATATCTGCAGTGATAGTGATCTCACACCTATATCTGCAGTGATGGTGATCTCACACCTATATCTGAAGTAATGGTATTCTCACACCTATATCTGCAGTGATAGTGATCTCACACCTATATCTGCAGTGATGGTGATCTCACACCAATATCTGCAGTGATGGTGATCTCACACCAATATCTGCAGTGATGGTGATCTCACACCAATATCTACAGTGATAGAGATCTCACACCTATATCTGCAGTGATAGTGATCTCACACCTATATCTGCAGTGATAGTGATCTCACACCAATATCTGCAGTGATGGTGATCTCACACCTATATCTGCAGTGATAGTGATCTCACACCTATATCTGCAGTAATAGTGATCTCACACCTATATCTGCAGTGATAGTGATCTCACACCTATATCTGCAGTGTTGGTGATCTCACCTATATCTGCAGTGATAGTGATCTCACACCTATATCTGAAGTAATATCTACAGTGATATTAATCTCACACCTATATCTGCAGTGATAGTGATCTCACACCAAGATCTACAGTGATGGAGATCTCACACCTACATCTGCAGTAATAGTGATCTCACACCTATATCTGCAGTGATGGTGATCTCACCTATATCTGCAGTGATAGTGATCTCACACCTATATCTGAAGTAGTATCTGCAGTGATAGTGATCTCACACCTATATCTGCAGTGATAGTGATCTCACACCAATATCTACAGTGATAGAGATCCCACACCTATATCTGCAGTGATGGCGATCTCACACCTATATCTGCAGTGATAGTGATCTCACACCAATATCTACAGTGATAGAGATCCCACACCTATATCTGCAGTGATGGCGATCTCACACCTATATCTGCAGTGATAGTGATTTCACACCAATAACTGCAGTGATGGTGATCTCACATCTTTATCTGCAGTGATAGTGATCTCACACCTATATCTGGAGTAATAGTGATCTCACACCTATATCTGCAGTGATAGTGATCTCACACCTATATCTGCAGTGATGGTGATCTCACCTATATCTGCAGTGATAGTGATCTCACATCTATATCTGAAGTAATATCTGCAGTGATAGTGATCCCACACCAATATCTGCAGTGATGGTGATCTCACACCTATATCTGCAGTGATGGTGATCTCACACCTATATCTGAAGTAATGGTATTCTCACACCTATATCTGCAGTGATAGTGATCTCACACCTATATCTGCAGTGATGGTGATCTCACACCAATATCTGCAGTGATGGTGATCTCACACCAATATCTGCAGTGATGGTGATCTCACACCAATATCTACAGTGATAGAGATCTCACACCTATATCTGCAGTGATAGTGATCTCACACCTATATCTGCAGTGATAGTGATCTCACACCAATATCTGCAGTGATGGTGATCGCACACCTATATCTGCAGTGATAGTGATCTCACACCTATATCTGCAGTAATAGTGATCTCACACCTATATCTGCAGTGATAGTGATCTCACACCTATATCTGCAGTGATAGTGATCTCACACCTATATCTGAAGTAATATCTACAGTGATATTAATCTCACACCTATATCTGCAGTGATAGTGATCTCACACCAAGATCTACAGTGATAGAGATCTCACACCTATATCTGCAGTGATAGTGATCTCACACCAATATCTGCAGTGATGGTGATCTCACACCTATATCTGCAGTGATAGTGATCTCACACCTATATCTGAAGTAATATCTACAGTGATATTGATCTCACACCTATATCTGCAGTGATAGTGATCTCACACCAAGATCTACAGTGATGGTGATCTCACACCTATATCTGCAGTGATAGTGATCTCACACCAATATCTGCAGTGATGGTGATCTCACACCTATATCTGCAGTGATAGTGATCTCACACCTATATCTGGAGTAATAGTGATCTCACACCTATATCTGCAGTGATAGTGATCTCACACCTATATCTGCAGTGATGGTGATCTCACCTATATCTGCAGTGATAGTGATCTCACATCTATATCTGAAGTAATATCTGCAGTGATAGTGATCCCACACCTATGTCTGCAGTGATAGTGATCTCACACCAATATCTGCAGTGATGGTGATCTCACACCTATATCTGCATTGATGGTGATCTCACACCTATATCTGAAGTAATGGTGATCTCACACCTATATCTGCAGTGATATTGATCTCACACCTATATCTGCAGTGATGGTGATCTCACACCAATATCTGCAGTGATGGTGATCTCACACCAATATCTGCAGTGATGGTGATCTCACACCAATATCTACAGTAATAGAGATCTCACACCTATATCTGCAGTGATAGTGATCTCACACCTATATCTGCAGTGATAGTGATCTCACACCAATATCTGCAATGATGGTGATCTCACACCTATATCTGCAGTGATAGTGATCTCACACCTATATCTGCAGTAATAGTGATCTCACACCTATATCTGCAGTGATAGTGATCTCACACCTATATCTACAGTGTTGGTGATCTCATCTATATCTGCAGTGATAGTGATCTCACACCTATATCTGAAGTAATATCTACAGTGATTTTGATCTCACACCTATATCTGCAGTGATAGTGATCTCACACCAAGATCTACAGTGATGGTGATCTCACACCTATATCTGCAGTGATAGTGATCTCACATCAATATCTGCAGTGATGGTGATCTCACACCTATATCTGCAGTGATAGTGATCACACACCTATATCTGAAGTAATATCTACAGTGATATTGATCTCACATCTATATCTGCAGTGATTGTGATCTCATACCTATATCTGCAGTGATAGTGATCTCACACCCATAGCTGCAGTAATAGGGATCTCACACCTATGACTGCAGTGATAGTGATCTCACACCTATATCTGCAGTGATGGTGATCTCACCTATATCTGCAGTGATAGTGATCTCACACCTATATCTGAAGTAATATCTACAGTGATAGTGATCTCACACCTATATCTGCAGTGATAGTGATCTCACACCAATATCTGCAGTGATGGTGATCTCACACCAATATCTACAGTGATAGAGATCTCACACCTATATCTGCAGTGATGGTGATCTCACACCTATATCTACAGTGATAGTGATCTCACACCTATATCTGCAGTGATAGTGATCTCACACCTATATCTGAAGTAATATCTGCAGTGATAGTGATCTCACACCTATATCTGCAGTGATAGTGATCTCACACCAATATCTGCAGTGATGGTGATCTCACACCAATATCTACAGTGATAGAGATCTCACACCTATATCTGCAGTGATGTGATCTCACACCTGTATCTGCAGTGATAGTGATCTCACACCTATATATGCAGTAATAGTGATCTCACACCTATATCTGCAGTGATAGTGATCTCACACCTATATCTGCAGTGATGGTGATCTCACCTATTCTCAGTGATAGTGATCTCACACCTATATCTGAAGTAATGGTGATCTCACACCTATATCTGCAGTGATAGTGATTTCACACCTATATCTGAAGTAATGGTGATCTCACACCTATATCTGCAGTGATGGTGATCTCACACCTATAATCTGCAGTGATGGTGATCTCACACCTATATCTGCAGTGATAGTGATCTCACACCTATATCTGCAGTGATAGTGATCTTACACCAATATCTGCAGTGATGGTGATCTCACACCAACATCTGCAGTGATAGTCATCTCACACCTATATCTGCAGTAATAGTGATCTCACACCTATATCTGCAGTGATAGTGATCTCACACCAATATCTACAGTGATAGAGATTGCACACCTATATCTGCAGTGATGGCGATCTCACACCTATATCTGCAGTGATAGTGATATCACACCAATAACTGCAGTGATAGTGATCTCACACCTATATTTGAAGTAATATCTACAGTGATATTGATCTCACACCTATATCTGCAGTGATAGTGATCTCACACCTATATGTGCAGTGATAGTGATCTCATACCTATATCTGCAGTGATAGTGATCTCACACCAATATCTGCAGTGATGGTGATCTCACACCAATATCTACAGTGATGGTGATCTCACACCTATATCTGCAGTGAGAGTGATCTCACACCTATATCTGCAGTGATGGTGATCTCACACCAATATCTGCAGTGATGGTGATCTCACACCTATATCTGCAGTGATGGTGATCTCACACCTTTTTACTGTTAGCACATCACTACAGCAAGGCCAAGCGCAAGGAGCCCCTTGGGCATGAAGGGGCGTCTTGAGACCTCAATAAACAACAAAGGAAGGCTGGACTCTGGTGTTGAGCAGTGACTAGTTAAAGAGTTGAAGGGAGCCTCGGTGGCTGGCAGAGGGGGGAGATGGTGCACACGTGTGCTCTGGAGGCAGAGCGGGGAGGTAGTGTATGTATATCAGCACAGAAATCTGTTTAAACTAAACATTAGATTTAGTGTGAGGAAAAATACAGTAGCGTGAACGTTTTATTTCGGTGTAGACTGTGCGCGGTGCTGTTTTGTAATGTCGTCACTGGCAGACATAATCACATTTAGAGAAAAAAAACAGACTTCGGAAACATGATCCGTCACTACACGCCTCCTTTAGATAAGAAATAACCTCATGACAGCCGTTCAGCAAACGATCCAGTCTGAATGGGCCGTCCCAAAAGGAGACAGGGCGGTAACAAAGAAGCCTCATTTTCAATCGGAGGCCACCGTTTAGCATAAACGATGACGCCAGCCAATGAAAATGATGGGCGGGGCTTCAAGTCCCTTTCTGAAATATCCTCTACCTCAGAGGTCTTCAAACTGTGGGGCGCGACCCCCAGGGAGGTTGTGGAGTCCTAGGAAGGGGGTCGCAGATTCCCCAGCTTCACTTGTCCCTGTAAAAATACAGCCGTCCTGGGAGGGCTAATTGAGATCGTTATCAGCTGCTTGCCTGAATGAAAGGCAAATGCGCCTTATCTGGTAATCTGAAAGTGTAAAGGATTCTTGGAGGTAGTTCTGGCTCTTTGTGAAAGCAAAGATGCGTGTTTTTTTTAGTGGAAGTGCAAAGAGTTAACTACTGGGCTGGGAAGTTCTTGCTTTTAATTTTAACTGCATTTACACAGCCCTTAGTGCCCCTAAAGAGGTGTTGAAGGGACAGTTATGTAAAAAAAGAAAACTGCATTACATACGCTCTGGTATTATTAAAACCTACATTTTGAAAGCACCATTTTATTGTAAAACTATGCGCACGTTTTGCAGCATTCTATCTTACCCTGTGTGAAATGCAAGTATAAAAAATTGACTTACATATTCACAGTGCTTTCCGTCACAGGCTGTGACTTCGTAGCACTAAAAATACACATCACTATTCTCCACTGCACCAATCAAGTTTTCATTCTGTGGTTCTCTGGATACACACAGACCTCTGCAGTGCATTAACTAATAGAGGTTTCATAATGTACTACAGTGCATTTCCCACTGAGTAATAACTTTTTTAATTTATTTTTCATTTACGCTGCCCATTATTTTATATGTAGATACCTGAAGGTGAAAGACCTAAAAAATATTTTGGGCTTATTTATGAGAGGCGTGCATCGCCAAAGCATCACTTTTTTTGATGCTCCGGTGGCGCAAGCATCTCAACCATACCTATGAGGCAGTGCAAAGTCACCCTGCATGGCTTTGCATTGCCTCATAGATCTGGAGTAAGACATAGCAGCGCAAGTCACTGCGTTGCCTTACTCTGCGTCAAGGAGGTGTTCCATGGGCTTTGCGTGGGGTTCCCACGCAAAGCCTATGGATTTTGATGCTGCCCCATATTTACAAAATCACGTAAACCTGGGGCAGCTCCAAAAACTGACGCCTCTCCAGGAGAAATTAAAACATTTCTCCTCGTTTTTTCCTCTTTCCATGTGTGCTGCATTCTGCAGCTCTCATAGAAATAGGAAAACGCCCCTCAGGATTGTTTTGGTGAAGGAAGGTGCCTCTTCCCGTACAAAAACAATTCTGCCTACGTTGGTGCTAGGTAGCAATTTGTGAAGGGAAAAGGACTGGAATGCACCGTATTTCATAATTACAGTGCATTCCTGCCCTTTCACATTGGCATAGGGCAGCGCCGCAAGAAGACTTGCAGCGCTGCCCTACACCAATTCCTCATAAATGAGGCCCTTTGTTTTTAGCTACACCTTTGGCTACACCCCTACGCTCAATGACCTTTGGTTTGCTAATTTAATATCATTTCCCCACCGTAAAAATTATTTGCTGTGGTAATTGGGGGCTGTTAGAAATAGGGGTCTCTAGTTGGCAATGGTTTTCACCTTTGTCCAAGTAGGGACCCTTCCTTCTAGTCAGGGTAAGAGGGATAAACTACTGAAATAACCCCTGCTCACCCCCTTGGTAGCTTGGCACGAGCAGTCAGGCTTATTTCAGAGGCAGTGTGTAAAGGATTTGCACATAACTAACAGCAATACACTGAAGACACTACATAAGGACACCACACCAGTTTAGAAAAATATCCAATACTTTATATATTCAAAACAAGACTAAAACGATAAAAATCCAACATACAGTACTTAAAAATATGTACTTTGCGGGGAGCTGGCGTCGGTCGGTCCGGACTGCGGTGTGGGACAGGGCAGTGTGTCGCAAGACTTACGAGCAGTGCCCCCAACCCACGGTGCGGTCACGGTTGTCGAAGTCAGTGACGGCTTCGGTGAGACCAGGGCGGCGAGGCGGTGCGGAGTGCGGTGCCCACAGGTCACGGTGTAAGCAGCAGCTTGGTGGCTGTCATCAGTGAGACCAGGGTTGCGGTTCGAGATGCAGCGGTGCCCTCTGCGGTGCCTTCTGGGCACGGAGCCAGCAGCAGAGTCAGGGACGGAGTCGGTTGCTTTCCCCCTCTGTGGCAACTGAAACCACGGTTCCAGAGGCGGTACTCAGAGGTCAGTGAAGTCTTTGCGGTCCCTGAGACTTCAGAACAGGAGGCAACAAGTAAAGAAAGTTCAGTCCAGTCCTTTCACTGCCCAAGGCAGAAGCAGCAACTGCAGGCCAAACCAACAAAGCAACAACACAGCAAAGATGCAGTACTCCTCTTGGCAGTTCTTCCAGCTCTTCTTCCTGGCAGGTTCCTTGATTCCAACAAGTTCTAAAGTTCTAGGGTCTGGACCCCAATATTTATACTCAGTTTCTCTTTGTGCTTTTGGGCAGAGAGTGCCTGTGCCCAGCCCAAACCAGTTCCATCTTTTCTGGCCCAGCTTCCTGGCAGGAGGTGGAGACAGCATTGTCCAAGGCAGACCAGGCCCATTCAGGTGCAAGGAAATCTCCTCCCACCACTATAAATACAGCCCAGGTCTATTCAGCTCAGCCCTGACTCATCCAGGAAAGGCAGGACACACCTTGACCCCCAGTGGCTGTCTGATGAGAATGCACATCCCCAGCCCCTGTCACTCCAAAGCCAGACAGTCAATCCACAAACCCAGCAGAGGCACACAGGATGGCTAAGCAAGAAAATACCTACTTTCTAAAAGTGGTATTTTCAAACACAGAGACTATAAAAATCATCTTTACTAAAAGATGCATTTTTATATTCTGAGTTCAGGCATGCTAAACCCCATTTCTCTATCTTGTCCCAATGGGAAGATATGCTTATAAGATGTTATAAGTAAACTCCCATTCTATCCTATGGGACAGATAGCCTTTCCATAGTGAAAAACGAAACACACTGTAATTCACTACCAGGACATGTCTCACACACACCAGTACATGTCCTACCTTTAATATATATGGCACCCTGCCCACAGGGGTACCTTGGGCCTACCTTAGGAGTGACTTACATGTAAGAAAAGTGAAGATTAGGGCTTGGCAAGTGTGTGCACTTGCCAGGTCGACATGGCAGTTACAAACCGCGCAGACACTGCAGTGGCAGGTCTGATAACCCTTTTCAGGGCTGTATGGGTGAGTGGCACAATCTGTACTGCAATCCCACCAGCAGCATTTGATTTACAGGCCCTGGCACCCTCAGTGCACTTTACTAGGGACTTACTAGTAAGTCAAACATGCCAATCATGGAAACACCAATCCATAATACAATTTACAATAGGAGCACTTACACTTTAACACTGAAAAGCAGTGAGAAAGTGTGCAGAGACACTGAACCAGCAAAAACAGAGCCAAAACTAGGAGGTCAGAAAGGAAAAAAACAGGGGAAACATGCCAAAAAATGCCAAGTCTAACAGGGGCATTTATGGCTGTCGATAGATGTTGATGATGAGGAGAACCAGTTTCTAGAAAATTTTGTCAGAAGGGGTCCTTATGCCTAAAAAGGTTTGACAAGGGGGTCTCGACATCAAAAAGTTTGAAGACCACTGCTCTACCTCAATATGTCTCACAGAGCGGGCAGCGCATGCACGCTGCAACGCTAGGCGAGACCTAAAAATGAATGTGTCCATCTGTAACGCAACTGGTGCTCATGTAAAGCGCTCTGATACCTTCGGGTCTAGTTCGCACCATGTAAAACTCCCCAAAAATTTAAAAAAAACAAGTCGTAAAGACAACAATCCAAACATGGATAAAAAAGGAAATTAAAAGAAAAAATTCCAATATGTAGATGCTCAGTGATATCATTTTACATTTGGTGTGCCCCCTCCCACAGCTATGTGCAAAACAGCTTCCTTCATGTTATTCTTGGACTCTTGGTTTCTGTGTTAAAGGAATTAATCATATATTGGACCAGATACAACAAAGTATCTTAAGGATTTAGAGAGGTCCCTTAAGGAATAATTTCTAGCAGAATCTGTGTCTTAACTGCATTAATTCTACCTGCGAAAAATTTTCTGATTCTGAATTTTGAACTGGTTCTACTTAACATTTTCTCTTAATTGCCATAAAGCGGTCAATTCACAATTCACTTGCTATTGAATTGTGTTTTCCAGTCCTAAGCAAGTCTTTATAGCTAAGTATTAAGGGCCTGATTGAGTTTAGTCGAAGGGATACGCCTTAACAAACATAATGGATATCCCGTCCGCCTTATTACACATGCATTATATCCTATGGCACTTATAATAAGAAAGACGGGATATCCTTCACATTGTGACGGAGTAACCCACCCGCCAAACTCTAAATCGGGCCATAAGTCTTTTCCAGGATATGTTAGTTATTTGGACCTACTTTCAAGGTTAGGAGCAATGCAGGCAAGCAGGCAGTCGGAGCCTTGATACAAATATCTAAGAATATCTTCTAATATTAGATAAACAGCATCATAATCCAAAGAAAGGTCCTGTGGTGGCTGGCTTGTACAGAGGGTGGTGGGCCATAAAACAAAATTAATTAAAATAGACTTACCTTGGCTGAGTTGCAGCGCGGCGTCCTCCTCCCTTGGGCATCTTCAAAGGAAGCTCCGACGCAGGAAACTGCACAACCCCATCATGGTGCTGCTGTCACAGCATGAAAGCAGTGCCAGGATTGGATAGAGCGGGCTCTTCCAGTGCTCCTAAGAGCACTGGAGGCCTGCGCGTTCTCTAACCCAGCTGTCTAAGACAGCTAGGTCAGAGAACTTTAAAATGCACATGTTTGGCTGGCCGGCTCAAGATGGCCAGCCAAAGAGACATGCGCATTTCAAAGTGCACCGCTCCCTGCTGCTGACAGTTCGGGACAGGGTGCTGAAAAATAAAACAGTAATAAATGAATTTTATTACTTTTTTTTTTAGTTCTGAGGCTTGTGGGGCGACACTCCTCCGTTCAAATGGAGGAGCCGCCCCTCCCTTCCTCACCCACATTCACCAATGAATATTCCAACAGCGACCTTCCGCAGTCATTTCTTTATCCTGGTTAGAACTCATTTGCTACCCGAAAGAACTGATGCGGGCAATGGACAAGTTATTACATCTTCACATTTCCCCATCCTATGATTGGCTGGTAAGTCAAAGTGTCTGAGGATGCGTTCGTTTGAATGTAAGCCCAAGATTAGCAAACACATCTCAAGAACACTAATGAATGTTGTTATGACACACGGCAGTTGTACTGACATTTCGGAGCCGACTGTAGCAGTTCATGGTGCTTTGTTAATTAAACAACAGAACGCTGAAAAACCTTTATTTTATACATAGCATGTGAGATAGGCTTGTGGCAGATGGCATTATTGTAAGCGATGTTATCATACATACAGATCAGGAAATAGTCATTAGGAAGGCCTCTAGTGAAAATATTTGTATCATTTACAAATTGACACCTAGTTAAATATGCCCTTCTTTATTTGATAGCTTCAGGCATCTCAGAGCCTTCTCTTGATAGGTAGCAGTGATTTTTCAGTCTTCATTGTCCTTTGCTGACATTGTCTGAAGGGTTTACAAGCATAGAGGTCTTTAGCTAGGAGCTCGGGGAACTGTCAGGAAAGGTAGAAACCACTGTTCATCAGGAATGGTGCTATAATAAGGGCCACTGAAATTATGCAGCAGTGGAGGACCAAATTATGCAGCAGCATTAGCAAAATTATGTGGCAAGAAAAAGAAAATTAGGCTGCATAGTGCAGCACAATCTGTAGCTATGTAATTTAATTGTTTTATTTTAACAACTAATCGTGCTGACTGGGCACAGTTGCATCTCATTAGTATCAGTTTAACCCCTGAATACATCAGTCAGCAACTGAGAGGTGACCGTTTTTTCTTTGCAGAGGCTTAGCATTGCGTGGAATCACATGTTGCGCTTATTCTTTAGTAGCTGAAAATCTGTTTGAGAAAGAATCATTTTTGGGTGACATATGCAAATTATGCTCCAGATGGTGGATTCTGTGGTGGAACCATAATTATATGAAAAGTGCTGTAGCTGTAGAATTGCATAATCTTGGTGCCATTGTATATTCAGTAATATTGGCATTGTGTTTGTGGGAAATTTTGGAGTTGCCCCCTATGCCATTTTGTACTGCATTTACTGGTAATTTTGACCATCAGCAGGTGGTCCTGTATCTGTGCTCTGCCGTTAGATTTCGATGAGCCACTGAAGGCTCGAGCCAGGCTTGGCTTAGCCCGAGGCCCTCTTGGACCCTCAAGCCCAAAACAAACTGAGTTTTTATGTGGCTGCTGCCCCACCCCACCCCAATCTACCACACACCACTCCAATCTACCCCCACTGCCCCAATCTACCCAACTCCACTCCAATCTACCCCACTTCAAACTTCCCCCACTCCATTCTACCCTACTACAGTCCACCCAATCTGCCCCACTCCAATTTACCCACTCCACTCCAGGCTACCTGACTCCAGTCTACCCCACTCCAGTCCATTCTACTCCACTCTTCCCCAATCTACCCCACTCCACTCTACCCCAATATAAAAGTTTGAATGTCATGCAGTGGTGGGAGCTTTGAATCTGTAGCCTGATCTCTGCACTTCACTTGTCTGGATCTGAAAACATGTAACTGTTGAATGATCGGCTCCTGCAGACCTGTTTTTTTAGGTCGAAGCCTACCAGCACAAGCTAAAGACATATTGGGGACATTAAGACCGCTGACCTAGGAATGCATTTTGCCTGTTGCTTACCGTTGCCTTTCTGGTTTGTAACTCACATTTTCTGGCTTTCTATTTGCTGGCTATATTTGCTTTAGGCTGTTCAGCTTGAGTTCGCCCCTCCTGCTGCCCAAACCTTGTTTATTGTACTCTTCCACAAATTCGCTTTCTGTAAACAGGCCTTTAAATCTTGTTCTTATCACATTTGCTGTGCGTTCAAAGACAGAGGTCAAATGACAATCTCAGTCTTCTGAGGGAGCTTGATGTTTACTTTTCTTTCACTGACTTCAAAGTGAGAGACTTTATGTGACATTACTGCCGAGTACCCATGTAAGAGGAGAGGGTGTAGGATGTTTTTTTTTATAACACACAAAAAATGAACTGTGCTGATGTTTCAGAATATTTCAGAATCACTAAAAATGAATCACATTTTTTTTGTAATTCTGAAGTGTGGTGGAATCAAATAATTGAACACGATCAAAACACATCAATACACTAGGTGATGACATTTGCACATATTATCGTTTGTGTGCAGTAAAACCGTATTTCGGTGCAAATGTAATGGTCATTTCAATTGAAAGTGTGTTGTCTGTAGTGGCAGTGTGCTACCACACCATGCATACTCCACACTACGCCACTCCACTCCATGCCCTTCCACTCTATGCCATGCCTCTCCATTCTGTGACACTGCAATCTATGACAAACCACTCGACTCCATGCCACTCCAATCTATGCCGCTCAGTCCATGACACGCCATTCCACTCTATGCCCCTCCACACCACTTACTCCACTCCAATCTACCCCACTCCTCTCCAATCTATCCCACTCCACTCACTGTACCCCAATCTACTCCACTCCAGTCTACCCACTCCACTCCACCCAATCTACTCAACTCCACTCTAATCTACCCCACCTCAGTTTACCCACCCCACTGCAATCTTCCCCACCCCACTCTACCCCACTCCAATCCGCCCTACTCCACTCCGATCTACCCCACTCTGCTCCAGTCTACCACAGTCTACCCCACCCCACCCCAATCTACCACACACCACTCTAATCTACCCCCACTGCCCCGATCTACCCAACTCCACTCCAATCCAACCCACTTCAAACTACCCCCACTCCATTCTACCCTACTACAGCCCACCCAATCTACCCCACTCCAATCTACCCACTCTACTCTACCTGAGTCCACTCCAGTCTACCCCACTCCACTCTACCCCAATCTACCCCAACCCACTCCACTCTTCCCCAATCTACCCCACTCCACTCCGGTCTACTCCAATGTATCTCACTCCACTCTCCCCCGATCTACCTTACTCCTATCCAACTCACTCTAATCTACCCCAATCTACTCCACTCTAATCTACCCCACTCCACCCCAATTTACCTCACTCCATCCCAGTCCACCCCAATTCAATCATCTAGGGCAAGCATATTACGAGTTTCCTCTCTGCCACGGTTTTCATGGTGGTGAGCCCGCCATGAAAAAAGTATGGCATAGAGGAAACAAAGGGGGCCCTTTAGGGCCCCACGTTGCCTATGTGCCAGGGTATGCATGCAGGGAGGCACATGGTGTGCCCCCCTGTCTGCATGCACCCCCAGTAGCTGCAGGGCATGGACTGTCAAGTCCATGTCCTGTAGGTACCTGCAATGTTGTTCCCATTGTGGTGCCTGTTACGGCTCTCCTATGAGCCTTTAAACAGGCACCACTGTGGGCCAGCTGCCACAGGACCGCCCAATCTGGATTCCAGTCTGAATCTGGCAGGGAGTGTAATTATGGCTTTGGGAGCAGGGCGTTGGCGTGGCGGCCCCGCTCCTGCACCGCCAAAGTCATAATAAGGCCCTTAGCCCCCTTATAGGGGGCACATGAGAACTGACATACCTTGTTTCACTAATGGCTTCATCGTCAGGGCATTCTGGGTGAGCATGTATATATTTTTAAGACAATGTTTAGAAATTATCACTGATAGTAAATGTCACTCTTTGCAGTGATATAATCTAAGGTTCTAAATAATAAAAAATACACTTTTTATTGTTACCCGTTTGTTGCATGATTTGCATGCTAAAAATTGTTGTTGGTCAGGATCGTTCTCTGACTCTCCGAGCCGGGCTAGGCCCCTGGCTCTACTCTCCCTATAAATGTGCTGACTTGCCCATGTCTTTCTGCCCTTTTAAGAGTAAGACTTAGCCCAGTTAGTCTATTAAATTTCCCGTACTGTCCCCTTACAGGTGCAAAGGTGCACATGTGGATTAAAAGTTAAATGTCATATCCAGTGCAGATTTGCACAACACTAGTGAAATACTGATAAAAGTAGAAACAGAGAAAAAGTTAATGCCAAGAACTTGCATCAAATTCAAATGTAACAATCAAAGCTTCCCCCTACACCTCCCCCAACAGAAGACCCACTTCTCCTGACCAAGTCCCTTAGGGACTAAACTCCATTACCACACTCATTTTGTGAGGAGTCTGCCCAAAGCGAGTCTACAGCCAGCCATGAAATGTACGACTGAGTTTGTCAATAAAAAATGTTGCGTTTTTGCTAAGTGGTATATAAATTGTAATTTTGTTGTCAGTATATATGTTTGAGAAATCCCCTCTACAATTACATCATTGCTTCTTTGTAAAATGCTGCTCTTGTAAATAACAATGCGACACCACTGTGAAGTAAAATAAAATACAATAGACTTACTAAACTTTAGTGTTACTAAATGCTACAAAATAAATTCATATTAAAGGAAAGCATAGTGGAGGAAAGTCGCTCACCACTGTAATAAACTAGCACCTTTTTAGGTAGATATTGTTTCTCTCAGAAAATCCTAGTTCGTTAACACCTGGTGGGTGCCGGCGGCAAGAGATGGCAGGTTTTTCTCCAAAGAATGTGAGGAAAGAGTTTGCTTCCAGAAGCAAGATACAGTTCAGTGCCTTCACACTGACCAGTCGAGTACGTGAGGGTGACTGACTATAAGTACATGATGGGGCCCTCCATGTCTTCGGATCTTCAGAATCCTGTCGGTGGGTCCCCGGTTGCGGATTTCCAGACAGGCCAGAGTTTTCAGACCCACCACTTCCATGTCAAAGCCGGAAGGCAGTTCCCTGTTTTTACTGGTGCTGGATATGTTCCTTTCTTTGTGACGCCTAGAGCTGGCAAACTTCCCACAGAGGGCTCCTTGGATACCAGTACACAGCCAGTGGGGGCAAAGTTCAAACCTCTCACTCAAGCAGACTTCCTCACAGCTTAGTTCAGTCCCAACTGGCCGATCCAAGCAAAGAGGTCCTTCTACCCTGATGTAGCATAGAGCCCTCTAACTTTCAAGTGTGTAATCCTTGCTCTTTCTTTGCCTTTCAGTTCCAGTGGCGGCTGGCACTGATCGAGGGTGGCGGAGTGGGGGAGGGGGCTTGAAAAAAAATATTACCCTTACCTCTTCGCGGCCTCCTCTGTCGTCTCTCCTCCGCTTCTCTTCCTGATGAGTCACGGAAGCAGGAAGCACACAGGCTCCCCTAAGCCAATCACGGCGCTGCTGTCAGCAGCGTCGTGATTGGTCTGAGCGCCGTGGTTCGGTGCTCAGACAGGGAGTGTGAGTCTGTGCAAGTTCTCCACCCAGGCAGTGCAATACAACCGGGTGGAGAACATGCTAAGTGTACATGACTGTTTGGCCGGCCCAAGACGGCTGGCCAGACTGTCATGCACACTTAAGAGAGTACCCACAACTCCACCCCTTGCTCTTGATTGCCCAGCCCACCCTGCCCGCACCTAGAACTGAGCCACTACATTGCGTTATCATTTTATTTTTCCTTTTTTGCACTGCTAAAAAGCAGTGGGGCGATGCTCCCTGGCCTTAGCGGAGGATCCGCCGCTGTTCAGTTCAATGGGAAGAGGAGGTAAGCTCTTCTGACTCTTGGAGGATCATGTTTAGTCCTGGGTGCCCATGAGAGCCCCGAAAGTCTTCTCCCACACCAATCAACCAGCAAGTCTAGTCGCCTGCTGCTCTTCTCTCAGGTATCTTCTGCACCACATCCGATCGACTTCTCATTGTTGGTGTTTTGGCTCCCAGGTACAATAGAAGCCTTGATACATAGTGAAAACAAAGCAATAGTGGCGGTGTAATTTTTTGAGCGTGTCCCAACCCTCGACACTCCTAGGTTTTTCAGCAGTTTTCCACACTTACTGGAAAATAACTTTCTTACTGAAACATTCCTAGGCTTTTTCAAGATAGTAGATATGTGCTCCCTTGCAAGTGGCTCAACGAGTCCCACCACGAGATGGTCTATTTCTAATGTGGCACCTCACCTGGTATTACACGGTGGATCCTAAATAAACTGGTTCTGTGTCCTATAATTCCAGCCTAACAGGAAAACAGGTCCATATCATATTTCTCTTTTACCACCAAGACAGTACCCAGGTGTATCTTTTGAAATGCCCAATCTCGCCCCCTTTTCTACTTTCCTGGAGACAGCCTTCCTCCTCTTCTCCACCAGAGATGCCCCAGCCGGCCGTTACCCTCTTATTTTTTTTAGGTTGAAGTCTACCAAACAGCACAACTGTCTGCTTGCTGAAGACTTCTTGGGGACGACAGTCTGAAAGCTGACCTACAAATGCATTCTGCCCATTCCTTAGCATTGGCTTTGTGGTTTGTAACTCACATTTATTTTCTTTCTGTTTGCTGGCATTATTTGTTTTAGGCTTGCCAGCATGTTTTGTGCCTCCAGTGGAGCCTAGCCTGTTTACTGTATTCTTTCACAAGTGCTTGTTTTCTATAAACAGGCCTTTACATTTTGTTGTTATATTGTCACATTTACTGTGCATTAAAAGACAGAAGTCAAATGGCAGGCTCTGTCTTCCGAGGGAACTTGGTGTTTACTTTTCTTTCTCTGACTTCAAAGTGAGAGGACTTTTTCTGACAGTTTGGGGGTGTGAAAGGAAAGGCTTTTTCTAGCACACAACAGCATTTAAATGTCTGTAAATTAACTGTGCAAATATTTCAAAATATATCAGAACTAGGAAAGCATAAATGAAGCACTTTTTATGTAATTCTGAAGTGTGCTGGAAACAAATATTTTAGTAGGATAAAAACTAATCAGTACATTAGGTAATGCCAATTCCACACACTATCTTTTTTGTGCTCTACAATTTTATCAGTAAAACAGTGTGTCTATGCAAATGTAATAGTCATTTCAATTTAAATTGTGTTGTCTGTATTGGAAGTGCACTACCACACCATGCATACTTCACTTTACGCCACTCCACAACACTCTACTCCACTCTACAACACTCTACGCCACTCCACTCTATGCCACCATACCGTACGCCGCTCTACTCCATTCTACTCTACACCACTCTACTTCACCCTATTCCACTGCCCTCTACTCCACTCTACACCACTCTAATCCTCTCTACTCCACGGTTCGCCACTCTACTCCACTCTGTGCCACTCCGCTCTGTCACTGTACTCTATGCTACTCCACTCTACACCCCTCCACACTATGACCCTCCACTTTATGACCCTCTACAACTTTCCACGCCACAACATGACACTCTACGCAACTCCACTCTAAGCCACTCCACCCTATGCCACTCCACCCTATGCTACACTACGCTACACTACGACACTCCACAACACCCTATGACACTCCATGGCACTCTACGCCACTCCACTCTGTCACTTTACTCTGCTTTAATCTGCTCCACTCTGACACTCTACGATACCCCACTCTACAATACTCCACTCCATTCTACTCCACTCCATTCTACTCCACTCTATGACCCTCCACTCTACAACACTTTACTCCACTCTATTGCCCTTCACTCTATGCCACTCCACTCTAGGACACTTCACTCTATTGCACTCTACTCCACTCTTTGCCTTTCCACTCTGTGCCACTCCACTCTATGCTGCTCCACTCCACACCCCTCCATTCTCCGCTCCTACACTCTACGCCCTTCTACTTTACAACCCTCCACTCTATGACCCTCCACTCTACGACACTCCACAACATGACACTCTACATCACTCCACTCTAAGCCACTCCACCCTACGCCACTCTTCGTTACTCCACGCCACTCCACTCTATGCCACTCTACTCCTCCACTCCACTCTGATACTCTATCACACTCTACGACACTCCACTGTACGATACTCCACTTAACAATACTCCACTCTACTCCACTCTCCACCTCTCCACTCGATGACACTCTACGACCCTCTACTCTACAACACTTTACGCCACTCTATTCCCATTCACTCTACGCCCTTCAATGTTCGACACTTCACTCTATGCCACTCCACTCTATTCCACTCTATGCCGCTCCACTCTACAACACTCCACAACACTCTACACCATTCCACTCTACGCCACTCTAGTCTCTTTCACTCTCCTCCACTCTGTAACACTTTACTCCACTCTACAACATTTTGCTCCACTCTATGCTACACCACTCCACTTAAATCTAAGCACTCCCTTCTACTGCACTCCACTCTATGGCTCCCTATTCTATGCCACTCTACTCCACCCCACTCCACCCTACTCCATTCTACTCTACTCTAGGCCACTCTAATCCACTCTTCTTCGCTCTACTCCACTCTACACCGCTCTGCTCCACTCTACACAAGTCTGTGCCACTCCGCTCCGTGCCACTCCACTGTACACCCCTCCATTCTCTGCCCCTCCACTGTACGACCCTTCACACTACGACCCTCCCGAGACTCCACGCCACAACATGACACTCTACACCACTCCACAACATGACACTCTACACCACTCCACGCTACACCACTCTACGCTACTCCACGACACTCCACACCACTCTACGACACTCCTTGACACTCTATGCCGCTCCAGTCTACGCCACTTCACTCTACTCCCCTCCACTCCAGTCTGACACTCTACGACACTCCACTCTACAATACTCCACTCTACGACCCTCCACTCTGCAGCAGTTTACTCCACTTTATTTCCCTTCACTCTATGCCCCTCCTCTCTACGACATTCCACTCTATACCACACCACTCTACGCCACTCCACTCTACAAACCTCCACGACACTCTACACCATTCCACTCTATGCCACTCTACTCTTCTCTCTTCAACTCTACAACACTTTACTCCACTCTATGACACTTTGCTCCACTCTATGCTATGCCACTCCACTTCACTCTATGCACTCCACTCTGTGACACTACAACACTCCACGACACTCCCCTCCACGGCTCTCCCCTCCATGGCACTCCCCTCTATGGCACTCCACGGCACTCCAATCTATCCCACTCCACTCTACGACACTGCACTGTACGCCACTCTACTCCACTCTATGACACTCTGCTCCACGCCCCTCCACTCTATGATGCTCTACTCCATTCTGCAACACTCTGTGACACTCTACGACACTCCACAATGCTCTACGCCACTCCACTCTATGATGCTCTACTTCACTATACTCTACTCTGTGAACTCCATTCTATGATACTCCACTCTACGATACTCCACTCCACGACCCTCCATTCTACAACACTTTTCTCCACTCTACTCCCCTCTACTCTCCACTCCTCCGCTCTACAACACTCTACACCACTCCACTCTCGCCACTCTACTATACGAGACTCCACAATACTTTACGCCATTCCACTCTACGCCACTCTACTCTACTGTCCTCCACTCTGTGACAGTTTACGAAACCTTACTCCACTCTACAACACTTTACTCGATTGTACGCTACACCACAGCACTTCACCCCACTCTACGACTCTATGGCACTACGACACTCCACGACACTCTACTTCACGACACTCCACTCTACAGCACTTCACTCTACGACACTCAACACCACTCTGCTCCACTCTATGCTACTCCACTCTACTCCACTATATCCTACAACACTCTACTCCACTTCACTCTACAACACACTACTCCACTGTACCTCCTTACTCCCCTCTACACCATTCCACTCTACTGTCGTGTAGTTCCTAATAATACATAGCATCTGTGCGTTTAGACAACATAAACTATGGGATTGGTGCCCAGACTGATTCCAGACACCCACATATGTTAGCCTTTAGACCATCTAGCTCACAGTGCAACCATATGCCCCCTAACCTTACCAAGGATCTAATAGTTTCTGGCAACTATCGAACATGACAACCCTTGATCCTTCAAGGATCGTGGAATCAGTGCAGTACCTTTCGCTCAGTAAATCGTGCTCACTTAGTCTCAGGGAGATACCCAGAGTAAACGATGGGGACGTTTTCAATAAGCATTTATTGAACCAGCGTCATTCTAGTATAAAGCATGTTTGCTGCAACAATCATTAGACAGAAACAAGATATATAAGATTACAAGCACCAACAGAGTAAATAAAAGGTAGAATTCTACCATGGTGCTAAAACAGTAAATATATGCAGGCATATCGATACATGGCAGTAATCAAGCGTACTCCTACGATGCAAACCCTGTCTAAGTGTACCTAAGCGTACCTGGCATGTATGTGAGTGTAAAGCCAAGGATCCCCTAGGAAAGAGCCAACCCCATTACCTGATGGGAGAGAACGAAGGACCTCGTCTTGGCCTTGAGTTAGACACCCCGCAAGGGATGTCAGACCACTGCATGCTGGAGCTTCTGCAGGCCGGGACCTCAGCATCTAGTGTCAGCGTGAAAGCTTCTCCTCTGGTTTCCCAGCGTAGATGTGGTTCTTTTATACCCACAAAATACCCTCAGGGGTTCTAACTAGATATGTAATGGCTTGCCATTTATGGATAGTGGACCTGTCATCCAAGGATGACGTTAGCGGTGACTTTTGTACAGAGTTATTATACAGAAGATGGTAATCCTGCTGTGTACGTCCTGGGCAGGGGATTAAGATATGATACTAGGAATCCTCATGCATAATAAATGAGGCCAGTTTCGGAGAAACTGATCGACATTTATTCAGCACATAACTAGGTAAAAGGTCAGTGCCAGAACCGTTATGTAGAGCAAGGTAGGACGAATGTAGGTAAAAGGTCGTATTGCTACCTAGGCCTATATTGGGGTATACATTGGGGTTCATACCACTACGCCATTCAGTTCCACCCACTTTGACACTCTATGCCCTTCATGCCACTCCACTCTGACACTCTACCCTACGCCCTACACTCTATGCCACTCTACACCACTCCAGTCTACATCACTCCACTCTATTCCACGACACTCCAGTCTACATCACTCCACTCTATTCCACGACACTCAACTCTACTCCGCTCCACTCTATGACACTCCACTCTGCAGCACTTCACTCTATGGCACTCAACACCACTTTGCTCCAGTCTATGCTACTCCACTCTACTCCACGATATCCCACGACACTCTACTCCTCTTCACTCTACAACACACTACTCCACTGTACTTCCCTACTCCCCTCTACATCACTCCACTCTACGCCATTCAGTTCCACCCCACTTTGACACTCTATGCCCTTCACGCCACTCCATTCTATGACACTTACCCTACGCCCTACACTCTACGCCACTCTGCATCACTCCACTCTACTCCACTCAACTCCACTCCACTCCACTCTCTGACACTTCACTCCCCGACACTCCACTCTACTTCACAACACTCCACTCTGCAAGACTCCACTCTACGACATCCAACTCTACTACACTCCACACCACTCCTCTCCACTCTACACCACTCCTGAACCCTCCACTCTATGCCACTCCACGACACGCTACGCCATTCCACTCTACTCTCCTCTACGCCACTAACTTTTAGCCATGCTGAACAGCAGCTATGCTGGTGTACAACATGACTAAAACACATTGGCAGAGCCAATAGCTCTTGCATAGGCGGAACCTATTGGCTTTGCCAATCGTTGTTACTATCAAGAGCCTCTGTGGTGGGCCGTTAACTTGTAATCTCCCCCAGCCGTGTGATTGCGCCTACCCTCTTACAATCAGTTAAATAAAAAAATAAAAAATAAAAAACAGGTTTCATTTTTGCAGGTGCAATGCACAGCCGTGAAAAAGATACGTGAAATTGTAATTGGTTCACGTGATGAGTGAGCCCTTCACCATGTCATGTCAAACACAGCCTATCCTTGACATGGACTGGCAACAAAAGGCTATAACCAGCCTTTTATGGTTTCACTCATTTTTATTGATTTTGTATGGATATATGTATTTACATTAACCACCACCTACATCCACTGGCCGGTGGGGAAGCATATCTAGTAAGTTTTATAGTGAACAAAGAATAAGAAACTGAATTAGAGAGAAGAGAAGGGTTAGGATGTCTGGTTGTGCTCGGTGTCCCTCAGGACCGGGGGTTCCCCTGCTCTGGGTGCTTGTACTGCCTGGGGCTGATCTACGGGTGGTATGTTTGCGGTAGTGAGCCGAAGTACCCAAAGGTATCGTGGGCATGTAAGTTCCAGGAATTCCGTGGAAAGGAAGGCAGTGGTGGAGCCCCACATTTTGTCGAATCGTGGTAGTGTGCGGGCGAGACCAGCTGTGATCTTTTCCATGCCCATCAGTTCCCAGATCTTGTGTAACCAGTCCATCTTGGTTGGGATCTCCGCTGTCCCCCAGCGCGCCAGAAGTGTCTGTTTGGCCACACCTAGCGCTAAAGTGATTGCTTTCCCCCAGTCGGACTTAAGAGGATACGTGAGAGAATTAGGGAGGCCTAGTAGGACGAAGCTAGGCAGTCTTGGGATTTCCGTTTGGTATATGGCGTTGATGTCGTGCAAGGCTATGTCCCAGTACTCCTGTATTTTTGGCCACTGCCAAAGGATGTGTGTGAGTGTGCCCTGTTGCCCACAGTTGCGCCAGCACAGATCATACCCACCCAGTTTCCAGCGCGCCGTTCTGGCTGCGGTGTTATACCAGTAATGCGCAATTTTTAAAAACATCTCCTTTCCTGTCGTGCTACAGGAGGATGCTCTTGCTCTGTGGATAATGTCCTGCCATTCTTTGGGGGAAAACTCGTATTCTATCTCTGTTTCCCATCTGCGCTGCGCCGGGGATTTGCCACTCCCCTTGGATTTGTTCAAAAATGCGTATATGTCCGATAGCAAGTGTTTGTCCGAGGTGCGAGTTATGAACCAGAGTTCATGCGTGAGGTTGCATGTGTGGTTGGGTCACCCAATGCCGTAATGCTAGGTACTGCCAATAGGCCTCCCTGGGAATTCCAAAGCCTAAAACAAGTTGGGGGAAATCCATAATCCCTTTCTCATCAAAGAGGTCCCCTATTCTTTTGCAATTGGCCTCTTGCCACTTAAGATAGCTATTCCCCTCAGAGGCAGGGGGGAAATCTGGATTGCTAATGAATGGCGTCAAAGGTGACCCCGGGGTAGAGAAGCCGCAGGTCTCCTGAACTTTGTCCCAAGCCCCCATGGTAGCCAGAAGTACTGGCGAAATATAAACCCCCACCGGCCTACCTCTCTTAGGGAGCCAGGGAACTTTCCATATGTGCATGCCTGTAATCGCTCGGTCTATAAAGCACCAATGTTTCTCAGTTTCCAATTTGTACCATTCTGTCATGTAGCGCAACTGCGCTGCTTGGAAGTACTTCTCCAAGTGTGGAACCCCAAGGCCAACGTCTGCTTGGCTCAAATATGTCAGGCGTTTCACCATGCGGGCACTCTCCCCCTCCCAAACAAAACTTTCCATTTGTTGCTGCATCCGGGCTAACAAGCGGGGCGGGGGTATCAATGGTAGTGTTTGCATCACATATAGGATGCGGGGCACTAGGGTCATTTTGATGGCCGCTAACCTACCCAGCCATGACATTTTGTGCTTTTTCCAGGCAAGGAGCTCCCGGCGGGTCCCCTCAAGGAGGGATGAGTAGTTTGCCTGAATCGTCTTCTCGATCGTGGGGAAGATCTGCAGCCCCAGATACGATATTCCTTTATGTGCCCACACAAACGGGAAGCGCACAGACAGTTGTTGATGCTCAGATGCAGGCAAAGTAACACTGAGGGCAAGCGCCTTCTAAATATTGACCTTGAAGCCTGAGACCTTGCCGAACGCATCGATTTCATCTAAGAGGGGAGGCAGAGATAGCAGTGGACGTGTAAGGAAGACCACCACGTCATCTGCGTAGAGGGAAATTTTATGTTCTCTATCACCCATCCTGAGCCCAGTGACATTGGGGCAATGTCGGACTCATTCTGCGAATGGCTCCATGTAGAGCGCGAAAAGTAAAGGTGACAGAGGACACCCCTGGCGCGTTCCTCTCGCTATAGTAACCAGCCGGGACGCTATCCCATTCACCCTAATACGAGCTTTCGGACCGTTATATATGCAGTTTACCTAGCGCAAAAAGCGCTCGCCAATCCCGAATTTTTGAAGGACTTGTCGTAGGTAGGGCCAGTGTACCTGGTCGAAAGCCTTCTCGGCATCGACCGAGAGGAACACCGTGGGTTGTTGAAGGCGATGGGTTTTATCCAATAGGTGACATAGCCGTCTGGAGCCATCACTGCAGTTGCGCTCTGGGATAAAACCAGTTTGACCCAGGTCCACCAGGCCCTGCATGTAAGGGGCAAGGTGGTCGGCCAGTATACTGGTAAAAATCTTTAGGTCCACATTCAGCAAGGAAATGGGGCGGTAGGACGCACACTCGTGTGGGTCTTTACCGGGTTTGAGCAACACCACGACTTCAGCCATAGTCATGGTGGGGGAATAGGACTCCCATTTCACTGAAGGAGTTAAAGAGGCGCGTGAGTAGCGGCACGAGATCCGGGGCAAAGATCTTATAAAAGTCTGTTGAAAAGCCGTCCTCGCCGGGGGCCTTTCCAGAAGCTAATCCCTGGATAGCCCGTACTACCTCATCCGATCGGATGTCCACCTCCAGCAAGTCCGCATCTAACTTGGGGAGGGGTGTCACCGGTGCTGACCTGACATACTCTTCAGCAGCCGTCGAGTTTAGGCGTTCGGCCGAATAAAGCTCTGTATAGAATGTTTCAAATTCCGCAGCTTTGTCGGCATCAGCCGAAAGAATCTCCCCACTGGAGTTTCGTATCCCAGTAATACGACGCGAGTTTGTTTGGGATCTCTAAAGATGCGCCAAAAGCCTACCGGCTTTGTTTCCTCCTTCGTGATAGCGCTGCCGTGTGCGCAGGAGGGCTTATTCCGCCCTGTCATTGTCCAAGGCTTTCAATTGCTTACAGGGGTTGTAGAGCTGTCGCCGTGTCTGTATCGCACCTGTGCGGCGATGGACTCCCTCAAATTCCCTGACCTGTGTCTCTAAATGTTCCCGTTTGACTCTCCTATCCTTATTCAGTCCTGCCGCGATAGCCAGGAATCGGCCTCTAAGAACTGCCTTCAGTGCGTCCCAAACCAAGGGGACCGAGACCGACCCATCATCATTAAGTGCCAAATAAGACTATATATCGGCCCGTATCTTGGCAACCGTGGGTTCATATGTGAGTAGAGTATGGTTTAGGCGCCATGTTCTCCAACTCGTAGTCCCACCAGGTAGGATCAACGCCAGAGATATTGGCGAGTGATCAGAGAGGGCAACCGTTCCTATAGTGATATCTTGCGTGTGACTGGTGACCCGTGGCGATGTCAAAAATAAATTTATTCTTGCCTAAGTGTGGTGAGCCGCCAAGAAGAATGTGTATTCCCGGGCGGTGGGGTAGCGGTGTCGCCAGGAGTCGGTCAGTCCCACCTCATCCAGCCTTTGTAGCATGGGGCCTGAGAGTGAGCCAGAGTGTCCCACCCGCGCCCCCGACATATCGAGCTGCGAGTCTGGGACTATATTAAAGTCGTCCCCCAAAATCAGGTCTTCGTCCGGGGAGTCGAGAGTAGCGCTCAGGGTGTCGCTAAGGAAGCTTTCTTGCTGTTCGTTCGGGCTATATACGGAAGCAATTGTGTATGTGTAGGCTCCTATCGATATTCTTAATGCCAGCAGTCTACCAGGTATTTCAGCGTGAACCCCCTGTACTATTCCTGGGACATGTGTAGCTAATAGGATGGCCACCCCAGCCGTTTTCTTGGACATCGAGGAAAAGTACTGCCTATCGAACCACCTCGAGCAGAGGCGTTTCCAGTCCGCGCGCAGCAAGTGGGTCTCCTGCAATAAGCAGACGTCGCATTTGGTATCTCTAAGCATCGTAAGAAGTGCGCATCGCTTAACTGGCGTGTTTAGGCCCCGAACGTTGAAACTTAAAATTAGGACTCTAAGCGTTGACATGTGAGAGATAAGGGGGTGTAAAAGAGGAAATGTGGGGGCTCCCAAAGGGTATGTGGGTAAGCCTGCCCAACCATCTTCGGCTCAGGGCACGCTGTTCCTCAGCAGTGTTGATCGCGTGGAACCTGGTCTCGCCCGCCCCAATCCCTGTGCGCTGGGTGGCGGCGGGAACCCAGAAGTCAGTTCCCGACGAATATCTGAGACCATACATTGTGCCCGGTGGAGCAGCCCAAGTGCGTGTGAGGCGCGTTTTCTAGGGAGGAAGTATTGCCCAAATTGTCGTCGCCCCACCCCGTGATTGTGTAGCTGTAATCCCAGTGCTCCAGAGCAACCGTGACTCTCCAAACGGGTATCCCTCCCGGCCCTCGGTAAGGGAAGTCCCAGACATCCATAGGGAAGTGCGGTGGGGGAGGAAGAGTATGAGAAAGAAAAAGCAGAAAAGATAGAGAACTACAATTCGCCAGCAACTTGGCAAGATTCGCACTAACGTGCATGGGACTATATGGTCGATCGTCGGTCATCTTTTCAGGGGAAGCGGGCTCGCCCATCAAGACCGAGTGTGTTCTTCCCAGGTCGCAGCTATTCATTCCCACCTCCATGGATCAAGGACGGCGGAGGCTGCGGGTTCAGACATTCAGAGGGTCATCAGTCTCATCTTGACTCTGTAACTGATGAAGGAGGGCCTCTCTTTCTTTCTGACTTTCTAGCTCAGAGGGCATAGTAAGTTTCTGTCTTCTGCCCCCGCGTCTCTGAGGCGGTTTCAACATTTCCCTTGATGTTGCTTCATCTGTCTGGGATCCGGGAGCATTCTCTTCGTCGAGATCCAGGCCCAGTACCACCTGTGCCTCCTTGAGGGATCTAAATGCATGTAGCTCCTTAGTCCAGACAAAGGAGAGTCTAAATGGGTGACCCCAGCGGTATCGGATTCCTTTGTCCCGTAGGAATGTTGTGGCCGGCTTCAGGGCTTTCCGTCTTTGAAGGGTGAACGGCGACAGGTCCTGGAAGACACCAACCTGCAGACCCTCAAATGCAATGGTCGCCTTATCCCGGGTCGCGCTCATGATAATCTCTTTCTGCTGGTAGGAGTGGAGGCATGTGAGAATGTCCTTATGTTGCCCAGGGTTGTTAGCGGGTCTCCCCGCGCGGTGCGTACGATCCAGAATGATTTCTTTATTACTGAGCCCGGGTGCTGCATGTCGGAAGAACCGGATCACCCACTCCTCCAGTTTCCCTCCATCTGCTTGTAGAGGAACACCTTTGATGCGGATGTTAGACCTCCGAGAGCGATTTTCGAGGTCTTCCAGGCGCAGATATAGTTAATCATTGCAGTCTCTGAGCTCCAGCAGCTCTCGGCCTGTTCGGTGAGATCTTCTTCTCTGCGGTCGCCGTTCTGTTCAAGTGTGTCAAAGCGGTCCCCCAGTTCCTGTAACTTAGTTTGGATTTGCTTAATATCGGAGGTAGCATCTTGTCGCAAGCCAGCAATGTCCTCTCTTAGCATTCCAAACAATTGTTCTAAGAATCCCTAGGTAATCGGCTCCTACGAGCGCTTCCCAGAGGAATCCATGTCCTTCTCTTGGGTGTGGGTTACTGGTTGATCCTGGATTCGACTCTCTGACTTTTTAGTGTTCGATTTTTATAGAAGATCTTTTATTGAGGGATCTTTTCTTGATCTGTGTGCGGTCATTGCTGCCTGAGGGGTACCCAGGCCTCGTGGAGTGGATCGTTGCCTTCTTTGCAAGGGTACACAAGATCGGGATCTCGGTAGCTATGAGAGGGTTGCAGTCCGCCGCTTCAGTTCCAGTTCCTGTCCGTGGTTCATATGCGTATTAGCCCTGGAGACACCCTGCATAGACACTTGATGTGGCGCCCAGCCAGGAGAAGCCGTCTGGGGTGGTCGGTTAATCCAGTCCGGGACCAGGCTACCCGGGAGCGCAGCTCTAAGATTGAGGGAACTATTGCCGCAGATCACCAGCCCTCACCCCTTCACAGAGCGGTGGGTCATAGTCCCGTCACTGAACACGGACCAAGCTGACACCCACCTGGGCACAGAAGCAATAGGGCTGAAAAGGGCTGCTCCACCAGGGTGGTTCTCCAGACGGTCCCTCCTAGGCCGCCTGCGGGCCCTCTACCGTTGCTGTAGTGATAGCCTGATCCTTAGGAGTCTGATCCCACCACAACGCAGCCTGTCAGCCAGACTGGTCCCACGCTTGCACCCTGCCTCTGGCCAGGCTACTTTGATCTTGTTAGGCGCCAGGCTCTCTCCGGGCCCACTCAGATCGCACACCGCTGTCTAGGCTGCTGCCCATTGGCTAGCCCTCCAGGCCTGCCTCTTCGCGGTGTATTAAGCCTTCTGCTGGCCTCCCTGCTCAATAGTGGTGCACCCTGGGTCTCGGCAGTTCCCTCTGGGGTTGTTACCCACCGGGCACCGCCCGGGTACCTGCCTCTGCTCCGCAGTCGCCTGGGCGCGGCCTACCTTGTCTCCGCCTGGGCCCGCCTCAGCGTCGCAGCTTACAGAGCCCGGCAGCCCACCAGCACAACTGTCTCGGAGGCCCGGGGCGTCCGCAGCACTGCACCGCTTTCTTGGCTCTCAAGGGAGGGGGCGGCTCGGGGGTGATCCGTGCGTGCTCCCAGCAGGCCTCCCCTCTCGCGGCAACGCTGGTCGGCTCAGAGCCCAAGGGCCCCCTCCTACACCGACAGTCCCCGCCTGGGATGCGGCAGCACTCCTCCGCCTGCAGCGACTTCCGCAATGGGCCCCAACGGGCCTCTCCAAGGGCCGACTCTGCCTGCACAGCTTCCCGCGGGGCCTCGCAACCAGCTAGGCCCAGCTTCGCTATCGCGCCCAGGCGCTCCCGCCAGATGGCACCTCCATGTTTCGTCCGCAGATCTCGGGACGAGAGGATCGCAAAGCCGCAGTCAGCCCCACAGTATGGTAAGAGCACTTTTCAGTCCTTCCACAGCCGGTTTCGAGGCCCCGGGAGTCGGTATGGATGCTTGTAGATGGCCTTGGCGAGCGGAGCTCCGGAGAAACGCTGTTACTCCGCCGCCATCTTGGCCACGCCCCCATAACCAGCCTTTTAAAGCCAACCCTCCTGAGAGAAAAGTATTTGAATAAACCATGCCATTTATAAAGACTCAAAATATTGAATTCAGTGTACAGCTTTGTAATAATTTAACATATATTTACTTTCCTCCCGTACTCCAAAATGTTTTTGTTTCTTTTACTTTTTAAACAATGCTTTACAAACATGCATTTGCAAAGCCAACATCTTTGCACTCTGATAAAGGTGATGCCTGTTGGCTTTGCCAATTCTTGTTCTCTTATGTGCTGTCAGTTTTTCCAGTAAGAAGAAGAAGAATAAAAATACTAAGCTTTAAATATAGCTATAATATTGCATTTCCACTGCTTCTGAGCACTATAAATGGCAGTTACTGTTACTAAATTTGATGGTACTCGGTTTATAGACCTCTCGGAAATGTGAGTAAATTGGCGTCGCGTTGATTCTCACTAGTGACTTTCATAAATATGTGCACGTGGTCTTTCTTTTTCACTCCATCATCTTCTATTCTCCAATTTAAAAACAAATGCATTATTTAATCCGTCTTTTCTTCACCCGTCTCTAGATTTTTATGGCTTCCTTGTTTTGAATGTGTCTAGTTTTTCCCTTGCCCATGTTGAAGTAACACTACTTGGCCACAGTCCATATAATATTTCTTGCCTCATTTCACCTGGGACACGACGCAGCAAAGCTGCAGCCGAGCACAACATATCAAAAATAAACAACGCTCATTAGAGTTTGAATTAAAATAGTGGAATTCTCTACGAGACGAAAGCAAGCAGCCTCCCGGGCAGCTTTGGGAATCGAATTCCCTCCCACACCAAAGGGACAGAGAGCTTTGGTTATTTATTGCGGCGATCAGTCTTGTTGCCAAAGTCTTGATTTTGATGAAGATGAAGGGAAGGCCATACAAAAGTGGTGCAAGTAACCAGTTAAGGGTGAAAGTACCTAGCCGCAACCATTTTTGCGTGCTATCAGACAGTATATTTCAGCCGGATCCTGTAGTCGAGGGGGAGTGGGGGGAGCAGCACAGAAGTCCAGAAAGTTGGGACAATCTCTTGCTCTCGCTATGTTAACTTTCGCTCCCTGCCTGGTCCGAGTTCCCAAAGTGCAGTTGCACCGTAGAACTGGGCACAGCATGGTTACAGGGAGCATGCCTCCCTCCTCGGCCTGAGGGCAGGGGATCTAGTCTCACTCCACCCCAGGGTCACTACAGGGGAGTGGTAGGGAGAGTTGCAACAGTAAGTCGAGCACCATAGCTCCTTTTGCCTGCTCTCTGTAACAGCCTCCTCCCCAGTGTTTGAGTTTAGCTCCCGCTTGTTGCAGGAGGCGCCTAATAGTGGAGGCTGTTGAGTTGATGGATGAGGATTATCATCAAAGTAGTAGGTAAAGGGGGTCCTGTCTGATCCATCCTTCTTCGGGCACAAGATACCCAAATAGAAGAGCAGACAGCGAGAAGCAGTGACCCCAGCCCATTTCAACTCTCCAATCGACCACCCATCCTTGTTGAGAGGTAGCTTTAGCACCTGAACAGCGCCAGACCCAGGATTGTGTCACACCATGTTTCTCAATCTCGTTCCTGATATTGAAAAGGCAGGAGCTCAGAACAGTCACCAGTACCTTCGAGGTCATAGCCAGTTCTGGCAGTCCATCTTGTTAGAGCTCCATCACTTCAAAGATCCCTATTGGCTCTGCCGTTCTGTGGGAAAGTGGACTCCACAGCGATCAGGTCTAACACCTCTGACTTACTAAATCAGGGGTCTGCTGGATGTCGAGTTAAATTGACGTCATACCACCAGTCCAAGAAGAGGTGTTACAGAGGAAAGAGCAAGTTCATCCCTCCCAGCCTCATCAGAGGCTAAGGATTCCCAGAGACTTTTCGAGGGCCCTGCCGTTCTGCTTGCCTCTATCCTAGAAGTGTCACCCCATTCCATTGCGAGGAAGGCTTTATGTTAACTCTCATCAGTGGATATAAATCCCCCTGTAAAGGGCCCTCTTCCTGGGGGGGATACACTATGTATTACCGTCCTCCTCTGCCTCAATCTTGTCATGGAACTTATGTAGGAGGTTGATAGGTTCCTCTTTTTAGCGCAGCCCAACCTTGGAAAAGGGAACAAGGATATTTCTCCCACTCTTTTATTTAAAGGAAAATAATGGAGGCTGTACTCCATCCAAGGTTTTTACAATCTGAGCTAGTTCCTGCTCAGGGAGATGCTGAAAATGCTGTCCTTGTCGCATGTCCTTGCAGCTGCCTAGAACAACATCTGACCATGCACTGTACCCTACAGGACTCCTACAGGAGCAAGTGCAGGCAGAACTTCTTCTTAACAGTCTAATACGAGATCTGCCTGTGTAAAATGCTGCCCTTTAGTTTCATGCGAAATCAAAGTTTTAGTACAGGAACTAGAAGACTCCAGTCTGGACCTAAACCTCAGGACCCTACAAAATCTGGGGCTTTTGACGATCTACCCAAAAATTCTTTCTGGTACCCTCAAAGAGATTCCATTTCATTGAGGCTATCACGTACTATGCTCTGGCTTGTGAAAGAGTATTGGTTATCATCAAACCATGGACCATTCCCTGGAAAATACATTGGTTTGGTGGCTCCAGAGGCGTGTCTGACCTTATGGACCATCAGGATCATCTCATTTGTCAGGCTTTGAATAAATGCCTACAACTGCATCACCTTGCAGAGCATCAGGGTAATTTGCTGTACCGGCAGCCTAAGTCGGTTATGATTTACCCACCTCTAGTGGAAACCAGAATATAGTAGGCCCAGACTCTCATCCTTCTGGTGGAGTGGCCCTTTGCCTACTGCTTCTGCAATTGTGGTCACAACTGACTCATCAGAGTGCAAGTGGGGACTCACTGTGGGAATCTCTCCAATACTGCCTGTGGAACAGATCAGATTTGTCCCAGCACATAAACATGCTGTAACTGAAAGCAGTCTTTCAAACTCTGATAGTCTGCCTGTCCGTGGTCAGGTACAGATTTTCCTTTTCCTATACTCACTCTTTGCAACTCTGCTGGCTTTCAGTACAAATGTGAGAGTAGATCATCGCCCCAGGCATGTTCCTGCTGGACTCCACATTGAGATGGTCAAGCAACTTGAGATCAGACACATTGAGTAGGCTTTTAAATTCTCCTACATAATTGAGAATTGTTTTGAGAAGTCCTCATATCCTCTTCATTGCCTGATGTGGTCAGTCATCTGTGCCTTTGGGAACTACCTGAACTCTAGGTGTGAGATGTTTGCTGCCAGGTAGACAGAAAGCCTGGATCTCTTGAGGACAGCCTGTTATTCGTTCGGAAAGGCATTTTCCCATATCTTCTACCAATCATTCCTATATTAGGAGTCCTCTAGAAAGTCTGGAAAAGCCCTCGATGAATTATAGTTCTGTAGGCCTGAGGCACGTCTTGCAAGTTTGGTTTTCAGTCCTCTTACGCAGGACTGTACTGGAGAACCAGCAACCCAGGAAAAAGTGTTTAGACCAGCCCGCTCCTTTCATCTCTTTGTGCAATCTCATTCTTTCTATGCATATATTATTTCTCTCTTCTTCTCTCCTCTCTTGCTTTTTATCTGTTTTGAAGCCTCCCCTGCAATTAAACAGTGGGAGGTGGGAAAAGTGACAGGCCCTGTGCTATCAAAACTGGCCTCCTAGGGCCCCAGCCGAACAGGGAAATGCCAGGTGAAATAAAAGGCCTGTCTGATTCTGCCCTTACACTCTCATCTCCTCCCCTGGAAGGAAGACCATGAAGACTTGGACCATATTGCATTTCTCCCTACCATTATTCACCTTGAGCTCCATATTTCTGGAAAAGTACCCTTTGCCCAGTTTAGCCCATCTTTATATCTCATGGAAATACTGGTGGTTGCCAGGAAGGTCTCCATGGCAAAGTTGAGGAGCAACAGATTAAGGTTATGTTATTGGCCTCTAGCAAAGTACTCAGTTATTCGGGATATGATGCCATGTTCTTTTCACAACGTCTTGCCAAAACTGGCATCCAGCTTCACACGAGCAGGACCTGCCAGGCACGTTTAGAGCCTACAGAAAGAGCCCAATGGAATTCTTCTCCAAATCCAACAATGGCCTTTAAATAACATCTGGTGGACATTTTGCACACATTCATTCTGACCAGGCACTGCAAAGTCTTTTGGGATTAGGGATTTGCATAATTTGTGCTATGCACAATAAGGATACAAGAGTAGAATAAATTCTGGGTACTAGCGCTGCCTGAAATGTGTTCCATTATTTTTACATATGCAAGACAAAAAAAATCAGTTTCCTACTCTAGGATGCCCCAAGCGTATTGTCTGAATTTCACCTGATCAAGAACATTTCTCTCACCATGCCTTTCCACAAATATATGCCTCTTGGGCTGGGCAAAAGGTGTCCCTTCCATTATTACTCAATTGAAGTTTTCTACATTCTACTGACCAACTCTGCCACCCAGGAAGACAGTTACTGTAATACTATTGTCTGCACCTTGGGGCAGTAAGTATTTGTTGGACTTGGCCCTTTTTGGCTAAAGTTTCCTAAACTTTTTTGCCTTCCCCCTAGACCTTTTTTTTTATATGGTGTTGCCAACTTAGATGCTTTGGGCACTTTGCCACTGCTGATCAGTGTCAAAGTGCAAGTGCTCCCTGTATAAAGTGTAATGGTAATTGGTTGTCCATAATTGGTATATTCGTCTTACTAGTAAAGTCCCTAGTAAAGTGCACTATGTGTGCCAGGGCTGGTAATACAAATGCTACCAGTGGGCCTGCAGCACTAATTGTGCCACCCACACCAGTAGCCTTAAAGAGAGATCTCAAGCCTGCCTCTGCAGTGCCTGCGCGCAGTTTGTTAAACTGCCTTGTTGTCCTGACAAGTGCACCCACTTGCCAGGCCTTACCCTTCCCTTTTTATGCATGTCAGACACCCCTATGGTAGGCCCAAGGTACCCCACTGGGCAGGGTGCAGTGTATGTGAAAGGTAGGACATGTACTAAGGTGTGTACCATGTCCTGACAGTGAAATACTCTCCATTTCGTTTTTCACTGTTGCAAGGCCATCTTGCCCATAGGACAGAATGGGGGAGGCTGTGTAATATGTTTCCAGCCTATCTTCCCATAGGCTTAAGATGGAGAGGTGAAGTTTAGTGTGCCTGAATTCACAATTTAATAACACATCTTTTTCTGAAGGTGGTTTTTGCATTGTGTGTTTAGAAACCACACTTTTAGAAGTGGCTGGTTTTTTTGTTCTAACAATTCTGTGTGTCTCTGCCTGGTTGTGGATTGACTGTCTGGATTTGAATGTGATAGGATCTGGGAAATGTCCTGACCCAGGGGAGGAGGTGAGACAGCAACAGGCTGACCTGCATCTGGAGTGTTTGGGGGAGGAGTAGCCCCTGGAGGTGAAGAGGCCTGGGCTGCCGCCATAAAACAATGGCTCCATCTCCTGCTGAGTGATTGAAGACCCAGACCCCCACTATCAAAGGAAAAAGGTGTCACTGGCATGGAGACACCCAGAACTGGTTTAGACAGGGGCAGTGCCCCACTGAACACAAAGACTTCAAAGACATTTAGGGGTATAACTATGAGAGCTGAAACCCCTGAACGTTGGACTGATCAAGACTGAAAAGGATTGAAACTACTTTGTGGTCAAGAGGAACCTCTGCCAAGGAAGAAACAGCTGAAAAGACTGAAGGAAAGGACTGACCCTTGCTGTGTGTTATGGGGCTGGCCTGCAGTTTGCTGATTTAACCAAGGAGAGGCTAAGGGACTTTGCTGTGTCCCCCTGCTTGAGAGGACTTTGCTGTGTGCTGTGTCCTGAAGTAACTTGTCCCCAAGGGCCCGAGGAGAGCTGGCTCCCTGTTGTGGAAACTCAGGAACATAAAAGTTTCCAGGTGGGTCTCAGCGACGCTGTGTGCGTGTGCTTCGTGCAGCCTGAGACCTTTGTGAGGATTGCCCTGTGATCGTGTACACCCGGAGCTCAAGTGAGTCTCAGCGACGCTGTGTGCGTGTGCCCTGTTGCAGCCCGAGACCTTCGTGAGAATTGCCCCGTGACTGTGTGTCCCGGAGCAGTCTTGTTCTCTGCGTCGATCGAGCAGCGTGACCAGAGCTGCTGCGATCGTCATTGCCATCGGCCCAGACCGGCATCCCCAGAGGAGCTGTGCCGCCGGCCCGAGCCTGCCGTTGCCAAGGAGGAACCTCGAACCATCCCCGTTGGGGGGGGCCCGAGTTCCACTGCCCAAAGATCAACGAAGTCGCACCGGAGGCCCAAGTTGCGAGGAGAGGAGAGTGAGATCGTACCCCCCAGGTAACGTTCAGCGAGCGTGCGTGTGTCGCCGCCTGGGGCGGGGTGCGGGCTCCGAGAGAAACGCTCTCGGCCTTTCCCATCTTTGCAGCGCGAGCCTCCGCTCAAGTCCGTATCGCGGCCCATACTTGCCGAGGAGTGGCAGTACCGGGGCCGGAGTGTGGAGCTGCACTTTGTTTTCCATCATAACAGTGTTGGGGGCATGTTTTGGCAGTAGCTGACCGAGTCAGTAAGCGTGGCATAGAGACCGTGCAGAGCACCGCGATCGGTGCTGAAGTATCTTATTTTTGCATTACGAACTGCCTGATTGTTGCATTACGAACTGCCCTATTTTTGCATTACGAACTGCCTGATTGTTGCATTACGAAGTGCCCTATTTTTGCATTACGAACTGCCTGATTGTTGCATTACGAAGTGCCGTATTTTTTGCAATACGAACTGCCTGATTGTTGCATTACGAATTGCATTATTGTCGCATTACGAACTGCCTGATTGGTGCATTACGAATTGCCTGATTCTTGCATTACGAACTGCATAGCATTGCATTAGGACTGCATTAGATCATTGAGAATTGCTCATTAATACTGCAAGAACCTACCAGTGCTTGCTGGCCTAATAACCGGCAAGGTGAAATATTACAAATACGCATATGTTGGATTTTTATCATGTGGTCTCATCGTATATCTTTTTTCTTATAAACTTATACTTGTTTTTTTATGAAACTCGTGTGGAGTCCATTTGTGGTGTTATCCCTGTGTCACTGAGAGCGTGGTTGCAAATACTTTACACATTTGCCTTGGAGATAAGCCTGGCTGCTCGTGCCAAGCTACCGAGGGGGTGAGCAGGGGCTATCTGAGAAGGTGTCCTTCCTTTCCCTGACTTAGAAGCAAGGGTCCCTATTTGGCCTAAGGTACCTACCTCAGCCAACTAGAGACCCCCAGTTCTAACAGTATTTATGAGCCACATGCTTTGTGACTACTGTTCTTTGCCATTAGTGTCCAAGGGCTCCAGATACCCTCACACTCTAGTGGGATAACCAAGGGCCAGATGTACAATGCAGTTTTTCAGTTGCAAAAGCTCAGGTTTGGAGTTTGCGACTGTAAAACTGCTTGTAGCAATGTACTAAACCCATTTTAGGAGTCAGTAACTTTACTGACTCCTAAAATGGGTTTGGAGGTGGATAAGGAATCACTATTTGGAAGCAGGACTGGACAGGGACCTCAAACCCACCCTGCCAATTACGTCAGACTGGACCTTGGGAGGTGGGTGGGGTGGGGGGTGCTGGTGAAAAACACTGCTGCTGCGCTTTTGTTACATGGGGGGCGATTTTGCAGCACTGCTGCAATACCGGCCCCTTATAACAAAAACGGCCCCCACCTGTCCAAAACTGGTCCCCACCCTTCCAGCCCACCGGGAAAATGCCTGGTGCCCACTACAGCCAGTCCGGCCCTGTTTGGAAGGGGCGTTTTGTAGGCCTCCCTTTCAAATATCAATTCCTGTCCAAATGCATCAATGGTTTAGGACCAAAATAGTTGTCACAAACTGTTGAAAAGTTACCAGTCACCAAGTGGGGGTGGTAAGCCATTTGCAAAAGGAAAGGGGTCCCTTCGGGACACCACCCCCTTTGTGAATGTTAAACATTTTTTGCTGGGAGTAGCAGTCCACTGGACCACTGCAAACTATCAAACAGAAAAAAGAAACTATTCTTTTCAAACTCAGCCCAGTTTCCTGTATGAAAAACGGGCTACACGTACAAACAAAAACAACTTTACTTTATTGAAATGCGATCAGAGACATGAGGATTTCATTAAGTATGGTGAAAATGTACTTGAAGTGATGCAATTACCAGTAAGTAATTGAAGCATTAATATTCATGAGGTAGGTCTGATTCTGACCTCCCCCAGAGCTCATTCCAAACACTTCAGTCTGCACTTGTAGCATCACCTTCTGTTTCAGTACTGGAAACCAGCACAGCTCTGTTAGTGGTCCTCATTCCTGTTCAGCAGGATTTCTGCTTTTCTGTTCTGGGTGAATCCACACTCTACTCTACCAACACGTCTCTCTTCTTCTCTGCGCCTCTCCCCACAGGAAACCTTCTTCAGAAAGCAACCTTCCAAGGACAGCAACAGAGTGAGATTTACTGCTGGCTTTTAAGGGCTAAAGTGCTCTCAAAACCAGTAAACAAGTCTGTAAGCAGAACAAAGCTTTATTAGATGCCAAGGCGGAGAAGGCTGAAATATTGGAGTTGGGGGGAGGAGTGACGGGGGAGGGGCGGCCGGTAACGAAGAGGGAGGGTGCCGAGAGTGCAAGAGCCTAGTGGGAAATGGTCTCTAGCAGTGCTTTAAATGGGCCGGTACTGTCCAATACTGAGAACCTGCACTTTTTTATTTTGAGCGGGAGAGTACCGGCACTTCTCAAGAGAAATGTAATCCTTTTAATTGGAGAGTATCGGCACTTCTCAGAAACAAGCTGGTACTCTGGTACAGAGTACCTGCACTTCTGTTTTTCCATTTCAAGCACTGGTCTCCAGAGATGGATGAAGAAGGGAAGAGCTATGCACACATTTGGATAGCACACTGAGCAAGGAACAGCTGCTTCTAGGAATGGGGAAAGCTTCATCAACCGAGCTAAACAGCGCAGACACAGAAAAGATCAGGCCACTCTGCGAATATGCCAGCTCAGAGTTTTTTTGTTGTTGTTGCAGTTTTATATAGCGCGAACTCGACCCCGAAGGTATCAGATTATTAGGTATTTGATGTCAAATGCTTCCTTTGTCTCTTCTGAATTTTTGAGTTGTTTTATTTCGCGTAATATACTTTGCATGCTATATGATGTTGTTTTAATTTACACACAGTTACCCCTAACGAATTGTGAGGTTACCTGAAATGCATTGTGTTCTACAAATAAGATTGTGTTCAGCAACATTGCCTGACAGTATGATATTATGCTCGTACTCTGAATGTGGAGAAACATTTAGATGTCAATTGAATCACAACAATATGTTTTGTTACCAATAAAACATGGTAGCACTTTTTCAATTTAGATGAATCTTGATTGTGTTTGTTTTCTCAATTTTAAGCATAATTCTTGTATAAATTCAGCATAACTTGATGAAAATTTGATGAAAATTTGTTAAATATTGCTTGCCTACAGGCTCATTGTTGTGCACTCTGGTTCTAGTCAGCCTTTGGTTTTCTAGTTTTTGCTCAAGTAGGTAAACTTGCCAGGTCGACATGGCAGTTTAAATACTGCACACACAGGCTCTGCAGTGGCAGGCCTGAGATGTTGGAAAGGCTACTGAGTGGCGGGAAAATCAGTAATGTCACTTCCTGTCCAGATGTATGATGGAAAATTCAGTGATGTCACTTCCTGTGTTGGTGGATTATGGGAGATCCAGTGATCACTCGAGCAGTTGAAAAATCAGTAATTCCATGTGGCGCACCGTCATATCTTATTACTATATTGTCAAAGCAGTGCTTAATTTGTGTGCGTGGTTGCAGGTGGTGGGCACTGGGGCTTACATTTGGGGCCCAGGACTCGACCCGAAGGTATCAGAGCGCTTTACATGAGCGCCAGCTGCATTACAGACGCACACATTCATTGTTAGGCATGGGGAGATTAAGTGATTTGCCCAGAATCACAGGATGTATGAGCCAGACTCGAACTTGTTACCCTGCTTCAAAGCCGGCTGCTCTAGCCATTAAGCCACATCCCCTGTTGGTCATTCTGTGCCTCATTTGTGAGAAGTGTCGCATCCCTGCGGGATGTAGGCCACAGGTGCTGCGGAGAAGTCAGGCGTCACAGACGTCGGTGACGTGGAATTCGAGACCACCACTGTGGTGATGCTTCGGTGGCGCTCTGGCGGCGTCGGGCCTGCGTTGTAAGTCACGGTCATTACATTGAGCGGGGACCACCGCTCTGGTGCAGGCAGTGGAGCGGTGTCGAAGAGCGGCGCTGGTTCCGAAGTGATGCTCGAAGTTGGTGGGTTTGTTACTTCTTTTTGTCACAGCAAACTCACTTCCAAGGGCCCAGGGAACTGGATTTGGCACCACTTGGCAGAGTAGGGCTCTCAGCAGAGGAGTCCAGGTGCTGCAGGTGAGGTGTTTGATGGCCCTGAGACTTCCATCAGGAGGCAAGCTGAACTCAAGCCCTTGGAGAAAGTTTAGAAAGCAGGATGCAGAGAGCGAAGTCCAGTCCTCTCACTCCCAGGGCAGAAGCAGCAGGCCAGCCCAGCAAAGCAAACAGCAAAGTGGTAGTTCCTCCTGGCATCACAACAGCTCTTCTTTCTGGTGGAATGTCCTCAGTCCAGAAGTGTTCCTAGCATATGGTGTCAGAGGTCCAGTACTTATACCCATTTCAGCCTTTGAAGTAGGGAGACTTCAAAGAAAGGTCTTTGTAGTGCACAAGCCCCTGCCCTTCCTGGCCCTGGCTCGAGACACACTAAAGGAGGTAGGCAGCTCTTTGTGTGGGGACAGGCACAGCCCTATTCAGGTGCAAGTGTCAACTCCTCCCACCACTCTAGCTCAGGATGACCCATCAGCCTGGTGATGGGCCATCAGGATATGCATGGCACACCTCAGCTCCCTTTGTGTGTGACTGTCTAGAGTGAATTCACAAAGCCCAACTCTCATCCAACCGAGACGTGTATTCTAGGGACAGGCAGAGGCACAGAATGGTTAAAGTAAGAAAATACCAACTTTCTAAAAGGGGCATTTTGAGACCTGCAATTTAAAAATCAACTTCACATGTGTTTTTAAATTGTGAGTCCAGAGACACCAAACTCCAATTTTCTATCTGCTTTATTATCTGTAATGTGCGCTATATCTTCGAAAGACATGTTTAAAGAGTGGTGCACTATACCAGGGTAGGCAGTAACAGTGATTTTGTAGAAAGTGATCTAGTGCACTCCAAGATAAACTGTTGACAAATGAAATAAACAACTAGTAAACAAGGTGTATGCAGCTCTGGAACGGAACCTGCCTGTGTCCATGTTAATTTGAGCAAAAACAAGAAAACCAAAGGTTGAATAGAACCAGAGCGCACAACAATGAGCCCGTAAGCAATCAATATTGAACACATTTTCATCAAATTCTCATCAAGCTATGTTGAATTTATGCAAGAATTATGCTAAAAATTGAGAAAACAAACACAATCAAGATTTATCCAATTTGAAAAAGTGCTACCGTGTTTTATTGGTAACAAAACATATTGTTGTGATTCAATTGACATCTAAATGATTCTCCACATTCAGAGTACATACATAATGTCATAAAATACAGGTAATGTTGCTGAACTCAATCTTGTTTGTAGAACCCAATGCATTTCGGGTGACCTCATCTTCGTCAGGGTTAACTGTGGGTAAATGGAAATAACATCATAGGTATTTGAGTCTTCTCAATTGCTGTGTGACTGTGTCTGATGAGGTGTCACACAATCAAGTCGAGTGAAGGTATGTCTTTACGAGTACCCACTTTTATTTATCACTCTGGTGTTAGTTCTGGATGCAACAGGGGCATTTTTGCATTTCTGTGTTTTTAGCTTGGAACGCTCAGTTTCTTATCCTCCTTGTTACCTTTATATAATCATATCTGATACGTTGTTGCAGTCACACACTCTGTGAGTACTACAATTCCTGGACACATGTCGGATTTTACCATAATTCTGTTCACGTGTGGGGACTTTTAGTGGGTTGAGCATGCACATGACCTAATGCAAGTCAAAGCACGAGAGTGAGGTGCTTTTAATGTGCCCTAATACTTTGATTCTGGATACGTTTCTTGAGGGTCACGTCCACTTTCAATCTATTTATCCATTTATCACATGTTGGCTTCACGTGTTTGGTCAAGGCACTTAGCAATCAATCGTTTTGGCTTGCACTGCAGTTTTCACGTATCAGGACTAATCCTTTTTCCAGTTCAATGTTATGCATAACATTGGTTGGAAGTTCTTTACTAACATTTGTATTGGATGCCTTTCTGGAGTATCGGATCTTTTGATGTCAAATGCTTCCTTTGTCTCCTCTGAATTTTTGAGTTCTTTTATTTCGCGTAATATACTTTGCATGCTATATGATGTTGTTACCCCTAACGAATTGTGAGGTTACCTGAAATGAATTGGGTTGTACAAATAAGATTGTGTTCAGCAACATTGCCTGACAGTATGACATTATGCTCGTACTCTGAATGTGGAGAAACATTTAGATGTCAATTGAATCACAACAATGGGGCAGATTTACAAGAAACTGACGCATCTGTAGAGATGCGTCCGTTTCCCTGCGCCAGCCTGCAATACCCTTGTGCCACCATGGATGCGCCGTATTTAAAATACGACGCACCATGGCGCAAGGATTGACAGATGCGTCAGAAATTCTGATGCATCTGTTGGCCCAAAAGTCACGCATTGCTGGAGTCATGTCGCTAGCATGATGCAACTCCAGCAATGTATTTTGAGGCCTATACTTACTGTACTGCGTCAGTCCTTACGCCTGCTTCAACCAGGCGTAAGGTTTTGATGTAGTGGCGTCCCAAAAGTGGCGCAGTGAAATCTTGTAGATTTCACTGCATCACTTTTACGAGGCCTTCCTGCGTGGGAACGCCCACCCTGCATACATTATACCTGTTAGAAGGGGGTTCTGACTATCTGAGCCGCCCAGATTTTTCGCTTTTTGAACACCTATTTGTTGAGCTTTTACTGTGGGAGAGCCTCATGAGTTGGGACTCACCCACAGTGAACTCATGATGAAAGGGACTGCATGTGTATTTTACCGGTGTCCCTCTGGCGCGAGTAGGCCGCTGCGCTGCAGCCAGAGTAAGGGGCACTGAGCTGGTTACATGCAAACACGTGTGTACATGCGTGTGCACAAGTGGAAGGGCTGCACAGGACAGATTTCTGGCGTGCGCAGTCCCGGAGCAGCTACAAAGTGAATGGTGTGGCAGGACTTATGCAGAATTGAGTGGTGACATGGAATAGGCTCTCTACAATGGGAAGAAAAACTTGAGGGAAAGTCGGTGTGCTTTACGGTTTTTATTCCCTTATTCTCCTATGAGGATAGGGAGCACATGGGCTAGTTTTACTTTCATAGGGCCTACAAATTCCGGACACGCACCAAAGTCCCCTGTAACTTATGTGAGAAGAAGTATTCTGCAGAGTCCAAAGTCATATTTGTACTGCTTTTGGGTCATCCAGAAATGTCACATTTCTCTGAGTCAGCTCATGACCAGAGTTTAATGACCTTCCTCCCCCAGCCAGCCCTGCACAACAGGCATTCCAAGGGCGAAGGCCTCCACTCCAAGAAGAGAAGATGGGTGGAGCTACAGGTTCATCCATCAACAGCTGTCACCTGGTGCCAGGCACCAAGCTGCTCAGGAGAGAAGGCAGCGAGGGGGGAAGGGGCTCTCAGAGACCATGTGGCATGAGACCCCTGGACGACGCCATTTTGAACAAACCCAGAGGCCTGGGCAGGAAAGAGGGAGCAGGGGCAGAGAAGTGATGTGTCGCTGTGTGATAGGGCAAACAGAGACTTTATTTATTTATTTATTTATTTTATTTTGAAGGTTTTATATAGCGCGAACAAGACCCTTGCAGGTATCAGAGCGCTTTACATGTCAGATGAGGGAAACAAGAGTAGGCATAGCAAACACAGTTATAAGTGATTCATATAAACGATATCCAGAAAGGTAAAAAAAAAAAAAAACTAGCGATTAAAATATGGAGCTAAAAAAAAAACCAGAACTAGTAATTAAAATACAGTACTAAGTCAGTAAATTCACGTGAATTTAGCCATGAGAATTGCTTCCTGCCAGCCCCCTCCCCAATTCTTAAAAAGAGTCTGCACAGGAAGAGGAGCTCTCTCTGGGGTGTGGACTGCTGAGGACGACTGGTGCTGGAGCCTGGCACCATGGGCAGCTGGAAGGAAGAACCTCCAGACTGGCCCCGGACCGTGCCGTGCGCCAAAAGGGGAGACCAGGACCAGTGAGCAGAAGCCTGGGCCTCTGCGCAAGGAGAAGAGAGGCCCAGGAGGAGAGCCAGGCGACAGACTGGCGCAGGGAGCCAGTGAAGACCGCTCCCTGCTGCATTCACCCTCTTGGAGATCCAGAGGGCGAAGGAAAGTGCTCCCTGTGGCTGGGGAGCGCCGCCAGGAGCAAGAAGAGGCAAAAATGGCGCAGATCGGTACCCTGGGGGCTGAGATATGCCCCCCAGAAGGTAGGCGACCTTTGACCCCTGGCCGGACCGACGACGAAGCGCAGGGGGCGCCGCCGCCGGTCTTGAGAATGCCCCCGGGGTGGGTCAGGTCCCAGGGGCTGCCCCCAACCCGAAGCAAAGCCGAGGAGCCCTGTCGTGCTCCCCGTGAAAGTGCCCAAGAAGGGGAGGCCAGGAGCCCACCCTGGCCCCCGATGTCACTGGGGAGAGGGGAGTGCCGTTGCACCCCCCTCGCGGGAGAAGACAAAGCCGGGGGGCGCCGTCGCGCTCCCCATGAAAATCGCCCCGAGCGGGGTGCCAGGAGCCAACCCTGGCCCCGCGGACTTTGGATGGAGGGGTGCGCTGTCGCGCCCCCCTCGCGGAAGAAGAAAAAGCTGGGGAGCGCCATTGCGCTCCCCGTGAAAATTGGCCCGGGGGCCCGGGATCCCAACCCCAGGCCCCGAAGCTGGAGAAGACCAGTCGGGGAGCGCCGTCGCGCTCCCCGTGAAGATGACCATAAGCGGGGTGCCAGGAGCCCACCCTGGCCCCCGCGGTCTCTGGATGGAGGGGAGCGCCGTCGCGCCCCCCTCGAAGATGTTCGGGGGCCCGGGACCCCATATCCGGGCCCCGAATGGAGGAAGGAGGGGGGGGGCAGTGCCGCCGCACTCCTCCGCAGCAGGAAGAAGGGGGAGTGCCGTCGCACTCCCCCGCGGCCCCGCCCGAACAGCGGTAACCTGCGCCGGAGCGGGCAGACCAGAAAGGAAAGGCCGGTTCCTGCGGCCGCATGCGAGGGTGCTGGCCGGTCAGGGAGCCGGCGGGGGCAGCCGGGGGTGGGCTCCCTGAGCTGCCCTCCAACCATTTGGCAATGCGGGGGCCCGGGTGGTGACCGAAACTCTCACCGCGGCCGGGTGTGGGCTCCCCGAGCTGCGATACGTTCCCTGGGGGTCCGGGTGGGACCGGGGCCCCCCAACGATGCCTGGAGACGGCAAAGCCACCGGCGGTGCGATCGCGGCTCTCCCCGACGCAGCGGGGGAGCCGCTACTATGCTATGCAGGGCTAAGGAGAAGCGCCCCATAATGCCTTGCAGACTGGACCGGCCTGCAGGGAAAACCTGCTTTTTCTTGACCTGTGGTGGCCCCAGGAGGACGGGGTCACTGCAGGAGGAGTGCCTAGGGGCAGGGGGAGCTGCAGGAGCAACGCAGTCTCCCCCAGCCCCAAAATGGAACGTTCCTCCCTAAGTCTCTAGGGGACTTACAAAGAATAACCCCTCAAGGTCTCAGCAAGGCGTCATCAGCATCCCCATGGCTGGACCTTTTGTTCTGCAGCTGGGGGTGCAATAAGGACTGCCTCAAGGTGTGAAGAGCTGAGTTGGGGATGTCTGGAGAAGGGCATCCCCTGGAGGTGAAGAGGTATAATTGCACCATAAATGCATTTAACCAGGTTACTTCTTTTTAGAGGGACTGAAAGGCACCTGTGTAATTTGAAATACCTGTGTAAGGTGGAGTCATAAGCGAAGTGGGGTTATGTTGCCAGACATTCCTGCTAGGGTGTCTGGCTGTAAATGCTTAATCCTGTGATTTTACCTGTGATGCCTTTTAGAGGCAGTGATTGCAATGCATTACAACTGTTATCAGCTATGAAAAGTACCTCATGTAAAGTGATGCCCAAACATGTATTCTTGCTGCTGCATTAGGTGAAGAACAACCCAGACTGTTAGCCCCTAGGATGTAGAGGTGTATACTATATGGTCAGTATGACCTCTTCAGTCAGGGTTATGTGTCACCAGGGCAGGTGTACCTATTTTTAATGCTTGTTGAGATAATGGGGTGGGTCGCCACTGGGATGGTGCCAGTGCGCAGGGCCCTCGCTCCAGGTTATGTTCAACTAACTGCATTAGGGGGCAAGATGATGTGCATACATGGGAGTGGTGGTACTCGACCCCACCCCCCTTTGGGAGGGCTGGAAATGTTATGCAATGTCACAAAGTAATTCCAACAGCTTATGTATATTTGTAAATTGTTGCATAGTATTAAGTAGTGTGTGTGTTTAATAAATGTACTCTTACTTTTATAAAGCAAAGTACAGACTGGACAATCAATTATTGAGTGTTATTTCTGCGCACCTGTAATGGCGATTACTAGCCCACACCACCTCCCTTGAGTAAGCCTTAGACTGCTCTGCAACGCTACCCTCTGAGAGTCAGGCGCTACACTAGGGTGTTTGGTTCCCAGTGAAGGACAAACGTGACATGTTATTTGTGCAGGCCTCACAGATACTGACTCGTTTTCCAACAATACCTGACGCAGGTATAATGTGACGCAGGGCTTTACAACGTGACGCATCTCCCGAGATGCGTCACGTTGTAAATTGGCCGCATTGTTTGCGCTGCCGTTGCGTCAAAAAAAGTGATGCAACGGCAGCGCAAGGAGGTGCAAGGGGCTTGTAAATCTGCCCCAATATGTTTTGTTACCAATAAAACATGGTAGCACTTTTTCAATTTGGATGAATCTTGATTGTGTTTGTTTTCTCAATTTTAAGCATAATTCTTGTATAGATTCAGCATAACTTGATGAAAATTTGTTAAATATTGCTTGCCTACAGGCTGATTGTTGTGCACTCTGGTTCTAGTCAGCCTTTGGTTTTCTAGTTTTTGCTCAAGTAGGTGAACTTGCCAGGTCGACATGGCAGTTTAAATACTGCACACACAGGCTCTGCAGTGGCAGGCCTGAGACATGTTGAAAAGGCTACTGATTGGCGGGAAAATCAGTAATGTCACTTCGTGTCCAGATGTATGATGGAAAATTCAGTGATGTCACTTCCTGTGTTGGTGGATTATGGGCGAACCAGTGATCATTCGAGCAGTTGAAAAATCAGTAATTCCATGTGGCGCACCGTCATATCTTATTACTATATTGTCAAAGTAGTGCTTAATTTGTGTGCGTGGTTGCAGGTGGTGGGCACTGGGGATTACATTTGGGGCCCAGGACTTATGTTTTATTATTGAACTATGGGCTAGATGTATGAAAATCTCATTTCGCGATTACCTAGTTGCGATTCAAAATGAGATGCATCAAAAAAAATCGCTACATTTGAGCTGTTAATTAATATTCGCATTCGCAAATTGCAATTACCTATTTGCGATTCTGTAAAAATAGCGAATCGCAAATAGGTAATCGCAAATTGCGAATGTCCCCCTAGCAGCATGATGACCTTACAATCAGCAAGTGAGGCTTCTCATGCTGCATCCAAGGGCCTGATGCTGAGAAGGAGGCAGGAGCAGTAGTTCCACATCCAGGAGCACATCCAGAGTGAGGAGTCAGAAGTAGGCACCCAGCATTTCATCCCAGGACAAGGGCAAGAATGCAGGAGGAAGAAAAAGAAAACTGAAGTTCAGTGAAAAAGAACTGGCGGTCCTAATAGAGGAGGTTGTGAGGAGCCATGACAAGTTGTTTTGCAAGAACTCCCTCCATGTTCCTGAGTCGGAGAAAAGAAAAACTTGGCTCGACATACAGGAAAAAGTCAGCTCTGTGGGGGTCACACAGCGATCAATCGAAGAAATATGCAAGCACTGGTATGACCTGCGGACAAGGGCAAAGGAGAAGGTGGCAAGCAGACTTGCTGGCTCCAAGAAGACAAGGGGCGGACCATCTACCCAGCCTGCATCTACGCCCCTTGATGAATTGGTGGAGTACACCCTACTGCCTGAAGCAATCAGTGGTGTCATGTAAATCAACACCTCAGGCACGCCCAGCACCAGCCAAGGTGAGATGCGTGCCAAAGTACAAATGGCCCATACAAGTTTCAAAAAGCACACTAAATAAGGCTAGATCATATAGTCGTACTGCCACTCCAGTCCACATCTTAGCTACCACCCAGCTATGCATCATGGAAGTGATAGTCTTGAGCACAAAATGCAAGAAGAGCAGATGAAATCTAGCAGCATAGGCCCAAATACAAATCACATGCATGTGACAAATAGGCACACCGTGTTTTGGTTTACACAAAAACATTTATTCCAAAATTCTACTAAAATTGTAACAGCACTGTACAAACATCATACTGAACTGGGTCTGTTACTGTCACAGATACTCCAGCGCCACAGGCTGACGACACAGCAACACATGAGCCAGAGGAGACCCAGGCACAGGTAGGGGAAGATGAGACAGTGACCACAAAGCCACCGACACCTGCACCAACAACACGCCGGTACACTGTGTCTCCACTACCGGACTTCGAGGTAGATGCCGATGACACCCAGGAAGAGCTGCAGTTGACACCAGTTGAGCAGGCACACACCCAAAGTGACCAGTCCCACTTGCAGCACCGCACAACATATAGCAGGAGATGCAGGGCAAGAGCACACAGTGCATCTGAGGTAGGAAGGGCTCCTCTGGCTTTGCTGGTCTGGAGGGCACCATGGTGAAAGTGCAGCGCCTGCAATTAAGACACATGCAGTCAATTCAATCCCAACTGGTGTCTCTGAACAACAACATGGTGGACATTAAGGACAGCATCAGGGTGTTGACAAACACAGTGGCAGAGGGCCATATGGAAAATGCAGATAACCTCAAGGACATGACAGATGCCATCAGCTACCTCTGTAACACCATGCAGAGGGAGCACACCTCAAATCACAGATGAAAGCACCATCTATTGTGCAGTTTGGATGGTTACACCAAGGCAATCAACCGTCTGAGCAATGCCACAGCTGTCCTGTCCAGACGCACTGTGGTCATGCAGGAGGAAATGGCCCAACGCCAGGTCTGACGTGGTCTGGGGATTGGTGCAGGTCACCAATGCTGTCAAACAATTACAGACAGCTACAATAGCTGGGACAAGTGGACCGGGAGCAGGGGACTGTGAGGAGGCCTCCAGCCTCAGCAGCATCTCTGCCCTAGTGACTGAAACCAGACGATGGAGGCAAGGTACGGCATCTGAGGCCTCATCAAGGGTATCTGAGGCCTCATCAAGGGCGTGGCCATAAAAAGTAGATAGGGATTGGACCTTGGCATGCCAATAGTTGAGGTAACCTGTTGCATATGGTACTCAGTACTGACAGTTGTGCATGTTGTATTTGAAAATGCAGTTATGCACTATATTTTCTCATACATGTATCATGTCATGATAACACCTGTGTGCATCCAGTTTACCTGAGATTAAGGTAAATATAACACAGTAGCATTTAAGTCATGAAGTGCATTGTCTCATCATTACTCACCCTAAAAATTATTCTGGATTATTTCTGCACGACGTTGTCTGCCCTCTGCTGCCCTTGATCCTTCACCACGTTGCTGTGCCCTACATGGTCCATCCTCCTCATCTGTGTCTGGATCTGATAGGTCCAATGGTATGCCTCTGGAAGTAGCAATGTTGTGCAACATGGCACAAGTGGCCACAATTTTACAGCATATCTCAGGCCTGTACTGCAGTGCACCTCCACTGTTATGTAGGCAGCGGAACCAACTCTTCAGTAATCCAAAGGTCCTCTCTATCACTTTGCATGTAGTTGTGTGTGCAGAATTGTACCTCTGCTCGCTTGGAGTAGCTGGATTTAGGAATGGGGTGAGAATGAAGGAGCGCACAGCATATGCGCTGTCACCTATAGGGGAAAAGGCAATAGATTACTCACTTTAATGTGTCAACATATCCAAGTAGTCTGCGGGACTGTGTTATAGGAATTTACCTAGCAGGTATCCTTCTCCAAATTCACCCCCAAGGAGACGTGAACGTATACCACTGTGTCTAAAGATGAATGAATCACGTGTACTACCTGGATATCTTGCCACAATGTCTGTGATTATGTGTGAGGCATTGCATATGACTTGGATGTTCAGTGAATGATAGAATTTCCTGTTCCTGTAAACATACTCATTGACTGAGGGGGAGAGATATACCTACATGCGTCCCATCAATGCACCCAATTAAATGGGGGATTTGGGCTACTTGGTAAAAAATTAATTTAGTTCACTGCAATTCCTGTGGTGTTGTGGGAAATCTGATGTACTGCTGTGTCCTCTGCCACATAGCGTCCAGGAACACATTGAAAAAGCATGGCTGATTACTTTGGGAGACCCCTCCTGCTGCTGCTATTACCCCCTCGTAGCTCCCTGAAGCTAAGAGGTATAGTGAACATAGGACCTGCACATGTGTGGGAATGGCATTGGTCCTGCAAGTCTGACGCTGCAGTTGTGGATGCAGTTCAGCTATTATGTCTAAGATTATAGCTGAATTTAATCTATATTTATCATAGATTTCATTCTCTGCCTGACCAAGCACTGTGACGGTCGTTCTAAAAACTCTTGTCTCCTCCTCCTTCTCTGTGCTGCTGCTTGAATTCTCATTCACTTCGGTATGACATAGAGCGCTGCCATTGTGAAACATTCTGAGGCCCTCTAGGCCTGTTTAAATAGCTTGCACCTGGTTACCACCTGATTTGAATTGGTGGTAATTTGCACGTGTAAAATTGCAATTTCAGGCTCATTCGCAAATTGCGAATGGTTATACATGTATTTTGCGATCACCTAATTGCAAAATGCAATTAGCAAATTAAGGAATCGCTATTTTTGCATTCGCAAACTCCCGAAATCAGCAATTCGCACCGTTTGTGAATGCAAAATTGTTTGATACATGTGGCCCAATGTCTCAAAGCAGGAAAGAAAGTCAGAAATTGAAAAAAAGATTAAGAAAAAGAAGGATAGGGAAAAAGTGACAAAGGGTGAAATGAAGGATGAAAAAGAACCTCGAGAGAGATAAAGAAACAGGAAGGGTAATGTGATAGAAGAAAGACGCAGAGGTACGCCCAGCAGTAGGTAGCGCCTTGGCATCCTCCTAAGAATATTTTTGGGCCCCTGCACTTCTTTTTTTTTTCCAATTAACCACTGCCAAACCGCACACTGCTTATCCCAAAGGGAAATCAGAGCCTTGTTTGTTGCTAAACACTGAGACCAGAGCTCCTAGGCAACGAAACACGCCTAAAAATATGCTCGCAGAAACTCAGAGAACAGATCAGTGATAGAGTATGCAAGAGAGGGGTGAATTAATGCAGGTTACAGTATGGATGCCCCTCATCTCATAGGAATACAAGAGAATATGAAACACAGTAAAAAACAATTAATACCTAGGCATTAGCTGCAAAAAAAGAAGAGGACCAGAACTGTGAAATTGGTTGTAAAAAGTAATTGAGCTATTTGAAGTTGAACAAATTAGAGTACTGGAAGTCAGGTTATTCATTTGTTAGGAAAGTTTAGAATGTTTCTCACTTTGAAGGGCACTGTGGCAAACCACCCTGACCCTTTGAATAGCGACTGTATGAAATGAGGTTTTCCTAGAGCGGTGCCACCACTGCTATGTGCTCGAGCTAGTGGAATTGAGTCCGCATTTCATTTGGGCCGGTTTCCTTTGAAGCCTCTCACAGACTCCACATGAGACATGTTAGAAAATTTTGCGGGTCACCGGTCAAAAATCTTTCAGTCCTCAAATTTCTCGAACAACTGCTTCCAATGTGAACAAGCATTGGCAAAGCCAAAAGGTTTCGCCTATGCAAGATCAATTGGCTTTGTCAAGGTTTATTTAGACATGTTTAGACTGAGTTGACTGTGTCATAGCATTTTGCTTTTGTTTAAGCCATGTTGCACAGCAGCCGACACCGCTGGAGGGGTGGGGGCTGCAACCTAACGGACGGAGTCCTCGTAGCCATGACAACTGTAGACAAAGAGGAAGGTTTGTAGGAGACAAACATTCTTCTTTTGTCTCGTTTAAAACCATTAATTTCAGAAGGGTGCGCTCACAATTTCTTTGTGCCCTGTGTTCAACACTCTCAGGCATTGGCCAAAGTAGAAAATGAACTTTAAGATACATAGGAGAGTAGGCGTGGCGCTAGAACTGGGGAATCAGGTTTGAGTCTCGGCGTCAGCGCAACATCATGTGATTTTGGGCAAAATCACTTAACTTCCTCATGCATAAAAAAGTAACATGACCCCAGCGACCAGAACACTGCCTCCCTACTGGAGAACCTTGCCAACATCAGACTCAAGCAGCTAGTCACTGCATCAACCCACACAGTTGGACATACGCTCGACCCCGTCTTCTCCGCCAGCAAGAACATCCGCTACAGCCACACCACGAACTCCCCTGGACCGACTACCACTGCGTGCATCTCACCTTTACCACGTCCACCGTACACCACCGCCCTCACTGCCCCCCGTCGCAGCTGGATCAAGGCCACCGAAGAACTTATCATTGACTCCCTCAGCACAATCACTCCGCCAACACAAACGGACATCAATACCGCAGCACGCAACCTCCACCGATGGATCCTCGAATGCGCCGACACCCTGGCACCCCTCAAGAAAAGACCAACCAAGCAACACTCCAAGAAAGCCAGCTGGTTCACTCCCGCCCTCCACGAGTCCAGACACACCTGCAGACAACTCGAGGAGAGATAGAGGAACAGCGAAACCCCAGAAACCCACGCTATCTTCAAAGCTGCCATCAACGCACACCACCTCCTCCTCAAAATCACAAAGAAAACGGCCCTCCAAGACAGAATCAGCGCTAACGCAAACAAGAGCAAAGAAATCTTCTCCATTGTCAAAGAGTTCACCAGACCCAACAGCGAGACCACAGACGTCCCTCCATCCCAAGACCTCTGCAACAAACTTGGCACCTTTTTCCAACAGCTTCGACACCCTAGACCCTGCCACTGCGCCCGCCACCACCGCACGCAAGCACGCCAACAGACGGTGCTCTGCTGAATCCCGCTCACAACAGAGGACACACTTAAGACCATGAAGAGGATCCACTCAAGAGCCCCGTTGGATTCTTACCCGTACCACATCTTCCACAGAGCAGCCACCAACATCACCCCCTAGCTTCATCGCACCATCAACTGCTCCATCAAAACCGCCACCTCCCCGACAGGAAACACACCGAGATCAACCCCCTGCTGAAGAAGCCATCCTCCAGACCTGTCTGACCTCAAGAACTTCAGACCCATCTCCCTTGTCCCTTTACCAGCCAAGGTCATCGAGAAGGCCATCAACACCCAACTCTCCACGTTCATAGAAATGAACTACGTCCTGGACACCTCTCAGTCCAGTTTCCGAAGCAACCACAGCAGAGAGACTGCACTGCTCGCCGCCACCAACGACAACAGCTTCCTCCTCGACTGGGGTGAGACCGCAGCCCTCATCCTACTAGACCTCTCAGCCGCCTTTAACACTGTCTCCCACTGCACCCTAATCACAAGACTCCACGACGCCAGCATCTGCGACAAGGCACTGGACTGGATCCACTCCTTCCTCACCAGCTGGACTCAGCAATTCAGACTACCCCTGTTCCTCTCAGAACCTGCAGAGATCAGCTGCGAAGTACCTCAGGGCTCCTCCCTGAACCCCACACTCTTCAACATCTACATGGCCCCCTATCAGCCATTGTTAGAAGCCATGGACTCACATCGTCTCTTATGCCGACGACACCCAGCTGATCATCTCCCTCACCAACGAACTCACAACCGCCAGAACCAACTTCCACAGTAGAATGAAGGCCGTTGCCGCCTGGATGAAAGACAGCTGCCTCAAGCTCAACTCGGAGAAGACCGAAGTACTCATCCTGGGACCCGCCCCATCAGCCTGGGGCGATTCCTGGTGGCCAGCCGCTCTGGTCCCCCCCCCACCCCGATGGACCATGCACGCTACCTTAGCATCATACTGGACTCTTCGCTCAAAATGAACCGCCAAATCAATGCAGTTTCCTCAGCCTGTTTCCACACGATCCGCCTGCTCTGAAAGACATTCAGATAGATCCCCACGCATTCATCACCAGCAAACTCGACTACGGCAACACACACTACACCGGCGTCACCCAGAAACAGCTCAAGAAACTACAGAACGTCCAAAACGCTGCAGCCAGACTGGTCCTCGACATCTCCCGCCACAGCCACATCACTCAACACCTCCGACAACTCCACTGGTTCCCAGTCAACAAGAGAATCACCTTTGATCTCCTCACACATACCTACAAAGCTCTCCACGATGAAGGACCAGCATACCTGAACCACCGCCTCGCATTCCACGTGCCCGCCAGACAACTCCGCTCCACCCAACTGGCCCTAGCCTCTGTCCCCAGGATCCACAAGACCAGAACTGGTGGAGGTTCTATCTCCTACCTCGCTTCCAAGACCTGAAACACCCTGCCCCACCACCTGAGGGAATCCGCATCGCTGAGCCAGTTCAAGAAGGACATCAAGACATGGCTCTTTAAATGATCCTACACCCAGTGGGACCAGCAGCCCCCCCCCAGCACTCCCCTCCCCCCCCGGCACCTTGAGACCCTCACGGGTGAGTAGCCGCACTTTACAAGCCCCTGATTGATTGATTGATTGATTGATTGAGGAGGAAGCCAGGGGCCAAAAGGAGCTGCTGACCAAAAGGAAGCAAGGAAATGAGAGTGATGTGGGAGCCAATCAATGGTAGGTAATGGGCGGGCTCTAAGCCCCTTTTTAAAAAAATATTTTATTTTGCGCAAGCTCTGTGCAGGCGAAACCTAAAAATGAATCCTGAAGGAAAGATAAAATGCAGTAGCTCCAGCATCTGGCGCCATTTATTGGTTTTGCTGTCGTACCTGCCCCATCATTAATAAACAGGGCTGGCTTGCTTCAATAGTTATAAACAGATGTTTTAACATGAGCGAGGTGACCCTGAAAAAACATGGTGCCTGGGAAATAAAGCCCAATCAGGTACACGTACCCCTATCTGCTGGCTTCCCCTCATTCCCCCAGCAGGACCGGCTCTAGGGCGGTGCGATCGGTGCGACCGGGCGTTGACTTGGGGTGGGGGTGTCATTTTTGAAAGTATCTTAACATTTTAAAAGCACCTGCTGCCCCGTTCATGGCCTCCTGCAATTTTCAGACATCAATTAAAATGTCACAATAACTCCCGTGATTAATGGTCTTCCTGGAAAGAGACCAGAGGTTTGTCTAGTGGAAGTTTTGACTCATCCTAAGGTAGCACAGAGGGTTAAAATGCCTGCAGCTAAGAACGTGTACCATGCAGATAACGAAATGCATGTAATGTAAATAGGTCAGTGGGTTACTGCTTCTGTAAAATAGCACCTTTTGTTACTTGTCGTTTAGAAGTCAAAATCCTAATATAGAACATTGAGCTATTAACTGTCATCCTCGAGCTGCATGCAAACTACAAGGTATATGTTAGAGCTATATGGTTTTTTGCCCAGTCTTTCATCATCCTAATCTTGTGCAAAGGGTTCATTTGGTTAGAAAATAATTCTTATTATGAAAGAGAACGCCTAACAATGGTGTTATGTTTTAAATTCTAAATTTGTGCTTTTCCAGAATAAGGACGCAAACTATATTGCCTACCAGTATCGATGACGTCACTCCTACACTACACCTTGTAGTCCTGTCTGATGTAACATTTCCTATGCACTGATTTACACACGCATGATTGATTGTCTCTGTGCAATGTGTGTGTGATGTAAAGTGTTCTGACACCCTACACTGGTATGAGCGGTGCTATAAAACTAAATGAACCTGAGAGACAGTGGTTATGGAGACTTGAGAGGCACTGTTAAAGGGTGCTAGTGAGGGAATCCGTGGCAGAGGTGGTCATTGGGAGTGGGGGGTGCCAACAGACATTGTCGCACAGGGCGCCACCAGCGCTAAAGCCGGCCCTGTCCCCCAGCTACAGTTAAACTATAGAAGAGAAGCAGACACGGGGCTGCTGGGGAAATCTCTCCTCTGCTGACTAGATTCATGCGCCACGTAGAGCCTCAGCTTCAAGAGCAAGTGAAAGAACACTAAACTTCAAAGATGGCCTGCAGGTTTAAAAGATACCTGTGGGCAGCACTTATCTATCTGGCTTTGGAAAGCATCAAGAAAGGGGACTGCGTGCTGACCTCTGCCCCATTTATTTAAGGCTCAAGCAAGAAAAAAAGCACTTCTCAAGCCGTTTCAGTCCTACAGCTGTCTGGGACCCTTTGACCTGGAGGAGAGTGGACTGACCATATGGAAGACGAAGAAGATCTGAAGAAAATGGCCGCTTGGAACTGGTGGCCTGTGCACAGCGCTTCCACAGCTTTTAATGTGCTGTAAGGAACGTCAGGCCGGGTGTTCACTGCTGTGGAGGAGGTTAAAATTCTCACGGCTGTCCTGCAGGCCTTCCAGAAGACCTTCAACACACTCTGGGACCCTGCGCCATGTCTGGGGCGCAGTCCCGCCAACAGTGCCAGGGTGGTTGTGCCTTCCTGTGTGCTAAAGACATTTCCATTCAGGGACCTAAGACGTCAGTGACAATACTCTTAGGCTGTTAAGCCTCACCGTGCTTCAGTCCCCACTTGCTTTGGAAGCGTCTGGGGACTTTCATCCATCCCCACAGGTCACGAGACACACAGTGAGTCTATGCCCTCTTCTGGACACTTAAAACCAAAAACCCAATAGCCAGCCGGCCTCCGACGGGTTTTTCTAGTACATGCTTATCCTCAGCGCGTGTGTGCTCGAGGACTTTAGCTAACCCTGCCGGTACTACCCTGTTATGTTATATCCACTTTGTAGCGCACGAATCACACCCAAAGGAGCTACGTCACCCTGCTGCCACCCTTAGAGATCCCAGTCACATTAACAGGGATTTTTCACCCAAAAATATTTTTGCTGGCTCAGTGGGAGCACGGTCAGTGGTGTTCAATGCCAGCCGACTCACCGTTTCATTGCAACCCAGTAAGATTTTTTTTTCAAAACTCCAGATGCGGTGCTGGTTTCAAAAAAACAAAAGCAAGCAAAGGCGATGCGAGGGGAAACATCCTTTACAATGCAGTTTTTACCATGCAGTACCTTTACCACACATCCTTTACCATGCAATGTCTCTTTAAAACAAATTGCCTTTACCATGCAAGCCTTTACCACACATATGCCTTTTACCACGCATGCCTTTACAGCGAAAATCGCAAGTATATATCAGGTAAGTGTGTGTGTGGATAGATAGATAGATAGATAGATAGATAGATAGATAGATAGATAGATAGATAGATAGATAGATAGACCTATAAGGGCGTTTTTAGGGTTCAGGGGTGGTTCAGAGTATTGGCTGGTAAGGGTATATTTAGGGTTTAGGGTTGGGCAAGGGTGTAATTTGGGTTTAGGGGTGGGTGGGGGTATTGGGTGGTGACAGTGTTTTTAGGGCTTGGGGTAGGTAGGGCTTATTGGGTGATGAGAATTTTTTTAGGGTATAGGGCTGGGTAGGGTTATTGGGTGGTAAGGGTGTTTTTAGGGTTATGGTGTATTGGATGGTTAGAGGGATTTTTAGGGTTTAGAAGTGGGTAAGAGTATTTGGATGGTAAGGGTATTTTTAGGGTTTACGGGTGGGTGAGGGTATTGGGTGGTCAGGGTACTTTTAGGGTTTAGGGATGGGTAGGGTATTGGGTGGTAAGAGTATTTTTAGGGTTTTCGGGTGGGTGAGGGTATTGGGTGGTGAGGGTATTTTTCAGGGTTTAGGGGTAGGTAGGGGTATTGTGTTGTAAGGGTAATTTTGAAGTTTGTGGGTGAGTAAGGGTATTGAGTAGTAAGGGTAATTTTAGGGTTTAGAGGTGGGTATGATGTATTGAGTGGTAAGGCTATTTTTTAGGGTTTAGGGGTGGGTAGGGGTATTAGTTATGGTTTAGTGGTGGGTGAGGATATTGGTTGGTAATGGTATTTTTTTGATTTAGGGGTGGTTGAGGGTATTGGTGGTAAGGGTATTTTTCAGGGTTTAGAGGTGGTTAGGGGTATTGGTTTGTAAGGGTAATTTTAAGGTTTAGGAGTGGGTAGGGGTATTGGGTCGTAAGGGTATTTTCAGGGTATAGGAGTGGGTAAGAGTATTGGTTGGTAAGGGTATTTTAGGTTTTAGGAGTGGGTGAGTTTAGGGGTTGACAAGACACGTTTGCAGCCCGAACTGCTGGACGGAATTACACAAATTTGGCATAAAGGTAGATTTGGTTACGCAGGTCACACTTTCAGTTATTTGGTGTAAATCTGTTCAGTAGTTTTTGAGAACTTTAAGAGAATCAAGATAGTGATATATATGGCAGTGGATATATGTTTCGTGATTAATCGCTAAAGCTTGCACCAAGATAAATGCTGTGATTGGCTGACCACAACCTGAGGAGAGAGTTGCGGCCACCATTTTATCTAACATAAGATGGTCCCCGGATGCTCAAAATAAAACTTGAATAAGGAGTCAGGGTAGAGGTACCCTGATACCATGGGTGGAATATAGGGGTGTTTGTGGGACCCCTTATTTGTACAACGCCTCGAGCGATATTCGTGAATATGTTGCGACCGTCAGCGCGCCCCCGTGTAAGTTGCGACTAATTTTGCAAGGATCGGTGAAAAATGGGAAAAAAATAAAGAAATTGTACACTCACTAATGCACTCACTCACAGACCCACTGAAGCACTGATGCACCCACTCTGACCCAGTGAGGCACTCTTGCACCCACTCACAGACCCACTCAGACACTCACTCACGCACCCACTCACAGACCCACTAATACACCCACTCACAGACCCACTGAGGTACTCACGCACTCACACACAGACCCAGTCAGACACTCATGCACCCACTCACAGACTCACTCAGACAGTCATTGGCCCATTCAGAGACCCACTCAATCAATCAATCAATCAGGGAATTGTAAGCACGCTACTCACCCGTGAGGGTCTCATACACTTACACACCAACCACTGGCGTAACAAAACTTGAGGGCCCCCCCTGCATGGTACGTGGAAGAGCCCCCTCCAGACACAATCAGGAGCTCTCCAGCCAGAGTATTGTGCTGAGGGGGGCCCCCTGAACTTGACCTTGGAGTCAAGTTCTGGTAAGCATACATAGAGTCCAATTGTTGTATACACACCTGGAGTTTGGAGTTCAAGTCTGGTGTTCTCACCTGCAATAGTGAGTCCAGCTTTGGTGACCACACACAGAGTATGGAATCCAGTTCTGATTGTCAGATCCGCAGTCTTGTGCCCAGGTGTGGTGAGCACACATGAAGAATGGACTGGGGTGATTGCGTGTTTCCTTGTAGTTTTATATAAAAGTTCCAGTTTCAAAGATGGAATACCATACAAAACTTCCTGTGATCCCATATAGAATTTATTAGCAGCACACATCAAGAAGTGATTTGGGTGAATTAGATGCTGTGTTCTAAAGTTGCAATTAATTTCCCGCTCTTATCACCAATCCTTATATTGGTACCGTTGAGCCTTATTGTCCTTCGTTTTTGTTTTTCAAAATCTGTACACCCTGGTGTGGAGTCCGATCTGGAGATTCATCCTCAGAAGGATGAAGGCTCAGTGGAGACAGTTCAAACCAGGTCCTACAAGAGACTGACCAATAGAGACCTTAGGGAAAACTGCACGACAAAATTGGCAAAGATGATAAAGGCGCTATAGACAAGGGCATTTTTGAACAGAGAGGCTGAGGCGACAGGATGGAGGGAGAACTAGCGACATAGCAGAACTAGTGATGGGGCAGAAGCTGTGATGGGGCACAGTAGCGGCGAGGCAGAAGTAATACGAGAACCTATTTTTCCAAGTACGTGTTTATCAGAAAACAACCTGAATAACAAATAAAGTAGGCGATGGCAGCAAATTAATCCAAAAGTCAGACCCATGGGAGCAATCATACATAATAAGCCGAGGAAAAGCCGGAGACTGCACAGGGGCTGTAAGTAACTCAATAGCAGTAAATAAGCACCATTATTTGGCTCAGGGCTACTTATCGTTGTTCAAAGTCTAAGTATAAACACGTTCTCCAAGGGGTTCTTGGCCCTGAAACACGTGGTACTGAAGTGGCTTAGGCTGCCCCCACCCCCAAAGCCCTAAGGTGACAAAACTGGGACACGTGCCTGGAAACCCAAAAAATGCCCTCCGCTGTTGTGGTTCTGATCAAATCCGATGGAATATTTGGCTGAGCAGATAGGTAGCAAACTTTTCTGTGGGATCAGTCTGTGTATAAAAAATGCTGAAATAGCAGCACTGGCTTTAAAGTCCATTTTCCTTTCAGTTCCTGATCACTTAGCTACTCATCTTCCTGGGTAGCCAACAGGACTTCTTGCATGTTGCACATTGCTTTTGATGTGTCCTGTAGGCGGAAATGGCAGCCATAAACAGGAAATGATGCTCGTATGCCCTAGTGCAAGCTTTCCTTGTCCCATTCAGAGTGGCAGTGGCAGGGCAGACATGGCTGCCACTTAAAGTAAATAAAAGTAAAGCGCTGTGGCACGGCCAGCGTTGACCGCACCTTAGCACTTTGTTTTTATTTACTTTAAGCCATATTGCACAGCAGCCCGCACTGCTGTGCGATGTGAGTTAAATTAGAACAGGGGATTGGGTGTGGCAAGCAACAAGAGGGAGGAGGGTGGGACACCAAAAATGGGTAAAATGCGGGATGTTTTAAAAAGAATGGCCTCTGGGAGAAGGGAGAGTTAAAAAGAACGGATGCAGGGGTGGGGGTTGGCACCACAGAAGACAGGGGAAGGGTGATCCAACAGAGAGTGGGAGGAGGGAGGGGGTAAAGGAGAGGGACTGCAAAGGCATGCGCTTTCTAGGAGTGCATGCCGAAAAATAAACAAAGAGTACCTGCAGGAGCCTGTGGCCATCAAGGATACTGGCCACAGGAAGCTGTACTTGGTCCATGCTCTACGGCAGGGATGAAGACTGAAGCCCTGGAGGAAGCCAGAGGCGAGGAGGAGGCTCAGACCAATAGGAAGCAAGGAAACAAGAGTTATGTGGGAGCCAACCAATGGTAAGTAAGGGACGGGCTCTAAGCCCCATTTAAGATTTTCTTTTTTATATAAGAGATTTTACAAGCGCTGTGCAGGAGAAATGATTGTCCCTGATAAAAATGATTGTCCCTGACACACTGGGAGATTTCTCCTTCGGTATCGGGGACATGCTTAGCTTGGTGATCAAGAACAGGAGGAATCAATGTCATTGGGACCGCCCTAAATAGGCAGTCCTGTGGCAGGTAGCCCCTGTGCGTTCCACTCTTGGCAACTAGAAGGTTTCTGCACCAATAAATGGGGCTGGGAAACCGAGAGATTGGTGTTTGAGGGATTCACTTATTTTTGGTAGATGCCTTTTTAGCGTTAACCTTTAAATGACCTCTACGGTATTCTCCGGTCGTTAGTATTACCATAAACTCCGTTTTAGAGTGCAGTATGTGAAATGATGAAAGTTGGAAATCATCAAACCTGGGCAGAGACCCATGCATTTTTAAAGCATGAATTTATGTTTGAAGGTTAAAATTCTCTTTCATTCTTCGTTTAACAATAAATTCTGCGTTTGATATGGGAGCTAAAAAGCCGAAAACAAGGGCAAAAACGCACAGCCTATCTATAACAGTGTTTTTATGGTTGTGAAATCGTTTCATTTGAACAGTATATAATTCACAAAAATACAGCAGCAAAAAATGCTCATAAAAATGTTTTAGTAACGTTTACATTTTTCATGAGTTGGCAATAGCCTGCACTCTGATGTTGACGGAGGCTCTGCTCTTCTGATAATGTGTTTTGGTGCTGTGGTTCCTGGGTTTTTGTCAGAAGTGGGATTCTGGTGCAAGGCCCCTCCACCAGGGATGGATTAACCATTAAGCAAAACAAGCACATGCGTAGGGCATCAAGGGAAGGGGGCAACACAGAAATGTTCTATTGCCGGATTTACAATGGACGATGTGGTCCAAAACTGCAAATGGTGCAGCTGTACCTATAAATGAAGTGGAAGTATACAAAAATAAATATTATTTTCCTTCCTACTAAAATGTTTTGTTTAATTTTGAAAAATACAATTTTATTTTGCAATTTTTGTTTATATTTTGAATTAGATATTTATGGAGGCACCAAAATCTTTTAAGCTCTTAGGGCCTCTAAAGGTCTTAGTCCGGCCCTGCCCTCCACTGCCCAACAGAAGCATCATTTAAGGGTTTACCGTTTGCAATCTACATCCAAAGCAGTGAAACATCAACTGGCTGCAAAACTAGCAGCACAAAAGTCATAATATTAGATAGTCCCGGTTTAAAGTGTGAGAGGCTGTTTTTCGAAAACCAGAGTACTTAAACTTCTTTTTTTCCACAGTGTTGAGCTGCAGCATCATTGCATCATTAAGACCTTCTGAGTAGGAGTAGCACACACCTTAGCTAAGGTGCTCGACAGACACATAATGCTTCCTTAGGATTAAATATCCAGTAAAGCTGACCGGTTCTTCTAACTGTGTTTCTTAAGTCTAGATTTCTTCTGTGTCAAGTCCTTGAACCATGCGACCCATAGTAGTGAGTGTGCTCTATAAGTTTTAATTAATGTTAATTAAACTTATAGTAACTCTTCAAGAGATGCTAGTAACTCTAATGAAGACTATCAATACATACAGTCAGTTTGTACCTACTGAGCAAAGTCCTAAGAACTGTCTTATCATCATAAGAAGCACTTTTAAGAAGTCAAATTGATACTAAGTATGCCCATCACTTTATGCAGTGATATAATGGACCTTGTTATGGTAGTAGTAGTTGCATTTGTATAGGTCTTTATACCTCATTGCGGGGCACTGGAGTGTATTTTTGGACAGGTAGCACACTACAATTAGGGAGTGCTTGGTTGGATTGGAGATGTACTAGCTCTCTGCCAATGTGGGAGGCGTATTGGAGTCATGGAGTGATCAGAATGGCAATTATATTGTGTCTTGGATAACAGCGCTCAGTAGTATGATGGAAGAAAGATGAGTGAGGGATAGATATTAACTAGCTTCATTGAGTTAGCAGTTCCCATGTTGAGTTTATGAGGATGAGTGCCACAAAGCATTAAAGGTCACCTCTTGTACCACGTACAGTAGTAAGGACATCCACTGTGTGAGTCTTGTGGGCCTAGGGAGGATACAGAGTACAAAGAACCACTTGGATGATATGGATTACAGTCATCTCGTGTGTGAGTGGTTGTTCTCAGGGAATATTCAAAACTTTAGGGTGTCCAATTTTGACTATAGCAGGGAACAGTGGGCAGGGGACCTTGAGGCATGGACTATATTAAAGTAATTGAGGATGCCAGCCATAAGTGGCAGATCCATTCATGCATGGGTGAACAGAACAGCCTCTTTGGTGTAGAGTAGATTGGTTTTGGATTGATTGATGGTGGCTTTCTGACAGTATAGGGAATAAATGTCTTCCAGGCTGTACTAACTAAAGTCATCCTTGGGTGAGTCCAATTTTGGTGGTTTCAAGACATTTTGTACCACTCTCATCTAGCCTGTATAAAATACAGTCGGCCAGGTATGTTCGAGCTTTGGCGATTCCTGTGAAATTCGGACACCACTGTCATCTAGTCTGCATTGCAAATAACCTGTCATGTTCAAGTCTGATTCTGGTTTTCCTCTGACTCTGGGCTCTATGGTGCAATCGTGTTCTATTCTGATCTTGAATGCTGCCTATACCTTGGATAGCTCTGTGTATGATTTAAAGTGTCTTAATGGCCGAGTGTCTAACTGTTGGCAACCAGTGTACTGCTTGAAACACTGGGATCACCTGTTCCTTTCACTGAAGGTGTAGAAGTAGTCACGCTGGATCATTTTTTAATCCTTTTAAGTGCACATAGTGGGAAGCAGGGATCTCTTAGATACAAGCTCTTTACGCAATGTTCCTGTGATATTGCAAGGATGAGAATGCCCTGTGTTTTTGTATAATACTGAAGATGGGGTGAAGATACATCTTAGTGTACCCATTGCATGTAAGGTGCTCCTAATGATGTAATTAACATATGTGGTCAAGAATAGGTTTGAGTCCATAGTCACTTCTAAATGTCTTACTTGACTTGATGTAGCTGACAGAGCCTTCAATTCTTTGGCCCAAGCCATCATAGGTTGGTGATAATTCCACTGTCCACAGGTCATGTTCTCAGTTTTTGTGGAGTTGTGTTTGAGATGGTTGGTCATCATCCAGTCATCAAAGGCACTCATTGTGTCTGGATGTGTCTATGTGCCTAGGGTTTTCCAGTTTTAGAATAGTCGGTGTGTCTTCTACATAACTGTAACAAGATGACATTGAATGATCTGATCAGGTCCTATAAGTAGGGTGAGGTAATGTTTAAACAGAAATGGAGAAATGATTGGATCTTGTGCATGACACATCAGTGTGTGGTGTGAAGAATTGAGGTGAATGGTAGTACCAGTAACAGGCTTTCTCTCTCCCTGAGATTGGAGGAGAATCACTCCAAGGCATTTCCTTGTATATCAAGCTATTTAAGCCTGAAAAGAAGTGTCTGCTGCTGGATAATATTGCAGACTGCTGAGAGGTCGAAATTTGGTAGTACTGCCACACTATTTTTGCCCTTTGTTAATTTCATTTAATCCCAAATGCTAATCAATGTTCACTCTATGCCTCTGATGGAACACGGATTGTAGGTATGAGAGAAGATATTGTCTTCAGCAATTTAGAAAATTAGGGAGAGGACATCTTTATCAGTTATCAGTTTTCCCAGGAATCAATCAAGGTTTTTGTAAAGCACGACTAATCACCCATTAGGGTCTCAAGGCGTTACAGTAAGAGGGGGAGGTTCTGCAATTCAGTCGAAGAACCAGGTCTTGAGGTCCTTCCTGAATTGAGACAGTGGCGGGGATTGCCTGAGATACAGAGAAAGGGAGTTCCAGGTATTCGCGGCGAGGTAGGAGAAGTATCTTCCTCCAGCCGAGGTCTTGCGGATCCGTGGGACAGTGGCCAGTGCCAGTTGGGCAGAGCGGTGGTTGGTGGGTGTGTAAAAGGAGAGGCGGTGGTTGAAGTATGCAGATATGGTATTGTGGAGGGCTTTGTAGGCATGCGTGAGGAACTTGAAGGTGATTCTTTTGCTGATCGGGAGCCAGTGAAGGTCTCTCAGGTGACTGGAGATGGGGCTGTAGCGGGGGATGTCCAGGATAAGTATGGCGGAGGCGTTCTGGATGCACTGCAGTTTCTTTTTGAGTTTTTGGGTGGCGCCAGCATAGAGTGCATTGCGTAGTCGAGCTTGCTGCTGACAAGCACCTGGCTGACTGTTCTCCTGGATTCGATGGGGATCCACGTGAAGATCTTCCGAAGCATGTGGAGCGTGTGGAAGCAGGAGGATGAGACGGCGTTGATTTTGTGGTTCATTGAGAGCGAGGAGTCGAGGATGATGCCAAGGTTTCATGTGTGGTCGTGGGTGGAGTTCATCCCAGGTGGAGGGGGTGGAGCCCAGGATGAGGACTTCGGTTTTGTCGGAGTTGAGTTTGAGGCAGCTGTCCTTCATCCAGCTGGCTACGGCCTTCATCCCGTTGTGAAAGTTGCTCTTTGTGGCTGTTAATTCATCGGTGAGGGAGAGAATCAGGTGGGTGTCGTCGGCGTAGGAGACAATGTTAAGTCTGTGGTTTCTGATGATGGCTGCAAGCAGGGCCATGTAAATGTTGAAGGGGGTGGGGCTAAGTGAGGAGCCCTGGGGAACTCCGCAGCGTATCTCCATAGGTTCAGCGGAGAACGTGGTAGCTTGAATCTGGGTTCGGCCGGTGAGAAAGGAGCGGATCCACTCTAAAGCTTTGCCACGGATGCCAGCATCATGAAGACTTGTGCAAAGAATGTGGTGGGAGATGGCGTCGAAGGCAGCTGAGAGTTCCAGGAGGATGAGTGGTGCGGTTTCGCCTCAGTCGAGGAGAGTGCGAATGTCGTCAGCTGCGGCGAGGAGTGCAGTCTCTGTGCTGTGGTTGCTTCTGAAGCCTGATTGGGAGGGGATTGGGAGGGGTTTGTTTAGATGAATTTGGTGAGTTGGGTCTTGATGGCCTTCTCGATGATTTTGGCTGGGAAGGTGAGCAGAGAGATGGGTCTGTAATTCTTGAGGTCCGTCGGGTCAGCAGACAATTGGTCTGCTAATAACAGGGTTAGAGGTACAGACTGATTTTACTTTTTCCCGAAGTTTGATTCATGTCAAGGTATCCTAGGTCCTTGGTCAGTAGTGATAGCTTTCGCTTCTGCTCCCTGGAGAACAGTTTCTTTTAGCATCCATACACCAAACCTATTTTGGTCCCTTTTGTGCTATTGCCCACCCAGTCCTCGTGCTGCCAGGGTGTATGTATTTTTTGTTTAAATCTACAAAGCTCATCCACTCCTTGAGAGAAAATCCCTCTCAGATCAGGCCTTCTTTAAGGTCTTCCATTTTTCATGGCTAAATCTAAATTGACACAGAGTTATAGTGGGAGATATTGCTAGATTTGACACACTTTTGGTATTGTTTCCCTAAACTTTTGCTTTTTCCTCAGGGGTTTTGCTTATTCTGTTTTAGTGGCCTTAGAGCTCTGGGCACTTTCCTACTGTAAATGCAGTTTGTGAGTGTGCGCGCCCTACCTACACATGTTAGAAAGTGGTGCTTACCTGATGGTTTTAAACATGCCTCAAGCCTGCCAGTGAAGGCCTGTGTGTGCGCACTTGCACCTATGAGGTATTTAAATATGTGTCAAGCCTGCCTTTGCAGGCCTGTGTGTGCACAATTGCACTTATGCTCATGTTGGCCTTTCTAACCCACTGGCCAACCCTGAGGCGACCTTTCACTACCACTAGGGCACCCCTGGGGTACGTCTTAAGGGGTGAAGCAAGTGGTAGATGAAAGGCAGGGCAGGTACACGTGTGTATTCTCTGCCAGGTAGTGAAGAATACCCATGTGTGTTTTCACTACCTATGAGGTGTACTCTTCCCATTTGTTAGCATGCGGGAATGGTTGAAATTACTTCATGCTGCAATAGTGGCTTAAAGTGGAGCAGCCTCATAATGTTTCCTATCATTGGATTCACAATGATAAACCCTCTCCTGTGGTAAAGAGGGATTTGTCATTAATAATTCCGAAATGCCATTTCTGGAAAGTGTCAACCGGTATCATTGAGGAAGGCAAGTATATATGCATGTCTGAGACACCGGATCGGCCGCACACGAACGTGGCGGCTTGGCGCTTATCGCAGCGAACTTCCTGTCTCCGTATTGATTCCACCTTCCCCCCGCCATTCCTCACGAATCCCTTTTCACGGACCGTTTGCTTCTCATTAACTACACACAGTGGATCGGGGCTCTGACCCTGTCGTAGGCTTCCCAAGCCTTACATTAAAACCCGGCTTTTAGGAACCCCCCAGCTTCTAGCGGCATTGCCTACTATATAGATGCTCCTATGCGCTGCGTGCATCCCTTGGGGCCCAATTCTCACCTGCGGGACCTAATTAGATTGTTCTTCTCTTCATTGGGCAAGCCACGCTGCCCCTTGATGCCCGCAGTCTACCTCTTTCAGCACCCCTTAAATGGCAACCCGGTCCTGAAGATGATCCTGATTAAATAGGATCGAAACGCCGTCGACCATTCAGCGTAATCCACGGCGCAAATTCAACTATGGTTCACATAAAATGTTTAACTAAACCGCAACCAACTTTTGTAAATAGAATCTGTTGAACCATATATTTCTGTATATATATATTCCTTTTCACTTTGTCACATTGCGCCTTCCGCTGCTCCCTCACTTGTCACTTGCGCCGTCACCTTCGTGTGTCACGAGCACAGTAGTGCACCAAGTACATTTTGGGTTGCCCTTGCATTCTTGCATACAGTGCTGAAATAACTGTTCTATGTTTTGTTACTTCAAATATATGATGCCAAGAGCACTTTCTATAAACACACCACGAGTCTCCCTCTTCCTTCCTGTAATGTCTTGTACATGCATATATACTTGCCTTCCTCAATGATACCAGTTGAGACATTGTTGTTTGTTTTCGTTTACCTACCCAGATCTCAACCTGGTCTATGGGTCTTACTCCTGTTGTTTTTTTACCATTTCTGGAAAGTGGGCATTCCCCTGCTCTTAAACTCATTGTGTGCCTTTTTGTTTGACTCCAGTCCACACTTGAGGCTGAGGGAGTACATCTGTGCATTCCCCAGAGACAGCGATAAACATTGGGCATGCAACTGGAATGACAGACCTCTGCCATTTTAGGGCCTGGCTGGATAGATTGGAGGGAGAGGTTTTGACCCTTGGCTTCTGGGGAGCCAGATCTTGGCCCCACTAAAGATTAAGATCTGCATTCCACTGCCCCATGGCAGACGGGACTGAAATTTAGAGGAGACATCTGTGGCTCAAAGGGAAACCCTCTGAACCACCCCTAACTTCAAAGGTACACTACATTATAACTACTGGTGCCATACTTCAGCAAGGTAGAGATACACTTGTGGGTACGTTGGACTGGAGATCCTGGAACTGCGTGGTGCACACTACCAGAGGAATCTGTTGTGCACAAAAATAATTACTGCCATTGGAAGGGACTGTGCACCCTTCCTGAATAGTGGCTGGCCTGGGCTGACTACCTGCTGCTATGTGGCACCCTGAAGTGTGCTCTCCAAGGGCTTGTTAGCTTGCTCCCTGTTCTCTTTTGGGGGTCTCAGGGACATCAAAGACCTCCCATGAGGAATCCACACCGTCTACTTGTGACACCTGGAGAGCGGTACCCTCTTAGTGCCCACATCGTCTGCTGGATCCCAACTGGTAGTGTGGTGTGAGCATGGAACTAAGTATTGTGCCTGGAGAACGGATTGCCTTGTGCAAAGCCCCAAAAGTACAGCCCTCATCCAAGGAGTGTGGCTCCTGCATCGTGGGACCTCAACACGCATGAAGCATCTGGTTGGTGGAGAGCGGATTCACCAGTTGCAGGACCCCACGTGGCCTGCTTTCTTGATTGTGTTGCATCTTTCTCGTGTGGCACGCCGACTGCATGCTTATTGCGTGTGTTGTCCGATTCACAGGTTGCAACCCTCGGAGGTGAGGGCATACCCGTAGTAGTGCCTCATTCTACCTCGTGCGGCACTGCTGAACTTGCACCTGTGTGTGTCATCAGAATTGTCTAGTGCAACCCGTTTTAACCCGCACCAGACGTTGTGCCTCATTTCCAGGGAGGTACAGACTTTGCACCTCTTCGTTGTGTGTGACTGGACTTGTCTGGTGTGCCTTAGACCAATGGGCACCAGATGTTGTGTCTCATTTCCAGGGAGGTACGGAATTTGCAACTCTTCATTTTGTGTGATTGGAATTGTATGGTGCTACACGTATTAACGCGCACCAGATGTTGTGCCTCATTTCCAGGGAGATACGGAATTTGCAACTCTTCGTTGTGTGTGTCTGGAATTCTATGGTGTGACTCAGATCAGCGCTCACCAGACGTTGTGCCTCTTTTCCAGGGAGGTACTGAGTTTGCGACTCTTCATTGTGTGAGAACTGAACTGTCTGGTGCAACTCGTATCAATGCGCACTAGTCTCTGTACCTTATTTACAGGGAGGCACCGAGTAGTGGATTTGTGTTCTGTGGTGTCCAGATTGCCTTGATGCTACTTTGATTGACGTGTGCTTGACGGGGTGCCTCCTTCTTCCGAGAGGCTCCCCTGCTTCATCCCCCATTCATCGATTGTTCTTTTTGTGCCCTCAGTGCGACGGACCAACTGCCCTCTCCTTACCCGGCCCGACGACTTTGTGTTGCCAGGTAGTATTGACCGGACTGGGCCTGGGTGGTGAGAGTAATTGACTGGGCTAAGGAACGGTTCCCAGAGCAATCGAAAGCGGGTTAATAGACTACGTGACCACCCCCCTGTGTTTCGTAGAACTGGGCTGGTGCCAGAAGGCACAGTGTGGAATCCCTTAATTGACCGACTATCACCCTCAGCCCGCTTCTGCTCCTGATACCGTTGGTGAACTTCCTGAGTAGTGACCAAACCCCCATTTGACGACTGCCGCCTATTTGGCTCTGCTATCTACACCCACCTTCTATCCTGGGACCCTGACTAAGTATGGTTCCGGTTGCAATCGGCCTAGGATCAGGGGGGACGGTTTTCTTTATCTCCAGCCCATGGTTGTAGGGTAGTCGAGGTTAGCTGAATGGCGGATGAGGGCTTGGGTTACGCGGTCAGCATGTGCATTTTCAACTGACCTGCCGGATATCACTGCACCGCATTACGGTGCTGTGTGCGTTTGTGTGCGAGTGTGCTCCATTCAGACCTGCCTGGTATCCGTGGCACTGGGTATCGGTGCTGAGTGAGTGTGTGGGAGTGACTGCCTGTTATTAAATACACCGCACAGTGGTGTTGCTGTACATGTTGAATCCTTGCCAAAAGAATACTACATTTGACATTGGTTTTTACCCGTGCCGCCTTGGCCCACAGTGCTGTTTAAAAGTGTTGTAATTATCTGTGTGTACACATTTCTGATATCGTTTTGATCTGGGGTGCACCCTATAACTGTGTGGTATTGAATTATAATAATTGCACCGTGGGCCTCGTTCTGACAACATATCGCACTGCCTAAGAGTGTTGGGGGTGGGCGGGCGGGGTTGTAAAATAGGATCTTTCACAAGTGTGCTCATTATGGATGTCATTTTAACACGGTTGGGCCTAGTACTGCTAGTGATATTTCCGAATGTGATTTATGCCCAGAAATACATGATGTTCATGTTGTGTTAATGTGTGTGTTGAAAACAAACTTTGTTTACATCCACCACATGTGAAGTCTCTTTTGTGAAGCTCAGTGTATTTATTGCGTGGGAGTTCCGTGCCAATACTTTACACATTGCCTCTGTGATAAGCCTTACTGCTCAGTGCCAAGCTACCAAAGGGTGAGCGCAGGTTATACAGTGAGTGTAATCACCCCCCTGACAGGAGTGGTAGGGTCTGCTTGGCTAGGGCCTAGCCGTGGCCAACTAGAACGTGCCAGTTCCACTAGATATCCTCACAGGTCATTGGCTCAGAGAGTGGTGTGGTGAGAGATGAATAAAACAAGGTATTTACTTGCCTGGTGAAATTGAACTCCTTTCTCCGAAATTGTGAGTGTGTGTGAAGTTTTTGGTGAGTTGTTCAACAAATATGAGGACCCAGACAGACAGTTCCCCCAGCTGAAAGGGTTTTTTGGAGGGTTAAGTCAAGTGCTGTAAGTCCCACCAGTGAAACCTGTTTACACCATCCAGCTGACATACTATCTGAACCCGCAGGAGACTCACAATTGGTCTAAGATCTTTGTGAGGTAAACTTTAATTTTTTAAAGACATAAATTTTTTTTTTTTTAATTCTTTTTATTAACAAGTTTAAGTCGACTTCACAGGTTGCAAAAAGCAAGGCAGAAACTTTGAATCATATGCTGTCATGATTACAGGTTACATCAATAATTCTTGGTAATTAACAATGGCTATGGGGTATTCGGGCCTCCTGGCTCTGGGACAATGGGGGGAACACAGATATTGCCTCTGTACTCATTCCAAATGGAGGACCACTTTCTGGGGCACCCACGTGAGACATATACAGTTTTTTCCCGGAACATGCACCAATCCATGTCTTTTTTCCATGACTCTACCTTGGGCGACTCTCCCGCCCCCCACAATTGCGCAATATTCCGCTTGGCCACCATATGACCCAGTGTGACCCAGATTTTATCTTTGCTGCTAAGGTCGGTGGGTTCCCATATGTTCAATAGACATTTCTTGGCTTCAGGCCGTAGGGCAGTTCCCAACACCTCATTCATGCAATCATATATTTTGGACCAATAGGATTGTACAAACTCACACTCCCATATTATGTGTATAAAGGAGCCCAACAGTCCACATCTTCGCCTACAATTGCCGTCCTCTACTTTTCCCATTTTAACTGGCATTGGTCCGGTGACATATATTCTGTGGAGGACTTTCAACTGAACGAGACGAAGTCTAGATGTAATTGCCACCTCCCGTGGGGATGCGACCGCCTCCTGCCATTCTTCATCATCTATTTCTAGCCCATCTCTCTCCCAGAGTTGCCTTAGAGGCGTCAAGGGATTCGGAGTATTGTTGATCAGTTTTTTGTATGTCAGGGATATCGCTTTGTCAGGCATATAACCATCCAACAACCGGTCCTCTAGTGGCGAAGATTCTGGTAGGGTGGCTCCCCTTGGTATGTTAGACAATAGTGCGTGTCTGACTTGGAGATATCGAAAATGTTCCCAGTTAGTGAGTTCATAGCTTTGTTGCAGCGCGTCGAAAGTGACCACCTCTCCCCCGTCCCATAGGTCCCCAATTTTCGAAATCCCAATGAGGTCCCACTTATCGAATCCCTTTGTGGTACCAAGTGTGCCCAGCTGTTCCGTCTCCCAAAGTGGGGTGGCTTGTGTGAGCTTCTTGTCCCACCCAGGCTTTTGTTGGCTGTGTGCCAGATTAGTACGGAATGTTTAGTTGGGCCCGTCAGAGGGAATCTCCGGGACCTCGAGTATATAGCCCTATGGTAGACTCCTCCCAGGAGCAGCCATTTGTCTAGTCTGTATGCTGGGTCATCATCTCGGCGGTAAGTGCAATGGTTAATCGCCGTCAGGTGAGCGGCCCAATAATACTTCTTGATGTCGGGCAGCCCAATACCCCCATCGTACCAACCCAGGACCAATTTCTGAAATGCTATTCGAGGTCTCCTCACCCATAGTAACTCTCGCTGTATACCCTCCACCTCTCCGAAGTATCTGGCTGGGACTATATCTGGGGTGTTCTGCAACACGTAGAGGAAACACGGCAGTACCATCATTTTGAACAATGCCGCCCTCCCCAACAGCGAGAGCGGGAGCATTTTCCAGGTGTTAGCGTCGCGCCTGAGCCGCTGCAGCGGAGGGAGCAGGTTCCGCTCGTACCTGAGCTTGGGGTCTGTCGTAATAAAAATACCCAGGTAGCGGAAACCCTCTTTCACCGTCTGTATAGGGTAGTCTTGGGGTAAAGAGGGAGGGTCTCCTCTGAGAACATACAACTGGGACTTGCTCCAGTTTATTCTATATCCAGAATATCTTCCGAAATTCGTAAAAATATTGAGGGCCGCGTGAATGGAGGACTTTGGGGAGGCCAGATATAGGAGGATGTCATCCGCATATAAGGAAATGCGATCCTCCCATTCCGCCGCCCACTTGAGTCCCCTAATGGAGGGGCTCCAGCGAATCCACGCCGCCAATGGTTCCAGGGAGAGGGCGAATAGAAGGGGGGATAGTGGACAGCCCTGTCTGGTTCCCCGGCCCAGCCCAAAGACCCCAGACTGCTTGTTGTTGACCACGACTTGTGCCATGGGCTCCGAGTAGAGGAGTTTTACCCAGCTTATAAAGACAGGCCCAAACCCTAGTTTGGTGAGGACAGCGAAGAGGTAGGGCCACTCTATTGTGTCGAAGGCCATGGTGGTGTCCAGTGAGACCACTACAGCTGCTTCCTGGATGGTGTCCAGTCTACCCAGTACCCCATGGAGGCGGCGTAGATTTAATGCTGTATTCCGGTGCGGCAGGAAGCCGGATTGATCGGGGTGTACTAATTTACTGATTACCTGGGTGAGGCGATTTGCTAGGACTTTAGCCAAGATTTTGGGTTCTGAGTTGAGCAGGGATATGGGTCTGTAGGAGGAGCATTTATCCTTGGGTTTTCCCTCCTTGTGTATTGTCACTAGTGTGGCCACTCTTTGATCCTGCGGCAGTAATCCCTTTTCCTGACTTTCGTCGAACATAGCCCGTAGATGTGGGGAGATGGCGTCTGGTTTTAATTTGTATAGCTCTATCAGTATTCCATTGGGGCCCGTGGCCTTGCCCGAGCGAAGGTCTCTAATCGCTTGTGCCAGTTCGTCATCTGTGAGGGCGCTTTCCAGCGTGTCCCTTTCATCTGCTGACAAAGTCGGCATCTGGAAGTCTCTTAACAGCTCTGCGGAATCCTCCGCGGAGAAGGTGGAATCGGAACAGTAAGCCGAGCCAAAGTATTGGGCGAATTCATTTGCGATAGCTTGTGGGTCTGTCACAGTGTGCTCTCCATCTACCACTATTTCCGGGACCAGCCGGCTCGCCAAGTCCTTTTTGTCCAACCAGGCGAGCAATTTCCCGGCTTTGTCCCCCAGGTCGTATAATCTACCTGCTTTGTCCCTCCCCATTGCTTTAGCCAAGTCAGTCGCGATGCTTTTGTATTCCTCTCTCTTGAGTCTGAGGGTGTGTAGGGTCTCTTCCGTGATCTCTTCCCTATCCGTCTCCTCGAGGCGGAGAATCTCGCTCTCCACCTGTTCCAGGGTCTTCCGTTTTTCTTTCTGTGCACCAGCTATCGAGGAGAGTGCCTGCCCTCTTATTACTGTCTTAAACACCTCCCAAATTATTTGGGGGTAGCGAACTGAGCCCACATTCTCGAGGAAATAATTCTCTATAGACTGCAGAAGTGATTCCCTGATCACTGGATTTCGGAGGTACCAGGGGTTGATGGGTGCAATTCTTCCCACTTGTTTCCCTCCCAGGATCACCTGAGTCCAGACCGGTGAGTGGTCCGATATTCCCCTAGTCATGTGCCTAGTGTCGTGCATCTCAGCGATCTGGGCTGCCGGGACCAGCAGATAGTCGATGCGGGAGAGGCTGTTGTGGGCCCCTGAGTAGAACATGTGTTGGATAGTGTCAGGATGGAACGTTCTCCACGCGTCCACCAGGCCCATTGCATCTAAGAAGTCCGGGAGCCACCTCGCGGAGGTGCCAGTATCCCTTGGAGGATGTCTGTCCAGGAGCCCCGAAACCACTGAGTTGAAATCTCCTCCTACCACCAGTAGGCCCTCCGGGAGCGCAAGAAATAAGGAGCCTAAATCTTTGAAAGTATGGCTCTGGAGTCCAGGTGGGACATAAACTGTCACCAGGTTAAGAGTTGAGCCCTCCCACTGCCCGGAGATCGCTGCGAATCTGCCCAAGTCATCCACCCATGTGCGATGTGAGGCAAACGGGAAGGTATTGTTAATCATGATACCCGCCCCTCTAGATCCGGTGGTAAAGCCAGAGTGTGTCACAAGTTTGTAGCCCCATCTGTCTAGTGCTTTGCAAGAGTTGCCCACTAAATGGGACTCCTGGAGGAGCACCACCTCCGGGGAGTGTCGCTTAATATGTTGCAGGACTATGCAACGCTTCAATATGCCCCCCAGCCCATTGACATTCCAACGTAATAGCCTAAAGTGTCCCGCTTGATGTGTACTCAACATGACATCCTTTCCTTGCAGCTGTTTCTACCTGTACATAGTATAGGTTAGTCGACATAACAAAAAACAATAATAGTTTCTCTGCGCCCACCCAACTTCCCCCCTCCCTGCTCCCCTGCACTCTGGGCTTTGAATTGCCCATCTAACGAACTTTGCAGAGTGCCTGTCGCCCAAAACGGTAACTAACTGTAGTTAACTTGGGGGTGCGAGGCGTCGTCCTCGTGAACCCTCCCCATTGCAGGAAATTTATCAGCTCCCAGCGACGGGCCCCTGGTCAGCAATTCGGTTAAACATTGGCACCCAATTCCACCTACATATTGTATGCCCACCCACTGGGCCCCAGAATCCCCCCTCCCCCTTCAGTAGCACAATTTCTGGCCGACTACATATGCTTCGATACATCTTACGGTTTAGTTGCTTGGAATGTTCTGGGCCTGGTTAGGGTCAGTCATCTGTGAGTGGTATGTCCATCAACGCTTCTCTTGCCCTCCAGCCAGTCCGCAGCATCTTCCAGACGATCAAAAAACCAGGCTTTACCATCTGCCTCCACCCTGAGACGGGCTGGGAACAACATTGCATACTTAACACCCTGCTCTCGCAGAGTCTTTTTTACAGTGAGAAAGGATCTTCTTTGCTTCTGTACGGCCAGGGTGAAGTCCGGGAAAAAAGAGATTTGCGAATTCTCATACCGAAGAGGTGTGGCAATCCTGGCATTTTGGAGAATGACATCTCGGTCGCGAAAGTTCATTATTCTTGCTAAGATCGGCCGGGGTGGTGCCCCAGGCTTTGGCTTTCCTCCCGGAACTCTATGCGCCCGTTCAATCACAAAGAACTTGGACAATCCCTTGGGCTGGAGGTGGGTGAGGATAAGTTCTTCTACGAAGAGGTCAGTTGCCTGCCCTTCTGCTTTCTCCGGCACCCCAATGATGCGCACGTTGTTGCGGCGGGTGCGCCCTTCATAGTCATCCAACTTGTCCTCTGCATACTTTCGGAAGGTCTGCAGGTCTCTGATTTCGCGTTGTAGCTGGGAGGTGTCATCTACTAGGCTGGAAGTAGTGAGTTTCACTTTCTCGCCAATTTTCGTTAAGTCCGCCCTGATGAACGTCACCTCGGTCGTGATCGCATCCATCCTTTGTTCTAGGGACGTCCGGACCCCCGATATAGCTTCCATTACGTCTTGCAGCATTAGTTCTGCGGGGCCCCCTTCCATACTCGTCTTAGTGTTGGACGCTTGCTGGGGTTCTGGCGGTGCTGGTTTCGAGAAAGCGTATTTGTCCAGCTTATTTTGTTGCACTGTTTTGTTCCCTCTTGTTCCCGACATTTTCTCAGTGGTGTCCCAACCTTCTGAGCCTCTGAGATGATATGATCTTTGCTGCGGTTATACACGAGTCTTACTGTTCCGCCGGAGAGCTGTGAGTCAATCGGTAGTCGCACCGTGGGCGAGGTCGCCAAGTTGGAGGATTCCGCTGTGAGACCCAAGGCAACTCCGGGGTGTATGGGGGGTAGAGCGCTCAGTCTGCTTCCCAATGTTTGTTGTGTATGCCAGCTTGAGAGCCGCCTATCTGCGGACCACCAAGTGTTAACAGGCGCCCCCTCCGTCTACTCCAAGGGAATGGGGGATAGACCAACCCTACAGCTCGGTCGTTGGCTCAATCCCTCCCCAAACTCCTCGGGATACTTTGCTGCTGGTCGTCTACTGCCCCCTCTCCCAGGTGGCCGCTCCTCGCTCTGCAGGGCCACCCCCAACTTAGGCCGGGTTCTATATTGCGTGGGTTATATTAGGCCAGAGCGGCTGTTTCCCTAGTTGGGGGGGGGGGGGTCTCTCCATTGCACACGGGGGTAAATCGTCCGATTACTCCTGCCCTGACTCGGGGGGCCCCAGGTCAATCTCGCTGATTTGGCTCCGTGGGCAGATATCTGGTGTTCGTTCAGGGCCCAGTCCTCCGGTGTCTCCGGTAGCAGCGCGGCCGCGCGATCTCACCTCTGTCGCTGTGCGCGCCACTGGAGGAGTCGCAACGCTGCTCTCTCGTTGCTGCTGGTGTTTCTGGGTTCTTCCTGCTTGCGAGCTCTCCCGTGTGCCACCTTTGCCACGTTCCGGGCCCAGGCCTCAGCCGCGGACTTGCGCTGCGAGGCGACCCGATGGTGTGCGTCGCCCCGCCCTACGCTCGAGACTACGGCCTCCGGCTCTGGAAGCCAGGGGAGGCCGCACTTTCGGATGGACACTGCACGGCAGGCGTCGGGCTCAGGCGGTCAGCGGCGGGCTCACTGGTGGCCACAGTCTTTACTCCAGGTGCCCCACGACTCGGGAGCCGGATAGGTGATGCGGATATTGGGGAAGAGGTTCACGGGCGCAGGAGCTCCTCTAACTGGCGTCACCCCGCCCTACGCTCGAGACTACGGCCTCCAACTCTGGAAGCCAGGGGAGGCCGCACTTTCGGATGGACACTGCATTGCAGGCGTCGGGCTCAGGCGGTCAGCGGCGGGCTCACTGGTGGCCACAGTCTTTACTCCAGGTGCCCCACGACTCGGGAGCTGGATAGGTGATGCGGATATTGGGAAGAGGTTCACGGGCGCAGGAGCTCCTCTAACTGGCGGCCATCACGCTCCGTGGCTTAGCCACGCCCCCTAAACTTTAATTTTTGACCTAATTATTCTTTTTCTTAAGCCCCAATGACTTGTGATTTACCAGCATGCCATGCAGTAGTTTTTCAGAGCATATTGTCTTTCCATTGACTTTTGAATGTCCAGCTATAGTTTACAATAAACATACAATTTATTCTTTATTTTCGTAGCCATTGTGTCTTGTTTATTTACTATATTGCAGTGCATTGCTTATTAAACAGTGCCACCCATACTAACTGCAGACTGTTAGTGGCCACAGGATGGAAATATGTTACTGTGGCTCCAAAAGCACTTTAGGGAGGGAACCATAATTAGAGATCATGTTTCCTTTCATTACACTCAGGTGTTGAATATAGATCTGGTGTTTTATCTCTTGGTTCCTATTCATGCAAATGGTCCACAGAGCTGTTCAGTCAGGATCCTGAGATGATGATGACAAATGCACTGAAACAGAGGCTCACTTCTTATTTTTACAAAGCTATGACTAGTGCTGTTGCATAAAAAAAGGATCAAATTAGCTCAGTAAAGCAGCTTCTGAAAGGTAACTGTTTGAGGTCTCAAATCATTCAGTAGTGGTTTGGGCTGAAAGGATTACATTATTGGGACTGGAATGAGCTTCTATACAATAGCCCCCATGGTGGGGGGGGCTGCCCCAGGGGGCTCCCACTGGCACTCTGTACGGACGGCGGGCCCTTGCTCTGAGAGCTCATGAATGGGTCCGGAGCTATGTACTTTACAGGGAGCCCCCTCAAGTTTCGTTACCCATTGGTTCTATACATAGCCGGATAACTCCCCCTACAGTCTACGTCCTTATGTGTATGTGTCATATTTTAGGGCTCTATGGTATGTAACTAATTCATCCTTTAGCCAGTGATTTAAATGTGTTGGTGCTGTGTACCTGCACTTCTTTATTTTGAGAGGGGAGGACCTGCACTTCACAGCAGATATACAGTACTTTTAATTGTGGAGTACTGGCACTTCTCAGAAGCAAGCAGGTGCTGTGGTATGGGGTACCTGCACTTCTGTTGATTTTCCTTTTCAAGCACTGCCTTTAGTGTGTTCCTTTTAATCGTCAGTGCTACTTGCTACTGTTATATCGTTGCTCTTTTGTGAGTTTACTGGAAGGTTTTACAAACCGCGCCCGAAAATAAGAATAGGACTGTCTGGTCTCTGAATGTGATCAATGGGTTCTTTCAGAGTTGGATTTGTCCTCTTTGGGCGGAGATGTCTTCCTTTTGCTTGCTAGGCCCCTGTACATCTTCTGCTCTTTCAAGGCTGTCTTTAACACAGCTTCATAAAGGGGAAGATCCAGCAGCAGCTCCTCCCCTAAGGCGGAGGAGCGTAGCCCCACTTCTTTTGAGCAGTGAAAAATGGAAAATAAAATGATAATTACAAAGGTTATTATCATTTTATTTTTCCTCGCTTACTTCCTGCAGCTGAGCCAAGGGCGGGGCTGACATTCCCACACGTCAACACAGCTGCAGGAAGGAGGAGGAGTGGTGGCACTGCTTCAAGTGCGCATGACGGTTTGACCGGCCATCTAAGGCCGACCAAACTGTCATGCGCACTTAGAGCTCTCAACCTGAGCTGTGCTTTACAGCCGGGTGGAGAACAAGCAGAGGGTCATAGGGCCTTAGTGAGTGCCTAACTAAGGAGCTCACACCAATCACAGCACTGCTCTCATGCTGGGTAATACCAGCATGAGAGCAGCGTCTGGATTAGCGTTGGGGACCCTGTGGCATGACGGGAGTCTAGGTCGTGGAGCAGAGGCCAGAACACTGATGCTGAGGAATGCAGGTAAGCATTATTTTTTTAATTCTTCCCCCGTGCTGCCTCCTTCTGCACTACCCCACCACTTAAATGCTACAGTAGCCGCCAATGGGAAGATCCATTTCATTGCTTGTGCCCCTGAACCCTCACTGACTCACCCTTCTCCTGTATGAACTCTCGTCTCTCACCCAGCCAAGCTTATTTCAGCTGTAGGTATCTCAGCTCCTCCTATTTTACTTTGGAATCATTTATTTTGGGACTCTATGCTGGAATTTGTGACTTCTGTTTTACATTGTATGCTTTATTGTTTTTAATCGCATATCAAACAAACAACTTTCTGCCACCTCTTCCACTGCTCTGCCCAAGCATTCATCTATAAGTTTATGTTACACTGAGAGGCTTGTTTCGAGTGTGACAGGGTGGGAGCATTGCCATAAATGGGTCGTGCCAGTGTCCTGCTAAACTCCCAGTTATCTCTCCCCATATAGAGGTGGGGGACCACTGGTTTCTGTTTGAAGAGCCTCAGCCTGCTCCACCCTAGAGACCCCCTGGCCTGGCCGCCCTCTGCCACAGGATGACGAGGTCACAGTGGCATGGTGGACCCAGGCAGGGAAAATAAACAATGGCCCGGACATTGAGGGAGAAAACTCACTGCACATCGAGGCCATTGTTAATAGGTCTAGCTTTAACCAAGACTTTCTGATTTAAAAAAAAAAAAAAATAATCCATATCTATCTATCTATCTATCTATCTATCTATCTATACCTTCAGTCAGCCCTCTTCATCCATTGTGTCATAGACTGGTGAGCCACTGTGTCTTTTCTGTAATGTTATTCATTTATGTATTTATTTTACTTTGCAAGGGCTCAGCTGATCCGCAGACTCTGCTACAAGACCCTTGCTGTCTCCCCCGTGCATACTGAAAGGGACATCCATCTTTGAATGGGCTTTAACACTATTTAAAGGTGGCAGACTACGCGTGTGAATGTGCAAACATGGCAATGCACGTGCGTTCATCTTTTAATATTTTGGGTACTTGGGAGTTTGTGTCAGAAAAACAAAAACTGAACATCAGTTGGACCATAGAAACATGGCTCCCTCTCAGTGTTCACCTTTGCCTTGTGTGCATGAGCCCAAGTCACACAGATCCCTACCTGGAAAGCAGGGATCACTATATGTGATGGGTGGTCCTCTCCCAGGGAGTGCAGTCCCTGCAGGATGCAGGTCCACTCGCCTTGCTCTCAATTCCCCTCTTAGCTCTTTTGTTCCTCATTTCTCAACAGCGCTGTGATATACATGATGCTTGGCTCGCGCTACAGAAAAACATGCAACCAAAATAGAATGAATAAACTGCTCTGCCCGTCGGCTTAGCCATCCAGAAAAAAGATAAGAGGCTCCGGACGCCTGTGCCAGTCCCCTAGGCATCTTCCGCCATCGCCGTGCCAGGTCTGTGTGCCTGTGCCAGTCCTCTGAGCACATCCAGTCAGAGAGGGGACCGCCTCAGCATCCTTGCCCCTACAACCGGTCACAGCGGTCTGATTTTCATGCTTAGATCTTCCTTTTGCCCTTTAATACCCACACAAAGGGGTCTGAATTTATGGGCACAGTAAAGTTTATTTTCCCCTGGGGGTCCTAACATTAAACTCTATTGCCTGGCTGACAGCTTTACAGCCAATCTGTGGAGCAGCAGTCTAAGCAGTCATGGCCTCTGACCCAAGAAAGGAAAGGGGTTTGTATTCTGTTTATGTTCTTAAAGGGCAACTCCTGCTAATTCAGTATACAAAGAGTAGTGGGTGCCCAGGTATCACATTTACCACGCACCGCCTCTCTTCAGCTGGCCCACACCTAGCTCCAGCCGCGTCACACTTGTACTATTTAACTACACTCAAAGTCCCAGCACAGAGAACTTTGAAAACACATCTCGTTCCAGCTACCTGGCCTTCCCAAACTAGCTCAAGCAGGTCAACCTATGGTACATTTCCAATCTCTAGCTCATTTGAAGCAGAACACGTTTCTGGGCAACTTCTAATCTGGGTTACAGCTGTGCAGAGAGACTGAGGCCTCCACCATGAACATCCATGAAAACTGGGTCACTGCCTTCGATCAGTGGCAGCATGGGCTCTAGTCCACCTCAGAGGCTTTTGGCCCAGTTGAAAAGAATACTCCTGAACTGGCTCACAGCCACCTGCAGGTCTGGTGGACTTACCCTCCAATGTGTCTCCTCCATTCTGGCCAGCAGATTTCACCAAGTAAAATTGGCTTTGCCTGTCCATCTTGACTAATAACCCATTGGTTTCCCACTGGAGTTCCCTAACATTTACGTGGTCCTGATTGCAAAACCTCTGAGAGGTTCAACTAGGGATATCATGTACGCTGACAACACACAAATGCGTATCAAAGCCTCTAGTGGTCCAAGCGATCGAAAACTGGACCAAGCGATCGAAAACAAGCCATGTATTGCCTTGCAAGCATCTACGACTGTATGCATCATAACTGGTTATATCTTAATGTTCCCAAGCTGAGCTACTACTCTCTGAACCATGCAATCCATCCTTGCTACAGTTCAGGTGACTTCCCCTTAGAATCCTCACCTCCCATGTCCACACACATTCAAATAGTGTGCACATTGGAAGTTATTCTTACTGCCAAAATGCCAGTGATTCCACAAGATCACAAAAAGGCATTTTACTACTTATATATTCAGGACAGGACTGGGAACACAAACCAGCCCCTGAAAATCTGCTGCACCAGCTTGGGGGGGTTGTTGGTAGGGGATGCTAGTTAGAAGCAGCGCTTCTGCGGCTTTTGTTACAGGGGACCGATATTGCAGCACTGCTGCAAAACCAGCCCCCCAGTAACAAAACCAGCCCCCACCACTGGAAAACCGGTGCCCCACCCTTCCGGCCCATCGGGAAAACGCCTGGTGCCTGCTACGGCCAGTCCGGCCCTGTATACATTCTACCAACGATCCTGCCTTTACTGCTCTAAAGGAAGGCAATGGTGCTCTCCAGAATTGACTATTGCAACATACTTCATAAACTTTACTATTGAGAGTTTCAGAAATTCCTACAAGAACGAAACAAAGCGGCTGAACTCAGCATTGGCCTGATGTGCATGGATCACAACGCTGCTTTAACCGTATCCCTTCACTGCCTCCCCGTCTTGCGCTGCTGATATACCAGCTAACCAGACATCCAAGGCCGGCTCCTCAAAACCAGCTCTTTTGTACATACAGGGGATGCAGACAGTTTGGGAGTAGGTCTATTCATGTTTAAGGTTCCTTCCTCCGGAATTTGCTTCTTTTACAGCCCCAAACTGAAGAACCTTTTCTAAGCTTTGATATGTTCCTGAAGGTGCTCTTTTATCCCAAGCTGTTAGCCTGCAGCGTAGTTGACGGTCCAGAGACTACCTGTTTTCACCTGTGATCACTACATTAAATGACTATCTTGCAACCCCTCCCTGTAAATCTCATCCCTTCTACATCTCTGGAGCTTCATTCAGGATGTTCTGCCTTTAGATAGGAAAAAGCTTTAATAAGCATTTAGCTCTAAAAATCCTAGAAATCTCGAAGAGCAAGCAGCAAGCGGTGAGGGGCTCGCAAAGACAAAATACTAAGGGGCCTATTATGATGGCGGGCGGATAGCCGATCCGCCCGCCATAACTCACTGCCCGACGGCCATTTACCCCCCACCATATTAGCATGTCAGGGGGGTACCGCGGCGGACGGAAAGACCGTCTGCCGCTTTTCCGCCGGCAGGCGCACAATATGGGAAAGGCCCACAATATGGTGGCGGTGCCTTGCAGGCACCGCCATCCATATTATGATGGGTGCGTGGGGCATGCCTTTCCATGGCGAAGACTCCGCCACGGAAAGGCATGCGGAGAATGACTTTGGGGGCCCGTTGCGGGCCCCCGGGGGGGTGGGAGGTGGATGGCTGCACTTGGGGGGGGGTACCCATGGTACCCCCCTTCATTGGCATGCACAAGGTGGCAGGCACCGTGCGGTGCCTGTCACGTTGTGCATGCCAATGCACAACATGGATATTTTACATTGCGGCGGGTGCTGCTTACAGCACCGCCCGCCGCAATGTAAAAGGTGTGGGATGCGATCGCCAGGGTGGCGGTCGCATCCTAATTGGCTTAGTGGGCCCGCCGCACCTCTGGCGGTCGGTCCCGTTTACCGTTACGGTGGCGGGTCGACAAAGTCCGCCCGCCATCGTAATGGGGCCCTAAGTGACTAAGGGCCAGATGTACTAACATTGGGAACTGCGATTTACAGCTTGTGATTTTTAGTGAATCACAATTTGGAACTCGCAGTTCCTAATTTATGAAAGTTTTACATTTAAAATAGCAATTCTTAGTGGGTTACAAATCGACCTACCTCATGAATATTAATGAGGTAGGTCACAGTTTGCGACTTATTAGGAATGAATGATAGCCATCACAAGGATGATGGCCTGCTGGGGTCAGCAGACCACCATGTCCTCTGTAATTGCTTTTAAATAAAGCAATCAGATTTTTTTTTTAAGTGCAACCCATTTTCCTTAAGGGAAAACGGGATGCATATAAAAAAAACAAAAAATGAAAAGTGTAACTTTAATTTTTTAAGAGTAGGCAGAGATCCGTGGTAGCACTGCCTACTCTTACATTATTTTTTTAACATTCTCAAAATGTTTTCGAAAGTGTTTCCACCTCCTATGAGGTTTTAGTAAAATATTAATGTTTTTTTTTTTTTTTTAACTTTTTTAATATTTTATTGTTGTTAACAAAAAAAAAAGAAAAAAGCCACAAAAGGAGAAAAAGGAAACAGAACAAAAGAACATAGATCCACATTTCATACTGGCACATTATGGATATGCATATTTACACAAATATTTACACATTGATCCACTTTACAAATTTTTTAACTGTTTACAAGCCAGAAAATCGAAATCATAGTTATAATCATGAAAACTTGAAACACCAGACTAAAGATGGTAACATATTTACATATTGGCGAGTGGAGAGATACCTACAAATTGATATTTAGTTACTACGCATGTTACTGTAACCAATCTGTTATAGGGGCCCACATCTTTGTCCCTTTCCCCGTCTCCTTCGCCCTTTCAGCCGATAGGCTGACATTTCAAGATTACATACTGCAAGAAGCCGGGAACGCCATGTTACAAAAAGTGGGGGTCAGGACTGATCCAATGGGAAGTAATACACAGTCGGACTATGGCCATTGATATAAAAACAAACCCAGTGGTAGCCCGCGACCAGCTCATATTGCCCGCTACTCCCAAAATAACCAAATATGGAGGATAGAAATTGGAAGTCCTAAGACTTTTGTAAGAAAAATGTTCGACATTCTGTAGAAATGTCGCTAACATAGGGCAAGAAAAAAACATATGAACAGTATCTGCTGATAGCAGACCACACCTACTACATGACCCGCCCGTATTCCCTCCCCATTTAGCAATTTTTGCCGGTGTATAATAAAGATCGAAAATAGACATATAATGTTGACTCCGATGACTTCCAGCTAGAAGAGTCTGACTGGCTAATACAAGTGAATCCTCAATATTAATACCCTCCTTCCCAAATTTCCGGTCCCATTTATCATTCTGGATTAATAGATCATCAGGGAGAGTCTCCAACAGAGTCTGATAAATTCCACCTATCCGAGATTTCGTTTGAATTGATTCGATTATTGGTACCTTCCCATATTTTAGAACCATGCCTTGTATTCTACTATCTAAAAAGCTACGAATCTGTAAAAATTTGAAGAAATCTCGTTTATCCAAGCCATATTTTCCTTTGAAGAAAGGAAAAGGAGGCTAATTGGTCTTCATGGCTCAAATCCCCACCGTACTAATCCCAAAATTACCCCATCTATATGCGGTTGGATCTTGAAAGATTGCCGGTAAGATCCCAATGACCGAAAATGGCGTGTATCTATTGATATTGGAGATTTGAAATCTGCGACGTATCTAAATATTAATGTTTTGCAACCGCATTTCAGTCACAAAACATTAATACATAACAATACAATTTGGTAATTGGAAGGGATGCCCTAAGCTCGCAAACCCAAATTGCGATTCTGTAGAGTCACAGTTTGTGCTTAAAAAAAGCATTTATGCAGTCGCAAACAGCTACATTCTGCCAATCAGGCCATAAATGCTTTGTATCTGGCCTTCAGCAGCAACAGGTGGGAAAATGACTGTGCAGACACTCTGTTACATCTTTATGGTAATCTATATATTGGAGAGTTCATAAGCACTCTGGCCCACATTCTGAACACTGTCACGCAGCGCAGCTTCCTAAGAGGCTGTGCTGCATGATAGGTAGAGAGTAGGAGAGCGACACATTCACAGAGAAATGGCATTCTTCTCCCCTCTCCCTAGCGCCGGCGCTGATTTCAGCTACTGTGCGCCATGCACACACCTTAACGCTAAGGCATTAGGGTGTGTGCCTGAGTCTAGTATAGGTTATGTACAGGAAGGGTACCCTTCCTATGCAAAATACTATGCCTAGACTTGTCCAAAATCATTTCTTACTTTGTATTTGTGCTGCACAGTGCAGCACATATGGCACGGTTGGAAAGACACTGAGAAATGTAAACATTTCTCCGTTTAATGCCTGCTTTTCAGCTGCATTAATTTTTGGCGCTAAACCCTTTCCACTAATGTTAGTGAATCGGGTTTAGCGTAAAAAAGCATGGGTGGTTGCATGGGAATGCCCATGTAACATGCCCTTAATGCAAAGTAATGCAAAGCAGAGTTTCGCGCTGCTTTGTGTTACTTTTTCATACAAACCAACCAAATATTTATTTGTGTTGGTTTGTGAATCCTAAAACGGGTTTAGCATCAGGTTAGCATTAAAAAAGTAATGCTAACTCAACGCTAAACCTTTCAGAATCTGGGCCTCTGTATTGTGTTGTTGGTGTACATAGCGCTTACTAGCCCTGACTAGGTGTTGAACTGTGGTTTACATTTGCCTTATTAACCCCTTAACCGCGATCGGAATTCCGCTCGTGTGCTGGACATTCCGATCGCGGGTGGGGTCGTGACGAGCTCAGCTCGTCATGCGCACAGCGCTACCGCGCAGCATGACGAGCTGAGCTCGTCATGAGCACGGAAGGGGTTAATGCACGCGCTTTCTTTTCAGTAACTGTGTTTTCTGAATTATGTAACAGTTACATTTCTGTACATTTACATTGTGTCAATTTGTTCTACAAGGAAATGAAAAGAGAACGTGCTTGCGTTGTAAAAAAACAAACAAATAAAAAAATACACTGACATAAAGCCAAAAAAGGCGCGGGAAGGCAAACGTGTATGTGCCTTACTGAGGGTTTTGGACCACAATCCGGATAAGAGCAACCTGCCAGCAGGGTCGGATTGGTAAGGCGTGCACTCGGGCAATGGGCTGGTATCTGAGTTGCAGCTGTGAGCCGCTTTTTTGGGCAGCGTGGTGGCCGATTAGGGCTGTGTCTGTGCTGTTCAGATGCCAGCTACTCAGTGGGGGCCTGAGTGGCCTTTCCGGGGGCAGGTGGGCCTCTATTACCTCCCTTTTACCAGCGGACGGAGGTGTCATTCCCAGTCTTTCACTGGGCCGCCCATTAATGTATGCAGATTGAGCAGGGGCAGTGGGCCTGAGCAGAATTGGCCCTACTTATATTCAGGTGTGGATCACATTGTGAAACAATCCGTGGATAAAGAGTCCTGGTAACATTTGCATTATTTTATCTCTGTGAAGTTAAGAAAACATGCCTCTTTTAGAGAACCCCTCCCCCTCATTTTCATAATACTTAAAACCCTGAAGCAGTGTTTTGCGAAAAGATGCAATCCGTAAATGTCAGCCACTTTTTCTAGGGTGTCCGGGCCTATTTTTGATCCCAATCCAACCCTGTCTGCCAGCAAATAAATGGAAGGGGGTCTGTACATCCTTCGTGAATAATCTTTTCGTACCTGCCCAGGCTTTTCTCTCCTCCATGCATGGCGTTTCTCACCCCACTCCCACCTCTGTTTTTTATTGAGCTAGGAAAGGTGGCGAATATATTCAAAGGAAAAGCACAAAATGCATCCAAATGGAACACGTAAGAACGGGCACGCACTGACCCCTAGCGGCAAGCCCAATGTTAGCCACTGTTCAATTTGGATTTTTTTTTAAAGCTAAATTCTATATATGCAAACGTTAATAAGAATAGTGCATTCATCAGAAACGTGATCTAAAAAAAAACCGCGAGAGTGCAAGATGCTCATTCATTTAGCCAGAGGGTTGGGTCTAATCTTCCACGAAGCCCTGCTAGTAGCTTTTAAAACAAAGACTAACGAAATATAGACTCCAAAAAAACGCTATCTACTCTTTGTAGCAGGTTGAGAACAGGGAGCGTAGGAGGCACGCTTCCATATGTTGTGCCATTGAAAACATGAAAAAACACAACCCGCAAAGCGAGGAATGTTACTAGCAAAGCAACATGAAAAATATCCCTGATACGCTGGGACTTTTCACACGTGCACGTACAGGACAATTTTACATGTTCCTGTCCAGGAAACGTGCAGCCTTGCACGGTGGACTCAGGCACCCTAATTCGGATGGAGCTCTCTGTGTATCAAAGAGGACCACCCCGTGGCATGACGAGCGGAGTCACCGGTGGCAGTCATTTTGAGGTCCGTCGCTAAGTAGGGCAGGGAATCGCAAGTTTGGAGGGTCAGGAGAGCCACCAAAGTGCAGCTGTTCTCAAGTTGCTCAGACTTTTTATCATCATCATTAGTTTATTTCGGATAAAAAATCCAGTAGCGGCTTGCACAGGTAAGAGCGCTGGGCGGGGCAGGGTGGGGGGTGGTGGAAATTGACAGACGACGGGATAAGTAATATTAAATAAATAAATAAAACCACTTTACCTTGCGCTCGCCGCATCGCCGACTCGGCAAAGCGGTGAGCGCAAGGTAAGTGGTTTTATTTATTTAATATTACTTATCCCATCGTCTGTCGACTTCCACCACCCCACCCCACCGCCCCTACCTGTGCGGGCCGCTACTGAAAAAATCCGTAGAACCACTGTAAAAGAATCAATACATTTCAACATATGTTGGCACAACCATGAAAGAAACATGAAAAAAAAAAGAAGTAGCAACGTTTAAAATGCAGAAGCTAAAAACACAGACCATCACCAAAGTGCATGTGCAATACAAGAGATGAATTGCAGCCTTGGTGAACAAATGTCCGTTCCATCACAAAAGAATATTACGTTTCCATTCTTAATAATCAACAGTGCCAATGCTTAAGCACAAACTGGATGATATCCTTTTACCTAAACCCTCCAGATGTGCTCCAGTGGTCATCAACCTAGCCGCGGCCCGTGCAGGCAAGAGCGGGGGCCGTGTTGGGGGATTTGACAGACGACCACGAGGGAAAATTAAATAAATAATTTCCCCTCATCGTCGTCTGTCAAAATTCCCCGCACCCGGCCCCACCACTCTTACCTGCACGGGCCGCGGCTGCATCAACTCACAAATTAACCCATCCGATGCCCCCCATAATAGTGTCTGCTTAGTGCTAAGCTTCCATATTACACACAAATAAAATTAAGACGGAGATAGAATCATTGGGGCATGTCAGCATCCAAATGCTCACCTCTCTCGTGTTCACTCGGTTTCTGTATGTGCCATGCTGCATGTATATATATCGGATACTGCTATGACAACATCACTAGTATCTGTCCGCAAAACTCTGAGTGCTGTGGTATGCTGCCTGAAACCCAAAAGCTTGCATAATGGCTTAAGCCATTTCCCTCGGGGGCGGACACAAGCACTGCAAAAGAAGGCAAAATGGTGAAGAGTTTCCTCTTCCTGATTGCATGAGGGGCACTTGCTAGTGACAGAATTATTAATAAACCAATTTGCGGTAAAACGTTAGACAGGAAGTATACCATATATCCATTTAAAAAAAAGTTGCTTTGCAAGGCACCCTGGGATGACATCAAGGAATGATTCATATGTGGGAGCAAGCTTAATATCTAAAAATGCATCTGTCAGGCTATCAGACTTAATCCCCCTCATTTCTCTCACCCACAGATATTCCTTGCAGCAATCTTTTATCAGTGAACGCGAGACTAACTTAGTTTCATCAGGTTTTTCCCACTCTGGTAGATCTATCTTATAAAACATAGACTTAATAAAAGCAAAACAGGATATCTTCTCCCATCCATATTGACTGTAGAGTGACTTAATGAGCAGTTTGTAAGGTTCCAACTCTTCAGTAGACCACAACCTGTGCCAGTAAGGCAAGGGTCTGAGCAACAGGATGAAATTAATCGGGAAAATGCACAGGTCAAGGAGTTGTGGAAGAAGAGGAGCACTCTAAGGGAGATTTAATAGGTTCCTAATGGACATTGTTGCCGCCTTAACGAAAGCCTCAGTTCTCGCATACCCCCATAACTCTGACCCATACATAGCAGGCTTTTCGATTACCTCACAACATCTCCAATGAACGACGTCATGCCTCCGTGCTGACCTATATTCCAAGCCAGTGAACATTTACTTTCTGCGCCCAAAGCAGTTCGACGAAGATATAACACAACGAAATGTGTGGTGTTCGCTAAAAAAGCAGTTGGTGTAGTTCTAATCGTGGTTTATTTCTATATGTCCATATATCCAGGAAAGACAGACTCCTACAAGCTTGCCATTTTGTGTCTCCCTTCTCATCGTGATGTTTGTTTCACCTCAGTATTTTATTTTATTTCTGTGTTTTATAGAGCGCAAACTTGACCCGTTAGGGTATCAGAGCGCTTTACAGGAAAACATAGCATTGCATAGACAGGCTTAGAATCACCAGGTAACGGATCGAGTAGGAGGGGGAGGGCAAGAAACATACGAAAGAGAGGGCACGTATTTACAGATTACATTCACAATTACTCAAGACGAGACAACATATTTACAGGTTACATTTACAATTACTCAAGATAAGTTCCCAGAGTTCTTGGTGGGGTGATTAGGTAATCCGAAGGGAGGCAGTAGGCAGCCATAGATCAGGGCCCATAGTGGTGGTTGAGGCTAAGGTTAAACGAGAAATGTACCCATCAGGAAGGTTTTGGCATCCTTTTTGAAGCGAGCCAGAGAGGGGATTCTTCTGATGACAGATGGGAGAGAGTTCCATATTCTTGGAGCAGCCCCGGAGAAGGCCCGGTTGTAAGTTTTTTTTCCTCCGAAAGCGTGCAGGTAGAAGCAAGAGGTCTCTGGCCGAGCGGGAGTTTCTGATTCCTCCGGAAATCACAAGTTTCTGTGCAAGGTATGCAGGGAAGTTAGAATATAAAGCCTTGTGCGTGATGCATGCTAGTTTGAGCTGTATTCTTGCTTCAAGGGGAAGCCAGTTCAGAGCTTTCAGGTGTGGGGAAATATGGTCGAATTTCCTTGTGCCGGTAAGTAGTCTGGCGGCCGCATTGAGGCAGGCTTTTAAAGGTGCAAGCGAGATCTTGGGTAAACCTGAGAGGGTAGAATAGCCGTATTCCAGTCTAGAGATGACAAGTGCTTGGACTGCCATTTTTAGGTCGGGAGCATCGAGGAAGGGTTTCAATTTCCTAAGGTAGCTCAGGTGGAATCTGGCTGATTTGGCCATCGAATTGATGTGGTCCCGCATGTTCAGGTTGCTGTCAAGGGTAATTCCCAGGATTTGGCCGAACCTACGATTGTCGGTGGGCAATTTAAGGCTGTGATAGCTTTAATCCATGATTGAATCTCAGGGTTGGTATTGGGAGGTGAGATAAGGAGAAATTCTGTTTTCTTTGCGTTGAGTTTGAGTTGATTGGATGTGAGCCATTGGACAGTGAGTTTCAGAGCTTCATTCAGGGAGAGAATTCTCTTCGAGAGATGAGGTTTTGATGTATATCTGAGTGTCATCAGCGTACATATGGTAGGAAATGTTAGCAGTGCGTTGTACTTCCGGTGAGCGGTTCTAGGTAAAGGTTGAAGAGGGTGGGGGATAGGGTTGATCCTTGAGGGACTCCAACCGTGGACCGGGATGGTGCGATAGGTTGCCGTTGATTAGGAATCTCAGTGATCGGTTTTGGAGGAAGGACCTGAACCATTCAAGAACAGTGCCCTCCAATCCCATCCTGAGTTTGAGGCGATCGAGTAGTTTTTCATGGTTGACCGTGTCGAAGGCCGAGAATAGGTCCAGGAGGATTAGGAGACAGGTTTTGCCTTGGTCAAGGGATTGGAGGGCATCATCAACAATGTGGAGCATGGTCGTTTCAGTGCTGTGCCCAGGTCGAAATCCGGATTGGAAGTCATCGAGTAGGTGGAAGTTGTTGATATGTTGACTTAGCTGCTGTTGCACACACTTCTCCAGAACTTTGGCTAGGAGGGGGATGTTGGATATGGGTCGGAAGTTGTCAGGGGAGGCTGGATCCAGCGACGGCTTTTTCAGAATGGGTAGGACTTGTCCGGCTTTTAGTGAGTCAGGAATCATTCCCTGCCGGAGAGAGGCGTTAATTATTACAGTCCAGCTTGGAATGATGGATTGGGCGACGGCAGCAAGGCAGTTGGATGGGAGCGGGTCATTAAAATGGTTATTCGGGTTTAGGGTAGATAGGATTTTGGAGACTGAGTCTTCGTCACAGACTTTGAAGTCAGTCCAGTGAGCATGATTTTTGGGTGAAGCCTGTGGGGGCGTTGCGGTAGAAGGAGGCGGGTCAGGAAGGGGTTGCAGGTATGTGATGGAGCTGAGTTCGTTTCCAAGGGCTGAGATTTTGTCAGCGAAGAAAGAGGAGAATTCCTCTGAGGATATAAGAGGATTGGGGGTTTCTTTCGATGTTTTGGCCAGTTTATTAGATTGGTGTTTGACCAGTTCGAAGAGCTTGTGGGGTCTGTTCTTGGCCTTCTCTAGTTCAGTTCTGAAAAATTATTTTTTAGAATTGAGTATGTTCCTGTTGTAGACATTTCTGGCCTGGCGGAGGAATTTTAGATGAGTGGCAGAGGGGTGCTGCCTCCAGGTTCTTTCAGCTTGCCGGAGGGCTCTCCTCTCATTGTTGAGGGATCCCGTGAACCAGGGGTTTCTGTCTTTGATTTGGGTTCTTTTCAGTTTTAGTGGTGCTAGATCATCTAGGATGTTCAATATAGTCGCAGAGTAGTGATCGTTTAGGCCATTGACTGTTGTGATATGCGAGGGGGGGGAGGTCGGATTTGCAGCGAGTCTCGAGTTCCCTGCGGTCCAGGTTCTTGATGTCTCTGATCCAGCGTTTGGGAATCACCGGTTGCGGTGCCCTTGTCTTGTGGGTGCCAGGTAGAAGGAAGGTGATGGCGTGGTGGTCAGACCAGTCACATGGGTCTATGGAGATAAGTTTGACTGTTGATTCTTTGGAGATGATCCAGTCAAGAGTGGCCCCTTTGAATGAGTCGGGAGAGAGCAGGCTTGGGTCAGGGCTTGATCGGCCAAGAGGTCTTTGATGGCGTTGACATGTGGATCCTTGGGATCGTTCCAGTGCAAATTAAAATCACCAAGGAAAATATCATTAGCGTTGGTGGCAATCTTAGCTGTGATGATTTCCATGAGGTGGTCGGTGAAGGAATCGATCATGCCCGGGGGGTGATAAAAGATGTGCAGGTTGCACAGTTGGGTGGAGTTGCTGCAGATAGTGAGGGCGAAGTATTCGCAGGATTCGGAGGTATCCGCCAGACGTTCCGTGACAAGAAGGTTAGAGCGGTAGATGCAAACGATGCCTCCTCCTTTCTTGTTGGATTGCCTGTCCAGCCTTGCGATGTTGTAGTTGGGAGGGACTAGGAGGTCCAGACATGGAGATGAGGATTCATTGAGCCAAGATTCTGTTAGGATTGCTAGGTCGAGGTTTTTGTAAAGGATGAGATCAGCAATATCAGCGGCGTGCTTAACTGCCGATCGGCAGTTGATTAAGAGGCCAGACAGAGTAGAGTTGGAGGGAGTTTCAGGAGTCTGGGCGGACAGGTGAACAGGCGCTAGGTTACTTTTGACCACAATTCTGTTGCGGAGGGTAGCTGGTCTGTTGGGGTTGATAGTGACCGTGCAGATGGCCTGTTCGGCGTTCACTTCAAGAGGAAAAGGGGTAGCTGGGGCAGAGTTGTAGTCCCGGAGGATGGCAAGGATTTCCGTTTCAGTGTGGTCTAGTGGACTTGGAGTGGCAAGGGTAGAGTTGTAGGAGAGGACAAGAGCATGGGTTTCTTCCTTTGAGAAGTGATGTGGTTGCTTGCGGGGGCGAAGATGTCTCAAGGATAGTGGAAGAGGTTGTTTAGGGAACTCTGTGAAAAGTGGGGGGTGGAGTTTGGCAGGGGCATGAGGTTGGCGAAGGAGAGTTCAGCGAGGTGAAGGAGGTTCTATAAGATCCAGGATGGAAATATGAATGCTCTGGGTTAGTTTGGCAGCTCTGGAATGCAGAGATTGGATGTCCATGTGAGATGGAGGCGCTGGAGGGCAGGGGGGCAGTGGTTCAGGAGCAGTTCTATCAGCATGTATAGGTGAGAGGGTGGAAGGGCTAGTTCGACCTGTGTAGTAGGTCATTGGAGGTGTATCATTCTCACAGTAAAGGTGGGGAGCTAGTGGGGGAGCTAAGGGTCTCGGGCGTTGTTGCTGGCAAGGCCGGGAGAAGTGGTAGAGGGGTTAGGGTGAACTATGAAGGAACCCCTTGCGGGTTAGAAAGAGGGCAGGGCGGGCAAGCACTACCTGTATCGTAGGTCTTTGGGGGCGTACCAGTGACAAGGTCGACTTGGGGGGCTAGTAGGGAGGCGAACAAAGGTCTAGGGTGATCCTGGTGGCGAGGCCAGGAGATATGCTGGAGTGGTTGGGATGGTCTGTATTGGAGGATCTTAGAGGGGTTAGTGAGTGGTTAGACACGCTGGATGGGCTGGACGAAGGCTCATCGGGCGGGAGTTAGTTATCCTGCCATTGTCGTGCACGTGGTTTCTGAGGAGGGTAAAAAGGTCTGCAAATTTATTCAGGTTATTGGTTGAGGCTTGGATCAAGACGATGCTGCTTTTGTAAAGAGTGATGGTAAGGTCAGCTCGCAGGGTTGGGGAGGGTGCTATTGATAGCTTAGTGCTGTGTGGAATGTTCTTTGTTGCACGAACATTGAGGAGGTGAGCAAAGGTTTTGCGCCAGGAAGAGGTTCTTCTAGAGTAGAAAATGAGGTCATTAATGACTGTGCCGTTGTCTGTGCTGTAACGCAGGTCAGAGATCAGAGTCTCAGGGTGACTTTTCAGGGTGAAGTGCTTGAAGGTTTTTGCGGCGGTTTTGGAGAGGTTGTGGGGGTAAACCAGAGTGTAAGAATTTTCCCCAATAGCGGACAGGCCAGGACTTGCCATGCTGGCTCGGGTGGGGTACTCATTGAGCGATGAGGGACAGTTACGCAGCAGAATGGACTGCCCACCTTCGAGAACCAGAATTGTAGAGTGGCAGTACCACCGGAGAGCGCACTATTTGAGTAAGAGCCTGGTTGGCAGCTCGCGAGAGGATAGCTGGTGGGGATGAGGATAATTGGTTGGCAGCTCTCAAGGAATAGCTAGTGAGGATGAGGAACATCAGGTTGTCTTAGGAGCTCCGCCATTTTAATGTCAGGCTGTGAAAGGCGATCGTAATGTCTTCATATCGCCGCAATTTTAGGGTCAGGCAATGAACAGTCTGCCAGTTAAATGGCTACTGTGAAAGATATCAATAGTATAGCACAATCAGTGGCAGATAGGAACAGTGTGGCTTTCCAAAACACTAGCTAATCGTCTTGTAAGATGCTGCTCCCATAAGCAATCAGGGAAGAAAAAAGTTCCCCATGTTACCGAGGCGCCGCCATTTTAGGTCCAGGCAGCCGTCGGCCCCTGCACTTATTAATATTTAATAGGCAACGCGGCACGAGATAACCCAGCGCCGGTGCGTTTCCCACTCACAGAGGCGGCAGGGCAGGGCTCCCCGATCAGCTCAGAGGAGGTTCCTGAGATCAGATGGCGGTGGCGACGGCGAGACACGATTCACACCCCTCTACGGGAGCAAGGCGGGCACGGCAGCAGAAGCCGATCTCACGACCGGGTACAGGTCGCAGGGCTCCGGCAGTTCACACGGGACCAGGGACGACGGCAGTAAATGTCTCTTAGGATGTGATGTTTGTTGCCTCATGTGGAACAGCATATGCCAGAGGGTTTAAGGCGTCTGACCCATAGTCATTGTGGACCCTTTGAAGTCGCTGTTCAAAAAGTTGATAACATTGGATCACTGGCATCATTCAATAGGTCTGTGAGGAAAGAAATATAAGGTGTGGGCTTCCCTGTCTGTTCACAACTGTGAGATCTTCCTCTAAGTTTATAGTCAGAAGTGGAGAAACCCTACCCTGGGGTCCTTGCCATCACCCTTGTTTCGAATTTGTGTCCGCTCTCAAGGTATACAACACAAGTAAGAGACTTGAGGGTATTTGAGGCCAATTGGGTCCTATTAGTTTAATTTGGCTTCTCCTGGTTGTGGGTCATCAAAAGATTTTTGAGAGGTCGTCTCGCCCTCAACTTATCGAGGCATGCTTCATCATTTGACGACCTCTCACACTGGGTTAGGAGCAATGCCAACCCGGCGGACTTGACCGAGGGAAGCTAATCTAGCCCTGGGACTTCTTATAAATCTAGGTTTAGTACAGTCGGTCCTGTTTTTTTATATATGTAGGGTGAGTATAAAATATACCTAGAGGTATACTCAAAGTATACTCTCAAGGTATGTCAGAGACCACCCTGAGAACACCCCTTTCTTCAGGCACGCAAGGAGTGTAAACCTCCCACCACCATTCTTATATGCAGTCTAAGTCATGGTCTGTCACATGCACTTTTCTTCTCTGAAACCCGCACCACATTCCTCTTTAGGCTGCAGGAATGCGGGACGGGGAAGTTGGCTCACAACCTGTCTTCGAAGCTGCTTTTCTGTGTTGTGCCCTCAGTATGTAGAGCCAGGCTCAGCTTGACGTCATTAGCTGCCCTGCATTCGCTTCCATGATGTTTCTAGCTGTGGACTGACTGATCAGCCTGATGGATGACACCATAAGGGCCAGCGTGTCATTGCTCAGTAAGTACCTTCCACACCTTGTGAAAAAGAAGCTGTATGAAGTGGTTGGGGGTCAAATTGGCAGGAGTGGGCAATGGCCCAACACTACCTGATTCTCCTGTCTTATACGAGACTCATCTACCTTAAGCTAAGCTTCCACTCACCACAATTTACACAACAGTCTCTAGCCTTGAGGAATATGCCATCTGGGGAGATAGAATCTTTGCATAAGAAAAACACCAGTGATCTTGTGAAGCCAGAGCTTCAGCTAGTTTAGATTGTAGACCTCTTGTGGCCAGAAGAGCCCTACATTTACATTAACAACGCCGGGCTCTGATTTGAGAAGCCCATGTCTATTTTCCTTTCGAAGGCAGCCAGAATGAGCCCAGCTACAGTTGCATTCTTGTGCCACCAGATCTGCTCCCTGTGGGCAAGTGGAGAGCTCCCGCGCCTGCGCATGCACAGAGATTTAACCAAGTACATTCTTTTAGTCACCAACTACATTCAAAGGAGACATGACATTTAAACTAGCATGCCATCGCTCATAAGCCACCACCTCTCTCGCTGTGGTAGACTGCTCAGTCTCTGTAGACAGTGATTTGAGCTTCTGATAAGGTCTCATCATAGCCGCTGCAGTGGGCATGGATCCATCCCATCAGGTGCCAATCTGCAGTTACTGAAAAAGACAAGCATTAGCAAAGCCAATAGGTCTTGCCTATGCAAGAGCTATTGGCTTTATCAATATGTTTTAGCCTTGTTGCACACCATCTTGGCTGCTGTTCAGCATGGCTAAAAGTTAGTGGGATAAAGGATAGTGGCATGGAGTGTTGTAAAGTGGAGTGGAGTGTTATGGAGTGATGTAGAGTTGAGTGGTGTGGAGTGCAGTTGAGTGATGTAGTGTCAAAGTAGAGTAGAGTGTGGCGGAGTGGCATAGAGTGTAGTGGTGTGGTGTAGAGCAGAGTGGACTGGTGTAGAGGGTGTTGTGTATAGTGTAGTAGAGTGTTGTAGAGTACAGTGGTGTGACAGTGCTGAGTAGTATAGGAGAATGAAATTGCATAGAGTGGAGTTGAGTGTTTTAAAGTAGAGTAGAGTGGAGTGGCATAGAGTAGAGTGGAGTAGTATGTCATTGAATAGAGTGGAGTAAAATGGCATGAAGTGTCATAGAGGGAGTTGCGTAGAGCGTCATAGAGTGGAGCAGTGTTGTAGAGTGGCATAGTGTGCAGTAGAGTGTTGCAGAGTGAAGTGGAGTAGAGTGTAATGGAGTAGAGCGTCATAGAGTGGAGTATCGTAGAGAGAAGTGGTGTAGAGTGGCCTAGAGTGAATTGGCGTAAAGTACAGTGGTGTAGCGTAGACTGGCGTAGAGTGCAGCTGTGTAGAATGCATTGGTTTTGAGAAAAGTGGTGTAGAGTGCATTGACGTAGAGTGGTGCAGAGTAGAGTGCAGTGGCATAGAGTACAATGGTGCAGAGTAGATTGTTTCAGAGTAGAGTGGTTCAGGGCAGAGTGGAATGGTGCAGGGTAGAGTGCAGAGTTGTGGAGTGGCGTAGAGTGCAGTGGCGCGGAGTGGTGAAGAATAGTTTAAAGTGCAGTGGAGTGTTGCAGAGTGTAGTGGGATAGAGTGCAGTAGAGTGGCGTAGAGTTGAGTGGTACAGAGTAGAGTGCAGTGGCGTAGAGTAGTGTAGAGAGCAGTGGCATAAAGCACAGTAGTGCAGAGTAGAATAGAGTTGCGTACGGTGCAGTAACATAGAGTGCTGTGGTGTAGAGTTCAGTGGCGGAGAGTGCAGTGGAGCAGAGTAGAGTGGTGCAGTGTAGAGTGGCACAGAGTACAGTGGTGCAGAGTACAGTGCTGCAGAGTAGAATAGGGTGGCATAGAGTGCAATGACCTAGAGTGCAATGGTGTAGAGTGGCATAGCTTGCAGTGGCATAGAGTGCAGTGGTGCAGAGTAGAATGGTGTTGAATTCAGTGGCCGAGAGTGTAGTCCTGCAGAGTAGAGTGGTGTAGAGTGCAGTGGTGTAGAGTGGTGCTGAGTAGAGTGCAGTGGCATAGAGTACAATGGTGTAGAGTAGATGATTTCAGAGTAGAGTGGTTCAGGGCAGAGTGGAATGGTGCAGGGTAAAGTGCAGAGTTGTAGAGTAGAGTGGCGTAGAGTGCAGTGGCGTGGAGTGCAGTGGTGCAGAGTAGTTTAAAGTGCAGTGGAGTGATGCAGAGTGTAGTGGGATAGAGTGCAGTAGAGTGGCGTAGAGTTGAGTGGTACAGAGTAGAGTGCAGTGGCGTAGAGTAGTGTAGAGAGCAGTGGCATAAAGCACAGTAGTGCAGAGTAGAATAGAGTTGCGTATGGTGCAGTAACATAGAGTGCTGTGGTGTAGAGTTCAGTGGCAGAGAGTGCAGTGCCACAGAGTACAGTGCCACAGAGTACAGTGGCACAGAGTACAGTGCTGCAGAGTAGAATAGAGTGTCATAGAGTGCAGTGACCTAGAGTGCAATGGTGTAGAGTGGCGTAGCTTGCAGTGGTGTAGAGTGCAGTGGTGCAGGGTAGAATGGTGTTGAATTCAGTGGCCGAGAGTGTAGTCCTGCAGAGTAGAGTGGTGTAGAGTGCAGTAGTGTAGAGTGGTGCTGAGTAGAGTGCAGTGGCATACAGTGCAATGGCAAAGAGTAGATGATTTCAGAGTAGAGTGGTTCAGGGCAGAGTGGAATGGTTCAGGGTAAAGTGCAGAGTTGTAGAGTAGAGTGGCGTAGAGTGCAGTGGCATGGAGTGCAGTGGTGCAGAATAGTTTAAAGTGCAGTGGAGTGATGCAGAGTGCAGTGGGATAGAGTGCAGTAGAGTGGCGTAGAGTTGAGTGGTACAGAATAGAGTGCAGTGGCGTAGAGTAGTGTAGAGAGCAGTGGCATAAAGCACAGTAGTGCACAGTAGAATAGAGTTGCGTATGGTGCAGTAACGTAGAGTGCTGTGGTGTAGAGTTCAGTGGCAGAGAGTGCAGTGAAGCAGAGTAGAGTGGTGCAGTGTAGAGTGGCACATAGTACAGTGGCGCAGAGTACAGTGCTGCAGAGTAGAATAGAGTGGCATAGATTGCAGTGACCTAGAGTGCAATGGTGTAGAGTGGCGTAGCTTGCAGTGGCGTAGAGTGCAGTGGTGCAGGGTAGAATGGTGTTGAATTTAGTGGCCGAGAGTGAAGTCTTGCAGAGTAGAGTGGTGTAGAGTGGCGCTGAGTAGAGTGCAGTGGTATACAGTGCAATGGCGTAGAGTAGATGATTTCAGAGTAGAGTGAAGTGGCGTAGAGTGAAGTGGACAGGGTATAGTGGAGCTGTGCAGGGTAGAGTGAAGAGGTGTTGAGTAGAGTGGCGTAGAGTGCAGTGGTGTAGAGTGACAGAGTGCAGTTGCGTGGAATGCAGTTGTGCAGAATAGATTAGAGTGGCGTGGAAAGCCAATCACCCAAGCTGAAGGTCTATAAAAAGGAAATTTTGCTGAAGCAGTATCACTTCGTGAAAACTGCTGCTGGACAAGGCACTGACTTGCTTCTCTGATTACACTTTGGACTCGGTTATTAGGCAATAAATGTACAGTCTTAACTGGTTGAGGTCAAGCAACCACTGATGCTGACCCGAGACTAGTATCACAAAGAGAGGAGTCCAGACAGGTCGGTAAGGCCTCAGTCTTACCCTATTTAACTTTAAGGATGTTGTGGACACCCAGCTCTGATGTAAAATAAGCAAAGATTTAGACCAGATCTACAGGTTGATAGACCAGTGGCATCCTTAAAACTGATCATTATATGAGTATTGTTGGCATGCCTGTAAAATCGTGCCATAATTACACAGCCATGGGACTAACGCAACAGCTGAACAATAAGGAAGGTTTGCAGATACCTTGAGAACCTCCCATTTTATTGTTTGGGGTGTAAAGTCAAATGGCGAAAGAGTCGCAGTCAGACAGTAAGCACTCTTTCATGGTAGAGCAGTATTGTCAGCCCACACTGTGAAAGTCACTGGATGAGGATGGCTGGCACATGCAGCTAACCGGTGTAATGACATTAGTGCACCATCACTGTCCCCCTCCACCCTAAGATCCTCCATAATGAAGAAACAAACCGCTTCAGCATTCAAACGAACTAGGTCTGAACCCTAACTATAATGAATCAAATAAACAATTGTTCATCGAATACTTTGACATTTAATAAAATACTGCTTTTTCCAGGCGTTTGGTCTAGCCTGGCAGTTTAGAAATCTTCCAGAAATGGCCCAGGCCAAAAAGCCACCAACTTTTATGCGCTTGTGATGGTAAAGAATGAGCTGCGATCACAGGTCTTGTTGGCCTTACGAGGATAGCCTGTTAAGTGCTCTAGCGCCTAAGTGTCGCACGTGCACCTGCCCGACTTTCCTGGCCCGCCTCCTCGGGCGGCCTTCACGGTAGGTAGCGACGGTGATCCATCACGGAACAAAACATCTGTATTGGGAGCCGGGGCAGGCTGAAGGGCGAACAAGATATGATGAGTGTGATTTGTCATTTGTCAGGATGAGCTGGAAGCTGAAGAGGAGGAGGCGTCGGCTCGAGGCCCCGGGAACGGCGGCCATCTTGAGGCAGGTGCGTCGCGCGCACTCGAGGCAAGACGAGGGTCGCTCTCGCTGTGTTCCTGGCCGACGTCCGTTCGCCAGTGGCATGCCATCCCTACACCTCGGTTTCCAACGACAGCATGATGACGATCCACGTTTATAAAACGCTTCCTTGCGAGCTTGCAGTGTAACAAAAAGTAGTGGTGAAGGTGGTCAGTGAAGGGACGGCACAGTCCGCGGGACGCCCTGCAGATGTGTTTCATCGTTTGTGTGCTCCAATCATATCTCAATGTAGATGCCTAGGCAGACAGACATTGCCCCTGTTGTGTTGTGACAGGCCTGGAAATATAGGAATATGTAATGACATTCTCTTTAGCTGTCTTTGAAACTACCACTTTTTAGCCAGTGAACGTGGAAAATTGTGCCGTCAAACACTTTTGCCCCGTTAAAAAGCAGTGCTTGGGTTGGGTTAGGGGTAACTCCCTCAAACGTTCATCGAAAGAGTCGGCTTGTTTTCAGCTTCCACCCCCGGCTGGGGTACCCATAGTTCCGGGGACGTGCCTTGTGCGTCCACAGAAAAGAGCAGTTTGATGAGATGCGGCGTTTGTTTGTGTGCGTAGCAGCTCCCCGGGAGTCTCTTCTCAGTTAATGCGAGGCGTCAATGAGAGGGCATCGCTGTGTCTGCGAAAAACACCGTAGAGCCGAGACTGCTGTGGGCGAGGACACCCAGCAGGGGAGCATTTAAAGACTATCTCATCTCATCGTTCATCCGTCTCCCTATCTGCGCCGCGCTCTTCTTGGTTCAGGGGGTTTCATAACTCCTGCCTACGTCTCTCAGCCCACTAGGTCGTAGGGGTTTGTTTGCCGTCAGGACGGCTCGTTCAATTATTCGCCCACTGCTGAAACGCGAGGTGATTGCAGGTCACATATTCGAATCCGAGCAAGACCGAACCAGCCTTTCATCCTTCCGAAGCTGCTAAAGTTAGAGCCATTAAGCCGGGTAGTTGTAACACTTGTTAATTGTGCCTCTGTAAATGGTAGAATTGTGGTATGCGGTGCTATAAAAAAATTATGTTATTTTATAATACATTTCCCAACGTGCCTGGATTTGTTGATTGACCATTGATTTAGAGTTGTCAGGTTAACAGAAGGCATTAACATAATTCGGTATGAGGCTTGCTTTGCTTCTGATTTTATCTTGCAGGCTCCGTATTTCATCTTGCAGGCTCCTTATTATTTTCAGGGAGGGAATAGAAGGCTGGTCTTTCATTTTCAAACTCTCTTTATAACACATGCAGTTGTTGTCAGTGTTTTTAATGAAAACTGCAGTGCATGATTTATACTCAAACCCCAGGTGAAGGACAAATATCTAGAGAGAAATGTACTTACAGTAGCCAAAGCGAGCGATTAGTCTTAGCTAAGTATACAGGGTGCTCATTTTGAGTGACCTTTTAATGCCAATGTGGTTGATAATTACGAGTCCAAGAGATGGAGTTTCAGAATCAAAATATCTAAGGAAATGAGGAATGACAAGTATTAGAATTAACTTTATTTCACCGATCAAGCTCTAAAAATACAAACAATGCAAAAGCCACTTAAAATGATTTAAGTGAATGGGGAATAACCAGGGGAATCGCCAATTACATTTCAAAATTTCCAGTTTCTATAGGGACCCTCAGGGTCCCACTTGTGGTCGGCCAGTAATCGCCTACCCCAGTGAATATAGGTTCATCATGCTTAGTAAACAGCCTGAAATCTCCACTCCAGATCCGAGGCCTAACCGACATCTGCTCAAGGTAGGGGAGAGGATGTGATCTTACCCCCAGAGCTGCCGACTTTAGAGCTGGGGAATCAGGTTCGAGCCTCGGCGTCGGTTCAGCATCCTGTGATTCTGGGCAAATATACCAAAAATGAACGTGTCCTTGGGTAACGTAACGGGTGCTCATGTAAAGCGCTCCAATGCCTTCGGGTTGAGTTTGCGCTATGTAAATCTGTTAAAAAAATTAAAAAAAAGGCACAGATGTGTTTTTCAACAATCCATTCGAGAGGAAAACAATGCATGCCCAGAAACCCATCAGAAACGCCCATGTCTCCAGATCTCTAAATGATCATCTTAACTCTCGCTCGTAGTGTCTCAGTTATTCCTTACTGTACATTCCATGCACATTCCTTTACCCTACCCCGTGATAGAAGTTAAGGGAAGCTGCAGCCTCTACTAACACTGTCAGCTATTTTTCCCTTTTTTCATTTTTTCTCCATTGTTGGCTGTGAGGGGCGGAGGGGCCGAGTGTTTAGGGGAGAGCACTTGCAGAGAGTGCTCACTGTCTAATGGCATCAGCTGGTCGATAACTGGCATTACACCCGCGGCTCAATTAAATTATTACTGTGATTGCAAAGTAGACTGACTCCCCCCTTCCTCACGCGCTTCACCCCCCTCTCCGGGTTTACTTCGCACTGCTGCATCAGAATGGGGGGTATGTGTGCTGGTTCAGCAGCGAATCTACAAGAGGTCCTGTGTATCTACAGGCAGATCTGTACAGGGGGGTCTGTACATGGTGATCCGTACGGGTGCAGGCCAGCTAAAGATCACCTCTGTCTGAAAATGTTTGTTTTGTGTCTGATTTGCTGTTGCCAGTTTCTTGTTGAGTATTGCATATAGTGCTACAAAGCCGTTTGTGGCCACAGAGAAGCCGCCTCTCTGTCTGTACACACTAGAACTGCTTAGAAGGAGGTAGCCTTCCACTATGAACGGCCTGTAGAATCTGGGTTTTTCTTAGATCTCTCTGATCCAAGTCCTGTTCCGTTAATCCTTTGAAGTGCTCTGGTCAAGATATTAGGGCTACAACATCCCATGAACTACTGCCTGATATATTGTAGCCTACTGTTTTGTAATTGCATTTATATAGCTCTTACTACCCCTGACAAGGCGTCAAAGCACTTTTCGGCGAGTAGCATGCTACTCCAAAACCCAAAAATTATTCGGTGAATTAGTATAGAGAAATATGAATTGACTTGAGGGTGGACTTGTGAGTCTGTTAGTTGAATTGAAAAGCATAGTGGACGGATAGAAGAGGGAAGGGTCTAGAAAGTGTTTATTTGGAGATCATAGCAGTAGGAGGAGGTTTGGGATGAATAAAGGAGAGATGGAGGGGGCAAGAAGAGTGTCTAGAAGTGGGTTAGGAAGAAACATGAGGTCTCTTATGAGTCTAAGGAGGGATACATGAGGGAAGGGTTTAGAAAGGCTTGTTTGGGAGATCTGAATAGTAAAAAAGAGGTTTGAGAGGATGCAATGAGAGATAGAGGAGGGAGGAGTCTAGAAAGGATTATTTTGGAGATCATAGCAGTAGACTGAGGTTTGGGATGAGTCAGAGAGTGGAGATAGAGGATATATTGAGAGAGGTATAGGGTAGTGCATTGGAGAGGTTGATTTTTTTTAACAGGAGTAAAGTAATAAATATAAGTACATGGAAGGTATATATGTATAAGGAAGGTAATATATCAAGATTTAAGTTGTATTTAATAAACTCAGACTTTCGAGTGTTGCTGTACTTTAAGTTAATTTATTTGTGTTTATTTTTTTCTTTTAATAATTCAGCAGTTAAGCCATTGTAGATAAATAGTTATGATACAATTTACATACTGTGATAGATAAATAAATGGGGAACCATAAGCATCTAATTAATAACCTATATGAAAACTCTGCAGTGACCTATATACATGTTAAGCATAGAATAATATAACCATAAGTAATATATACATTTGTTAAACCTAACAAGTATATATTGATAAACATAATTATTATGCACATTTATACAAAGGAATACACATATCTAGATACATACATATAATCAAATTAAATGCTTATATACACAGGGATATGCTGTGCATTTATGTTTGAGTATGGTGGTTATGTATGGAAGAGCCAACTCTTGAGTAGTCTTCTGAAGATAAGATAGTTATCCGTGGTTCTTATGTTTGGTGGTAATGAGTTACATAGTTTGGCTGCTTGAACAGCGAAGGATGTGCCACCTATGTTTTTTTTCTTGTATGGTGGGATTTTGAGGCGAGGTGCCACTCTAGAGCGGAGGTCCCTTTGTTGAATGTGTTTGGTGATTTTATTCCTGATGAAGAGCGGCCCTGTTCCATGTATCTCTTTGTGGGTGATACAAAGCAGCATTAATGTGGATCTTCTGGCAACCGGTAACCAATTTAGGGCCCTCAAGGCAAGGGAGATGTGGGCTTGTATGAGAGTAAAGACGGAGCTAGTTTGTGGTGCTTGTCATGGCAGGAGTGGATATGTCCTATTTAATTCCTTGCTTTGAGGCCCACAAGCACTCATGCTTTGTACTAAGGTAAGCAGAATGATAATAATAACTTTTTTTATATAGAGCTTAATATCGGTTCAGCAGTTTTTAAGCACTGTAAAAAAACAGGTGCGACTAATACTTATTGTAATGACACAAAATTTGCTGACCTCTGAAAGATGGAAGAATGAGTCACTCTTCACAGAATTTGAATTCATGACCTACAGCTCACCAAGCCATCCTGTCGACTGTGGGGCGATGGCCCTCTCAGGTGATGGTGGCTTTAGTCTGTTAGTTCCCTGAATGCCAGTTCCTGAGCATAGGTTCTCGTGGTAGCTTTAAAGTCCACTTAACGGAATGAAAGAAGCACTGCAAGAGTCAGGGACTCCCAAAGGCAGGTCTCACGTGCCTCAGAGGGTTATTTGCAAATCTCAATTGAAAACTCCATCACCACTTATGGTCCACTCCTCACCAAACTCACTATTTTCAAACGAAGGCTGAGTGAAACAAGTCTGTACGTACACACTTCTTCTAATAAAAGGAACAGCTTTTATTCTGCATATTCCAGTCTTGTTTTAAACCAGCCTACAGTTTCAGGCTTCACAACAGCCTACAGTTTCAGGCTTCTCATTACTCATTTCTATGTAAGCGTTTCACTAAGGGCCACGTTAATATTCAAGACTTTAGAACTTAAAGAGCGATGCAGAATGTTTGTGATGCTCCTAAAACCCTGAGCGCCCTCTTAAAATAACTACTGCTTTGGAAAAAATTTTATTTGTTGTAAACACACATTTGCTCTTCTTTGCTGACGCCTAATTGGCCAGCGCAGGCGAAGCGTCACTTCCGTTCTTTTCAGTGGAGCATGGACCATTCACAGATTGATTCAATTTAATTAGTCCCTGTCCGCTGCTCGCGCTGTGATTTCAGTAGTATTTTTTCTTTACCCTCCCACTCCCTTTCCCCATACCGCCCTCCTTCTGCTTTCCGTTATTGCTGCTCCCACCCCCTCCACCCCCCCCTCATGTTGCTTCCCCTCTTGCAGCTCGGGCTGCTGTGCAACATGTCTAAAAACATTGACATAGCCAACAGATCTCGCATAGGCGACATCTATTGGCTTTGCCAATGCTTATTGAAATCAAAGTAATAATGCAACTGTAACGTAGCTTATCCTTTCGCATAGAAAAAGTGAGAGGGTTGGTGACTGGGAAAATGTGGAATGGAAGAAAGTGTTTCTTTTTATAGATGACATGCTCTTACAGTAAGGGAAACCTTGCTATGCCTCATAAAAAACATTTATGTGCCAACATTACTGTTTTGCCTGCGCCTTCCCCAGCAGTTTATTTAATCCCAGCATGCATTGCTGCTGACAGCAGTGGATTGGAATGCCTGGAGTGATCCAGGTTGGGTGCCTTGAGCGCCCAATTGTAGCATGTCCCCCATGCAGACCTGAACACTGTGAACATGAGCTGTGTAAAATTGCATGTGAACGGGCAGCATTTGTATGGTTGGTCCCAGGGTAGCTTGGGGTAGGAACGGCTGAACAGATGGTGTCCTGTATAACAGCTTTAGAAGCAGCTTTACTTTCAGCAATGCTAACAAGGAGGAATGTGAACACCTGCAGTTAAGCGGCCCTAAACCAACAGTGAAAACACAAAAAGACGATGGACGGAGCGCTGAAACTTTTCAGACACTCACCCCCAGTCACAGATCTGGGTTGACTCCATCATCGTTCTTTAGCTCACTTCGCCACCAGTTCAGACCCAGCCATTTGCAAATCAGTCTTGACCCTGTTCCTCATGGGAACAGTCCAGCCTGAACTGCTAAGCCAGGTCTTCCCTGGACCAGAAACAAGTTCATCATCTCCTTGTGTTTGCTTTGTTCGCCCTAAGTTAGCAGGGTACGCCCAGACGTGGGTCCCTTGCTCACTTTGCCACTGTATTCAAGCAAGCCTGGCTGATGAGGGGTGTTACCCTTAAACCGGTCCTAGGCTGCTTGTTTCCGGTCCAGGGAAGGCCAGGCTTGGCAGTTTGGGCTGGACTGTTCCCATGAGGAACAGGGTCAAGACTGATTTGCATATGACTGGGTCTGAACTGAGGTGGCAAAGTGAGCTAGGGGAGAGAATGTAGCCTTACGACTAGAGCGGTCGACTTCGAAGCTGGGGAACTGGGTTCGAGTCTCGGCAACGACGCTCAACATCCTGTGATTCTGGGCAAATCACTTAATCTCCCCGTGCCTAACAAAAATGAATGTGTCCATCTGTAAAGAAACTGGTGCTCCTGTAAAGCGCTCTGATACCTGATATCTTTGGGTCTAGTTTGTGCTATATAAAACTCTTAAAAAATAAATAAAAAAGCTAAAGAACGATGATGGATTCAACCCAGATCTGTGACTGGGGGTGGGTTTCTGAAAAGTTTCAGCGCTCCGTCCATCATTTTCTTGTGTTTCCTAAACCAACAGTGGGCCAGCCTTGAACTTAAAGGGACCCGTCATAAACCAGCAGGAGACCCGTCCTAAAGCAATTAAGGCAGCAGGCCAAACCAGCATTACCCCTACTAACTCCATGACTAGTCTGCCCCTTGCTGCCATGATGCCAGGTACATCAGGTGTGTCTGAATGGAGAACTTTCGGTCCCTATTCTCCCATCACGCTTTGTCTTGCATCAGATTTTGAAGCAAATATTAACCCTGTCTGATTGGTGTATCTGAACGTGTGACACTTCCCTCTCTCCCCACCTTTAATATTGCTCTAAAAACTTACCTCCTCAAAAAAGGAATGTTTGACTAATCCTTCACAACAGTTGCTGTTGTTTTCTCCTTCTTTTGTCCCTGTAGCCATGTTCCTGTGCCAATCAAACCTCCTTGAAAATTCTTATATTGTAAAGATACATTAACACAAGTAACCCGAACATCCTTATGTTATAAACCAAGCAAATTATTTTTTATGCTATGTACTGTTTAACCTTGTTTCTACACGCAGCATTTCTCACCAAAATGCTCTTGGTACCATTCTGTAAATAAATAAATAGATTGCACAGAGATGGTTCCAGTACCTTGAGCTTACTTTGAGAGCCAGCTCGGGCATATAGCCTCAACAAAGACTTTTTGGTACAATTCCTAAGTACGACCATGCAGTGCGGATGCCATGTCTAGCGCAGTTGGACTATTCTTCCCTGAGACTGTAGACTCTTGTGCCACATTTGACCATGACCACTTGGGAGAGTGCTTTGGTGCCTGCCTTCTCTCAATCTGACCAATGTTGTCCCATAAAAGAGCTATCATGCCTGTGGAACTGACTGTGCACTATCCTTCTTTTTGGGCTGAACTGACAGTGATAAGTCAGATATGTTAGGCAATCTAAGCACATTGAAGCCTGATTGGGCACTCCTGAAAGATTGGGACTGACGCCTGAGCCCTTTCTTATTCCAGCACCTTGATGTTACTGTGTTGGGACAAGCGCCTCTGATCCTCTGAAGGGGTGCTTGAAAGCTATTCCTCCCTCAGGAAGCCATATGGAGAAAATGAACCCATGTTCAGGCTTTGGGGTTCAAAATCTTGTGACAGTACCTTGGGCAGAACAACTAGGTACTGCTACTGAAAGAGTCTGCACGGAAACATGTTGTGGTTGTAGGGCAGGGTATTCATCCAAGAGTCTGAAGCCATTCAGGTAGGATGTAAGTTCTTTATTTCATGCTAGGCCTTAGCTCACAGCAGCAGCAGGTAGGTTCTGTCAGGGGTACGTCCTCCTGCCAACTGCTGGTGTGAGGATGGAGTCCTGACGGGAGCTACCTGCTGTTGCTGTAAACTAAGGGCCTCATTTACAAGGCCATTGCACCAGTGGCGTAGCTAGGCCTTAGGCCGCTGGGGGCGGCCCCTGCGTTTGCCGCCCGCGGCAGGCAAATCTAAGGGGGGCAGGGGGGGTGCTGGCGATTCCGCAACGGTCGCAGGTAAGGGCGGGGGGCGTTGGCCGCGCGCGCCCAAAACTTGTGTTGCCTGGGGCGGACTGCCCACCTTACCCCCCTTGCTACGCCACTGCATTGCGCCGCCAGTGCATCACTTTTTATGATGCACCGGCGACGCAGTGTGCCTGCCCATATTTATAAGGCCACGTAAAGTCACCCTGCGTGACTTTTCATGGCCTTGAAAATATGGGCCCCTTTCATGCATTACTCTGCGTGAAAGGGGCGCTCCATGGGTGTTGCTGTGGGTGTTCCCACGCAACATCCATAGAACCCGACACATTCCCAGATTTACAAAGTTATATAAAGCTGGGAATGCGTCAGAATCCTACGCCTCCCCAGGGGAGGCTTAGGAGTGGTGCAACGAGGAGAAATACTTCTATTTCTCCTCATTTCTTCCTCTTTCTATGCCTGCTGCTGCAGCACGCATAGAAAGAGGAAATTGCCGTCAATTATTGTGTTTGTGCAGAAAGTTATCACTTCCTGCACAAAAACAATCATCCCTATTTCTATTTTTATTTATTTTGCTTATAGAGCGCCCGAATCACCCCATAAGGGTATCTCCGCGCTAGGATCGCCTAAGTGAGCTGATGAGGGACGATCAGAACAGCGAGGTTTTCAACAATTTTCTGAATGCCAGGTAATCCGTGCATTGACGCATGTGAATGGGGAGTTCATTCCAGTAGTGTGGGGCCAGATGGTAAAAGGCTTTACCACCTAGGCGGGTTTTTTTAAAGCGCGGGACTTGGAGCAGGGCTTTAGCTCCGGAGCGGAGGGGTCTGGAGGGAACATAGTTAACAAATTTATCATTTAGGTAGTTAGGGCCTAGGCTGTTTACAGCTTTGTGTGCCATACAGCGATCTTAAATTTGATCCTTTTCCGTATTGGCAGCCAGTGTAGTTTTTGAAGCAAAGGGAGTGAAGCGGTTCTTGGGGGGGCATTGATCACCAGTCGGGCCGCGGTGTTCTGAACCACTTGGAGTTTGTTTAAGGAACTTTCATTGGTTGAAATCAGCAGCGCATTACAGTAGTCCAAGCGGCTTAAGATTAGGGCCTGGATCAAGGTTTTCCTGGTTGATAGTGGCAAGAAGGGGAAGACTCTTCTGAGTAGGCTGAGGCTATGGAAACATGCTCCAACGGTGGAAGAGGCATGATCTCCCAGTGTGAGTTTGTGATCCAACCGAACTCCAAGGTTTTTTACCACCTGTTTGGGACATGGGGTAGGACCTAATTCCTCTGGCCACCAACTTGGGGACCATTTCATAGTGGCTTCGCCAAATAGCATTATCTCCGACTTAGCTGCATTAAGTTGGAGAAAATTGATTTTCATCCACTCCGCTATGGCCTTCATTCCTTCTGCAAAGATGTTCTGAATATTGGAATTGGATTTGTCAAATGAGAGGAGTAGTTGGGTGTCATCAGCGTAGGATATGGGGATGAATCTCAACTTCCTCAAAAGTCTCGCCAAGGGAGTAACGTAAATGTTAAACAGGGTGGGGCTCAGGCATGAGCCCTGTGGTACTCCCTTGGTCATCCTGGTAGTCTGTGAGTGGAATGGGCCTAGGTTAACGGTCTGAGTTCTGTTAGACAGAAAGTTGGACAACCATTTCAGTGCGTTTCCAGTGATGCCTATGTCTCCCAATCTTTTAAGTAAAGTCTGGTGGGAGATAGTATTGAATGCCGCGGAAAGGTCAAGCAGCACCAAAAGCACTGCTTGACCATTGTCCAGCAACATCCTGATGTTGTCCGTGACTGCCACCAGTGCGGACTCTGTACTATATCTGGGACGGAATCCCGATTGGGAGGGGTCCAGGCAGTTAGTGGTTTCCGCGAAGTCTGAAAGATGTTTATTAATGTGTTTTTCCAAAATTTTGGTGTGAAGGGGAAGGAGAGAGATGGGGCGATAATTAGTTACGTCTTTCGTAGAGAGTTTAGGATTCTTTCTAATTGGGAGGATCTGCGCAGCTTTCCAATCCAGGGGGAGGGTGCCTTCCTTCATGGAGCTGTTTAGAATAGAGCAAATGGGGCCGGCTAGTTGTTTGGACAGAGTAGCGGCTACTTTAGCAGGAATGAGGTCCAGTGGGGACCCTGATTTAGCGCAATTTAATAGAACTTCTGTCTCCTCTGTCGTGAGTAACGGGAAGTTCTCTAACATATGAGAGATGGGCAAGGCTGGAGGGAGATCAAACTCTGGGTCAGTCTGAGGGCCTTTCGTTGAGGTAATTTTATTATAAATCATGTCAATTTTCTGGGTTAGATGGCTAGCTATATTGTCGCACAATGTTTGAGATGGGGCAGATACAATGTCGCAGGCCTTAGGGTTTTTTTTTTTTTAACACTTTATTTAGCTTTTTTTTTACAGTTACAATAGTGCACTGGGATCAGAAAACCAACAACATGGTAAGTACATGCAGTCAAAAAGGACATCGCCCATGACACATTTAACAATGCAGTATTTGATAGTATGCCGCCCCAGAGTGGGTTACTAAAGCCCCCAGTCCACTAATGTGTGAGCATTCACAAGCACATGGACAACAAAAAAAAATTAGTTTACATACATCTGGCACGGCCATATTGTACCTGCGGCAACAGAATTGATATATTATCGAAGAAGCGAGTGGCGCCATACGCAGTGCAGTAGTCTAGCCCACCCCGGTAGGCACTATACCGTGGTCTGTTTGTGTGGAGGGGGTTTGTTGTCGGGCCTGCAGATACTCCCGGAACGGACCCCAGATGTCTTTGTACCTCGAAGTGGGGGGGAGCGTTGTAGCATAGCTGTCACTATTGGTAGAGCAAGAAGCCATGCTCTTTAGCCATCCCTTCACCGAGGGCGTAGTCCTACCACCCCAGTGAATCGCCACTTCTCTCTTGGCAAGGAGCAAACTAATAGCAACAAACCTGCGCATAGCCTGCGGGAACTGCATAACGTATCCCAAGAGTGCAATCTCAGGCAAAGGGGTCATAGGTACCCTGACCATTTCACTCACTTTCCTATGCAAGGCAACCCAATACGCTTGTACGTTCGGACAGGTCCAAGCAAGGTGGGCAAAATCGGCATTCGGGGCGCGGCATCTGGCGCAGTGATGTGATCTGGAAGGGTCTATTCTATGGAGTTTGGCCGGAGTAATGTACATTCTGCGAAGAAATTTAAAATGAATCAATTTATGCCGGCTATTTAGGGAAATCTTGTTCGTGACCGCACAGCAGGCATCCCATTGTTCGTCCGAAATCGGCCCACCCAAATCCACCTCCCAGGCTTTGCGTAAGTTATCCTCATTGATCGGCATAAGAGCAGCGCATGACCTATATAGTTGAGACACAATGTGCACCCCCCTCTCACTGCCAATCACCATACTAAGCGGAGGGAAGGAAGGGGGCTCAAGAGGGTAGTCTGTAAAGGTAGCCCGGAGGGCAGAGCGAATTCGCAAAAGGACGAATTTGTCCATGAAGGAGGCATCCGGGAAGAGGGAATCATCGTCTGGATCGAAGGCATGCCTGTCAGGAAACAGGTCACCCATCTTAACAATGTCAAATTTGTGGCACGTCTTCTGTATCAATTTTTCATTAGTTATGGGTATCAATTTAGGGTTTGGGAGTGGGAGATCTGAGGAATAGAGTAGTGTAGTGTGCGTGATGCGGCGCAGCTGGTCCCAAGCCCAACTAGTGGTCGAGGCAGGTTGGATATCCTTGGGATCTCTGGGGAACCCGCTCGGCAAGACTGAAGCTAGGGTGTCTGGTAGGACTAGGTCTGATTCAGGTCGGAGATAGGGGATTCTGGCGTCTGGGTGGTACCATGCTTGTGCGAAACTACACTGCGCAGCTAAATAATATAGTCTCAAATCAGGTACCCCGAAACCACCTCTATCGCAGGGAAGCGTCATCACCTTCCAGCTTACCCTAGGGTGCTTACCCCCCCACACCAATCTTATTAAATGGGATTGCAGTGTTAAAAAAAATTTCTTTGTGAGCGGGATAGGGATGTTCTGAAAGAAATATAAAAATTTAGGAAGCACGACCATTTTGATGAGGGAAACTCGACCCGTCAAGGACAGTGGGAGTTGAAGCCATTTCTCAATCTGCGTTTCCAATTTAGCTACGGTGGTCCCGTAATTACGACGAATAATCTGCTCCACATTAAGATGTATATGAACGCCTAAGTATTTGACCGAGTCGGTATTCCACTCCAGAGGGAACTCCAGTTCCCATTGGACCGTGCTGGCAGTGAGCGGAAAGATTACAGATTTGTGCCAATTGATTCCCAGTCCGGAATACACACCAAAGCGCAATATTTCCCGAATGAGGGGGTCTAAGTTAATCTGGGGTTGCGAACATATAAAACAGTGTCATCAGCGTATAATGAGACTAACAGTGGACCTGTACTAAACTGCAATCCTCTGTGCAAGTGCTTCTCTTGAAAGTGTCTTATAAGGGGGTCCATGGCTAAAATGAACAACAGCGGCGACAACGGACAACCTTGTCTAGTGCCGCGTGACAGTGCGAAGGGGGGGACAGCGTGCTGTTCAGTCTAAGTCGGGCCATCGGCTGACTATATAGCAGGGCGGTCGTGGCAATGAATCTGCGCGGCATCCCCATTCGTTGCATGATGGATAACAGGAAAGGCCACTCAAGGGAATCAAACGCCTTTTCCGTGTCTAATAGGATGGCTGCCGCAGGGGTTTCAGGGCTGATTCTGTGTAGTGTGTTAAACAAAGTGCGTAAATTAAATGCAGTCGACCGGTGCGGTATAAAACCAGAGTGGGCAGGGGAGATTATGGACTCCATTAATAGCGACAGTCGGCACGCCAAAGCTTTTGCCAGTATTTTGTAGTCGCGGTTAAGAAGGGACAATGGACGATAGGAGCCACACAATAAAGGATCTTTACCTGGTTTGGGGAGTAATATAATGACCGCCTCACGCAGGGTGGGAGGTAGCATCTGTCGCTCAAGAGCCTCCGCATACATGGCAAGGAGCTGGGGAATCAACAAATCTTTATAGGCCTTATAAAAGTCAGCTGTGAAACCGTCGAGTCCCGGAGCTGAGGAACCCTTTAAGGCAGAGATTGCCTCGTCTATGCTGTCCTCCGTTATGGGAATAGCCAGAAAATCCTGCATGACCTTATCAAGGAACACCAGTGCTATTTCTGATAGATAACTCTCCTGGCCCGAATTATCCGGGCCCAGTTTAGTGGTGTACAAAGCCTTAAAATAAGATATGAATTCCCTTTGGATGTCCAGCGGATCAGTGATGTGTAGCCCCTGAGTGGACTTCAATTCGGGGATACACGCCTTGCTATAGGGGGGTCTAATCATTTGGGCCAGCATACGGCCCGGCCGCTCCCCCTCACCATATACCTTAGCGTTATGGTATTTTCCCATGTAGAGTATTTCCCTCTCAGCGGTGTCTCTAAAGTCCGCTAGCAGGGTTAGCCTACGTTCGTCTAGGTCAGAGCTGGTCGTCTGAAGCAGCGCAGTGTCCAATGTACTTAATTCTCGCTCTAACCGAGCTAATGTGTTGCGTAAATCTCGTAAGACACCAGCGCTTTTAGATATGCAGACTCCCCTCATGTAGGCTTTAAAACCCTCCCACATCATAGCGGCAGTGTCAACTGAACCGGTGTTAAGGGTGAAGTAATCCTCTATTGCCTCCCGCAATGCCTCTCGAAAAACGTCATCATCAAGCGCGCGGCTGGGGAACCTCCACTGCCGTTCAAACCCCTCAGGTCGTGGTATCTTCACATTTAACAATACTGGAGAGTGATCTGAGAGTGTGCGAGGGAGTGTCCTGACCGGCTGGCACCAACTGACCAAATCTGGGAAAACCAGCCAATAGTCCAGTCTAGTCCACGTGTTATGACAGCTGGTGTAGTGAGTGAAGTCAGTGTGAAGAGGGTTTAGCTTCCTACCAATGTCTGTTAGGGTGAAGTGTTCGCAAAGTGAGCTCAGCGCCCTCCTCGCCTGTGGTTTGGGATCTGGAACGTTAGATGTGGAGTCCAGCGATAAGTCCTGGACAATGTTAAAGTCACCTCCCACCAAGAGGGGAACTGGGCCCAGCTGCGCCAATTTGGAAAGCAAGGAGTAGTAAAAGTCGGGGGAATCCATGTTGGGGCCATATATGCAGACTAAAGCTAATTTGCGACCCAGCAAAGTGCCCAGTACAATAATATATCTACCTTCGCTGTCACGGAGCACCGAATTCAAGTGGAATGGAAGCCGCTTGTGAATGAGTATTGCAGTGCCTCTCGCGTAGTTGCTGTAGTTTGCAAAATATCTATGTGAACCCCAGCCTACGGCAAATTGTGACTGATCGGTGGGAGGCAGGTGCGTTTCTTGTAAGAAAGCCACGTCTACCTTGTGGCGCAGTAGATATTGCGTAACCTGCCTTTTTTTCCGGGTGTTATTCAGCCCGCGGACGTTCCAGGTAACAATAACAACCTCAGAGGAGCCAGCGTTATATCCTATCTGTGTCATGGGGGAAATGTGAGTGAGTATTGAATGAAAATCGGCCTAGCGTACTTATCACAATCGTCAATCTGTGCATGCAAAAATGTCCCAGTGCAACTAAACAGTGTCCCCCCCAAACCCCCTCCCCCACCCAGCCTCCCCTCCCAACCAGAGAGGCAGAACCATAATTAACAAATAACAGTGCAAAACTAAGGTCTCCTCTGTAGTACTGAAAAGTAACCATAAATAGTACTTGCGTGATTCACACAACAATCTTAAGGTGATCACCATGAGGGGAGGTGGCACGCCCCAACAACGACGTGGCAAATGACATATAGCATTAAAAGAAAGAGTTATCGAAATCCCTGCATAGATGACGTTTCCACATGGCACAATGTCAGCTAATCAGTTCAGCCATGGCCAGATCCCGAAAAAAGTTCCAAACTGGCGTCCGAGCCATTCTGCGAAGGGGGAAGTTTGTCCTCCTCAGGAGGGCGTTTGTTATTCAGCTTATGTTTATGGCAGAACTCCTGCACTTCCGCCGGGTTATCAAAAACACGTGACCGTCCGTTCACCTCAACACGCAGCCGGGCAGGATATAGCATACCATATTTCAATCCTAGATTTCGAAGTGTCGCCTTGACTCCAGTGAACTTTTGCCTCGCTTCCTCCACCATGATGGTGAAGTCTGGGTAGAAGGAAAGCTTGGAGCCCTGCCAGTGTGTCTCGCCCAGTTCCCTTGCCAGCCGAAGGGCAGTGTCGCGATCTCTAAAATTCATGACTCGTGCAATTATGGGCCAGGGCGGGCATCCAGAGTTGGGTCGAGGGCCCAGTGATCTATGAGCTCGTTCGATCACAAAGCCAGAAGTAAATGCCTCCCTGCCAAACAGGTCTATCAAGATAGTTTCCACCAAGGTGTCTATACGGCCAGCGGCTGCAGACTCCGACACACCTAGAATGCGCACGTTGTTTCGGCAGCTGCGCGCCTCTAAGTCCTCATTCTTGGTCGCGACTTCTTTGAGGATGCGTTCCATTCTGTCGAGCCTTTTCACTGCTTGCGCCGTCCCGTCTTCTAAGTCGGATGTGCGAGCTTCAACCACATCAAGGCGCCGGTCATGAGCCTGGATCTTCGTTCCCAATTCCGCCATGTGCTTGTCTAGGGAGTCAAACCGTACATCTAGGGCCCTAAATCCAGCCCTCATTTCTTGTAACAACGAGCCGAGTTGAGTGGCATCCCCTTCTGGCGCGGCATCTTTCTGGCCACCTTCAGCCAAAGCGTCAGAGGTGTCCTGGACTGTGTCGGTGACCTTCGCAAAGGGGAGAAGGTGTTGTTTGGGATCCTTGCGGCCCATTCCACAGTTCACTCCACCAGGTGCAAGATGGGCCCAAAGGTCGCGTTTTTCCTGGTAGTGGCGGCAAATGAGTTGCGTGGGTTGGATTGAAACGATCGGGAGCTGGATTAATTAGCGATCGCCAATGTGCCAAGCATGTCCTGGTTTGAACGTCGTCGGGATCTAGGCTAGCGCACAGGCATGTGACCCTGCGCAGTGCGCGGAATGGCGGACCTATAGCCCGGGCAATTTCACAGCGATCGAGTCTCAGCCAACCGGGAATGAGTGATGCGCTGGCAGTTCAATCCTGATGGTGCGAGGGAGAAAGCAGACCTCGCGCTTTCACTACCCCCTGTGAAGTTGTGCTGAGCAATCGCAGGAGAGGCCAAGTGAGTCCTTCACAGCAATAACGCAAAAATAATCACATGAGGGGCAATCTGGCAGCAGTCTCGGGCTGTTGTGACCGCAGCGGGTGAGGGCGATATCTGTGCGGGCCCGGAACGGGGGTATCATACGGGACTCTGGGGCCCGTTGCAGTGTTTTTATACCCCTTCTGTTGGTTTTCTTCTTTTTTTTTTTTTTTTTAAGGGGTTGAAGAACGGCGGCTCAGTCCAGGGCTAGCAGCGAGGGAGGGGGGGGATCCACACGGGCCGCGGCCAGGCAGAAGCACTATCAGGAGGGAGAGGGGGGGGGCCCCAGGGCGCTCTGATGGAATCGCGCCCGGTGCAGCCGCGGTGGGAACGCAGGCCCTGTCCCTGCGCACCACCGCAAACCGCGCCTCCGTGTACGCTCAGTGCTCAACGGGACGGGAGGCCAAACGGACCTCCCGCGGTGCACGAGCGCCGAGCTAGCGTTCACGATGTCGCTCACTGCCCCAGCACGCAACCCGCAGACTCACCGCACCCCGGCAGAGCTCCCAGGCTCCCGGTCTCGTCCTCGGGAGCCGCTCAGGCCCATGAAGCCGCCATCTTAATTTTCGCCCGATCTGACCTCTATTGCCGCATCACGTCGCCAATCTGCGATAAAGCGCCACAGCTGGGGGCAACTTGTAGTCAGGACCCGTTCCGCCAAAATTGTTGTTCCTTCCCGGGTCAATGGAGCTTCTGGAGGGTGGGAATTCGCATGGCAGCCACGTCGTTGAGCGGAGCATCAGCGCCGAGCGACCATCTCGGTCTCCGGCTTGGCCACGCCCCCAGGCCTTAGGGTTAGTAAATGTTTTTAGGATCTGATAGAGAATTTTCTGAGAGTTCCCTGCTTGTTCAAGTGTGGTTGCGATGTGCGTTTTTCTCGCGTTTTTTAAATTATTGTGATATTGAGTTAGTGCATACTTAAATTTTTCTTTATCTGTAGGGTCATGTGAGCGCCGCCACAGGCGTTCAAGCTTTTTACATAGACTTTTTTCAAGCCGCAGGGAGGCAGAATACCACGGTGCCTGGCGTCGTTTTATGTTCGTGGAGCATTGTCTCAAAGGAGCTAGGCTGTCCATGGTGGATAATAGGCTGGCATTGAAGGAGGCTAGGCGTTTTTCTACATTTTCCGATTCAGAGTGCTGAGGTGGACAAAAGGCGGCTTCAAAATGTGCTGGCGTAAGTTTATACCAGTGTCTGTAGTTTTTTTTTTAGGGTAATATTTGGGAACAGTCTGTGCTTTGGGGCTATTGATACGGAACTCGACCATAGAGTGGTCCGACCATGTCAAGGGGAGCGTAGCTCCATTGGATATATCGGGGGAGTTTGTTAATATTATATCCAAAGTATGTCCAGCTTGATGGGTAGGGGCTGTATTTATTATGGTTAGATTGAGTGCAGACAGTTCTGTCAGAAGAGACGACGCCTCTGGGTTGTCTAGAGTTTCGCTGTGTACGTTAAAATCTCCAAGGAGTAATAAATTCCTGGCAGATATAACATGTGGAGCAATGAGTTCCATAAGCTGTGTAGTGGAGTTGGATAGTGGTCCCGGTGGGCGATATACTAGAGCTCCTTTTCCAGCTAAGACTTTGGTGTAAGTTCATTTTAAATACCAGTATTTCTAGCTGGTCGTTGCATACTTGGTCTAGAATGGAGAATGTTATGGGGTCTTTGTAAATTATGGCTATTCCTCCTCCTGTCCTGTGTGGTCTGTCTAGTTTTTGTATGTGGTAGCCATCTGGGAATGCCACTGCTATTGCTGGGTTGGAGTATGGCTTAGTCCAGGTTTCTGTCAGGAACCCTATATGAGGGTTAGTGGAGGACAGCAGGTCCCATATATTAACTGCATGTTTTGGCAGAGACCTTACATTGGCCAGAAAGCAGTTCCAGCCTTCGCTATTATCTGTCATGGGATGGCGCATACTGTCAATGGGATAGTGATCAGATCTAATGCCCTGCTCGGTGGCTATATTGATTCTCTGAGCCTGAGCTTGTATGCTTTGGAATTTACAGTTATTGCATGAAAACGGTCCCATTACTTCCGTGGGTGTTGAGCATGCCTTAATTACTGTTCCTATGTTTGTATAGCCATTATTAAGCTTAGCCAGCTCTCGACTAGTGTAGGTGTGAGAAGTCCTCACCTTATTAGTTAATTTTTGGGCAAAACCGGCAGGTGTTCCTGCTCCTTGCGACGTCCAGGCGCGGACGGGCTTGCCTTAGGCGCGCCTTTATTTTATTTTTATTTTATTTTATTTAAACAGTTTTATATAGCGCTGGCTAGACCCAAAGGTATCAGAGCGCTTTACAGGGGTCGAGAGAGGGACCAATTGCAATATAATATTTGTACAGAAAGGCAAAGAGCAAAATACTCAGCACAATATGCAAAAAGAAAACAATAGTGTAAGAATAAGAAATTAATGAGAACCGTAAGGGCATAACCTGAGTTAGAAATTTGGGGTAGCGTGGGTAGTCAGGGATGGGGGAGAGAGGATTGAGGAGGGGGAGAACAGAGTGGGGAAATGAGAGAGGGGACAAGTGGTAGGATTAAGGACCCCAGTATTTGTTGAGTAGGTGTCGTTTGAGATCATTTTTGAAGCTGAGGTAAGAGGGGTGCAACGTAGATCTTTGGGGAGTGAGTTCCAGATAGTGGGCGCATTAGCGGAGAAAGAGCGTAACTGGGTAGATTTCTTGTGTACCAAGGGTGGTATTAGCATGAGAGTATTTGTGCTCCTCATTTCTCTTGAGCAGCCTGCTTTGTGGAGTTTATCAGCGAGATAGACTGGGGTGTGATGGTGCAAGGCTTTGTGCGTAATGCAAGCGTTCTTGTATGTGGATCTGCCTTCGACGGGGAGCCATTTGAGCTCTTTGAGGATGGGGGAGATGTGGTCAAACCGCGTCCGCTGCGCGTCTGTCCAGGCATGTGATGTTATAGAGAGGTAAGCTAGACTGCTAACCTCCCGTCTGGATTCGGTGGGAAGTGGTCGAGCCTCACTTCCGGTCTGTGGCGCCTCCCTCCAAACAAACGGAACAATCCGTGCTGGACCGGGGAGGACGCCGATTCAAAGTGCAAGAGGTGAGCTCATTAGAAATAAATGTGAAAGTTAAAAGTAGTTGTGCTAATACGGCGATTTTAAAACGCAGGCACCTTTGCAACATGAGGCAAGGGTGCCTGCACTGGTGTATGGCAGCCACTTGTGCGCCGGCACAGGGGAAAGCACATGGATGTGTAGTATTGTTGTTAATATGACGCATCCCTGTGCTTTTAAAATGACGCAGCTCGGGCGCAGCAAAATGGCTCGCAGCGCCGCAATGCTTCATTTTTTTTGTAAATGAGGCCCTAAGGGTCTAACATGACATAATTAACCTATCTTCTATCTAAATGTCTCCAGACTCGTGTTTGAAGACCCTGTCCTCTAATTACAGCATAAGATTTCTGTGCCTTCTGCAGCATTAGTGCTGCATGATGCTTAGGTCCCACGTTTCTCTTCCTTTGGGTCAGGTTTTACCCTTTATGTATAGTTTTTAATGTGTTACATTTTAACGTGAGTAAAAAGCTATTTCTCTTTCATTAAAGTGTTCTGAGTTTGTATTGCTGTATTATACTTTATCTCGCTCCAAAGCTCTGGCCTTGTCTTTCGTCCAACAGGTGACCCAAGAACCTCTACAAGTTTAGGAATACTGTGCTCTTCCTTATCGCAACCGACAAGTAAAAACTTGCCATGGTGTAAGAGGAGAGAAATGTCAGAAAGAGAAATGGCGGGGCGGGAAAGAAATAGACGAAAGGGAGAAGAAACATGAAGGGACCATGGTGAAGGAACAGAGAGATGGAGAAGGGGAGATGATCACAAAAGGGAGGGCAATGGCAAACAAAAGAAATGAAGAGAAAAGGAAAGTATTGGGTGCCTTTGTGTGATGTCTTTTTGAAGACCTGCTTGTCTCAGGGTATTGAGCGGTGCAGGAGTGCCTGCATGGCTTCAGAGTTTGTTTACAAGGTGACTCTCTCCATGCTTACTCAGTGGCGTAGCTAGCCCTTTTGACGCCCGCGGCGAGCGAATGAAAGACCTGCGGCCGCTGCCTTTTGATGGCCGCGGATAAAGGGGGGGCGGGGTGAAACCGTCACCCCCAAAACTCGTGCTGCCCGGGGCAAGAGTGGGTTAGTGGTCCGGGCAACACAGAGGAAGAGATAGATAGATCATTTTATTGCACAATTAATTAAAACCATTGCAATGAGACCACATATAAATATACAATATAACATTTTGTACCCTTATTGTACAGGATAAAAAGACAGGTTGTTTCAATCAATTATGCAACAGTTAAGAAAATGGAAACCCCATTTTGGTTACTATAAACATAAAGACCTTAAAGGATTGCATAACATGTCCCAGCATAACAAGTTAAAGTTCTATATGATGGGGGAATCCAGAGAAGCCCTTATCGCCATCAAATATTTCAAGAACCGGGCCGCCAGCTGCGCTGATTCACCTTTCATGCACTCAACTAAAGCGGCGTGACATGTTCGTATATTTAAGATATGCCAAATTGGACGGAGCAAATATATTGTCAGAGGACGCAGTTTCTCACAAATGCACAATATGTGAATTAGTGATTCATCTACTGCTCCGCAAGCTCGGCACTTGGTAGCTACAGACTCTTTATACCCTTGCCCGTATTTGTATACCAACAGTGGGATCAGACCGAACTGCAACCTCATTAGTTGTCGCTTTAGCATTGGTTTTAAAGGAGAGGACAGGTAATATGGCAAGGACACATTGGCATAGAGGGTCGAGGCCCAGCTTCCATGCTTTAACTTTTTTAGTGTTTGCATATCACAGTCGGCAGACAGCAACTTCGCCTGTTTTGTTAAAAGTCTTGAGGCCACTGGTGTGGATATTGAGGCTGACCATATTTCCTTTGCATCCAATACCTCAACACAATGAGCTAGATATTTATACCATGTGGACCCTTGAGTGTTTATTATTGTCCAGATATGGCATTTCAAGGTGTTTTCCAGAGCTTGTTTAGCCTTTAGACAATATGCAATAAATCGCGCCTTCAGGATCCATTTTTGGGAAGAAAGATTGAATTCTCTCCGAATTTGAGCATGAGCAGTGGCAGTCTGCAAGAAAAAAACTTTACGGAAACAGGCCGACTGTGCTCTATCCAGCCATGTAGTCATCTTATCTTTGAAGGCTATTGCTCCATGGGCTACTGATGGTAGAAATTTTGCCCCCATTAACCGGATTAGGGGAGTAAGGTCAGGGGAGCTCATGGCTTTCCTTGCTCTACAAAAAATGCCTTCCAAAGATTGAGCTGTACCTTGCATTGCAGTAATATGGGCAACGGTCCGTCCCTTGTGATCGATCCACACACCTAAATACTTATAGGTGGTCACAATCTCAATGGGTTTACCTTCGATGTTCCATGCACCCTTCCTTTTTAATTGTCGCAAAATTATCATTGCCTTTGTTTTTGTTGTATTCAGTTTTAGATTATTCTCTATACAATATAGAGATAATACCGTTAGCAGCCGCTGCAGACCAATCTGGGTTTGGTCGAGCAATATCGTATCGTCCGCATATTGGAGTGATTGGATTTTGGTTTCGGCTATTTTGGGGGGAAATGCTCGTGCTACAGCCAACTGTTCCGGCAAATCCGCCAGATATAGATTGAAAAGCATTGGGGCCAACAGACAACCTTGCTTTAAGCCCTTATTAGTGTGAATTTTTTTGGTGGTAGAACAAGTGGTTGTAACTCTGATCTTAACCCAGGTGTCTGAATATAGGGCAATCAGTGCTGTTAGTAGTGTGTTATCAATGCCCCAATTTTTTTGTTTCATCCATAATCGCTGGCGGGAAACACTGTCAAAGGCAGTTTGAAAGTCAATGTAAGTAAGGTACAGGGCCCTGCCTTTTCTTGCCAGTGTTGTTTCAATCAGGTTGGAAATGCAAATCAAGTTGTCTTCGATGTGTGAACCCTTTTGGAACCCTGTTTGCGTATAAGGGATCAGATTGCACTTTTCAACCCAAGCCTTCAGCTCTTGCAGCAGAATGCTAGCATAGCACTTCCCTTCCACATCTAAAAGCGCAATCATTCTATAGTTTTCCGGGATGGATCTTGAACCTTTTTTATGTATCGGAACAAGCAGGGATCCCCTCCACGACTCCGGGATAGTTCTTCCCAACCTAAACTCTTGGAATAGAGGCACCATGATTTTTGCCCATTTATCCGCCATCCCTTTGAAAACCATGGGGGGGATTCCATTGGGGCCTGGAGCCCCTCCAGAGCGCATTTTTTTAATAAGATGCAGGACTTCACCTGATGTAATTTCCTTTTGGCCCCCAGATTGGGCCAGCGACTCCGGACTCAAATACTTGTTGTTAATATACCTCATGGGAGGAGTTATACCATTATGACTGGATGTCTCCACATAGAGTACTTCAATATAGTTTTCCCAAATTGTAGGTGAAATATTTGTAGTTATAGGGCAGCAGGTGGGCCTAAAGCACTTATTCATCCAGTTCCAGAAGCGCTTCTGGTCTCGTGATTTTATGATCTCATGAGCTTTACTCCAGCGGTTTTCTTCCATCATTCTGGTGTACGAGAATCTCGCTTTTCTATATTCACGGCGGATATCTTTACACTTGACTTTAAGGGATGTATGTCCCGACACCTCCTTTGTCGTTTTACGCAGAAGATTGTTTAATTTTCGTTTTAATGATTGCATTAGCAGCTTTTGTTGAGGAAAGAGGAAGACAGGAAATGAAAGAAGGACGCGGGTGGGGGGGTAGGAAGAGGCAGGAGGTATGGGGGAGCACACGGCTAAAAATAATTTTAAGGTAGTCTTATGACTGAGCCAGCACTAATGCGCTTTTTGAAAACCAAAAAGTGCATTACAGATGGCTATGTAGTAGTGCTTTAAAAAAATATTTTTAGCCATTCTATGGGACAGCATGGCTACAAATCATTGCCAAAGCCAATCACTCTCATAGACGAGACATATCAGCTGTGCCAATGCTTGTTTCGTGTGCCACTCAACACTCCCATCATGACATCACACTCCTGCACACAACCTGACAGTGGCACAGCGAACAGAGGCAATAAAAGGAGTTGGAGAGCGAGTGCACCAGCCCAAGGTAACCAAGTAGTTTGGAGTGTTTTGTGGTCCCCTCACTTTTATCAGGTTTCAGTTTAGGTTTGCGGCCTCCTTGTTAGCACTAAACCCCCCTAAGCTAGCAAGGTACTTGCTCTAAAGAATTTGATGCAGCCCAAAGGCGTAGGAGATACAACATTTCTTTGAGGGGACACAGACAGCCTTGGCAAGAGTTATTTGGCTCCAAGAGTCAAAGCATGAGCTGAGCCATCAATAGTTATAAATCGGGCAACAAAAAGTCATGTGAGCATATATACTTTAAAACAAAAAACCTGTATTTTTAAACATTTCTCAGTGTCTCAAACAAGCACATACGATTATATCCATGAGTGCTGGAATTATGTGATTCTGCGGCTAAGGAACTTCCGCATAATTGTGGATTTCCCGCATTTACCACATAATCCATCATCTGCTGTATAATTTACAGATTGTAACACATTTTTTTTCTAACTCAAATGAATCGAAAGTTACTAAAAAGACAGCAACACGTGTTGCTGCGTAATGGAAAGCCCTTCGCAAATATTGACTGGTAGCTTTTAAATTGCTTATTGCTGTTTGAGTGTTAATCTAGAAATAATGAGCTGAAACCTTTGCCCAGACAGTGTCCACATGTTAACAGATGACAAAATAATGAAATAATACTATCATAAAATGTGCTGCATTATGCTACATAATTTACATTTTGTGCCACATAATTAAGTCAACCCTGCCACATAATTTGGTCCTCTCCTACCGAATAAGTACAATGGCCCTGATTATATTACTGAACTGAGTAATATTTATTGAAAGTAGTATTTTAAAAAAATGAAACATTCAAGAATACGTCCATGCCTTTACGGCGTTGCCACAAACTACCTAAAGCATGTCAGTTCGTCATGTGCTCTATTTATATAGCCTATGTTGTTATTAACTGTTTTAGGAATTATGTTATGGATGTCAGGAAAAAGTAGAAGCTCTGGAGCAGGAGCCAGTTGTGTGAGCGCTGACAGTGGGGGAGCGGAGACAGTCTCAGCAACTCAGCAGATGTTGGCTGGGAACCGCGCTCCACAGATGGAGTAATGGAGGTCCTATGGGCCCTGTAATGAATGCTGCTAAAGTCACCTTGCCTCTGAGCGTTAATCATTTTGTTGCTTACCAGCGTTTTCTCATGTAGCTTACTGTCATTCTCACAGTCAGCATGGAATGTAGTAAGGTTGAATTGTACCTGTGAGCATCCAAAAGTTGGCCAGTGGGGAGATGTTGTGTTTATCTTTAGCAATGGTGGATGGATTGCTGTTTCATGGTTTCTTTTGGGACAGGATTTACACCGGATTGGTGATCCTGGGCGACCAGAGCTCATAGAAGAGGATCAATTAAGGCGGCCATCTTGTGAGACGAGCATCCAGGGGCGTAAATCTCGCCCCTGTGGCACGGGGGGCCCCAACCATTCAAGTGCCTCCCATCCCTTCTGGGGGTCCCCATGCAGCCCAAGACCAATGTATATCTGTGAGATAAAGAAGACTAATTGGCCCTTCACCACATTCTGCAATGGGGGGGCCCCATCATTTTACGTTACACCAGTGCGAGCATCCTCAACTGTTTCAACGTGGCCTAAAGAAATGCAAATCACCAAATTAAGCTAATCAGGGGGATTAAACCCTTCCTACCTGCCCAAGACCTGAAAGCAGTTACTCAAGCTTTGGACCTATCCAGACTGGACTATGGAAATGCCGTCCTAGCTTGGGTTCCCAAGACTCATCTAGCCCCAATAAAAGCTTTTCTGTGTGCTACTGCTCGGCTGGCCTCAGGGGCTGACCGATTTGATTGCTTCCCTTCTATCTTGCCCTCCCTAAGTTGATTGCCTATTGAAGTGAGATTCGTGTTCAAAGTTGCCTGCCTAATCCAAAAAATCATCCTCACTGATCAATCACGATATCTAGCCAAAAAACGAAAGCTCTGTGCCGGCTCTCGGCAATTTCGAAGTACTTACTCCTTGCTACTTGAAATCCCAGCCTTCAAGAAAAAAACAAACATTGAACCATTCCTTTTCAGGATGTGCTCACAAAAACTTGGTACTCTACACCCCCTAAAATTCGAGCACTAATTTCCCTGCCAGCCTTTAAAATGCAACTCAAAGACATTCTCTTGTTCTCCTTAATAAATTCTAACCAAACTCAACTACTAGATATATTGGTTGGATGCTCCGAAGCATATTGATCACTTGTGAATATGTCCGTAAACTAGTTGCTCCTTTCCCCTGACTGGAGTTGTTGATTACCAAATGACCCTTGGCTAGAGTGATGATCATGACACACTCTGAACATTCTTTCTAAGACAGAGTGTAGAAATGATAGTCTCCCACACATTCTCTGTGGTCTGTATAGTGTGATTCTGACTTTTTGAGTTTGCCCTCCCCGTGGCAGTGGCGTAGCTTCAGGGGGGGTGTTTGGGGTGTTACACTCCCCCCAGTAAATGTATTTTCCGACACATAGTTGGTTCCAGGTGCTTTCAGTCGGGTATGATGAGATGTCTGTCGGATTCCACCAGAAATTGTTCCATACAGATAGACAAAAACGTAAAACACACTCTCGCCCGCTCTGTTTTGAAAGTCCTCCAAAATATTGGTTATTTTACTAAATATTGTGTTTTCTCTCTTAGTGCTCCTACCAATCCGCAGTCCTTTCCCTTTCCAGTGGCCCATAGGCCTCTCTCATGCACTCTGCTTGTCATACACTGTATTTAAACATTAAATGACAGCCTGATTGTTGGAAAATCTGAAGCTCCCCCCCCCTCCCTCCCCCCCCCAATCTTACTGACCAATGTACGCCCCTGCCCTGTGGTCACAGATTACATGCTCCTTATACATGCATACCTGTATGTCTTCACCTATTGCCCTGCAATTCGCTTACAGGTCTAGGGACCTGCCTTACAACAAGCTTGTTGGTGTGCTCCTTTGCACTGTACAGTCTTTCACTTTGCATAGTGCTCTTTAGTTGTCTGTCAGTTTGAATTTGTATACGTATTTTTGCTGTATATGTGTGAAGCGCTCTGATGCTCTAGGACTTAATGTGCACTATATACAAACCGTATGAATAAATAAAATAAAGTAAATAAAATAGTCTCTCCTGCCTGCCTTACTCTGCAGGCTTTCCTGACTTGACAAACAGACCGATTTTAGGAGCTCAACACCTCCACGCAATTAAATAATTAACAAAGTAAAGAGGTCATAGAGAGCCCACCTCCTCTGGTCACAGTGCTGCAAGGAGACTTTTGTGATGTGCTGTATGACTTCAGAGCAGAGGTGGGCAAGCCAACAAATAAAGAGGGAGGGCCGAGCCAAGGGTCGGTTTTGGCTCAAGAGCCTGTGCACGAGCCAAACCTTCAAAGTATTTCTCATGTAAATCATTTATCAAAAATGTAATGAAGTCTCTTCAAAATTGAAAAAAGTGTATTTCTTTAGCTTGCAAAAGCGTTTCACTTTAGTACATCAGATTATATCACAACATTGAGAAGTATTTATTAAAAGTGTTTTTTTTTTTTAAATGATCTGAGAAACATTGCTACATTCTCCCTGATGTAGTGAACTAAGAAGCAAGTCAGTTGTCACATGTGCCCTACATGTGTCCTGGATTCTTATTATAAATCAAGCAACATTTTAGGCTATTAAGTACAGAGGTTTTTGACAGTCCACATCCTCAACTCACATATTTGAAGGTGCTTTCATAGGTGATAATGAACAACAAATATTGGCAAAGGTAATAGGTTTCGCCTATGTAAGAGCTATTGGCTTTGCCAATGTCTTTTAGCCATGTTGTACAATAGCACGGGAGCTGTTCAGCATGGCTAAAAGTTAGTGGCGCAGCGTAGAGTGAGTGGCATAGAGTAGAGTGGTGTAGAGAAGAGTGAAGTAGAGATGCGTAGAGTGGAATGGCGTGTAGTGGTGTAGAGTAGCATAGAGTGACCTAGAGTAAAGTTGAGTGGCAGAGGGGCATGGAGAGGTGTAGAGTGAAGTGGAATAGAGTGGAATGACATGGAGTGTCATAGAGTATAGTGGAATAGAGTGCCTTAGAATGGAGTGGTGAGGCATAGAATGGAGTAGCGTAGAATAGAGTGGTGTAGAATGGAATGGCGTAGAGTGGCATAGAGTGGCGTAGAGTAGAGAGGAGTGGTGTAGAGTGGAGAGGCGTAGAATAGAGTGGAATAGCATGGAGTGGCATGGGATGGCTTAGGGTAGAATGGCATAGAGTGGAGAACAGTGGCATAGAGTGGATTGGAGTGACGTAAAGCTGAGTGGCATAGAGTGTAGTGGTGTGGAGTGGTGTAGAGTGGAGTGGTATAGAATGGGCTGGAGTGGCGTAAAGTAGAGTGGTGTGGAGTGGTGTAGAGTGGCATAGAGTGGAGTGACGTAGAGTGGCATGGAGTGGAGTTGGCTACAGTGGCGTGGAGTGGCGTAGAGTGGAGCGAATAGAGCAGAGTGGTGTAGCGTGATGTGGAGTGGCATAGAGTGGATTATTCTAGAGTGGAGTGGCATAGAGTAGAGGGGTATGGTGTGGAGTGGAGTGGTGTGGTGTAGAGTGGAGTAGAGTGTCACGGAGTGGAGTTGAGTAGAGTGGCATGCAGTGAAGTAGAGTGGCGTGGATTGGCATGCAGTGGCGTGGAGTTGAGTGGCGTGGAGTGTTGTGGAGTGGAGTGGCTACAGTGGGGTAAAGTGGAATGGCATAGAGTAGAGTAGAGGATGGCATAGAGTAGAGTAGAGAGATGTGGAGTGGCATGAAATAGAGTGGCATAGAGTGGTGTGGATTGGTGTAGAATTGAGTGGTGTAGAGTAGAGTGGCATAGCTGAAAGGCAACGAAAATAGGAACGCAGCGGCAAACATAAGGAAGGTGTGAATATGTTGTAAGTGTGGCATTTATACATTATTACTGCTTAATCCAACCCACGTAAAATGTAATTTTATTTTTGTTGCATGAGTGAGACAAAAGATGCAGGCGTAGATGAACAATGTCCAAAAATATGCTTGAAAACAGATCGAATGGAGAAAGCAGCATGAGAACTGGAAACAAAGGAAGTGTCCTGAAATGTGTACGGTGATAAGCAATATAAAATTATTTTAAAAAAAGACGTATATAAAAATCGCAGCAGTGAAAGAATTAGTACCTGAATCATAGAACGAGCAGCAGATGGACACAAATCAAGATGAATCAATCTGTGCTTCGTCCATGCGCCACACAAAGATTAGGAAGTGAAGCTTGGCACACGCTGGCCAATTTAGGAGGTATCAAAGAAAAGTGACAATGAGGCCAGCAAACGGTAAGCAATGGGCGGGCTCCAAGCCCCTTTCAGTAAACAATACCTCTTCCAGTGGACAGCGCATGTGCTGTTGACAGGCAAGACCTAAAAAGGAGGCTTTGTGAAATAAATTATTGGTTTAGAATCCCATAATTTGGTCAGTCAGGGAAGCCAGGATTGATCCCCGGTTTTCTTATAACACACTGTGCAATCCAGCTACTAGATGGGTGACACTTTCTCACTTCAAAGGTTAATACTTTGTCTTTAAATGTTGGCGTATGAGATTAGAGCGTGGTTGACCGGGAGAATCCACATTTTTAGGCATTTTTACATAGCGCAAACCTTGCCCAAGGACACGTCACAACAGACACATTAATTTTTTTGCCAGAGGGAGAATTGCCCAGATTCGCAGGCCATTAAGCGAAGGCTCGGATTCGAACTTGGTTCCCAGTGTTACACGGTGGCAGCTCTAGCCACTAGCGCATGCTGCCTCTTGCAAAAGTTCAGCTCTATTTTGTGCTCGATGACCTCAAGTTGAGCGAGAGTCAGGCATCTGGCTAGAGCTTTCAGTGGCACGCCCACCTCTACTTCAGAGAGACAATCTGACACTGTTTGAATTCAGTTTCCACTTAAAAATCTGGGGGGATATTGTCACCTGTACCTTGGGTGCAACTAGACCCGAACTTCGGGGGGAGGGGGCTAGAACTAAACAGTGTTGGTGGGGCTACAATTTGACACTCTGGGAACTGAGACAGCATTAGAATACACTTTTGGAAGGCCAATGTGTGTGTTTAATGCGTTAACGCATGGAAAAGACATATGTCCATACCTGTTCTTTCCTGTAGTAGCACATTAAAGCCAGACCTTTTGTCTTCGCCAATGCATTTCCTTGAGGCACCGAGCACTGCTGGCGCTCAGAGAGTTTCCATCAGAGCTGCGAGCATCGGATGTCTGCAAGATGATTGGTAGCAAGCGAGTCTTGTGCATGTCAGAAATGAAAGCATTGAAGGCATATTGGAAAAGTGGATTTTCTGATTAAAAGTAGCATGAATTGCATAATGATAACATGCTTCCAGGGAACAAGATGATGTGTGTGTGGGAATCTCCCAATGTTCCCAATAAAGTGCCCCCACAGACATTGAGAAGTAGACTTTAGGTGTGAAAAATAAACCGCGATAAAGAAAATTGTGGGAGCTTCTTTCTAGCTGTCACAAAAAGAGGTGGGCTCACCAGCAGCTCAAAAGGAAGGGGTATCCACAGAGAATATTAAGCTGGGTATCTGTTCACAATGTAAAAGCATGCATGTGTTGGTATGTCTATAGCATGGATCTAATCTGAGAGCAACAGAGCGTTGCCCGTTATGGGAGGTGATGGAAACTGATGCAAGATTGTATTCATCAAGTGGTGGATTATATCTTTTTGTTACACAAACACTTACACTAGTATCTTGCACATTTAAATTTTAGGCACACTGGGCCAGATGTACAACTGTTTTTAGTGGTCACTAACGGAGAATCAGGTAGTTTGGGACCGCTAAAACACCTTTTGCAATGTACTAACCCTATTTTGTGAGTCGATAACCTATTACCTACTCGTAAAATAGGTTTTGCAAGTCGCTATTAGGAAGGGGCGTTTCAATGGCATCCCTTCCTAATAGAGAGTCGCACTAGCATGTATGAATGTTTTTCGACTGGAATGCGGTCGCAAAACATTCATATTTCACCGACTCCGTGAAGGAGGTGGTAACCTATTCACAAATGGGAACGTGTCCCCTTTGGGTATGTGGGCACCAACATTTTTAAGAGCAGGCAGTGAATTTAAAAATGAAAAAGAAACTTTTCATTTTTCTCTTTTAAATGCATCCCGTTTTCCTTTCCATGAATCTTGATGAGGCAGGTCAATTGCGGCCCCATTGGGAATCGCAAACAGTGTCTGAGACACTGTTGTACATCGCATTTTGCAACTTCTTAATTGCGAGTCGCAAAAAGTCGCAATTAAGAAGTTGCAAAATGCTTAGGTCATACATCTGGCCCTTTGTGATTAAGTGATTTTCCAGAACTGCACAATTTTCAGTCAGTGCCAAGCTGGATTCAAATCAAGGTCCTCAGATTGACAGCTTAGCCACTAGACCACATTTCCTTCCTTAGCTGATGACTAGAACCTTCAAAAAAGCTTCAAATATTAAATTTCACCACTCCTTGTGAACACTGATGTTTTAACATAGCCATTTGGCTGCATTCCTCATGGTGTCTGGTGATCGGACCGAATGCAAACTATTTTGGTATTTATGTTTTATACATGGTTAGCATCTAAATGAGTTGTCTCTTGTTTAAGGTTTTTTTTTTGCATATACACAGTGTTTAAAGTTAAGTATATATAGAGCATAATCTGGTTCAATATTACCATTGAGAGGTTCTGGTGATATCTTTGGCCTTCTAGTTTGTAAATGTCACACAAGTCTGAGATGGCAATGACATGGTACTCATATATTTTTTATATTACAAGCTGTTTCATTCAAAGTGTAGGTAACAATGGGCATTGACTGGAATTAAAATGTTGAGGCTTTGTTTACTTGTCACAATTAAATTCTTGATAAAACAATAGGCAATGGTGAGCTCAGGGAATTTATATGATTCTTTGGCTGCAGGGTTTACAGAATAATTATGGATTTAATGAATTTGCCACGTAATTTCCAAAATATATAGATTTCACCAAAATTGTTGTTTCCAGCTCGCAAAGATGAAAATGATACCATCAGACAGAGTGCCCCATAATTTGCATTTTTTTCTCACATAATTTCGATAACCTTGGTCTTCCAAGATGCATAATCCTAGTAGCCTGAACAACCTTTGCAGAGTGGAATATTTTCCATATTTCACGGTTCCTTAAAAATATGTGGGTTTAACACCACTGCTTTTTGTGCAACAAAAGCACAAAAACATGTAAAACATGCATTTTTACTTGAAGATGTAATGTCTTCTCAATAATCTCCATTGTACCCATCAGTGTGGAGCAGAGATCATGATGGGGATGAGTATCTTTTTGAATGTGGTATTTCCTATCAGCTAAGGTACTGTTCAAACGGTCAATGAGTCTTTTTTTCAGTTTTGGCCCTGCAATACTTCTTTAAAATGGCTAAACACTGCTGTGCAAGCAATGAGGCTATATTGTAAATTACAACTATACAGCCAGTTCCCAGTTTATTAGCTCTAAATTAAGTCAATAAAATGCACTTACACCTATGCCAAACTTGCACTCAGTCACTGCTTCTTTCTCTCCAAATGAAAGAAGGTTAGACAAAGATGCACGGATTTAAATGTGTGCATGCTGCAACAGAAACTCATCATGGAAAGTAGTGCTAGCAGCCATATTAGCGAAGGAGCTGAATTCATGTACACATTACATTTATTTTTGTTATGGTGAGCATCGGCAGCATAAGACACCTCTGCAGGATTAGGCTAAGATAGCCAGATGGAGACCTATGAGTAGACCCATGCGTGTGGGAAACTTTATACATGCCCATAACCCTGCTGCACCGCTCTCAAAGAGTTCCTGGAGCTGCAGCTGGTGTATACTGTCTGCCCCCTCAGTCAGTTAGGAGCTCATGTTCCTTCACCAGAACAGATGCCTGGTGCTCTCTTGTAGTAAAATGGAAGGTACAGCTAGCAGTATAAGGGAGTACACAGAGCTTTGGTCCACTGAGGGGACCATGGTTTGAGGGCACCATGATTGGAGTCCTTCTTTTTGTTTGTGGTGCCACCAAGCCATACATTAACGATTAGCGCACATGCACTAACAGAGGCTCTTGCAAGAAATCCCTCTTATTGCACTCTTGAAGCTGACCTGCCCTCACAAGCTTTATCCTCCATCCATTCACTTTGGGTTTTGCCTGCTTAACCACATCAGGGAAGTGAATATATACAACTCCAAACTCCTTCAGTATGTGAAGGGTTTACGTTTGATGTTCCATGTGAAACACAATTTTAAAAAAGTTGCCTTTGCTAAAATATGCCAGAACTGTTCACTGTGCTTCATTTGTGCCACAGTACTTAGCTCTCCATAGCTTTTCTTCCCAAATTATTTTAGCCTCCTTCTGAACCCCATTATAATATTTCCTTTTAGAGGCCACAATATTTCTACATCCATTTTTTATGGCACTTATCAACTCCATTCTAGCTGCCTTGCAGTGCTCATTGAACCATTCTGTTTTGTTCTTACATATGGCCGTGCATTTCACAGTTTTATAGAATTTGTTTTCATCTTTCGCATTAATATACTAAAAGTATTTAAGGTTAACTGTGCCTCATCTACATGCTTCCCAAAGTCTCCTAATGATTGAACTACAATACTTTATCTGGGCCAAGGTATCTACATTTCCCTCAATCATGGGCCACTTAACCCTCCTTCTATTATTACTAAGTAAAACTGGATTGGTCGGTTTTACCACAAGATGAAGCTGATGGGGAATGAGCAAGTAGTCCAGTTCTAGGAACAAGGCATTATGATCACTGTCAAACCTTTTAAACATCATCATATCAATCAGGTAGAGCCAAAAGAATAACTCCAATAGGATATAATCAATTCTAGTGTGGTAATTGACCTTTTTCTAGGTATGCTTTAGTTCCTTATCTGATATCAAGCACCCGTTACAGGCTCGGATGCTGTGCTTAAGAGTAAAAGATGGTACCTGGAATGCAACCTTCGTGTTTCTAGAAGGGCCAGCATGGCTCAAACTAGGGATTCCTCACTCCTCATCCACCCCCTCACTGACGTTTGCCAACACTTCAGAGGGTTTGTATGTAATGTTTAGATCCCCTGCAAGTGGTAAGTGACCAGTTCCCTCCGCCTTCCCCAGAAAATCATCAAATGCTATTATGGTGGGAGAGTCCTGGTGCTGCAAGGTGAATCTATTATAAATATCGACCAGGAGAACAGACTTTTTCTCTTTTGCACTTTGTAGACTTACAGCAGGTAGATCCCTTGACTTAGTGTCAAGTTTTTTAAGGGTGAATTGTAGATGAATGTTAACTCAAATGATAAGGCTCCCGGCTGGTCGGCCCATTGATGATGGAGAAGCTTTCACACTGAGGGGGTCATCATGATGTTGGGTGGACCACCAACGACAGGCCGTCAGTGGAGGTCTGTAAGAAATCCTGGGAATTGGTCCGACCACCAAATTACAATACCGGCGGTTGGACCGCAAAGGTCAAAGGGTAGGACCATCGCCTCCGACAGGAACAAAGATCCTGTTGGGACAGCGGTCCGATTCCTAACCCTGCAATGGGGTGGTGCCTGTGCAGGCATCGCCATAGGTATTAGGATATCCCTTTCCGACTGCCTTTTCATAGCGGTCCCACTGCCATGAAAAGGAAGCCGGAAAGGGACTATGGGGGCCCCAAGCAGGGCCCCATTCCCCCCCCACTGCTAAGTGGCCTGGGGGCACATGCAGTGCCCTCACATGTCCATTCACCATGTGCCAGGCACCACAAGGTGCCTGGCACATGGTGCATGGATGTGCACAAACTGCCTTTTTCCACTGTGGCTTGTGCTTCAGCCCTTTTCCTGGGCAGCAGCACAAGCCGCAGAAGAAAAGGGCAGTTTCTGACTGCCTACTCAGCGGTCGAATCGTTATATTACAGGAGGGACCCCAGACTCCTTGTCGGCCGGTCTCATTCCTGCTGCAATGGCGATCACCATTGTAATTAGGCCCTAAAAGTTTTGAAGCCCACCCTATGGACCATATTAGTGGCCCAAGTAGGAGACGTATGTCAAAACTATCAACGTAACTCCCCCATTGCTCACAATTACGTTTAGACTTAATACTGGCTATATTCCAGGACAGAATCTTTTATTTCCCAGTGTCCCCAGGAGTTGGAGACTGGGTGTATCCTAGGGATTGCCTCCCCTCATCGCAAGCCTTGTTAGGGTTATTGTGTGACTTAGTCGCTACAATTACACAAGAACAAACATTTCCCTCTTTCTAGCTGCCCTCATTGCTATGGGGTGATAATTCCTCTCCCCATCATGCACAGTCAACTCTAACCCCACCGCTGTGGTCACCGTGTCTAGAATTGGCTTGAGCATTGTCGATTTGGTTTATCAGGGGCCTGCTATTCCCCGGGTCACATACCTCTCTTCTACTCAGTAAAGTGTACTTAAACTGGATCTTGGAACCATTGGGGGGTGAAGTACTTTGGTCCAAGTTCACTAGTCCATCTCCAAGGTTTACATTAGCTAGCTCAAGGGTGGTGTAATCAAATTAATCATCAAAGTGATACCGATTTGCGCCACTATGTCTGATCTTATAATAGGCCGGCATTGCCTAACCTGTCTGATCCAATGAGTGGCCTTGTTTGTTAAGATATCGCCATTTTCTTTTGCTGATGGGGGAATTCTAGGTACATTTACCATGTATAAGGATTTTCTATTGCCTCCTAGATGACTTCCAGGACCCATAATAGGGTTCCCTTGCATATTCTTAGTATACTCCCTTAAGGGCAGCTTTTCCTCCTTGTGGTTCATCCCCGCCCTTTTACCCGGTACCCCTATAAAGTGAGAGCCATGTGATGGCGTCTTAGCGTCCTCCTGCAAATGACCTATACCAGATCTATCCTCAGTATCATTCTGATCCACCTCTTCAGTCTATTATATGTCTCTCCACCAATTAAAAAAGAGCAAGAGGCACACAAGGACCTTCTGGGAGGTGGACTGTGAGATGTCTGCGGGGTGTAGTCAACTATGATCTCCTAATACAGGCACAATCTATTTTATTTAGCAGACATAGTATATCTGCTAAAATGGGGTTGTCAGAGTGGACATCAGTGCATCCCTGAAGCCAATGAAAAGCCACAAAGTGCAACAGGGGCAGGTTCTCCAGCTCTATCCCAGCTTCTTATAGGCCTGTGCTTCCAGTCCTATCAACAGGGCCACTGGAAATATGCGATTGTGCGACTGCAGCATTTTTCGCATAATTATGATTTTGCCACATAATCCATCATCTGGCGCATATTCTCCAGATTTTACTAAAATCCCAGCAACATGTGTTGCTCCATAGCGGAAGTCCCTTTGCAAAGGTTGACTGGTCACCTTTCTGCTGCTGTACTAAAGAGGTGCAACCTATGCCCAGAAAATGTTAAGCGTAAAAATGGCAAAATAATGAAATAATACTGTTGAACCTGATACTCGTCAGGTAGCGTTTCCCTGAACTTTTTTGTTTCTTCCGCCTGGGTTTTGCTGATTTTCCTTGTGGCCTCCGGGCTCTTGCCACTTTCCCAGTGTAAATGTGATGCGAAAGTACGTGTGCCCTTCCTACCCGTGTTGGGAAATAGCGCTGATACAATGTTCTGAAACATGGGCCGATCTGTCATTGCAGACCGGTGGGTGCGCACTGGCATCTAACGTAAGTAAACGCATGAGCTGGTTGCCATTGTAGTCCGCTGCACCCGCGCACCTATGGTGCCTGTGATTGCATGTACTGTCTGCCAACGCAAGCTTGTGCGTGTGCACAGACACACGCATTAGTTAAACCTGTGTCTAGTCTGCTCTGCAGACTCGGACGGGCACAATTGCACCCCTGGTGCTGGCGACTATGTGTCCAACCTGCCAACGCAGGTCTGTGTGTGCAGTAGCCCACTTGCGCCCAGGTAGTGTGGAATACCTATGTGTGTTTTCACTACTTATGAGGCCTGCTCTTCCCATAGGTTAACATGGGGAAATGGGTGACACTACTTTGGGCTGCAATGGTGGATTGCAGTGGAGCAGCCTCATGATGTTTCCTATTGATGGATTTGCCATTCCATACCCTTTGCATTGATAAAAAAGGTTTTGGCATAACTCGCTTAGAAATGCCACTTATAGAATATGGGCATTTCTATGTTCCAAGAGTCTCGTGGACCGTGATGCCTGGCTCCAGTGGACACCAGGGGTCGGGGGAGCACATCTGTACATTCCCCAAGCGACAGCCATAAACCAAGGGCATGCTACGGGAACGACAGACTTCTGCCATTTGAGGGCCGATTGGGATGGATTGGAGAGAGAGTTTTTGACACTTAGCCTCTCAGTGCCAGATCATTGCCCAACTAAAGATTAAGATCTGCATTCCACGGCCCCATGTCAGACAGGCCTACAGTTTAGGGGCGACATCTGTGGTTCAAAGGAAGCCCCTAAACCACGCCAAACTTTAAAGACACACAACTGTATAACTACGGGTGCCATCCTTCAGCAAAGGCTGTGATACACTTGTGGGGACTTGGGTCTGGAGAACCAGGGCTGCGTGGTGACACTGCCAGAGAACTCTGTTGTGCATATGGAGGATAACTGTCCAAATAGTGGCTGGCCTGGGCCGGAAGTGTGCTCTCTAAGGGTCCATCTGTGAGCCTCGTGTTCTCCCGGAGTTGTCCCATGAGGGACCTACACCATCTACCTGTGACATCTGGAGACCGGTGCCCTCTCAAGTGCCCACATTGGCTACTGAATCCCAACTGGTAGCATGGTGTGAGCGTGGAACTAAGACTTGTGTCTGGAGATCGGATTGTCTAGTGCGGAGCCAAAGAAATCTTACCTGCATCTAAGCCATGTGGTTCCTGTACTACAGGGACCCTGACACTCATAAGTGTCTAGTTGGTGGTGAGCGGATTCACCGGTAGTGGGACCCCGTGTGGCCCGTTTTGTCGATCGACTGCATCTCTTTCATGCGAGACACTGACTGCATGCTCATTGCGTGCGGTGTCTGATTCACAGGCTCCGACCCTCAAAGTTGGGGGTGTGCCCATAGTAGTGCCTCATTCTACCTCATGTGGCTCTGCTGAACTGTGCGTGACTGGACTGGTGTAACCTGTATCACCATGCACCAGATGTTGTGCCTCATTTCAGGGAGGTACGGAATTGCAACTGTTTGCTTTGTGTGTGACCGGAATTGCCTGGTGCAACCCATGTCAACATGCACCGGTTATTGTCTCTCATTTCCAGGGATGTGCGCAATATTCAACTCATCATGTTTGAAATCTGAAGTGCCTCTTGCGACTCATACCAACACGCAGCAGACGCTGTGCGCGGATTGCCTGGGCATGACCCGGATCATCGTATACCAATCGGGGTACCGCCTCCTATCCAGAGGCTTCCCTGTGTAACTCCCCATTCATCAGTTGCTCCCTTTTGACCCTCATCACGGCGGCCAACTGCCCTCTCCACAACTGGCCCCTCCTGAAGATACCTTGGCACCAGGTAATAGCAAGAGAGATTGACTGGGATGAAGGAACGCTTCCGAGACTGTTCGGAGCTGGGTCAAGAGACTGCGTGATTCCTCTGTGTTTTGAGACCTGTGGGTGAACTTCCAGAGTGGCTGCTAAACTCCCCTTGTTTACGTCTCCCTCCTAATTAAAACTGCTACATATTCCCACCTGCTTCCCGAGGACCTGGACTAAGTGTGACTTCGGCCGCGTGCTGCCTAGTGTCCGGGAGGCAGGGTTGTTTATCTTCCATCCGAGGGTATAGGACAATTGGGGGGGGACTAGTTGGTAGAGGGAGGCTTGGGCCCCTGAGTCTGCAGAGTGTGAACTATTGACTTGCTGGGTACCAGTGGCACCACATTAGGGTGCTGAGTGCGTATGTGTGTAATAGCATTCTGTACGGACTGGCTGATACCCGAGTAGCGGTGCGGAGTGAGTGTGTGTGAGTGATTCACGACACTGGCCGGCGGTGCCACTTCATACGTTGATTGTATGCCAAAAGCACAATACATTTGACATTGGTTTTACCCACGTGACTCCGGGCCACTGGGCTGCTAAAAAGTGTTCTGCTTTCATGTATGTACATATTTTTGATATTGTGCACCGCATTAGGGTGCTCCTTCCCAATTGGGGGGAGGGGGTTGGGGGGTTAGATTAGGAATTGTCCACAGTGTGAATACTATTGAGATCATAACAATATGAGTGGGCCTAGTACTGCTATTAATATTTCCAAATGTGTTTTATGCCTAAAAATTATATGATGTCCATGTTATAATTATTGAATATGTGTGTTGAATATAAACACCTTTACATATATCCTGTGTGAAGTTTCATTTGTGACGCTCTGTGTATTTATCGCGTGTGACTGCTGCGCCTTTGCTTTACACATTGCCTCCGATATAAGCCTGACTGCTCAGTGCCAAGCTGCCCAAGGGTTAGCAGGGGTTGTACAGTTGAGTGTAATCACCTGTCCTTGATGGGAGCGGTAGGTTCTGCCTGGCGCAGGCATCCCTTCAGCCAACCGGACACTGCCGGTTCCAACAGATACTATCATAAAATGTGAGCATTACGCCACATAATTTGTCTTTTCTTGGCGCATAATTTAATCAACCCTGCCCCATAATGTGTCCCTCCCCTGACGCATAATTCCAGTGGCCTTGCCTATCAAGAAGCTGAGAGGGGTATTGAGGTGGGTCTTCCCCTTTTCAAATCTGCCCTTGCTGCCACATCTGGCTCCTCTTTGTGAATCATGGTTACTGGTTCCTACGCCCAGCACCAGATTTCTGCTTTGCTGCTGCCATGGAGCCTCCATGTTGCCAGCTAAGTAAGCGAGGTAAGTAAAACAAAAATGTTATTTCTCTATGCGTTTGTGTATGTGTTTCTGAGTGTGTTTCTGAGTGATTGAGAGTGAATGGGATTGAGTGAAAGTGTATTTGAGAGTGTCAATGAGAGTGAAAGTGAGAATCAGTTTCGGAGTGTGCATGAATAAGTTAAAGTGAGTACGAGTGAGTGAAGGAGCATGAGTCTGTTATAATAATGTTATTGATTGGAGGTTGTGAAAGGGAGTAGAAGTGAATCGTGGGTGTAGCTATCACTGGTGCACCAGGTGCAGTTGCACCAGGGCCAAGAGTTAGTATGTGTGTGTGTAAGTGTGTTAGTAAGTGAGAATGAGAGTCAGTAAGAATGAGTATGTTTGTGTGTGAGTAACAGTGAGTGGTAGTGAGAATGAGCAAGTGAGACAAAGCAAGTTAGAGTCAGTGAGGGAAAAGAAACTAAGGACCAGATTATCATAACTTTTACACAACGCAGCACCCAAAAGTTGCTGTGCTGCATCAAGAGAGCAGGACTACAAAGATATGGCACCATCCTGCTACAAAGATATGGCACCATCCTGCTCTCTTCCTAGCACTGGCACACAATAAGGCTATCAAGAACCTCACGCACACTTTTGCGCCATATTGCACAGGTATCTAGCATAGGTTTTGTACTGGAAGGGTGGCCTACTAGTACAAAATACTATGCTTTGACTAACTTTAAAACTTTATGTATACTTATGATTTGTGCTGGTCAGTCCCGTACACATACAAAGAAGGAAAAGTTAGGAAAAATAAAAGCATTTTCTCCTTTTTAATGCCTGCTTTTTTTTTTTTTTTTTAACTTTATCATTTTCATGATAATTACATTCAGTACATGGTTACTCACTGTAATTTTGCAATTTGACAAGGCACGAAGTAGGAAAGAAAGACAATTACTTGCATAGCAATCCCTGTCCCCCATCTAACACAGATAAATCTCATGACAGTATATACATCTTGTATTTTATAATTGCAATCATCAACCCCCGCCTGGTTAAAACCTTCCCCCAGCGGATCACAATCTCTCCGCTCCAATTCAACTAACATAATTTTGAAGTGTATGACAAGGGTTATTTTACCCCACTCCGGTGGGGACAATCCCAGCTGGTTGTTGTGAAGAGGGGGCAGCACTAACTTCGAGCAAGTAGCTCTTTAGGGGCCCCCAAATATCTTTTGGCCGGGATGCCAGAGGCTGGGTGACAGGGTAGAATTCACTGTTCGTGTTGCAATATGTTAGGCTGTTAAGCCAGTCTTTTACTGTAGGGGAGGCTCTGCAGCCCCATTTAAGAGCTATCGCCCTCTTCGCAAGCAGCAGAGCAATGGCTGTGAATTTACGTACCCCCTTTGGAAAACCAAACACATAGCCCAAAAGTGCGGTCTCAGGTGTAGGCTCCACCTCCAAGTTTATCATTTTTGCTATTGCGCTGTACACCTCTCTCCAGAAGTTCCCAATTTTAACGCAGTTCCAGACTAGTTGGGCAAAATCAGCATATGGTGCACCACACGTAAAGCAGGTATGTGATCTGCTAGGATCGATAGTGTGCATTTTTTCCGAGGACATATAGATCCTCCACAAAAATTTGAAATGTATTAATTTGTGTCGACTGTTTAGGGAGACTTCTTTAATTTGTGTACAGCAGAAAGCCCAGTGCGAGTCCTGAATCGGGTGCCCAAGATCTCGCTCCCACACCACCCGGACCTTACCATCTCTGCTGGGAACTATTGACATGCAAGCACTATAGATCCTAGAAATAAGATGCTCTCCCTCGGGACTCATGATAACTGTGGTCAACGGGGTGAAAAACTCGGGCTCCAAAGGGAACTCAGAAATCACTGCTCTTAGTGCACAGCGGACCCGGTTCAGGATAAAATGGTCCATAAATGTCGCCTCACTAAATCTCCCCTCTTCTGTGCTAGAAAAACGTGTCCCCCTGTGAACAAGTCCCCAATTTTACTTATTGAATATTTGGTGAGTGTGCGCTGTACAAGTTTCTCTTCCATAATGGGGATCCATGGATTGTTTAAAATCGGAATCTTGGGAGAGTATAAAGTGTGGGCTCCAGTGACTCGCGCTAACTTCTGCCAGGCCCAACTGGTAGTAGATACAGTTTGAATATCCCGGGGGTCTCTTGGGAATCCCCGTAAACACCGTGTTCAAGGAGGCGGGAAGGACCAAGTCAGCTTCGGGTCTGGTGTAGGGAACCCGCGCATCTGGATGATACCAGGATTGTGCGAAGCTGCACTGCGCGATCAAGTAATATAATTGAAAATTTGGGACACGAACTCCCCCTCTGTCGTACGGTATGGTCATAGCATTCCAACTAACACTGGCTCTCCTTCGCCCCCCCAGACCAACCTAATAAGGTGAGAACGCAGTGTGAGAAAAAATCTATTGGGGAGTTGGATGGGGATGTTATTGAATAGGTATAAAAACTTCGGGAGAACAATCATTTTTATCAGCGCCACGCGGCCCGCGAGCGAGAGGGGGAGCCTCAACCATCGTTCCACTTGTAGCTCTAATTTATGCATGGCGGAGCCATAGTTTAAACGGATAATCTGTTCTGTTTCTTTGTGGATATGGACTCCCAGATATTTAGCCGAGTGCTCACACCACTCAGGGAATTCACAGTTCCATCTCGTGGTACACGGTATAAGAGGGAATATCTCTGATTTACCCCAATTTATGCCCAGGCCAGAATAACCACCAAATTGTATAATCTCTCTGATAAGAGGCTCTAGATTCTCCTGGGGGGCACGAACGTAAAGAATGATATCGTCCGCATAGAGGGAAATAAGGAGAGGGCCAGTTTTAAACTGGAGACCTCTATGCAGATGACGTTCTTGAAAGTGTCGAACCAGAGGGTCCATAGCTATGATAAAGAGCAATGGGGAGAGTGGGCATCCCTGCCTGGTGCCACGGGTGAGATTAAATGAACGCGATAGTGTGCCGTTTAGGCGGAGCCGAGCAGTAGGGGCGGTATAGAGCAGCGCTGTAAGGTCAATAACACCTCTTGGCATGACCAACTTTCTCATCACTGCTAAGAAGAAAGGCCACTCCAGGGAGTCGAAGGCTTTTTCAGTGTGAAGAAGGATTGCAGCCACCGGAACCTCCGGCGAGATTCTATGTATCACAGCGAACAATGTCCTCAAATTGAGGGCAGTCGACCTGTGGGGGACAAATCCCTATTGGGCCGGGGAAATTATCCGGTCCAGCAGCAAGGCCAACCTTAACGCGATCATTTTAGCCAAGATTTTATAGTCAAGATTTAAGAGGGAAAGTGGGCTGTACGACCCGCAAGCCAGTGGATCCTTCCCAGGTTTAGGAAGCAGTATTATTACCGCTTCTCGCAGAGTGGGGGGCAACTCCTTACGTTCGAGGGCCTCATTATAAACCTTGAGGAGGCGTGGCGCCAATAAGTCCTTATAGGTCTTATAAAAGTCACCCATAAAGCCGTCCAGGCCAGGGGCGGTAGAGCCATTTCTAGCATCTATTGCACTAATGATTTCCTCTGTGGAGAATGGCTCCGCCAGGAACTCTTGCATGAATTTCTCAAGCCAAACCATGGCAATCTCAGCCAAATACTCCTCCTGGTCTGCCTCATTGTGAGACACCCGAGACGTGTATAATGTAGTGTAATATGATCAAAATTTGTCCCGTATTTCTGGGGTGCCCATGAGGATCTGGACTGTAGAGGATCGAATTCCGGTAATGCGTGATCGCCCCGGCGAGGGTCTTAGGAGTCGTGCCAGTGTACGACCCGGTCTGTCGCCTTCCCCGTAATGGCGAGCGATGGCATACTTATTTAAAAAATGAGTTTCCTGTTTAGCGGCCTCCCGGAATTCCGCCAAAAGGGTCAGACGGCGACCAAGCCGGGTCGGTCAGATTGCTTGATCTGCTCTCTGTCTAACTTCTCCAGTTGCTGCTCAATACGGGCAATCGTAGCTCTAAGGTCCTTCAGCACCCTCGCTTGTTTAGAGATGCAAACACCTCGCATGTAGGCCTTAAAGGCCTTCCACAGTGTGGCCCAGGAGTTAACTGATCCAGTATTTAACTCAAAATAGTCCTCTATGGCCTCGCGAAGCTCAGTTTAAATAGTTCATCCATCAAAGCCTGCCCAGGAAATCTCGAATGCCGCTCACTGCCCTCCGGCCTAGGAACATGGACCTGCAACACCACGGGGGAATGATCTGAGTACGTTCTGGGGAGAAGCTGGGTAGATTTATACCAATTAGATAAATTGGGGGAGATAAGCTAATAATCCAGCCTGGTCCACGTATCATACTGGGCCGAATAATGAGAGTATGTGGCGGTTACCGGGTTGCGCTGCCGCCAAATATCTACCAGGCCAACGGAGTCACACAGGTCTAGCAATGCTCGGCGCGCGCGCGGTTTAGTGTCAGGGGAGGTGGAGGAACTATCGTGGGCTGGATCTAGTAGAAGGTTAAAGTCACCCCCCATGCATACGTATTCAGCCTCAAGTTGTAGGAGCTGTACATGCAGATCGTGGAAGTACTCTGGGCTGTCTATATTAGGGGCGTATATACTAACTAGTCCTATGCGGTGACCCATTAGCTGACCTACTACCATGGTATAGCGCCCCTCTCTATCATTGTGTGTTTTGTGGAGCTGAAAAGGGAGACGTTTATGTATCAGTATTGCGGTGCCCCTCTCGTAAGTGTTGTAATTTGCAAAATAGCGATGCGGGCCCCAACTCGCAGCAAAGTTAGTGGAATCAATGCCAGCTTTCAAGTGGCATTTATTTTCTGATGCAAAGCACTGTCTGCTATTGTTAGTAGATACGTTTTTATGTCAAAAACCATTGGTGGTTACATTGGAATGCCCATGTACGACCCATGGAAAGCCCACTTGACTCAGAGTGACACAAAGCAGCGATTTGCAATGCTTCGTGTTACTTTCAGGCAACTTTCCAGTACAAAACAGTATTTGCACCGACAGTAAATTTGAAAAAAATATTTCGCACCGGTTTGCTTCACCCTTTGTGACACACACACAGTGCAGATTGGTTGTTAATCTGGGTCTAAATGTGAGAGGGAATGAGTATGAGTGAGACAAATTTTGAAAAAAATGGGGTATACTCCCTGGCGATATTACACACCCACCACTTTCAAAAATCACCAGCCGCCACTGACGCCATTACTAACTGATGAGATGTGGCCTAACGGCATGAGCTGCCAACTTTGGAACTGGGGAACGACGTTTGAATCCCAGCATCAGCTCAACATCCTGTGATCCTGGGCAAATCATGTAATCTCCCCATGCCTACTCATGTAAAGCACCCTGATGCCTTTGGTCCGGGTTTGCTGTATATAAAACTGCACAAATAAAAAGGGACAGCAAGCCAGGAACATTTTAGCCAGAGGATTTGGACTGCTACCCATGGGCCCTCTTTGCTGTCCATCCACCCTACCTCTATTTTGCCTACATCATTTTGCATGTTCTTAAGTTTTAGTCAATATTTGCCACTTTTAAAACCAAAACCACAAATGTCCCCCTCCCCCTTGCTGTTGACAGAAACGCTTGAACTGCTGGAGGGTCATTGCATTTTTTTTAAATCTCCACTTTTTAGCATTTATTTAGCTCTTATTACCCCGCACAGCAGTAGTAAGCACTATATAAATACAATTACACATCAAGACAATTTGGGATTTCTGCCTTGTTGCTTGGAAGCACAGGAAGATGGCAGAGATTGCCTTTAAAGTGCAAAGGGTGAGCAGTAAAGCACACTGCCTTGCGCAATGAGAACCCCCACTGTGGGTTTTTGTCTTGGATGTTGTGAATCACCTGTTCCCCTCCCCCCCCATCGCCTCCTTGAGCACACTGCAAGCAGTAAGATAAGCCCCCCACCCCCCCGCACCTCCCATTTAAAATGTGTCATTAAAATTCACATTGCTGACAAGGGGAGCATGAAAATGCCGCTGTCAACGTAGCCGGGCTCTGTAGCACGATTTACCGTCACTCCAATAGCGGATCAATGGCGGCGGATGTGTGTTGAGACGGACTCAATCAGTCAAGCCATTTCTAATAGTGACGATCCATGTCAGGCACCGGCAGCTGACAGAAAGATCACGAGAGCGCCTTTCCCCATAATCAATAGCCATCAGAAGCGAAGGCCAGGTGCAGGAAATGGACTCTGTGACAACCAGGATACTTTCTGACGGGCCGGAGTCTCGCAAGGGCTGGTAGGACTGGGGCAGAGTCAGCCGATGTGAATAAATAGGAAGGTTTGACGACATCACTGAGCCTCTGAAAGTGGTGTGCAAAATCGAGCAGCTAAACGTTGTTTGCACAGAAAACACGGACATGGGCGTAGGAAGTGTGGGGGACGTGGGTGATTTATCCCCCCCAGATTTTGGATTGAGGGGGGCACGGGGGACAGGAGTGGGGGGACGAGGGGACAGAAGAACTTTCCCGCTTAGCTCCACAATTCGAATGGCCATTAGCAAGTGAAAGGTCTACAGATCAAGGCAGTGCTCCTGACCTGCTGACCTGCCACCGCCCACAGAGCACCTTGAAAACGTCCTGTTACAGCTGCTTGCAACCTGCATGGGTGGGAACAAAGGGAGAGGAGGAGAAATATGCATTTGCTATCTGCATCCTGAGCAGGCTATTGAGAAGGACTGGGATCTTCATGCACCACCCGCTGGCTGGCTGGCCAAGGATCATCTAGCGCCCAGCCCCTTCTCAGCACTTCCCTATATGCAACTTGAATATGAGCCTGCAGGGCAACGAGGAGGCTGCAGCCCTGGTGGTGTTTGTCCCCAGAAGAAGGCATGAGCCAGAAAACAGGTGAGGTGATGACAGGAGCTTTATGAATAACTCAAACCTCAGTTTATTAAAAAGGAGCCCTGCAAAATGGGGCGAAGAACATCAGGCTGATTGTTTTAGGGAATCTGGCATCAACCTTCCGCAGTGCAATGACCAAAGCACCCATCTCTGTCAATATGGGACAGCAAAATAAACGCTAGCTGCTAACATCTGCTGTGGATCTGAAATAAATTGTTAATTAGCATGTCAGCACGGCCAACTTCACTGTTCTTTTTTTCAGTTTTTTTCCCTTTGTTTTGGGGGGTTTAACACCCCCAAATACCACCTTTTTATTACATCCCTTACCCCCTCTCCCACTTTCCTCTCCTGGATCCTAAAATCCCTTACCTCCTTTTGCTTCTACCCACACCTGAACCCTAAAAACCTTTTACCGCTTCCCACCACTGAAGCCTTAAACCCTATTACCATCCTTTAACACTACCGGCACAAACCATAAAAAAAACTTAACCTCTCTTTACCTCTACTTGCCCCTGAATCCTAAAAAAAACATTTACCTCTACTCACCCCTGAAACCTAAAACCCCCTTGGTATCCCTTACCTCTTCCTTCTCCTGAACCTTAAAAATCCCTTACCTCCCGTTACCTCTACCTCTACCCAACCCTTAACCTTCAAAACCCCTTACCTCCCTTTACTGCTACCTCCCACTAAACCCTAACATCCCCTTACCTCCCTTTAACCTTACCTGGCCCTAAATCCCCCCCAAAATCCTTATCACCCTTTACCTCTACCTACTCCTGAACCCTAAAACCCCATTGGTACCCTTTACCTCTTTCCTCCCCTGAACCTTAAAAAACCCTTACTGCTCTTTTCCTCTACCCGCCACTGAACCTTAAAAACCTTTTACCTCTACCCACCTCTGAATCCTAAAACCCCCCACCTCCCTTTACCTCTATCCACCCATGAACCCGAGAACAGCTGTCTCATAAGGTATTGTTATTAAATCTTTAAAAATGCATCGATAGGGATTTGGCTCCACTCAGCAGAGTAATACTTTCTCACCTCTTTCTTTTTGCTATTTGGTGTATAATTCCGCCTGCTATGGAATGCTTGGCTCGTGTTTCTATGCACAAGTGACTATTTTACATTTCAAAGTCACTAAATCATCACACATTGAATTATTTATCCAACATCTGCATTCATGGATGCCGATTCACTAAAATATCAGGGTTAGCGAAGTGACATCATACCCTTTGATCTTAAAGACACATCATATGATCTTTGACCCTGAATCTTCCCAGGAAGTCAAGTCACATGACCCTAACTAATGACATCATAATAATTGACATCGCTGAAGTTCCATTTTATCTTCATAATTAATGAAATATCACAATATCGTAACACAGAAAAGTGTCTTTCTTAGATACCACCTATAGTAGGGTGCTGACACAATCTTCGAAAGTGCTGAGGCATAATGTTGCCCTGAACTGAAGCTAATGAGCAAAAAGAGTGAACAAGATATATCAAGGGGGCTAGGTGGGTTTCTCCCCTGAATAAATTGGGTCAATAATGCATTTTAAAGCACAAATTTCCCACGAAAGTGGGTGAAAATGATCCCAGGGGATGCCCTAACAAATGAGGTAAGGTTCCCAGGGCTAACCCTACCCACTTTGGGCATTTTCAAGATGGCTGAAGTCTTCGGCCACACTAAACATGGGCTCTGAGGTCTGGGTGTGTGTGTAGTGAATGTACTATGGTAATCCCAGTGTCCTCCTACATCTAACACTAAAATCCAGTTTAGGCAATTTCAGTTCTCCATCAAACACAGAGACCGAAGTCTGGTAAAATCAAAGCTGAGCTTTCAACAGCCAGACAGTAGATACACACAACATGTTTTGGCATTCTGTTTCCCTTCTTCGTAGTGCACCCCAAATGTTATATGTTAAACTCTAGCAGGCCTGTCAAGCAGGAAGTGACAATCAAGCAAGACTTGACACTCCAATGTCAAAGAGAATTCTCACAGCTCCACTCCAGTGGTCTATCTAAGCCACTTCTGGGGAAGCTCTCTGTTGCCTGGCTGACTAGAAGGACTAAAAGGAAGGCAGTCCCAGTTGTGAGCTACATCTGCCTGTGACAGTGGATGACCCTGATAAAATATTTATTAAGGTCCTTACTCGGCAAACCCTTTGAAGTGTACCCAGAGACTGAACACAGCCCCCAGGCAATCCCGCCAAGGGGAGGACAACCCTTCCCCACACCCAAGGCTCATTGTTCCTGTCTTGGGAGCAGTACACTCCTCCCCACGGGGGAGCCACCAAGCTGCCAGGTAACTGTTAAATACTCACAGAAAGGCCTCCAGAGGCTTTAGGCAGGCAAAATGTAATTTTTCAAAACTACCTTTTCCATACTAGTTTGAAAATATTTGACATGACCATTTAATTGGATTTTTGTTTTAACTGTTAAAAAGAGTTAATGAAATATTTCTGTAGCTATTACCAATCTGAAATTAGCATAATAAGGTGTTATGTAATCCTGTATTTCTTTAAGGAAGCAACCAGCCTTGCTACAGAAAAACTAGCTTTTATGATTTTTCGGTGTAAGGACATATGGAATACTGAACTTCTACATGTCCTGCTTTTAAATACCATGCACCATACCCTATGGGCAATAAGGCTTACCTCAAGGATGACTTATTAATATTCAAAAGGGCGGGTTAGGCATGCTAAAAGGGTTTCGTTTGACAGGCCATATTGCCAGTTTAAAACAGCATAACCAGGCTTCAGTGGCAAGCCTGGAAGCATGCTTTACTCTGTCACTACAGTAGTTATCACAATGAGTGCTGCAGCCCACTGGTGGCATTTAACTTACAGGCCCTAGATAAACTGCGGATACCACATATTAGGGACTTATAGGTAAGGTAAATATTCCAATCAGGAGTGTACCAATTTTACCATGTTGAAAGAATGAGCAAAAGCATTTTATCACTGGTTATCAGGGGTAAAGTGCATAGAGTTCTACAGCCAATAAAAATAAAGTTCTGCAAAAAGGCCAAAAAGAAAATTGGGGTGGCCCTGCAGAAAGGGCAAATTTCCAACACCTCCTACCTCCTTTTACCTCTACCCGCTAATTGAAACCTAAAACACCCTTACCACCATTTATCACTACCCACCACTAAACTCTGAAACCCCTTTAAAACCCTTAGTATCCGGTACACTTACCCACGTCTGAATTCTAAAAACACCTTTACTGATCTTACTATCTTCTTTCTTAACACAAACCTGAACTCGAAACCCTCTTTAAAACCCTTAACACCCACAACCCTTATAAATAGAAACATTTTTTTTCACATTTAATGTAATTACTTTGCAGAATGTAGATAACTTGTAAATTACAATAAAACATACTTGCAAACTGTGATTACATGCCTGCCTTTCTTTGTACCTTCAAAAGTATGTGACTGTATAAGTTTATCAGAATCTGCAGCTCACGGACTACGGGCAATTTGTATAGGGCCAATCAAAAGTTTCCAAGGCTGTCCCTGTCCCCCCAGAAATTGAGTGTCTCCTACACCTCTGAACACGGAATTACTTTGGCGACAATGGAAGGGGTTGCCAGCGAGGAACCAGCTGCTATGTGTGTCAGGTGGGCCTACACATACCTAAGATGAAGGTAATAGAGGCTTGGTGGGTCCATGAGGCATGCAGTTGATTATTTTGGACTGTTTTTGTGTGGAGAGACGAGGCTTAAGAGCATTGCTCCAGGAGTAAGACAAGGAACAAGCCCAGGATACAGGTTGGCACCCTTAGTGTGTGTTCAGCAGCTTCCGTCTCTTACCCGTTTGGAGATGTGATGTGAATGGGTGATGAAAAGAGTGTGCATTGAGGGCAGGGGATGGTGGCAGTGGATTGCCTTCTCCCAAAAGAAAAATTGTTGGTGGGGAATAGTTGCAGCTATTACACCATTCAATGTTTTAAATTTATTTGCCTGTTTGCCTGGCTTACAAAATAGCCGCTTTAATCCGTGCCCTCAAATGTATTCACCAAACCAATTAATTTGCAGATTTGTCGGGCCGCCTGTGCACAGCCGGACTCCGGGACATACCGATTGTTGTACTGCTTCTATCAGAGCCTCTTGCTTCTTTCAAAGTGGTGCCATACAACATCACGCACACCTTCCTGGATCTGGATAGCCCAAAGAACTATTCTTCCACATAAAACGGTAGTACATTGTTAGTTAGCTTTCAGGCGAGCCTGGCTTTGTTCATCAGTAGTGCAGTAAAGATCCCTTAATATAAGCTGATTCATATTAATGACGTAATTGCCTCCATGTTAAACAATATGTCTGGGAAGGTAATTCATTGCGGGTCAAAGATTTTCTTCCACAAGGCTTATTTCTAGTTAAGTCCCATACATTTTCCTGACCCTATCCTGGGGGCATTTTGGGACACTGTTACATTCTTCTCAACTGTATCCTATATATTTATTAATCCGGCATCCACACCAAAATCAAGTTAACAAGGCCTTTATGTTGTTTGTTAGACCCTCACACACCCTATTGGTGTCATGCTTCGTCACTGGGTTGCATTCTGGTCCCTAAAAACCAGGATGGGCTCTACCATATTCCAGGGAGCACTTTGGATATTATCCTACTGGGGTCTCAAGATAAAAATTCCACAGAACACCTAAGTATTCCTTTATTTTTTGTTTTCCTGTTATGGTTAAAAATTTAAATGAAAAAGGGGTGTCTATGGAAATAATGATCCTACATCCTACATTGGAATCAACATGTTTTAGCCCTAAAGTGCAATGGCCATAAGGTCCAGGGCTTTCATCAGGACTAGATTTTAAAATATATATATATGCCCCGGAAAAATGTCAGGAGAAAACGTCATGGAACCTAACTAGGTTCAGTCAGGACAACAAAAACACAAGCAATACGTATGGCATGCAAAGAACAGATTCACCCTTTTTTCAATTACATTTTCATCTTGGGAGGAGCGGGGGACATGCTATCCTGTGTTTTTCCTCTCGTCCCCTCCTTCGTCCTGGACTGACTGGCCGGTCTTCCTGTGCTATCAATTCTTGATGCATTCTTCTCAAGACCACATCATTTTACTCCTCTGTGGTCCTGTAATATAAAATCATGGCTAACTTTTATTGTGCTTTTCTTTGCAGTTCCCATGTTAGGATTTTCCTCCTAATACCATGGAGAATGTTATTTATTGAGGGCAAAAATCTAAAGGTAAACACACACAGTAGTCCTAAGTTGTCTTAGCAGGGTTCGAGGATTCACTTCTCCACTACCAAATGGGATCTTACACCACAGCACTATGCCAGAGGTGGCAATATAGTCACTTGTCTTTCCTACTGATGTGTCCCTATGCACACCCTTGACAGGAGTAAAGGGGCATCAACAGCTGTCAAGAAACGTGATGTACAGGACTATTTTGGGTTTCCACTATAGGTTTGGTCCTTCTGGCATTCTCTACTGGAAGGCTGCATTAACTAAACAGGTGCCCTTTTCCGACATCTCATCTCGTCTCATCTTAGGTTCCTAATGAACTAATGAGTGGATATGTCCATGGAAGGAACAGGCAATCACCTTCTTTCTCCCTGCATTTAGCCTTGGTGTATTGTTGGTGAGCACCTACAAAGTTGCACTCTTCACACATGTGAATGGCAGGAGTTAAGCACTGATGTCTGGCTTCACAGCACAGCTGTCTGCATAACGTATTGTTACCAAATCTTTAAAAATGCATCGATAGGGATTTGGCTCCATTCAGCAGAGTAATACTTTCTCACCTCTTTCTTTTTGGTGTATAATTCCGCCTGCTATGGAATGCTTGGCTGGCGTTGCTATGCACAAGCGAATATTTTACATTTCAAAGCACACTTAATCATCACACATTGAATTATTTATCCAACATCTACATTCATGGACGCTGATTCACTAAAATATCAGGGTTAGCGAAGTGACATCACACCCTTTGATCTTAATGACACATCATATGATCTTTGACCCTGAATCTTCCCAGGAAGTCAAGTCACACGACCCTAACTAATGACATCATAATAATTGACATCGCTGAAGTTCCATTTTATCTTCATAATTAATGAAATATCACAATATCGTAACACAGACAAGTGTCTTTCTTAGATACCACCGATAGTAGGGTGCTGACACAATCTTTGAAAGTGCTGGGGCATAATGTTGCCCTGAACTGAAGCTAATGAGCAAAGAGAGTGAACCAGATATATCGAGGGGGCTAGGTGGGTTTCTCCCCCTGAATAAATTGGGTCAATAATGCATTTTAAAGCACAAATTTCCCATGAATTTGTTAAGACTCCATAGGCTCTCAAAGGACACTCATTAAATATTGAAGTCCTTTTGTGGCGTGACCAGCCAAGAAAATGTCACCTTCCCCAGGAGTTCATCCAAGCTTTTTCAAAGTGTGCTGTGGGTACCACCATATGTCCAAAATTACCCCCATTTTGTCTATGCTAGCATTTTGTCATGAGTGCCTCCACATGTCATGGCTGGACCTAATTCCAAAAATTAAATACAATATGCCATAATTCTTGCTGTTAATGCTGTCCATGTAACATGAGTGATCCTTACGCCAGCATTTTGCCATGGATGCTCCTATGCCAAAAATATTCTCACGTATGTTGGCATTTTCCAACAGGTGACCCGTATAACAAATTTATCTCTAGTATGCAAGTATTAGTATTTTACCATAGCTGGCCATAATGCCAAGAATTACCTCCAGTATGCTAGTGCCAGTACTTTGCTGTGGGAGTCTCTGTACAACCAAATTGCCTTCTGTATTCCAGGGCCAGCGGCAAGCTTGTAAACATAACACCACTTTCTCATTCACACTCACTTACATTTATTCACTCATACTCACTCACACTCCCTTTCACATATTCATTCACATGCACTCATTCAATCATTATCACTCTTTTTCACTCACTCTTACTCTCACCCACTCATTCTCCCTTGGTTTCAATCATTCTTACTCTAACACATATTTTTGTCACTCAATGGCACTCACTCTTACACTCAGTCTCCCACTCAACACTGAGTCTCACTTATTCTGACTCACTCTCACTTACTCATTCTCACTCATATTTGCAGTCACACTGACTCTTACTCTCACTCATTATTAATTATTTGCACTCACTTTAACTTACTCATTCTCACTCAGTTATACTCACTCACTGTCATTCAGGCTCACTGTCATTCACAATCACTCATTCTCACAGTCTGTAACACTCCCTCACACTCATTCTTATTAATTCTGTCTCATTTGCATTCAGTCTTACTCTGATTCACACATTCTCCCTCACTGTGAATCATTCATATTCACTGACACTCAGTCTCACTTATTCTCACTCACTACCTGTTATGTATTCTTATTCACTTTCAGTCACACACACATGCTTACCCATACAGTTAGCAAACATTATATAAAATATTTATTTCCAAAACATCATTTGACTATTCCAACTCCATCCTTATAATCAGTAAGTTAAGTGTTAGACTTAGGAGGGGTTATATTTACGATTCCCATTCCAGTCTAGGCAACAGTAGAGGAAGTGTTGCACTCTGGAGGGGTTAGATTTACTAATCCCACTCCTATCCAAGTAACAATAGGGAAAGTGTTGGACTCTGAAGGGGTTAGATTTACTATTTGCTCTCAAATCTATGCAACAGTAGGAAAGGTATTGGACTCTGGGGGGGGTGGGGGTAGTTTTACTATTCTCACTACAATTCACACAACAGTAGAGAAAGTTTCAGACTGCAGAAGGGTTAGATTTACTATTCCCACTCCAATCCAGTCAAACAACAGTAGGGAAAATTTTGGACTCCAGACGACTTAAATTTACTGTTCACACTCCAATAACCAACAGTACAGAAAATGTAGGACTTTGGAGGGTCTACAAAACAAAATCCAACTCCTAATTATGTTGCCCAAAATATGTACCCAAGTTCAAATAAAAATGTATTTCATATTATAAATTTAAAATACATATTATATATTACTGAAAAAATAATAAATACATAATACAATTGAAAAATAAAATACATTTAAGTAAAATGTACATCCCTACCACTAAAAAACACAGGAAATGCCAAGAAAAAATACTTACATAATAAGTACAACAATTATTTAAATATTACGTTAAAAATATTTTTATAAAATAAATGTACAAACTATAATTAAAAAAGTAACACTAAATTATTAAATGAAACAAATAATGTAAATAACATTTCCAGCAATACAAACATAAATAATTGTCAATTAAATATTAATAAGAATTAATTTAACAAATACTATAATTCCAATACCTTCCCACCCAGTTCACCTATAAAACGAACAACCTGCTGCTAAAATATACATCACTAATACAAATGAAAACCTTTGCATATACTGTAATATTTTAAAAATAATAAATTAATAGCGCTATTAGAAAATAAAACAATTTAGATGAACAATCGCCAATTACATAATTAATTAACAGTTAAAATTAAGTAGCATTAAAATAAAATGATATATTCTTTAACTAACTTCCCGCCCTATTCCTCTACAAAACCAATAGCCCGCTACTAAAATATAACTTACAAACAAAAATGTAAAGATGTAAATATTCTGTAAAATAAAAAAATAAAAAATTCCAACAATTAAAAAACAAAATCAATGTAAATATTTAATAATTAATTACATGAATTTAAACAATTAAAAAATAAATAGCATTACTATACAATTATTAGTCATTTAAAAACTTACCTCTGTTCCCCAACAAAAACCATCAACCCGATACTACTATACAAATAATTAATCAGAGATTTTAAGCATACATTAAAAATAACAAATTAACTTTAAATGCATCTAAACTATTAAACAATTTAAGAAATCAGAAAGCAATTAAATAGTTAATTTACAATATAATAATTAAATAACACTAACATGAAATTATTTATAACTTAAATTACTTCCCACCTTATTGCTCTACAAATCCAACAACCAGCTGCTACTTTATAAATTACTAACTCAATTAAAGGAAATACATAAATATTTTAAATTATAAATATATTACAAACCTTAAGCGCAATTATACTAATAATACTAACAACTAAAAATTATATTATGACTAATATATATTAAAATACACAAAAACATGTATTACAACTATACATGAGTAAACGATATTAAATAAAACAATATTATTTTAAATTATATTATGATACAAAAACTGATACTCTTGACAGCGATATTCTGTGATACGATATTTCTGCACTAACTATATTTTTTACACAATATTTTTGTATCAAGATGTTAAAAACTCAATATTTTGTCCAAACACTCTTAGAGCCAAGCCAGACCCTCGGCTCTGGGCTGGCTCTCTTTGTTAATATTTTGGCTCGCCCACCTCTAGTACCATATCTGAGTCTTCCCATCCTCTGCCTCTCCATCTCTCTCTTTCTCTCTCCTTCCTCACCTTCACTCCCTTCCCTCTTTTTGACTCACCAGTGATAGCTGATGTTGAACAATCAAGGCCTACTAAGAAGAAGTGGGCACGGCACCCACTCCTAAATTGGCGGTAAGAAATGTGGGTGTTCGTCTCGATCAGGCACTCGCAATGAAAGAGCAGGTTGGGACCACTGCAGGAACTTCCTTTCATATGTTGCGCTTATTACGGAGGGCTTTTCCTTTTCTTCCTCATTCTACGAGGAAGACCTTGATTCAAGCTCTAGTCATCAGCCGCCGAGATTATTGTAATGCCTTATTGGCTTCCATCAATGGGACAGTGATTCATAAATTGCAAGTAGTCCAGAATACTGCTGAACGTCTCATAACTAACCTTCCATCCAGGTCATCTTCTTCTCCTCTTTTGCATTCTCTTCATTTTCTGCCAATTCATAAAGGAATCATTTTTGAAATCTGTGTTCTGACACATAAATCCTTATATGGCAAAGGCCCAAGTTATCTGTCTGCAAGGCTTTTCCCTTACCAGCCAGGTAGATCTTTAACATCTAGTGATAAAGCCCTGCTTACATTTCCTCGAATAAGAAAGTCTCATTCAGGAGGCAGGTCTTTTTCTTATTTAGCCCCTCTGTACTGGAACAAGCTTCCGCTGTACTTACATCATTGTACAGATCTTTTTATATTTAGAAAACTTCTTAAGCCAGAGCTGTTTGCCTAGTAGTTGTAATTCTGTTTATGATCTGGGCTGCACTGAGATAGCCCTTCCTGGGGTGATTCGTGCGCATTATAAATTAAAATAACATAACAAGATATGTTGTTAAAGTTTGTCTCAAATTCAGTATGGCTTTGCTTCTCACTTAATAAATGCCAGTTTCCAGCCAAATGTATTTCTTTAAAAAGGAATACATGTTGAATGTACAGTTTGATCAATATTATAATAATATTGAAGAATACTTGTAAAAATCTAGAGTGCCCTGCAGTGATACAGAGTATGGTATACCTTAACACAAAATACCTCTAGTTACATTTTGTATGCTTTTAAATTGTATTAACTCCACACTTAGAGCAGTAGAGCAAATTAAACAACCTTGTCTAGAATTCAATAAATCAACTGCTGGTGTGACTCAGCTTGGATGAAACATGATGACAGCTGTAAAATACAGCTGTAAAATCTGTTCTGTGTCCTTCCCCCTTGAAAGTACAACCTGCTGAGACCTCATGTTCCTGGTAATGTCTCATAGGCTCAGTCCATCTCTAGTTTGAATGGGCCTATGTGGCTCTCTGGGGCTGGGTTTGTGATCAGTCAGGACCACTCAAGAGTTTGTTCATCACTTTTCTTATAGCAGTCATACAGTCATTGTATCCAGTAAGGCAATACCACAACAACCTCTTGATTTCTGGTAGGCATTCTAAGACAGCTTGGAGGAGTCTGATGTGGGTCTTGTGTTTTGGACCGAACATCCATTAAAAAACAAATAAACTGGATTAAACACAGTTTGTTTGATAATAAGGGCTTTTGTGGTTACAAGTGTTTCAGTGTCTACGAGTGTCGTGGCCTGCCATGGTTCCCCTGGTTCGTGGTTTCCAGTTGGAACTGCAGGATGGTAAACAGGCAAATATTTTGCAAATGACCAGTCGAGCTCAGGGCTTTGCTGGTGCCTTTAGAGTACTGAGACATCACGTTGGAGGCTAGGGACACTGGGCAGACATATCAGCCTCATCTCAGAACTAATCAGTCACCTCCAAGGAACCTCACAACTAGGATTAGGACCACCATAGGAATTTCAAATAGTGATATCTTTGGATTAACAGGTTACAGATGTAAAAAACTGTGATTTTGTTTTTTGTTTGTTTTCCCTACTAGCTTTGTGCACCTTTTAGACAGGGTTTGTAGAGATCAGGAAGAAGAACTTGTAATGTGGCTAAAGAAGTCCAAGATTTGGATTAAGCACTTGACTACTGGTTGTTGAATTAATGCATCATCCTGGGTGGTCAGAGGGGTCTCTCGGTATCTCCTGACAACGTCACAGTCAGTGGTGGCTGGCAGGGAACTGGGGTGGCGGGGCGAGGGAGGGGGACAAAATATAAAAAATAAAACCACTTACCTCCTCACAGCCGCTGCCCACCGTCTCTCCTCCGTCGTTGCTTCGACCCGGAAGGAGGAAGCTCACAGGCTCCCCTAGGCGAATCACAATGCTGCAAAGCAGCGTTGTGATTGGTGTGAGCGCCGTGGTTCAGCGCTCAGATGGGGACTGGAAGCCTGGGCATGATCCCCACCCAGGCTGTGTATTGTGCATGACTGTTTGGCAAGCCCAAGACGGCCGGCCAAACAGTCATGCGCACTTATTGTGCACAAACCACTCGTCCCTGTGACACCAGCCCCGCCCCTCCCCGCCCTATCCCATCCCAGAAGCGATGAAAAATAAAATGATAATAATGATGTTATTATCATTTTATTTTTCCTTTTTTCTGCTCTGAGAGCAGTGGGGCAACGCTCCTCCGCCATAGTGAAGGAGCCACCCCTGGTCACCGTACACTGGAGGAGTCAGAGACCCAATTCTCCGCCAGCAAGGCAGAGATAGTATGCTGTAAAAAGCAGAATGCCTTGGTGAGGATAACGGCTTTCTCTCTGGTACTTTGGCGTAAGCTTGCCAGGAAACAACATAATTCCAGGAGGCTCATCTACACTTTATTGTCACTTTCCCAGTTCATTGGACATAAGGCTGTACAGCAATTGCTGTTTGTACTTACTTGAATTGGCATCACAGTCTCTGGGTCATGCCAGGCAAGGGGTGATGGGTCTGGTCATTGAGGTAATCCCTTTGCTAGTCGTGCTTCCAATCTGCAGGCAAGATCATCAGTGGGAAAGCAGGCATGTCTGGTCAGGGTCCAAGCAGAACTCTTCAAACTAGTTCCTGCTGGTATAGTTTCTGACAAAGCAGAGCTCCAACATCCATGAAATACCCACCGGCTTCACATAGACCTGACTGGGTATATCCCTTCGGAATACTATCTCGAAGGGTCAAGTATTTATCCAATATCACAGAAGCTGGACAGGCGTTCATCTGCAGTCAGCATAAGAGCTGGATTTAAAATATTTTGTTAGCCCGACATTCAGAATTGGGAGTAGCGTTGCAGGCTCTATAACTCGGCAAGCTGAACAATCTGGTTTTGGTATGTGTGTTCTAGACACTGCCAGATCATTCTGAAACTCTAAAACACTCCATATTTTGGAAATGGAACGGCAGCAGTGACACTAAAAGGAAGGGGATCTGTTCCACAGGAATGGCCCTCTAGTGGGAGTTAACAATATTGTACTCAGATATCCATCTAACAGGGGTCTCAGCCACTGATTAGGTTACAGCTGCGGGGTATGAAAGACGTATTGTGGAATTACCAAGAACATACAGGGGCTTGGAGCCTGTCCATTGTTTACCATTGGTTACCTTTTCTATCACTTTCATTTGTTTGCTTCTTATTAATGTCCCAGCTTGTCAATCTTGTGTTTGTCCCTTCTGTGGAGATTTCTTCTTTACCATCTCTTTTGACTGGCTGGCTTCTATGCCTCCACTGCTTGCTTTTAAAGCACTACTTTTTTCTTCTTTTGGATTAAGCATTCTATGAGAGTGCATGTGTTTTCCAGCTGTCTACCTTGTGTACTTCTCTCCCTCTGCGTCCATGTTGCTCTCACTCGGATGTGTGCTTTTCCCAGCCCCCTCCATTTTGTGCTCATACTCGTGTACTTCATTCCATTGCTTTCTCATCTGTGTGCTTCTCCCCCACCAGCCCATGTTGCTCTCTCATCCGCTGCTTCTTCTCCCCACGCCGCCCCCCCCTAAGTTGCTTCCCCAGAAATCCCCTCTCTCCCAGTGGTGTAACAAAGGCCCCCGCAGCACCCGCTGTGCGGGGGGCCCCGAGCTCTAGGGGGCCCCCTCAGAACAGTACCCTGGCGTGACAGCTCCTGACTGAGTCTGGAGGGGGGCCTGCATGTAGTTTGCAGGGGGGCCCCCTCAAGTTTCGTTATGCTAGAGCTCTCTCCCGTATGCTGTATACAGCCCTTCATAGTCATGCACCTTTCTCCCCCTCCACCAGGGTCAGATTGGAAAGGCGGGCAGTCGGGCATTGGGCAATGGGCCAGTGCTTCAGGGGCACCTGTCTGTTTTTTTGGGCCTCTGTAAACTGGCCCAAGAGACTTACTGTCTTCCCCAGTCCCCGCCAGGCCACTGTAATGCAGCACCAGCATCATGGGCACTCTCCTGACCTGCTGTAAATTGAGGCTGGGGGCCTGGTGTTGCTCTGGCCTTTGGGGCATTCTCGTCTCAGCCCCCTGCCTCGTGGGGCCTGCCTGGCCAGAAGCAGTTTCATCCCCTGCCAGGCTATGAGGTTATGGGGGCAATGGGGAGGGTGTGAATATGCTGGGGCCTTGTAGCATACAGAATAGAGATGATTCCAAGGTGTTGAGATAGGATTTATTGCGGAGTAGAAAAGAGCACGTCCGGAGAAGTTAGCTGGCTGAACAGAATGCCGAGCTACATTCCAGACTAAGTACAGTATAGAACATAGAACTTAAACTCATTCTAATACTTACAATCTATTAAAGGGGAAATACAAACTTACCCAACACCATAACACCATATACTACACATCCTCCCCTTTATAGAAAACAAAACAAAACCAAAAAAAAAACTATTAATTAATAACAAATAAATTCATTATATCTTTCAGGTTTTTTAACACATCTGCCAAAAGAGGATTTCACATTAACAGAAGGTCTAGTAGTGTTTAACATTTCACCACCATTATCATTGTTAGCATTGGTGCTGGTTGCATTAGAAGGAATAACACCAGAGGACAAAGTGGGATGACCTTCTTCTGCATCTTCATAACACCAAAAATAACTACGAGGATAAGAGTTTGAAACAGGATATGCATCATGAGTAGAATTCGGAACATCATTAGAATGAGCTAAAGCTAAACGACTCATGTGCCATTTTTCACCATTTTCCAAGGTCACTGAATTATAATGGATTTTCGCAATTTTCTTTGGAAGACTAAACTTGCTATGACCTTTAGGTAGTTTCTTTGCACTTTTAATACAAACCCATTGACCCACACGTAAATTAACAGGTTTAGAACCATGTTTAGTATCAAAATAAACTTTGTTCTTGATTTGAGAATTGGCTAAATTAATTCTAACATCATTAAAATCACAAAAAACCATTTCATTGCGTTTCATCCAACCAGGATTAGTCTTGGAAAACGGTATTCTACACCTCATAAGAGAAAAAGGACTTTTACCTAAAGAGGAATGAGGTGTTACTCTATAAGCCCACAGCATTTTTTTTAATTCATTTTCCCAAGAAAGTTTTGATTTACTACACAATTGCAAAGTATTTTTGATAACTCTGTTAAGTCTCTCAACAGTTCCATTGCTGGAAGGATGATAAAGTGGAGTTAATTTTTGTTTAATGCCATTAGAAATGAGAAAATCTAACATTTCTTTAGATTTAAACTGCACTCCATTATCAGTTAAAATAGAAGCAGGAAAACCTTCTTGTAAAAAGATGGAATTTAAAAAATCAATTACAATTCTAGTGTCTACCTTATCAACAACTTTTAGTTCAAACCACTTAGAGAATAAATCAACTAAAACTATGACATACTTTAATGTACCATCAAACCAATTGATCGGGCCCATAAAATCTAAAGCTAATTCTTCCCAGGGAAGATTAGGAGAACACACTACACCTAAGGGTGGATTAAAAGTTCTCTTGGATTTGTCAGCAGTTTCGCAACTTATACAAGACCTTACAAACTTTTCAATATTACTATCAATCCCAGGCCACCAATATTGGTCTCTGACCCTGGATTTAGTGCGAGAGATACCAGGATGACCTTCATGAGACAAATGTATAATTTGTTTTCTCAAGGATGTGGGAGGAATAATTTTGTCACCTCTGAAAAGTAAATGATCAGAAATGGAAAGTTCATCTCTGACCTCCCAAAACCCCTTAAGTCATCATGAAGATCTTTTTACTGAACAAATTCCAACCATTTATGACTTTAGCTTTGACATCGGTTAAAATACTGTCTTCAGAATCAGCTTTTAACCACTGATCTTGAGAAATGCTATTTGTCAAATCATCATTAGAAAGAACATTAGCAACAGAGAAATCATTCCATGAATTACAATCTGTTTCAACTAAAGGTAATGAAAGTCTACTAAGACAATCTGCAATAACGTTCTTGACCCCAGGAACATATTGAATTTCAAATTGAAAATCCTGCAAACGCATGGACAGTCTTGCAATTCTGGCGGTAGCCCTGTTCAGTCCTTCTGTAGTGAGTAATTTTGTTAGGGGTTTGTGATCACTTCTGACACAAAATCTTTTACCCCACAAAAATTTTCTAAAATGCTCTGAACCCCACACTACAGCTAAAGTTTCTCTTTCTATTACAGAATACTTCTCTTCTGTAGGAGTCAAAGATCTGGACGCGAAAGCAATGACAACTTCTTGATTGCTATCCGAATTTTGAGTTAAAACTGCTCCAAGGCCTTTAGAGCTTGCATCAGTAGTAACAAACGTTTGAGCGCAAGGATTAAAACCTTGAAGATTAGGTGCATTACAAATAGCTTTTTTATGAGAAGAAAAGCCTGTTGACACTCTTCAGCCCATGAAAAACTGACTTTGTTTTTTAATAAGTTTCTCAAAGGATAGGTTTTTTCCGAAAAATTACTAACGAATTTAGAATAAAATTCGGCCAACCCCAAAAATGACCTTAAGTCATCCTTGGATTTTGGTGCAGGGGCATCTATAATGGCTCTTATCAATTTTGTCTTGGGTCTAATGCCATGTTCACTAATTTCGTGCCCTAAATAAACCACATTATTTTCAGAAAATTTACACTTGGAAATCTCAGCAGTGAGTCCTTTGCTGTCAAGGACACTCAAAACTTTTCTCAACCTGGAATTGTGTTGATGAGAATTGCACCCCATAATGAGAATATCGTCTTGAAAAAAGTAATCCCCTGCATATCACCAAAAAGTTGTGACATTAATCGCTGAAAAACTGCAGCCGCAGAGGCTAACCCAAATGGCATGCGGCGAAAACGAAAACACCCAAAGGGCGTACAGAACGATGTTAAATCACGACTGGAATGGTGTAGAGAAACTTGGTGATAAGCAGAGGATAAGTCTAAAGTGGAGAAGTATTTAGCACCATGGGTAAGTGATAACATTTCATCAATCCTTGGCAAAGGATATTGATCTACAATTATATTATCATTAAGACTTCTTAAATCCACACATAAACGGATTTTTCCGTTGGCTCGTCTAGCTATAACCAATGGAGAAATCCATTCTGAAGTCTCCACTGGTTCAATAATGCCACTTTCTTGTAATTTTAGTAATTCTTTTTTTACTTCATCCCTTACAATCATGGGGACATTCCGCACTTTATGTATTTTTGCAACAGCATTACTCTTTACTCTAATGCGATGAGAAAAACCTTTTAACTTACCAATTTTTCCTGAAAATACATTGGGAAATTCTTTAAGAACCCAATTTTTAGTGCTTTCTCCCTCGCAAGCAACAAGAACCTGTTCTGGACTGTTGGGATCAAGTATGATATGTAATGCTCTTTGATCCTTCCAACCCAAAACTGATGGGCCGTCCGAAGCAATATAAAGTTTACAAACAGCAGTGCGATTTTTAAAATCAAAAACCAATGAGCGATAACCCAACATATCTATTTTATCACCAGTGAAACTTTCAGGTAGAACATCAGTAGGTTCCAAATGTGGACCTAATGCACTAACTAATTCTGTGTCCCAAACACTTTTCGCTATAATAGTGAAAGGAGACCCCGAATCTGCAGCAACCTGCAAAGGAATACCTCCAAATTTCACAATACACAAAGGTTTACTCCTGTCATTATCGTTAATGTTTAGTACAATATTGCATTGTTTGATTTCCTTAGTGTTTTGTACAGAATTGCAAGAGTCGGAGTCATAATCAGATGAATCAGTTTCTGTGAGACACGTAACTTTTGGTTTCTGTGTAGGTTTTCTATTGCATACTTTAGCAAAATGTCCTAAAATTCCACATTGTGAACATTTAGTGGATCTTGCTGGACATTTATCAAAACCAGCGTTGTGATTTTTGTCACCACAACGATAGCAAGCAAAAGTTTGAGTAAAATATTGATTTACTCTTGGTTTAGAAGGAAACTTGGAATTGAAACTTTTGTTTTGAAAGTTCCTGTTTTTCTTATTAAATTCTTTCCCTTTCTTGGCAGCAGAAATTTTATTAACAGTAGATGCCGGTTCAGTTTGTTCTGATAATGCCTTGGAGCTTCTGTCGGACAGTTCTGCTTTTTTACTAAAGCGATGACATCTTTTAAACTGGATTCACCTTCGATCCAAAGCCTGTCTTGAATGCCTTTATTTTTTGTGCAAACAACTACTTGGTCCCGAATAAGTTCATCATGCAAAAGGCCAAACTTGCAAGAAGAAGCTAAAGTTTTTAATTGAGAAACATATTCATCCACAGATTCGTGTGGAAGCTGTTTTCTTTTAAAGAATGTACGTCTTGTTACACCAATACAGACAGTGGGAGAATAATGTTCTGAAAGATCTAGAATCGCACTTTTAAAAATATCAAAGTCACCTGATCTTTCGGGTTTTTGCATTAGATTGTAAACCCTTAACCCTTCAGGACCAAGGCTGTGTAAAAGAATTCTTTTCTTTCTTTCAGAAGATAAAATACCTACATTATCCTCCAATGTAGCTATATAGTTAAGAAAATACTCTTTCCATTCTGTCCACTTAATAATAGGATCACCAGGTGCAGTAAGAAATTCTTTGGGAGTACTTAGATTTATATTGATGCAAGAAGACCCTGAGGTACTGGTTGAAGCAGTAGTATCCATGGTGATGTTTTTGTAAAACTCAACCAGTCAATTCAATTTTTTTTTTTTTATAATAAAAGAAAAAAACTTACTTGAAGTCAAACGAGTAATAAATAAGGTAGATACAGCAACTTCCGATGGATTATTGGAGTAGAAGTAAAACGATAAACTAGTAATAGCTTGTCAGGTACCAGACGTGCTCGAAGAAGAAACAGAAAAAAAATTATAGAAAATAAAGATGGCGGCACGTACGCCGCGTCGGGGTTAACGTTGCGTGACCTTTGATGTCACGATTCACCACAATGCCTTGCGCGGTGACAGCGCGTTGAGAGTATTGTTGCCAAGGAGCTGCGAGGTACGAAGGAACAGTGCGCGGCTGGCAGACTACGAGAGAAAGCTGCTGCTAGGCAACGCGTGGCTCGATGACATTCGGAAATGTCGTTGGAGTGAATGAAGATTTCAAATATACAGCCGTTGGTGAGTAACTTACATGATTAAAAATAGTCAAAGTACTCACATGTGGTTTGAAGAAATGCCGACAGTCAAAAGATGCCAATCACGCTGTAGTTCCTAGGCGGAGAACTCGCAAAGACGAAGATTGAAGAAAATAGAGACTTTGATAAAATCTTGTCTCTTTTTTTTTAAAGTCAGTATGAAGAAAAAAAAAAATCCAGTAAGACTAGTCGCATCCCATCCTCAGTCGCCAATTGTAGCATACAGAATAGAGATGATTCCAAGGTGTTGAGATAGGATTTATTGCGGAGTAGAAAAGAGCACGTCCGGAGAAGTTAGCTGGCTGAACAGAATGCCGAGCTACATTCCAGACTAAGTACAGTATAGAACATAGAACTTAAACTCATTCTAATACTTACAATCTATTAAAGGGGAAATACAAACTTACCCAACACCATAACACCATATACTACAGGCCTCCATGGTGGCCTAGGGGGGGGAGGTGATTTTGTGGCCGTTGTGCCATTCTTACCTCAGGCTATGGTGGGCTGGGACGGGGTAAGAAAATCAGCCTCCCTAGCGGCCAGGTGTTGTCACGTCACCCCCAGTGTCTTTTAGGCTTTTTTGGGAGTGCAGGGCCGAAATAATTGGAAATGGCATTAAGGTCAATCCTGAAGTGCTGCACAAAACGTGGGCCTAGAAAACTAAAGAAAGCACTGGGTGGAGCAGTGTCCGTGCTGTAAACGAGCATTTACAGCAAGAGTTGAATGAACAGTGCAGTACAGGAAGAGGTCAGCGAGCGTAAAGCAAGTGCACACATGTGGCAAAACCAGATGGGCCCCTGATTGGTGGTAACTGAGTAAAGCTGAATAAAGTAGAGTATTATATCATGAACTGAGCGTCACCTGTAAACCATGAGCTCACGTAAGACGAGCTTTGTAGATCGAATTATCAGAGGCTGTTTTTAGAAAATATTTGAAGCTTAGACAGGAGGGGTGTTCCTGACTTTGTGAGAGTTGCCTGTGAAAGGTCTGTGCAATTTGCACTCCTTGAAAAGTGGGGTACAGGGATTTTTAAAATGTAATTATTATTTTTTGTTTAGGATTGCGGGTCTCAAGAATGTTCAGGCATAGATAACTTCAGAGAATGGTAACTGGGAGTGTTGACGTGTATCCAGATTTCTAATTTTGTAGTCACAACGCAAATTTGTGACTACACTGCGAAGGGCAAAAGGGGTGGCGCTGTATAAAACGCATACATAACACATCAGCCTTTTGCATTATGAAGAAGACATCGAGGCACAGAGGTGGGCTTCCCCCAGCACATTTTCAGATTCTGTTCTCTGCCGCCTTTGCAAGCCTTGAGCGGTCCACGGATGTTGCTAAACCAGAAATATGAATGCCCCAGCAGTACTTACTTATAGCGCTTATACTGCTGGGGAAACTTGAGAGAAAGTTGTGAGTGGACTTCTTTCCACTGTTTGAGAATAACACTATTAATGAGTTTTCCTACATTTTCAAGCCTAGAGCCACAACTGAAACTTTAAAAAAAAAAATCTCTCTCCGCCTTTGCACCTGTTGAAAATTCGAAAAACAAGAAAAAAAAGCGCAAACGATATGGAGGGAGCAGCAGACAGGGGAAGTTGGAGGCGGGGAGAAATAGTACCTCAATCACGTCGTGAGCAGTGGATGGGCATAGATTAACTTGAATCAATCTGTGCTTGGTCCCTGCGCCACAGAAATGACCGGAAATGATGTTTGGCCTGGACTGGCCAATTAGGGAGCCTGTAAAGAAGAGTGACATCAAGCGAACAAATAGTAAGCAATGGGTGGGCTCCAAGCTTTTTTTGTAAACAATAGCTAGGGCATGCTCTCACAGGCTCGACCCTAAAAATTAATTTAATCTTGCATAATGTAACTGGTGCTCATGTAAATTGCTCCAATGCCTTCGGGCCGAATTCACACTATATAAAAGTACAAAAAAAGAATAACAAGAAATAACCAGCCAGATTCACCAAAGGCTGGATTATGATAATTAATGGGAACTCTTTATATTTAAAAAATTCCCTATTCCTTTTTAACATATATATATATATATTTTTGTTTTGTTTAACTATAAGTCGCAGATCATTAAGGCAGCTTTAGAACACATTTTAAAGTGCTTTCGCATTACATTTACTACTTAAAGTACATTCCTGTCACAGGAAAAAGTACCAGCATCTGGTGATTTTCTTCCGTTTGGTACCTTCCTGGTTTCAACCCTAGCCAGATCAAGTGTTGTGGCTCTACCTAGGCTATTTTATTTCTCATCGCCGCATGCAGTGCTTCTAGTTATACCAATGTCACTTCTTCTAGAAGCTTGCAAATATTTAATTAACCAAACATTTTTTTTTTAAATGAGTCTAATGAGACTAACCAGATGGTGATCCGTGAAACTACGATCTGGGAATGTGGGCCACTTTTTGGGGGGAGTGCCCGGGCCGACCTGTGATCCCAATCTGACCTTGCCCTCCACCACCTGTATTACTCTCTCCGTTTCCATCTTCTGTCTATGCTGTTCCTCACAGCTCTCTCTCATTTTCTTTCCACTTCCCCATTCTCATCTCCCGCCTCGCGCTCCCTCTCTCTGCCCTGTCTTCCGCTTCGCCCCCTTTCTTTGTCAGGCGTCTGAAGAGGTAGATCTCTTAATCAGAATTCTCCCTTGTAGGTGTAAGAAGTCTGCTCTGTCCCCATGGAGACGTGCGCGCCTCCATTGTTTGCACTCTGCCATTCTTTCCCTTCTGAAAACATTTTTGATTTCGAGATTAAAGGTTTGCGCGGAGCCCTTGGCATACACAGACGCGCGACGACAGAGTCTCTCCCTACACTTTATTTATATAAAAAAAACGTATGTGGTTCTTGAAACAGCGCCCAAGAACATGTCACATTTTTGATGGGGTACTTAGCAACATTCATTTGAGGTGAAAAAGAGAGGAAATAACTCTTTCTAAAGCAAACCAACTTCAAAGATAGAAATATTCAGTCTCCCCTCTTCACCCCAGGTGAGTTTTTATGCTGCGTTCCTCATTGAAACAGCAACCTTCTCTAGCCCACTTTATAATATAGGTACTCGTAAATATTTTCCCAGGGGCCAATAGTCAGGGTCTGAAGTGTGACTGAGGGCCCCATTGATGCCAGCAGGTTGGGGAGAGGAGGTGTTTTGTGGACTTGGAGGGAGTGAAGCATGTAAATGCTATGGACTGTGAGCAGTGGCGGCTGCTCTGAACAGTGGTAGTGGGGCGGGGGTGCGGGTGAAAAAAAAACTTACCTTTTTCACCGCACGCCTCTCCAGCCAAAGCACGCCTATTCTCCGTCTGCTGGCAGCACCAGGCTTCCGTACTCTACCAGCCAATCACGACTTGGCCACTCAGGCAGTGCCTGGGAAGCTGGGCATGTTCTCCACGGGGCTGTGCAACACAGCCCAATGGAGCACATACCAAGTGTGCATGACAGTTTGGCTGGCCCTAGAGGGCCGGTCAAGCCGTCATGCGCACGTAGGGAGGGAGTGCAAACCACTCTTGCTCCCTCTGCGGCAAGCCAGCCCCGCCCGACCCAACACAGCGTCATTTATTTGATGATAGTTCCTGAGTCACACTATTGGAACCACTCACACACCATTTGTTGGTCAATGAGCAAGATGGAAACTAGAGAACCAGGGCACATGGTTAATATTAATCCCGGTCTTTTCTTTCGACAAATTGAATCCTCCTAGACAAAAACGTTTTGAACATTTTTTGCTCTTTTTTCTGTACAGAGCTAGGAAGAACATTAATCAAACTAAACACTGGTACTAAATATGTGACTAGAAAACAGGGCTGTAACCCAATATGTGATAAGGAAACAGCACTGTAACCCAACAAGCATTTAATGTTACCCATCTGGAGATCTCTTAGTCTCATAGTCCACTTACTAAAATGTGGCACATTGAGAAAATCATGGACCATAAAACAAGGAGTTCTACACTGTAGTGTTGGTGCTCCTGCTTCACCAAATTGTTTGATCGTAATCAGCTCTTGTCCTTCCTCTGCCTTTGTCTCTTTAATTGCCATTATAGGATAAAGAGGGGGCGAGCCAAAGAACACTTGAGCCTAGCTCGAGCCACTTGCCTGGCTCAGCTCAAAGTTCTTTTGGATCCTTGAACCCAAAACGAGCCAAGTCTTCACGTGACTTCTGGCTGCAACCCATGCTAGCCTAATCCACCATTAATTAAAGACAAAGCATTAACTTTTGATGTAAAACGAGAGAGAGAGAGAGAGAAAGAGATACTCATATAGTGGCTGAATTGAACAATATGAAACCAGAAAACCTGGAATCAATCCTTACTTTGCCGCTTGACCTAATTGTGTGATTCTATGCAATTGTTTTATTTCATCTTGCTTCCTATTTCTTCTTTATCACGTATGAGAGCACCTTGGATTACATGAGTTCAGGATTTTCACTGTACAAAAACATATCTTGTGCCTGTGTTAACAGACTATGGGCCATATGTATCAAAAAAGAGTTTTGCGATTCTCAAATTGCGATTTTTAGCGAATCGCAATTAGAGAATCGCAAAATGCAATGTATGTAGAATTTGCTAAAAATGTTGCGAATCCTACATATTCCTTATTTGCGAATCACAAATTGAGATTCGCAAATAAGGAATACCTTCCCATTCATTCCTATGGGCTAGGAGGCCCATAGGAATGAATGGGAAGACATTCTCAATTTGCGATTACCAATTAGAGAATCGCAAATTGAGAATGCAATTTCAGGGTTGCAAGGGTGCCAAAAGGACACCCTGTTGCACCCTGAAATATGCATGTGTGCACATTTTGCGCACATACATGCCCTAAGGGCATGTATGTGCGACATATGGCACTTTTAAAAAATCAAAAAAGTGCTTTTTTAAAGAAAATCGCAAATTACCACCAACTTTAAGTTGGTGGTAATTTGCAATTCCTTAAGGCCAAATAGCAAATTTCTGGTGCTTCCAGAATTGCATTTAAGGAATCGCAATTTGCAATTCCTTAATTGCATTCGCAAAATAGAGAATCGCAAATTTTGCAATTCTCTATTTTGCAATGGCCTTTTGGGATGATACATCCCAAAAGGCTTTTTCCAATTCGCAAACGGGCCGATTCTGAGAATCTACCCGTTTGCAAACGGGAAAAAGGCTTGATACATATGGCCCTATAATGTTACTCCATGTACGATTTCAACGTAGGCCACGCAGAAGTGTACATGGTAACTGACATACCTCATAGTTCGCTAATGGCATTTTCATCAGGGATGGAAGGAGGGCATGAATTTTTCTCTGTTCATGTTTGAAAACTAGCACTTCTAATAAATGCCATGCAATGCAATGGTATAAATCTGATGTACTAAGGTGAAACACCTACACATATCCGAGAAATACACTTTTTTTTTTAAATATTCAGACTTCTTAATTTTTACATGTTTGTTGAATGATGTATTTAAACCTGAAGGTGTTCCTAAAGTTAAGTGGTGCAGGACATCTTCTGTGCTTCTTTCCTTTACTTCAATGAACTTAAATAAATGCTTGCTTTTGTCCATAATTTTTCGGCCAATGCTCAGTCAAGTAAGCGGAAGCCCCGTGCTGCTGTTACTCACCGGGCCACGTGCAAAGGTCAGGAGGGTCGCAAACTGCCCCAGGGCCATACAGTGAGTATCCCTGCTTCCTTGATGGTAGCCCATGTCCTGCGTCCTCCCACTTATCAGCTTCCCGGCCTCTGGATCATGCAGCCCCTAACTCTCAGGCCATAATAATTGCAAAATATCAATTCAAAATACTTTATTTCGGTCAATTGACCATAAAAGTGCAGATGCAATATAAACAAACAATACATAAAAATAACCACCGTTATAGGTGCACGTTCACATGTCCAAGGAATATCCTTGGGTGCATATTATAATGGCCACCAAGATCGAGATGACCTCACAACATCATAGACCCACAGTCCTAGAAGTTAGGCCAGATAAGGGTGCACCATGCTAAATATCTATTCTGTTCCTATCTAGGAGAGCCTTACTCATGGGGCTGAATGGGTGGTATGCACACTGTTTACTTCCTGATATTTCAAAATATTAAAAAAATATCAAAAAGTCATGTTTCTACCAGATGTTAAAAATCTGAAGACGCATCACTAATTTTACCACAGAGAACCTAGTTTGCCCCTGCATGGTCTGAGTTGGGGGCCAGTGGCGTAACGAAAGTTGAGGGGGCCCCCCTGACACGTACACGGAGGGGCCCCCACTCCAGATCTAATCCGAGCTCTTGGGCCCGAGTATTGTGCTGAGGGGGGCCCCTGCAGCTCGGGGGCCCTGTGTTACGCCCCTGTTGGAGGCAGCATTACTTACTTTATTCAGAATGTTATTGTGGGTGTATTTATATAGCGCAGGCTTACCCCTGAATGACAGTCTGCTATACATAGAGCTCTGCCATACATACTTCCACATGAGGGTTACATGAGCATGGATGCGAGATTGCACACGGTTCTTAATTTGTTTAAAAAAAAAGTGCAAAGGAAAGACGTTTCCTTAGGAGCCCGCTGCAGGTGCTAATGAATACCCAGTGCCGGATTAAACCCGGTGGAGGCCCGAGGCAATCGAAATTTTAGCCCTCCCCCCCCCCCCGCAAATTATCTCCTAATACCCAAAGGGCCGGATTCTTTTTACAACCTGACAGCTGCCAGAAGATGAGCTTTTAAGAGACAAACTGTTATGTGAATCTGATGTCTCTGGTTTATGTACTTTAAGTTGTTAGTGGGTACATTACATGAATACAGTATTTTCTCTTGAGAGTCTTTAATGTAAAGTTTTCTTATCTCTGAGTTGATTCATTTTTTCCATCTTTTGGAAACAATATTTAAGAAAGCTTGATTGTAATTTTGTTTCAAGATCAAATAAATATTATGTTGATTTGTTGTTACGGGGCCCCTAAAAGAAGTGGGGCCCATAGGCCGGTGCCTACTTTGCCTATTTGGTAATCCGGAACTGTGAATATCCGGGGTGCCGAATACAAAGGCTGCCTAATTATCATCCCACCTCATGCCTCCTTATTTTACCATCTAGCGGCGGCCGGCACAGGTAAACCCAGTGAGGCAGGGCGGAAGGGGGGGGAGTCGACAGAAGACGGAATAGGTATAATTAAATAAATAAATAATACCTATTCCGTCGTCTGTCAGCTTCCCCCCCTGCCGCGCCCTCCCCCGCCACACCGCCCACCGCGCTTACCTGTGCCGGCCGCCGCTGTTACCATCCTCTCCGCAACCTGTCTCTTTTTCTCACTATTGCAGGTTCTTTTTCATTCCTGCTGCCTCCCTTTGTTACTACTGGCTAGATGTGCTAATATACTGGTTTCAAAAAGTGGTTGCAAATTGCACACCGCCTTCTTGCAATCAGTATCTGATTCTGCAAACCATCTGAAGTACTTATAGATAGATTTGTCAGATCACCATTAGCAGAGAGTCGCAGAACGATGTTTGTAATGAATATTAATTAGGCAGATTGCAACTTGACACCCCTTGCGACTGGCTAAAAAGTAGGTCGTTGGCCTAATAGGGACAGCAGGCCACCAGCCCTGTGTTTGCATTTCCAAATGGATTTTCTTTTCTTTTTAAACAGCCTTTATTTAACCTGTACTGCTTTAAAAAAAAAATGTTTTATGTTTGGAGAAAACATCAGGGGGGACAGACAGTCATCCCCTGGACCACTGGCTACTCCCCCTTTAGACTGCGACCACAATTCCAAAAGGGGAAGAGTTCCCAAAGTCACACCTTTCGCTTTGCAAATAAGTTACCACCTTTTTTAGGGTGTTTGTAACTATACAGGGGTTTGCAACCGAATTGCTGTTGTACCATTGATACACTGCATATTAATTGACAATTTGGAAGGAACGCCCCTTTTATGCCAGTACACAAATTGCGATTCATTATGGGTTGAAAAACCCTTTTTACAAGTCAGAAAAACTTTATGGTTCATAAAATGTTGTATATTACGAAAAGCTATTTTGAAGTTGGAAACCCAGTGATTTTGTTTCTTTGTATGTCTTAGAAAGGAAAAATGGACCACGACGAAGGCCCCTTTGCCTTGCCATCTGACTTTAGATCACATAGAAACAAAAATACAAATGCATTGAAGGCCAGGATGCTTTAAATATAGACTGACTGTTTTCTAACATTTTTCTGCTTTAATGTACTAACGCCGAATCTGCTCGTGTCGTGATATTACATTAAACTCACTACGCAAGATGAGGGGACCCCCTCTGAGCAAATTATTTTAAGGTCAGGGAGAAGAGGGGAGAACAACAACACAATCTGAATAAGCTCCCTCGTGACCTATATTTCTTTTGTCAAACTGAAAATGAATTCAACATGGGCTGAAATTAGACTAAACAACAACAAAGTCCAAAAACATAACTATATTTATAAATATTCACATTATTTATTTTTTGTTTTATCAAAAATATTTTTGTACTTTCTTTTACATATTTTTACATATAAAATCAATATGTTAAACATTTACAAACAATATTGCATAGTAATAACATGACATGTTCATGTGCAAACATCTTTGCATCATTGACCCCCGAGTAAAGAAACAAGAAAAAGACATTCATTCACACTACCTCACATACATTCCATCTCAAATACACTCATACCACATTCATCAATGCATATATCTGGAGGGTGGGAGACAAAAGTTGTTTTTAATCTCCGCGACCAATTAAGGCAACTGCATATAGCAGGATCTGAACAGCATTGGTCGACGCGTGTTTCGGTGGCTTAAAGAATGGTAACACCACCTTCCTCAGGACCTTAGCCAGATATCAGACCAATATTGATACACCCAGGGGATACCTAAAAGGTATAAACACAGTAAGTTCACAGCCCATATATAGAACAAATGTTATCGATTGGACCTTCATGTACAAACTTTAATTCACATATGAGTGCAATAGGTTGTGACCTAACAGATTTCACATACCTAAACTTTCAGAACACCGAAAAATGTGCTACCATATACCCCAAAGATTAACCTAAAAATCCTTCCCATACTTACTAAGGGAGGATTGTTGGATATAATTCAGAAATATTGTACCACCACCACAGTGTGCCTTAGTGGGCAGTTTAAAGAAAGGAAAGGGTAATAACCACCACTAATTGTTAGAAGGAGAATACGCCAAGTGGCTACCCTATATTACAAGGTAGGCATAATTTGTGGAAGGCAAAAACTCCTCAAGAAATACTTACTAATACTGATACTCTGCAAGAGACAGGCCACTGGCAGATATTGTTTTTTGTGACTATATTTCTAAGTTATTATGCCACACTCTGTCTAGACAGAGTGTGGCATAATAACTTAGCAGAGTATCAGTATTAGTAAGTATTTCTTGAGGAGTTTTTTCCTTCCACAAATTAGGCCTACCTTGAAGTATAGGGTAGCCACTTGGCGTATTCTCCTTCTAACAATTAGTGGTGGTTATTACCCTTTTCCTTTTCTTTAAACTGCCCACTAAGGCACACTGTGGTGGTGGTACAATATTTCTGAATTATATCCAACAATCCTCCCTTAGTAAGTATGGGAAGGATTTTTAGGTTAATCTTTGGGGTATATGGTAGCACATTTTTCGGTGTTCTGAAAGTTTAGGTATGTGAAATCTGTTAGGTCACAACCTATTGCACTCATATGTGAATTAAAGTTTGTACATGAAGGTCCAATCGATAACATTTGTTCTATATATGGGCTGTGAACTTACTGTGTTTATACCTTTTTAGGTATCCCCTGGGTGTATCAATATTGGTCTGATATCTGGCTAAGGTCCTGAGGAAGGTGGTGTTACCATTCTTTAAGCCACCGAAATGCGCGTCGACCAATGCTGTTCAGATCCTGCTATATGCAGTTGCCTTAATTGGTCGCGGAGATTAAAAACAACTTTTTGTCTCCCACCCTCCAGATATATGCATTGATGAATGTGGTATGAGTGTATTTGAGATGGAATGTATGTGAGGTAGTGTGAAATAATGTCTTTTTCTTGTTTCTTTACTCGGGGGTCAATGATGCAAAGATGTTTGCACATGAACATGTCATGTTATTACTATGCAATATTGTTTGTAAATGTTTAACATATTGATTTTATATGTAAAAATATGTAAAAGAAAGTACAAAAATATTTTTGATAAAACAAAGAAAATAAATAATGTGAATATTTATAAATATGGTTATGTTTTTGGACTTTGTTGTTGTTTAGTCTAATTTCAGCCCATGTAGAAGTCATTTTCAGTTTGACAAAAGAGATATAGGTCACGAGGGAGCTTATTCAGATTGTATTACATTAAACTCAGACATAATGGCTTTGCATATGCTTCTTTTGTTTGTGTTGCTCACAGGACTGTGTGGTGCTGCTGGTGCAGCCAGCAAAAGAGAGATTCCGCACTAGGTAATTGTGGGGGGGGGAGGGAGGGCGGTGTTCATTTAACAGGTTTGGTCACTTGTGGGATCGCTGTTGCCTTTGCTCATTAAAGTTAAAATTTTCACATTCTATTCAATCACGATAACAAATTACTTGAGCCATCTCTTAGTACTAACATTTCAAGGTTTATAAGGCTCTGATGTACAACAATGTGGTTCACAAAGCACTCTGTGTTTTTGCACACCGACTGCTTGACTCCTATCACTCATTTGCATTCCCTCAATGCCGACATTTTTCTGTTTAAAATCAGCTTATGTCCCTTAAAAGTACACGGGCCACCTAAAGAAATAAAAGTTGCCATTTAGCGAATGTCATTGGGGGCGGGAGGGGGGGGGCAAACTGTAGCGTGGACCACTGCCTGCTCTCACTAGTGCGGAGCACCGGCAGGGCCGGACTGGCCGTAGCGGGCACCGGGCGTTTCCCCAGTGGGCCAAAAGGGTGGGGGCTAGTTTTGGACGCCTGGGGGCTGGTTTTGCAGCAGTGCTGCAACGTCGGCTGCATGTAACAAAAGCGGCAGCGGGAATAGTGCTTCCTACTCGCACCCCCCCCTCCACCTTGGAGGCCGGACGAGCTGATTGCCAGGGCTGGTTTCAGTTCCCAGTCCGAGCACCGGAATTGCCCTGTACTCAGAGAGCATCAAGAGTGAAACCTAATTTGGAGCACCCTCCCTTTTATGCTCTTTAACTATCTGTGTGCTGAAAATAATGAGAGATTTAAGGGGAAGGTGAGCAGGGCGAGAGAAAGGAGAGTTGTGAGAAGAAAAGCAGTAAAAATGCAGACAGGGGCACCATCAGCCTCCAGACTCGGGGCCAGATTCAGAAAGGGCCTCCGAACTCCTGACGGGGGCCCCGCAGTCGTGGGGGAGTCTTAGCACTCGGGGCGGAATCGCCGCAATAAAAAGCCTCATTGCAAGGATTGCCACGAGTGCAGAGGCCCTTTGTGAATCAGGCCCATAGTTTTAAAATGCACTTTTCTTTGGAGCTATGTCAGAAGAAGACTGCTGCAGGCAGTTCTTGTGCCCCTCTAAACGTTTGCACCTTGGGCGTTGGCCCCGCTCACACATGCTAAAGGCGGGGCCTGCTGAGCACCCACATTGGGGTAGCAAGCGCTATATACATGCAAACCCTTCCCTCTTCCATCTCTCCACTATCCTTTTCAATCCAAATAACTGACTAACATGCCCACCGCTCAAATTAATTTCATATTTCCCTAGACTAACTCACTTCTAATCCTTTTTGGGTTCCGGAGTAGCATGCTACTCACTGAAAAGCGCTTCAACACCTCATCAAGAGTAGAGCCCTATATAAATGCAAACCCTTCCCACTTCTATCCCTCCACTAGCCTTTTCAATCCAACTAACAGACTAACATATCCACCGCTCAAAATTAATTTCATATTTCACTATACTAATTCACCACTAATCCTTTTTGGGTTGCGGAGTAGCGTGCTAGTCACCGACAAAAAGCGCTTCAACGCCTCGTCAGGGGTAGTAAGCGCTATATAAATGCAATTACAATTACATTCAAAAAGCGGAAGCTGCCCCTACTGACAGCTTCCACTTTGCAAATACCATACTATCCCCTTTCGGGTATATTGTATAGCAGTTCAGAAAAGAGAGAGGTCACCCATTACATGCCCCCTTTCCCTTGCATCATGTGTTGCAAAATGCATTTTGTGAGTCAGAAAGACATTTCCTGCTCGCAAAGTGACTTCCATACATTGCAACCTGAGCTTTTGTGTTTGTAAGGCCAGTGATTTTGCAAATCGCAGGGCTTTGTGATATCAAAAAATGCTTTATACATTGTGTCCTAAACGTTTTCTTTCTCCGGTGATCAGGCTGGCAGTTGCACACAATTTGGCTTTGAGTGGGATAAGTGGTGTGCCTGGGATGCCAGTAGTAGGGATTGACTTCACTGATGTGTGAGAAAGCGAGGGCGTGTGCACTCAGCAGTGCTTAATTTGAGCCGGGGCTTTCCGGTGCTAAGCACCGGCACTTAATTGGTTTCCGGTGCTCGGCACCGGCACCTAATTGTCAACCCCATACCTAGAACATTCTACCACATGGTGGCGCTGCTCATCTAATTTAAAGCCGAGCAGAACCACGGTTGTTTAGGAATACAATATACATTAAAATTGGAAATACCTGCCTCCCCAGCCATTCCTGTAGCTTTGGGGACCTGGAATAATCTGAACTGTCGCATTTACATGAGAGAGAGAAGATTAGTAGTTCTTTTGGCAGAGATGACTAGGGCGATGGGTGGTGCAAGCTGCAGTGGCCTCCCGGTCAGAGCCCTGGCACTTAATATTTTACAAATTAAGCACTGGCACTCAGTCGTTCAGAAAGTGGAAGCCGGTAATACCAGACCACGTGATCCTTTGTTTTTACTCTTACTTATTGGAATCATCCAGCCACCCTACACATAATAAACCATCCCGTCTGAATCTTCGCTCTGCCATGGAGAGTAGCAAGCGATGGATGGAAGCAGATAGACCCAGAAGGAATAGCCTACTCCCAGGGGCTCGGGAATTATGCGGCAGGGGAGGGGTAAATTATGCAGCAGGGTTGAGTAAATAAGGCGGCAAGAAAAGGCAAATTATGCGGTGTAATTCTACTTCATAATTTTTTTCTTTTTTACACTTGTTAACACTGTCTGCGCATTGGTTGCACCTCATTAGTACCAGTTTAACACCCAAATATAACAATAAGCTACAGAAAAGTGACCAGTCAACCTTTGCAAAGGGCCTTCCAGTATTGTTGCTGCGTTTGTAGTAACCTTTGAACCGGTTGAGCTAGAAACCCATTTTTTTTGTTGCTAAAATCTTCAGATTATGCAGCAGATGATGGATTATGTGGCAAATGCAGCAAATCTATAATTATGCAAAAAAACTCTGAGGTCGCACACTCGCATAATTCCAGTGGCCCTGCCTACACCACACATTGTAAGACTGTGGATGCACTGAACCAAGATCCAGTTCACTATTAAAAAAAGATAAACCACAGTGCCGCAAAAACATCCTGTGCTAGCCTCATATTTGCCCATGGCTAGAAAAATCACTGTTAATTGGCCATTTTATATTCCCTCCCTGCAGAGGGAGGAGCCTAGTAAAAGCTTGAGGGAGGGAACATCTTTGAAAGGTCGCAGCAGTGGGGTACCTTTCGAGTGGGGGTGTCGAGGCTGTGGTGCGAGGGGAGTGTACGCACCTCATAAAGTAAGAAATAGAACGAGGATGTGCTCCCAGGAGGTAATTTTACAATTGCATCTCCTGTGTTAAAGAGTGCTTAATTTTCAGACAGACATTCTTTGCAAAGTATAGCCATGAAAATGTAATTAGTGGAATATGGTTTCATCATGACTAAACAACTGTTAATTCTCTGAAGGATGCTTCTCACCAAGGAAAGCCGCACTAAAACGACATTCACCAAATTTGTTCTTACGGTGAATATATAATTATTGGCACTAAGAAGGCAATCATTTCTTTTCGCGGCAATGCCCTCTGTATGGATCAATATTTCCCTCCGTTAAATGTGATCGCCCTTGCTCTCAAATGGAGTCCATGGTCTGTGAAATATTAATGAAAAATGATAAACTTTACTTTTAGACTATCGTTCCGCAAACTTTTATGGATAAGGAAAATTGGTGGCCTCTTTGTATCCCATTGTGTGCCTGTACGTGTGTGTTTATTTTCATATCTGTCTCTTTGTTGGTGCCGTTGAGGCGTGTGGCTGAAAAAACATGAAAAGCAAAAACTTCTAAAATAAACCTCTGGATTAAAAGTATTTTTTTTTATCTCTGCAGATAGAGTCTAGGGGATTCTTTTTCACCATTTCACAGATTCTGCAGTGGCGGCTCCTCCGCTAAGGCGGAGGAGCGTCGCCCCACTGCCTTGATGCAGCAAAAGGAAAAAATAAAATGAGAATAAAGTAACGTTATTATCATTTTATTTTGTCCTCCTGCTGTGGCAGCTGGTGTGAGGGGGCGGGGCGGAAGAGCAGGGGAGGAGGATACACCCCTCCTAAGTGCACAATGACAGGTCGGCCCTCACGGGCTGCCCAAAACAGTTATGCGCACTTTCCCTGTTGTCCATGCAGGCTGCATTACAATCTGCAAGGAGAACATGCCCACCCCTCCAGCCCCTGGCTGAGCGCCGTGTCACTCAGACCAATCACAAAGCTGCATTGCAGCGTTGTGATTGGCTGCGGGGAGCGTGGGAGCCCTGGCGCTTCCTGGTTCGTGCTTCTCCAAAGAAGGAAGAAGACGCAGGAGAGGTGGCGGCTGCCGGCCAGCTGGCCGGTCAGCAGGTAAGTGATTTAAAAAATGTTTTTTACCCGATCCCCCCTCTCCCCGCCCGCCCCTGCCCTCTCACCCCACCCACTGCGGGTGGGAGGTAGCAGCCGCGACTGGATTCTAGTTCAGTTATGCTGCTGCTGATTTCAAGAACATGCCTTTCACAAAAATGTTTTGCATTGTCCAGCATTCCATCCATCAATTGTTTCTTTTGCATATGTCGCCCTAAGTGGGAAGTGTATGCCCAGACGTGGGTCCCGTGCTCACTACACCACTGGATTCAAGCTAGCCTGGCTGTTGAAGGGTGATGCCCTGAAACCGGTCCCAGGATGCTTGTTTCTGGTCCAGGGAGGACCTGGCTTGGCAGTTCGGGCTGGACTGTTCTCACAAGGAACAGGGTCAAGACTGATTTGCATATGGCTGGGTCCAAACTGGGGTGGTGTGGTGAGAAAAAGAATGATGGATTAAACCCAGATCCTTGTGACTGGGGGTGAATGTTTGCATTGTCCAGCATTGCGTCCATCAATTGTTTCTTTTGCATATTTCACAAAAACCTAGGCATCCTCGTGATCAGGCCTCAGGGTGGGCAGGGGCTATTCCGTTCAATGTATGCCCAGTAGCCCCCTGTCCACCAGCTTAATGGCACCAGTTCTCGTGTTCTTCGGTTGGGGAGACACTAATATTGATAATTGCTTATACAGAAATAGATGTAAACTATCTGTGCTAAACTATAACCTTATAGCCCGCTGCCGAGGGCTATACTGGTTGATAATGGCCATGATCCCGAGTTATAACGAGGGAGAGGGCCCTTAACCGGTATAGCCGAGGCAGAAGGGCTATAAGGCTGTTAGAACATTCCACAAACTAAGGGTAGAATGTTCTAAATTAAAAAGGGAAAAACTTGAAGACAAACATTGTAATGTTGAAGCTCTGGGCTTATACCAGCCATTATAAGCCCGGAGCTACTTCATTGTCTTCATTGGAGCTCTCAAAATTCCAATGTTCTAATGATATTTAGAGCATTGGAATGATGAGCGCTCCATTGAAGACAACGGAGTGCTCCGGGCTTCTAATGGCTGGTAGAAGCATCAACATTCCAATGTTTGTTCACAGCTGTTGCTGTGAACAAAGGCCTCACAGAGCCCGAGGGGATTTCAACCCCCTCGGGATAAGTGAGGCCTTTGTTTTACAAATTAGAACATTCTGCCCTCTCGGGTGGAATGTTCGAATAGCCTTAGAGCCCTCCGTAGCGGGCTCTACTGGCCATTAAATGCCTGCTCCCTTGTTAAAGGCCCTCTGGAGCGGGCATTTAATGGCCGGTAGAGCCCGACATAAGCACTGTTAAGCAATGGGGTAGAAGAGTAGAAGACGTTCACAGTACCTCAACACATAATACCCTTTCATAGCACAACCCCACACATATCAGTGGTGCCTTCCACTGTACAGTGTCCTGTGGGGCAGGAGAGCTGGCCATATGTGCATGTAAGAGGAAGGAATTTTAGTAAGACATTCAAGCATATGACCATCAATAAAACTGTAGTATCCTCAGGTTTATACATATGTTTCTTTACACCTCTCTGTAACTAGCTGCTCAGCCAGTGTGAGTGTTCCGTGTAGAATGTTAGTGTGAGTGGAATGCTTGGGTGGCTGGTGTGTGTGTGGTCAGTTGGAAGATGGGCTGAGCAGCTAGGAGGCTGCTCCTGGTGGGGCTTGCTGTAGCTTTATATCTACTCTACTTAATAAACCTACTACTTAACTCAGCTACGTCTGCTTTGACTACTTCTATGATCTGGACGTGTGGGCCAGCATACTACACATTTTATGGCGACGAGTTGAAGCAAAGAATCCGCATCTGCTACCTCTGAGGCCTTCAATTTCAAGTCTGGAGTACCTACTCTCAACCTCAAGCAACTTCTGAAACCACAGCTGCGTTTATTCAACTACTGGCACACATCAGCCCTACCAGTGACCTCCCACCGGTCGCCCTCCACTCAAAAGCGCCAGTTCCAGTCTCTACGCAGTTCAAGTTTCTGACTGCTGTGCCTACAGCGTCTGTTTCAGCTACAGCCCAAGCCAGCTCCTGCTGTGTCTACAGAGCCTCGACACGGAAGGTAATCAGCTGCTGCCTGTACTTGTGTCTCCTGTGTTGTACATCTGTATCTGCACAAATCTGTTCCTGCATGTGCCTCACAAGAGCAAGTTTCCTTGGGACAAAGTTTACGTCTGCACACAGTTAGTGTCGCATCTACTTGTTCTTCGCTTCCAGCCAAGCAACCTCACACTACAGTGTGAAATTCAAAGTCCGCTCGCACAGAAGCTGTTTTGTCTGTTTTCACAGTGTAGAGGCAAGTGAACTAATTACAATGCTTGGTCAACGTTAGCATTGGGAAAATGCGGTGATCAACATCTGTTTATGTGGTCCCAGTTGCAGCGAGAGGCTTCTTTTGAACTCCGTAATGTTCATTAAAGACTTTTGTCTAAATTCAAATTATTACGCCTTCTACAAGTGGCCCCGGTTGGTGTTACAAGTGACCCCGGATGGTGTTGTGCAAAACATGATTTCACTATCGAGCAGCCATAAGGTGAGCCCACTGTCCGTCTTTGGTTGTTGGCCTACTTTGAGACACTCGACCTGTCTGCCCTCCCCAACCGTCTTGTTACTGTTTGAATCACTACAGCGTGAGGAGCCAAGAGCGTGCGCAATCCTACCTGCTATCCCTCTTGCTGTACCTCTCATATTCTTATCGGATTTTCTGTGACGTTCAAGTCGCACTTCACTGCATCCTTGTGCGCTCGCACACACCGTGAGCCATCCGGCACCAGCGTGACACAGCGTGCCGCCATCTTAGGATTGTCAGTGATGGAGCAGGGTAAATGAAAAAATTTTAACCTCCTAATAATTTTCGTAAAATAATTAATAAACATGTTCGTTTAAGTAAATAACCAACAATGTATGTTACATGTAAAGGGTTAAAGGTAACACGCTATTTTTGTGTGCAAATTAATCAACTTATAATTGTTGACGTGTCTAACATAACGTAATATTTGCGTACTAATAAAATAACAAACGCATGATTTGTGCTTTGAAAATAAAACGTGTGGTGGCAAAATAAAGCAATGGTAAGTAAGGGACGGCTTTATATGTTGTTTTTTGCTAGGTAATACCTAATTGGGGTACGTAGAAAGACGGGAGGGAAACGAAAGGGTTTATATTCTTTATTTTAACAATATTTTGTTTATCTTTGAAAATAGTGCGCTTAGGCCTGTTGAGCAGCGATATAAAATGGCCGCCATTTGCTAGAGTACGCATGAGCAAGAAGCCGTGTGGTAGAGGAGCAAGGCTGTGAAAAAGGATGATCACGTGTTCGTGCTGAGAGCCAAAGACGGAAGTATGGTCAAGGCTATTGTGACCTTTCTGAGCAAATGTGTGCCAAGATGATCAGCAAGAAGCGTGAGAAGTCAAACTGAATAAATGGACGGAACTGTTGAATCCAAAAAGTATCAGAAAAAGATACAAATTGGACTGATCGAAACTGATGAGCAATGTCATGAACTGTGGGAAACGATGAAAGTATGGACATTCCACAAAGAACTGGTTAAGACAAGGAAGTTTGATTAAAATGTATATGGACCTGAATGAACCAATGAGAGAGAATCACGCCATAGAGATGCAACATTTTTATTCAGTAAGCTAGAATTAGGGTATAAGAAGACCTACTCTTGGTGGGGAGGGGTTAGATGCTGGAGAGTTAGTTGCTGTTGACGGAGATGCTGTAGATGGGTGAAGTTGCGGTTGCTGATGCTGACGAGCTGATGCTGCTGCTATTTTATATTTTTAGTTGAGTATAAGATGCTGCTTTTGGAGAACCTTTTACTCCTGATAGCTTTTTCATTTAGAGCTATTAGATTTTCCAAGACAGATAGATTGATCTTTTGGAGTTCTTGCTGTGACAACCTTATTTTTCCATCTAATAGGTATGCATTGCAATTTCAATTTATTCTTATAATGATGATAAATGTAATAATCTGAATAATAAGCTTAAACTTATATCTTGCTTCGAAACTTTATATAAACTTTATTATTCTTTAAACAAATGACTCAGTGATTCTTTAGCTCAATAATTAAGGTAAAATGTTAAAGAGTTTATTGTGATTGAGCTGGTCTTAATCACCATCAACTGATTCCTACTAGTTGGTCCATCGACCAATGAGCGGAATACCTTAAAAGCAATGAGAAACATTATGTCGTGTTAAAAAGAGGTATCCCGTCTCCTTCCAGCGAATCGTTTTCTCCTAGGTTAAGGACGGAGGTAATCCAGGGAATAAATGAGTAAGTGAATGTATATGCGGTGTTATGGGCCCCACCGTCATATGGATATAGTTTGTGTGTTGGAGGGATAGTTGCACCTGGATGACCGAAGCATATAGGAGAAGAATTTTTATTGTTAGCGCTGGATCAGATTTCTTGGTAGCAGAGTTATGGTTACTATAGATTAGTTTGGTGATTATGATTATTGATTATTGATTATTGATTATTGATAAGTTCATGTCTAACACTTTATGTTGTGTCGCGTTATGTTATATGTAAGTTTTCACGCTTCCGGGAGGTAGGAAGTGGAACACGTGTGGCAAGCGAAGTCACATGGAATAGTGCATTGTCTGAGTTCATATTGGTGATAACACAGGTTGTGTTACGACGATAGGGACATTTTCCGCATAAAAGGTGTGTAAGTGAAATAGTGATCGGTTTTCTTGTGAAACTCTGGCCTTAATTCTCAGGAGCAGTATAGTCTCCACATGTGTTTTATCCCCAGAGAAACGGGTTTACCGCTTGCTTGAAAGAAGGGTAAGGTAGAGGGAAGTGCTACTTTATCGGCGAAACAGAAAATTCTGTGGTAGGGTAGAGGTAAGCGCTGCCTACTGGAAAATACATAGTTCTTGTGTAAATGGTCAAAGCTATCTCTTTGGTTTAGCGAATCAGACAATGGAAATGTGTTTTAAATGTTGTAACTAACGAAGAATTGTTGAAAAAGAAATTGCTGATAAATTTTGTAAAGGAGGGGTCAAGAGCAGAACTGACGTAGACAAAAGCCGCGCTGGGATTGGACAGTGCGCTAGTCATACAGAATCAAGAGCAGAACTGACGTAGACAAAAGCCGCGCTGGGATTGGACAGTGCGCTGTAGACAGAAACCGCTCTGATTGGAGTGTTGGTGTGAGTCGCGCTAGTATTGCTTGAATAGACTAGTGACGTGGAAGTTTGTGATTGGAGTGTTGGTGTGAGTCGCGCTAGTATTGGTCGAAATAACGCATAGAGAACAGTGTTGAATTGCGGATAGTTTGAGGAGAGAAAGCGATTGTGAATCATGTCATATTATGAATATGGTAGAGAGAAAACGTCGTGGATGTCGAAAGTTAAGAACTTCTTTAAGAAAGACAAAAAGGTAGTGACTAGAGAGGGACAAATAATTCCTCCGCCGAAATCACCAGCTTCACACATGATACTGAAATATGGATATCATACATGCATATGGTTAGAAAATTGGACAAAATATACCAAGAATGATGGAGCATTGGCTTTCCCTGAGAATGGTTCATTTAATGTAGCTGTACTACGGAATTTAAGAGAAAAGATGGCAATGTTAGAACCTAGACCTAGACCGACACAGTTTGAAGCTTTAACTGAATGGGAAGATGAGATGTATGAACGAGAGAGATTCAGAGGATTAAAGAATCATGAGTTTGTGCCTGGAAGGTTATGGGGAGTAAATCATGAGGACAGAATAAAGCGATGGAGATGTGCTAATATGACAGGAGGTTTGTTTCCAGCTTTTACAGTTGAGGAAGAAGGAAAGAGAAAGTGTACAGAGAAAAAGAAACATGTAGTTATAGAAAAGTATGGGTATGGTGGTAGTGAAACGGATGACGAATTGCTGGAAGATATTTTAAACAGAAACCCACCTCCATACCAACAGACTTCTGCGGTGGTGACACCTAATGCACCGCCAATAGAAACTGGGAGGAATAAAAATCCCGAACGAAGAGATGAGATAAATAGGTCACAAGATCAATTAAAAACTTCACAAAATGAAGAGATAGAAAGTGACAATGCAACTGAATTAGCAAAAACCACAAGAGAATTGACTGAGAAAATAAGAGCATTGACAAAGAATATGGAAGCTGTAACTGTACCAGTGACGATAAGTCCAGTAATGCCAATTTTTGAGAATCAGAAAATTGATGAACGTTCTTTAGTGATTCCCATGAATTCACATTTGCAAAGAAAAAGAGAAGGGATGGAACTGAATAATGAAGGTGCACACCATTTGGTTAGTACCTATAGACCAAGCCCACCTACTAATTTGACGATAAATGAGAACGAGTTCAGGAGAATACCCATGGTAACGGAGTCTGCATCAGGGACACCAGAAAGAAGTAACAATTGGATAGAATTAAATAGTACGCCTGTAGGTCCGACTCCAGATGAGTTAAATGAATGGATGAAAACGCTAAAAACAAAAGAAACAGAAGTAAAACCATTAGATGTAATTAGGTTAAAAATAGACATGGAAGAATTGATTTTAGGAACGATTGGTACAGAAAAATAAAAAAATTATCAGGATGATGAGATTGTTTTTGTGCAAAAGTCTTACATGGAGAGCTAGAAATTTACATGACAAATTAGAAGAGACAGCAAGTGAACTGGGAGTAGAATTTGTAAAAGTGAGAACGTTGCAGAAACCATACAGAGTAGATTTTTGTGAGAAAGATATAGAGAATTTGAACACATCAGGAAGATTGACCCAAATAAAAGAGTTAATTGTTTTACTGAGAAAATGGGGTGATGTGGATAGATGGAGAAATAGATGGACGAAAAGGAGTGAGAAAATAACAGATAAAGCATCTTTGGCTTTTGCAGTGACAGATAAGGAACCAGTTGTAAGGGAGTACCCGATGAGAGAAACTCCAGGAGGTAGTTATGTGCATGTTCCATGGACTAGACAGGATATACTGTCATTTACAAATGACTTCCCAAAATTGAGAGAAAAGCCAGTAGAATGGTACAGACAAGTGGAGAGATTTGTGAAAGTTTCAAAGGTGTTGTGGATAGACTTGGATGGATTGTTTGATATAGTAGTGCCAGCTGATTTGTGGACAGAATGTAAGATTACTATTGATTGGCCAACTGTAGAATATCCAAGGGATGCTAAAACAGGAGCGCCAGGACCAGAAGTGATGAGAAAGTATGATCAAGTAATTACCTTTTTGAAGAATAAGATTCCACCTAAAGAAACAGATTGGGTAAAAATAGACAGAACAACGCAGGAAAGTAAAGAATCAGTGCATGCTTATTATGAAAGGCTGTTGTTAGTTTTCAAACAGTATAGTGGTTATGAGACACTAAATGAGAAAGATATGAGTCATTTTGTATATAGATTTGTTTATGGGTTGAAACCAGAGATAAGTGAGATGATTAAACAGCATATGATTTGTTGGCAGAATAGCACAGTTGACGAAGTTTTGAGATATGCTAAGTATTGCAGTGATGATATTGAGAGTAGACAGCGTAAATTGAAAGAAAAAGCCATGTGGGCACAGGTGAAAGTTGCAGAGAAGCAAGAAGCTCAATTGAGTAATACAGGTAATGAAGCAGGACAGGCTAGATCTCGACCAAATATAGGTAAAGGAAAAGGACAAATGAGCATAGATGAGGCAAAGAAAAAGTGGCCATGCCACAATTGCGGAAAGCTAGGGCATTGGAGAAACGTGTGTAAATTTCCTCCAAAACTTAATGTGGAAAATCAATCATTAAATTCACAGGTGCAGAGTGAGGTAGTTACTCAACAGAGTCAGGTGCCACAACCACCACTTCCCAAGAGTGTTAACCAACAGAAATACAGTGCAGAAACAGGATTCTACGTAGGAGAACAGGTAACACAGTTGCCGCATGCAGCTGCCATTTCTCAATATTGGTTACGACAGGATGAGGATGAAACGGATGATAGTTTCTGACGGTGCCTAGGAGAGGGGGAAGAGTGCGTGCTTGGCGCAACTCTAGAGGTAGATCAGTCTGGTCCATTTGTGGATGGAGAAGTGAATGGTGCAAATGTAACATTCCTTGTGGACACTGGAGCTACCCGTTCTACTGTTAGGTCAGTAGAAATTCCAAACCTTCCTCTCTCAGGTGAACATATCCAAGTAGTTGGAGTTTCGAATCAGCAAATTAAGACGCCTCTTACTAAATTAGTGGAGGTAAAGATTGGTCCATTTAGTGAAATGCACCGATTTGTGGTATGCGATTGTAGTCCCGTGAACCTATTAGGACGCGATCTATTGTGCAAAATGAATTGCACTATCTATTGTACTCCAGATGGAATTGCATTTCAGACCCCAGATGAAGATGTACTGTATAAAATGACAATGGTAAATTTAGAACCAGAAGTAAATGATTTGTTTCCTGTATTTGATGCAGAGAAAATCCCAATTGAATTGAAAAAGACAGTGAAAGAAGAAGTGTGGGACTTTACAGGAGAAGATATAGGATTAATGAAAGAAGTAGATCCCGTTAAAATAACCGTAAAAGAGGGAACGAGTTACCCAAATACGCCCCAGTATAAATTGACACCAGAAATAATTGAAGGAATAACGCCAGTAATAAATAAAATGGTTGAACAAGGGATTCTAAAAGAAATCATGAGCAGTCCATGTAATTCGCCAATAATGGGACTGAAAAAGCCAAACGGAACATATAGAATTGTACAGGATTTGAGGAAGGTAAACAAAATTGTAGTACCTTCTTGCCCAATAGTACCGAACCCTGCTGTGATTCTATACCAGATTCCACGTGAAGCAGAATGGTACACAGTAATTGATTTATGTCATGCATTTTTCTCTATTCCATTGCATCCAGATAGCCAGCCATTATTTGCGTTTAGGTTTGGAGAGCGTATTTTGGCATGGTGCCGAATTCCTCAAGGGTACACAGAAAACCCCTCAATCTTTAATCGATTCTAAAAAAATCGTTGGAAGATTTAAAAATGCCAGAAAAGTCAGTGATGGTTCAGTATATTGATGACCTACTGGTGGCATCAAAAACGAAGGAAGCATGTGTCAATGATACAATTGCTTTGCTGAATCATTTAGCAAAAAGAGGACATAAAGTGTCCCCATCAAAATTGCAGTTTTGTCAACAAGAAGTCCAATATTTAGGGCATAAAATTGAGAAAGGAGTGCGAAAGGTAACGATTGAAAGAATAAAAATGATTCAAGGAATGAGAGCTCCAATGACGCAAAGAGAGGTAAGAATGTTTCTGGGAATGGTTGGATATTGTCGACAATGGATAAGCGGTTTTTCGCTGATTGCTAAACCGTTGCAAAAACTGACAAAGAAGGATGTTAAAGATCCTTTTGAAATGAATGATGAGGAAATGAAAGCATTCAGAGAGCTGAAAAAGAAATTATGTGAAGCTCCAGCATTGGGAATGCCTGACTATGAGAAAGATTTTGAGTTGTATTGCAGTGAAAGAGATGGATGTGCAATTTCAGTCTTGGTACAGAGACATGGGACTATGAAAAGACCCATTGCATATTTTTCAGCTGTTTTAGACCCTGTAGCGAAAGCGTTGCCTGGATGTTTGAAAGCAGTTGCTGCTACTTGTGTGAGTCTGGAACAGAGTGAAGGCATAGTGATGGGATATCCACTGAGAGTATATGTTCCCCATTCTGTGGAAATTCTCTTGACAAGAACGAAAACCCAATACATGACACATAGTCGGCTGACTAGGTATGAAAAAGTAATTTTGAGTGCAGATAATGTGACCATTGACAGATGTATGAATGTGAATCCTTCGACATCATTGCCAGATGAAGAGAGTGTAATTGAAATGGATGAAGTAGATCACGATTGTCTGAATGTGCTTGAATATTGTACAAAACCGAGATCAGACATACGAGATGAACCCTTAAAGGAATCAGATTATATTCTGTTTGTGGATGGCTCATGTTTGAGAACAAATGATGGAGTTCTAAGTGCAGCGTATGCGGTTTGCACAGTAGCAACTGTAATGGAAGCATCTTGTCTGAAAGGGATACGGTCTGCCCAAGTCGCAGAACTAGTAGCTCTGATTCAAGCATGCAAGTTGGGAAGAAATGTACGGGTTACGATTGTGACAGATAGCCAGTACGGCTTTGGGGTGGTGCATGATTTTGGTCAGATTTGGTCACAAAGAGGTTTCTTGACGTCTGCAGGAACGCCAATTAGAAATGGAGATTTTGTGAAAAGGTTGCTTGAGGCGATACAGCTGCCTAAACAGATTGCTGTTGTGAAGTGCAATGCACATAAAAATGGGGAAGACTACATAACTGTCGGCAATAAATATGCTGACGAGATTGCACAGTACTGTGCAAAGAATGTGGTTTCTTTAAACAGGAACCGAGAGAGAGAGCATATTTCTTGTCCTTTGCTTTTTACTAACCCTGTTGAGACATGGGATGAGGTGAGACAGTTACAGGAAGCAGCAGATGATGAGGAAAAAGATACATGGATAAAAGCAGGATGTAGAAAACATGAGGAAAATGATGTTTGGGTTTACAGAGATGAGAGACCAGTTATGCCTGATAGCATGATTTCTGACATGGCACGGATGTACCATGGACAAGCCCATATTGGGAGAGATTCAATGATCAGACTTTTTAGACAAACATGGTATAATCCAAAATTCAGAGCCATAGCTGAGTCTTTGTCAAAGATGTCTTATTTGTCAACAGTTAAATCCAGGAAGGAAGACAGTAGTGAGTCTAGGAACAATAGGACGAGAAGGAGGTCCGTTCACTAGAATGCAAATGGATTTTATCGAAATGCCCCCGAGCAACAGACTAAGGTATGTCCTACTAGTCGTCTGTTTGTTTTCCCGTTGGGTGGAAGCATACCCGACCAGAAGGAATGATGGAATCACGGTAGCAAAACTTATGCTGCGAGAATTCATTCCGAGGTATGGTTTTCCAGTCACGATTGAAACAGATAGAGGAACACATTTCCAAAATGAATTAATTAAGTTAATTTGTGAAGCACTTAGTATGAAACAGAAACTGCATTGTGCATACAGACCAGAGGCTTCTGGAATAGTAGAGCAAGTGAATGGAACAATTAAGAACAGGTTAGGAAAAATGTGTCAAGCTACAGGACTCAAATGGCCAGATGCCTTGCCATTAGTTTTAATGACAATCAGAAGTATTCCGGAAAGGAAAACTGGACTCAGTCCCCATGAGATAATTATGGGACGAGCAATGAGACAAGCACATGTACCTGTCAACAAACTACTGACTATAACTGATGATCTGGTGCTGGATTATTGCAAAGGATTGGCTGATGTGGTGCGTTCTGTGTTTCATCATGTTGGACCGGATGCGACCACTCTTGAAAGAAAACCAGCTCACGACTTGAATCCAGGAGATTGGGTCCGCATAAAAGTCCACAGGAGAAGAAACTGTTTGGTTCCTCGCTGGGACGAACCACGACAAGTGATCCTGGTGACAACCACTGCAGTCAAATGTGCAGGAGTGAAACACTGGGTGCATGCCAGTCACACCATCAGAGTTCCAGAACCTGAAGATCGACATGTGAGTCGACATCTGGAAATATTGGATAACAGTTCAGCATCAGAAGCAGAAGAAGAAACAAATAGGGTGCCAGAATCTGAAGATCGACCTGTAAGTCGACATCTGGAAGACCCAACTACAAGTGCAACGGCAGAAGAAGTAGAGGAAATAGCTGAAGTTCCAGAACTTGAAGATCGACATGTGAGTCGACATCTGGAAATATCAGATACCAGTTCAGAATCTGATACAGATCATTCGGATTGTGAAGAAATTCTGAAAAGAAATTGGAAATTTGAAAGCATAAGAGAAGAAACTGAGCAAGAAGATAGTAACAGTGAGCAACCAAGTACAAGTTGTGGTAAAAATCCTTCGTAGATAATATTAATAGATGAAGAAGGGAGAGTTTCAAACAGAAAGTTAGAAAAATCGGAAGATCCCCGAGGAGCAATAGGGACAGACAGCCAAACAAAAGAACAGGGAAATTTAGAAGCAGATAGAGAGATTGACACAAATTCGGAAGAACCTCGAGGAGGGACAGAAATAGGTGAACGAAGGAAGATAAGAAAAGAACCACAAGTAGAGGAAGAAAATGAAATTATAAAATTCAAAATAAGAGACAATAAAGAAAAAATTGAAACAGAATCTGAAGAAAGTGGAGAAGAAAGAAACCAAAAACTAGAGTCAAGAAAAAGGAATTGGAAAACAGAAAGAGAGGAAAAAGGAAGTGAGGCAAAAAGGCCAAGAAAAGGAGACAATTGGCCCAACGAAGTAAGAAAATTAAGATACAGAATCATAAGGTTAGATGGAAAAAGTGCTGAACAAGTGAATGAAATAACAAGTCAGAAAGAGCAAGAAAAACAAGGTGGAAAACACTTGCAGAAAACGAAAAGAGTAAAGAAAGTAAATCCGAAGTACAGATCGCCTGAATGGTTGTATCTTGCTTTGACTGATATCAAAGAAGAAAAGAACACTCACGAGAACCCAGAACAAAGAAACCTAATGGGTAAAGGTGAGGTGCAACAAACTTGAAGAAATTTAAACAATTTCTACCGGATTTGACAAAACACTGGATCTGACGAATTTCTACCGGATTTGACAAAATACTGGATTTGACAAAGAAAGAATTCTGAAAAGAATTAAAAGAAAGTACCAAGCAAAGACAAAAACATTGGAGTGCAGAGTGGCTGATAAGTCATTTCTGAGGTGTAGTGACACAATTTTCTTGAAAATAAATAAATAAATAAGGTTATAAAACAAAATGGAGGATACTAGAGATAGAAAATGTAAATGTGAGTTTTTAAGTAGATGGTGTAAGATGTGCTTCTTTTGTACAGGATTATTAATGATAGTATGGGTGGTTTTAGCAATCACTATTCCAATTAGTTTAGCTGTAGTAGAAACTTCTAATAACACAGAGAAAGAAAAAGGAGCTAACACTCAAGAACCAGTTATATTAAAAAGTAGTGCAGAATTACATAAAGACAAATCAATAACAGATTTTTCTAAGAATGTTTTTACTAAATTATTATATGAGTATGTAGAAACAATGGATGTAAGAGATTGCTATGTTTGTATGCAATTGCCTGCAGAGGGTGTGACTTATCATCACCTTCCTTTGACGTATGGAATAACATGTAGTGTTTTAGCAAGTTTATTTTATAAAACAGGTAGATTAGAATATTATTACACTGACATAGATAAGATTTTTGCGAAGGTTTCTGTAGTTCCCGAGCTAAACAAAATAAAAGAGGGAAAAACGTTTGGTGAATATTTTATAGAAGATAAGATTTTAACATTAGATAATATAGTTAAAAAACAACCTTACCTGTGAGTTAAAGAAGGAAGAAAAAGTATTTTTAGAGATGGTTGAAGAAAGAAGAGTGAAATTTCAAAGAAAAGTGATAGAAGAGACAAAAACACCTCTTTGGGCGTTTGAGGAAGACAATCATGACAAGAAAAAGACAAATGCAGCTATGACTCTGGATTGGCCCCAACAGGGAAGGTTGTGCATTAGAAGAAATAAGACAAGATATGACAATTATTTTGTGGGTTCCAGTATTTGCCATGACAATTATCAAATTTTAGGCGGATGGGGATTCAAAGGGGGAAAAGATCCAATATTTCCAGGGATCTATTATGTTTGCGGTAATAGGGCTTATTATAGGTTGCCGGACCATTGGTATGGGTCATGTTATTTAGGCCTGGTCTTTCCAAAGATTTTTCATATGGATAGAAAAGAAAAAGGAACACACAAAATGATAAATACCTTTACACGTAGAAAAAGGGAAAGTTTTTCAGAAATAGTAGGTGATAGTTTTGGTGCATTGATACCAGCAGTGGGAATATCTTTGAATGCATTTAGAATTCGGAAATTATCCACAGTGGTAGATCGTTTATCTACAGATACTGCTGGAGGGTTCTTGATGGTAAATACCGAAATGGTTGCCATGAGAGCTATGGTGATGCAAAATCGACTTGCCCTTGACATTCTTTTGGCAAAAGAGGGTGGAGTCTGTGGAATGCTGAAAGTCCAACATTGTTGCACTTACATTCCAGATAAAAGTGAAAATATACAAAAGTATATAATCTAATATTACAAGTTTGCACAAAGAACTTGTTCCACTGGAGGTTGAAAGTGCATTGGGAAAACTTGGTAAAGGGTTTTCTTCAGTAATAAATTGGTTAACAAGAATGAGTGGATTAATAATAGGGAAAGTTATAATAATAGCAACCATGATAATAATAATAATTTTAGTGCTGAAGCTTGTAATTACATGTATAAAGAAAAGAAGAAGACAGAATAAAATAGAAATAGAAAACATGATAAACAAGGAGAGAGAGAGAGAAATGGGTGAAATAGAGCTAGAAGAGATAAAAGAGAACATGTATAAGAAGACCAAGAGACAAATTGAAAGGGATACAGTTGTGTTAATCTAACAAAAGCAAACAGATAAAAGAAATATGCTGTCTGAAAGAATTGTATAACTTGGGTTTTGTGGTGATATTAAAAATCACCAAAGGGGGAGTTGATGGAGCAGGGTAAATAAATTTTTTTTAACCTCCTAATAATTTTCGTAAAATAATTAATAAACATGTTCGTTTAAGTAAATAACCAACAATGTATGTTACATGTAAAGGGTTAAAGGTAACACGCTATTTTTGTGTGCAAATTAATCAACTTATAATTGTTGACGTGTCTAACATAACGTAATATTTGCGTACTAATAAAATAATAAACGCATGATTTGTGCTTTGAAAATAAAACGTGTGGTGGCAAAATAAAGCAATGGTAAGTAAGGGACGGCTTTATATGTTGCTTTTTGCTAGGTAATACCTAATTGGGGTATGTAGAAAGACGGGAGGGAAACGAAAGGGTTTATATTCTTTATTTTAACAATATTTTGTTTATCTTTGAAAATAGTGCGCTTAGGCCTGTTGAGCAGCGATATAAAATGGCCGCCATTTGCTAGAGTACGCATGAGCAAGAAGCCGTGTGGTAGAGGAGCAAGGCTGTGAAAAGGATGACCACGTGTTCGTGCTGAGAGCCTAAGACGGAAGTATGGTCAAGGCTATTGTGACCTTTCTGAGCAAATGTGTGCCAAGATGATCAGCAAGAAGCGTGAGAAGTCAAACTGAATAAATGGACGGAACTGTTGAATCCAAAAAGTATCAGAAAAAGATACAAATTGGACTGATCGAAACTGATGAGCAATGTCATGAACTGTCGGAAACGATGAAAGTATGGACATTCCACAAAGAACTGGTTAAGACAAGGAAGTTTGATTAAAATGTATATGGATCTGAATGAACCAATGAGAGAGAATCACACCATAGAGATGCAACATTTTTATTCAGTAAGCTAGAATTAGGGTCTAAGAAGACCTACTCTTGGTGGGGAGGGGTTAGATGCTGGAGAGTTAGTTGCTGTTGACGGAGATGCTGTAGATGGGTGAAGTTGCGGTTGCTGATGCTGACGAGCTGATGCTGCTGCTATTTTATATTTTTAGTTGAGTATAAGATGCTGCTTTTGGAGAACCTTTTTACTCCTGATAGCTTTTTCATTTAGAGCTATTAGATTTTCCAAGACAGATAGATTGATCTTTTGGAGTTCTTGCTGTGACAACCTTATTTTTCTGTCTAATAGGTATGCATTGCAATTTCAATGTATTCTTATAATGATGATAAATGTAATAATCTGAATAATAAGCTTAAACTTATATCTTGCTTCGAAACTTTATATAAACTTTATTATTCTTTAAACAAATGACTCAGTGATTCTTTAGCTCAATAATTAAGGTAAAATGTTAAAGAGTTTATTGTGATTGAGCTGGTCTTAATCACCATCAACTGATTCCTACTAGTTGGTCCATCGACCAATGAGCGGAATACCTTAAAAGCAATGAGAAACATTATGTTGTGTTAAAAAGAGGTATCCCGTCTCCTTCCAGCGAATCGTTTTCTCCTAGGTTAAGGACGGAGGTAATCCAGGGAATAAATGAGTAAGTGAATGTATATGCGGTGTTATGGGCCCCACCGTCATATGGATATAGTTTGAGTGTTGGAGGGATAAGTTGCACCTGGATGACCGAAGCATATAGGAGAAGAATTTTTATTGTTAGCGCTGGATCATCAGGCTCATGCATACGCGATCCTATTACTGGTTCAAGTTTCTTTGACAACCACGTTGTATGCGCTGAATAAAGTTTTACGAAGCCAGTACCAGCGTCGAGATGTGAGGATTGTCATGAGCCCAACCGTCGTCCGTAGCGGAGCAGGCTTTCAGGTTTCTTTGTTTGTACTGTGTTTTGGGTTGGTTGGGCATGAACACTTCGGGAGTCATGTGGTGAGTTGAAATTATTTAAACAAACAAGAGAGCCTTTCCATCTTCAGTGGGCATGGTTTCTGCTGCCAAGTACTTTTATTTGGTGCCAAGTACTTTGTTCCTTCAGTCTTCAATAGGCATTTTTCCCCAGCAAAGTACTTTCAGGTGGCAAGTTTCCTGGAGATGTTTCGTTTATTAAGACTCTGCTCGTGTTCTTTGAACGCCTGTTCCTCACTATCGCGGTGACAGGCACACCAGTGACATTCATTGTTGTATTAAGCTTATAGTGCCTATTTATAGGTTTACAATCCATACTTAATGGTTGTCTCCCAAAAAAAGTTGGTGTGTATTTTTTTAAGACATGTTATGTTATGAGCACATTGCTATGCTGATTACTATTGTTGGGTGTTCTCACCCTCACGAATGCAGTACTTTGATGTTTCTCGCATGTTTCATTTACAGGTGTCTTATCCCTGCCTTTGGGATGGGAGTGGGTCTCAGTCCCATGTTCCTTCTTTACGTTAATGTCACTGGTCATGCAAGCCTTAGTTTGGCTTATGGGGTCTCTTACCCTTTGCTACGTTTGGTATGGGTGTAAGCCCCATATCCACGCCATTGGTCTCTACATGTTTAAGTTAACCCTCACGCTGTTTGGGGTTATGGGGTGTTTTCCCCATTTACGTATGTTTGACACTTCTTTGTTATTTGGGTGTGTTATGGGTGTCAGTCCCACCACCTCGTTGTGTACCATGTTGTGTGTAAGTCGCCCCGCGCCTCACCTTACTGTGTCCAGTGTGTAAGCCGCCCTGCGCCTCACCTTGCCTTGATTGTGTGTTAACCGCCCTGCGCCTCACCTTGCCTTGTTGTGTGTAAGCCGCCCTGCGCCTCACCTTGCATTGTCGTGTGTAAGTCGCCCTGTGCATCACGTTCTCTTTTGTGTGTAGTCGTCTGGCGGCTCACTTTGTCTTGTGTGTGTAAGCCGCCCCGCGCATCACCTTGTACTCTTACATCGTCTTGTGTGTGTAAGTCACCTTGTGCTTCACCTTGACTTTGTGTGCGTTCGCCACATTGTGCTGCACCATCCCGTGCTGCGTGTGTTCTTGGGTTTTTGTCCCATGTTACACCTACACTTATTTGTTATGGGTTATCCCCATATTCACACAGTCCCTCACATGAGGGGTGGCGTGTAGGGTTTTCATTTCCCTTAGCCACAGTCTCCTTTCGTGGGGAACTCCTCTTCACGTTAGGTCATGCTCACTTGTTCTTTGTGAGTTATTCCTTCACTTTTTATCTTTTATTTGTTCACTAGTAAAGGAGGAGGATAGTGTTAGTATTTTTCTATTCCTTTCTTCCTTCTTTCTTTCTTTGTTTGTCTTTTTTCCCTCTCGCAATGTGGTTTCACCTTCATCCCTGGGTTTACGGATCTATTGCTTCTATTGTATTTTTACTGTGTATAGTTTTCTCGCTTCATTGTAGTTTCTCTTTTGTTTTCCATTTCGAGAGGAAGAGGATAATGTAGTATCCTCAGGTTTATACATATGTTTCTTTACACCTCTCTGTAACTAGCTGCTCAGCCAGTGTGAGTGTTCCGTGTAGAATGTTAGTGTGAGTGGAATGCTTGGGTGGCTGGTCTGTGTGTGGTCAGTTGGAAGATGGGCTGAGCAGCTAGGAGGCTGCTCCTGGTGGGGCTTGCTGTAGCTTTATATCTACTCTACTTAATAAACCTACTACTTAACTCAGCTACGTCTGCTTTGACTACTTCTATGATCTGGACGTGTGGGCCAGCATACTACAAAAACCCTTAGTGACAGTTTGATTACTGTAGAAATTTAGTCTTGCCTTTTTATTACACAATGGTAACCATAGATTTCTCCAAATTTAGAGTCGGCATGTCATGTGGGGTTAAAAGCAAATTGTTAAACCGAAGCAATGTATTCACTCCAGTATTGTAAGGAACTATTTCTGAGAACATTCTGAATCTTGAGTAGATTACTCCAGATATCAGAAAAGAAAATTCAATAATATGTAATAATTCACATCCAAAACAAAGCAGTAATGTGTTATCTTTTTTTCATTTTTCTTCTCTCTGAGTTTTATTCAGCGCGAACTTGACCCGAAGGTATTGCGTATCAGAGCGCTTTCCATGAGCACCAGTTGCGTTTACACAAGAACACATTCATCTTGTCGTGTTTTTACTTTTTGGTATAGTTCTACATTAGTGCCTCTACACCAAACAGTAAAACAAAATAGGTTCTACTAGAGAAGATATATTGGAGTGTATTGATGCTCAAGTGCCACTTGGGGAACTTATTGGAGTGTACTTTTTCTAGAAATGGGGCAGCTTGCTGGAAGGAGTTAGTGGACTCTTCACACAAATCCATGGTCTATCCCTCTGTTGACACAAAATACATGAGCGGTGCAGCATCAGTTCACACCAGCCGTGGTGCATTAACACCGCTACAGTGGCGGCTGCTCGCATTGCGAAGTGGTGAGGCGGGGGAGGAGGGGAAATACAAAAAAGGCACGGAAGACAATAACAAAATTTAAAATTGTACTTACCAGCAGCTTCAGCGGCGGCCGCCTTACTCCTCTCTCCCAATCCTCACCTCCCGCACGTCCACGAACTACTGCACACTGCGCAGGCTCCCAGATGCCAATCCGGATGCTGCTGTCATGCTGGGAATTCCAATCCCAGCATGAGAGAAGCGCTGGGATTGGTCTGAGAGGCCTGGTTTGCCGCACAGACAGTGCCTGGGAGTCTGTGCTGTTTCTCCAACCTGGCTGTGCAACACAGCTCGGGTTAGAGAAACTTAACTGCGCATGTCTGTTTGGCCGACCTAAGACGGCCGTCCAAACTGACATGCACATTTACAAGTGCAGCTACCACTCCTCCTCCCTGTCCCTGCCCTGTAAACGATTGCCTGGCCCGCCCCGCTGTAGACTTGCGTTGGCTGTCAGACAGAGTAAATTAAAATGATAATAAAATTGTTTTATTATCATTTTATTTTTCTTCTGCTATGTTGTAGCAGGGGGGCGACGCTCCTACGCCATTACGGAGGAGCCGCCGCTGCACCGCTATCTTCTAACATGGCCACCGCTAGCTTCTAATTTGCTGTAGTGTCTGAAGCATTGAATAACACAGGAAATTCATTAATGCTCTGTGCAGAAGTAATGCTGTAAGTAGCACTTGCAGGATACTGAGCAGGTATGACTGGAGATTGTTCTAGATTGATTTGATCTGAGATGGGGTATGTAGGAAGGGTCCCCAGGATCCACCTCCAGTGGGTGTTCGATGGCTAAACATGCACTCATGCGTGATGGCAAATCTTTTTTGAGGGCCATGAAATTAGGTTAGAGCTGTAAAACATTTAGGATTGGGTTTAAAATAAAAGTGAGGTGGGTACTTCGACACTGCAGGGCTGACCTCAAATATTACTGCCAGATGTGAATAAATTTCATATATAAATATCGTTTATCAAGTTCTGGGGCAATTTTAGGTACCTTTGTTAGGATACCATTTTAACAGGTATAATGTCATTATCAAAGCTAATCAAGTTTTGCAAATAAGTACGACCCATACCATACCTTCAAAAAATATTATTTTGAGTAGTGTGTGTTCTTACGGGGAGAGTGGGAGATCCATATCTTGCTGATTCACAACCTATAAGTAGAGTTACATACAGGTCCAGACTGGCCGTAGCGGGCATCAGGCGGTTCCCCGAGAGGTTGGAAGGGTGATGGCCGGTTTTGTAACAGTGCGGTCCAGTTTTGTTAATGTGGGTCGGTTTAGCAGCGGTGCTGCAATATCGACCCCCAGTACCAAAAGCAGCAGTGCCTCGCACTTGCCCCCCCTACCAACGCCCCCGGGGGGCTGGTCCGACAAAATAGCAAGGGCTGGTTTGAGTTCCCAGTCCAGTCCTGGTTACAGAATGTCCTGCGCGGAGGTGAGTGATGACTGCAAGAAGCGGCCATCTTCCGAAGGCCCTGAGGGCAGGGCTTTAAATGGGACTCTGACCTGGCAGTGATTAAACACTAACATTGAAACGGGTGCCTATTGGGTCCTATATTCATGTCTTTATTTTACAGGTAAAAACACTGATCGTTTTCTGAGCAATGACAGCAAAAATGACTATATCTGATATAGACTTCTAGTTGCAGATTCCTTACCTTTGAATTTCCCAGGCGTCAGACTGTATCCGGAAACTTTTTGCTTGAGCAGTACCCCTGTGCGCAGTCGGGTGGCTCCGTCCGGCTCCGCGTGACATCGCGGCCGCCGTTGGCGTCGGTTGTGACATTGTGGTCACATATATAGGTGCCACTCAGGCGCGCTGCTTCAGATCTTTTCTCTCCATGCCAGTTAGCGCTAATCCGGAGAAGAGCTACCCCTCTGTCTCTTTTTGACAGGCTTTTTTTGATATTTTGTCAAGAGATTTTTTCTTGTGTGTCGAGGGATGACCTCAAGACGGGTAGGTTTCAAGCCGTGTGGTGCTTGTTACCGCATCATGTTGGTAACCGACCCCCATCTGGTCTGTTTGTGGTGTTTTGAGTGCGACCATGACTCAATGTCGAGCTCGGACTGCCTGGCAATGGCTCCGAAGGCCTTGCGGGAGCGATCCATGAAGCTCCTTGCGGCCCGGCAGTCGTCATCCAGCGCGACTCCTCGGATTTCCCGATCAACGAAGAGAAGGTTGCAGGACTGCTCCAGGAGCCCCAAGTCCTCTTCTTTGCACTCGAGGTCCTCTGGACACTCGGGCAAGAGGCATAAGAAGAAGAAGAAGTCCAAGCGGACTATGACTTCACCTCATCTGTCATGCGTTGACGAAACAGGTAAGGAGCATTGACGCTCTAGGCATGGTTCCGCGGAATCGTTGATGGGTTCGACGCCGCACCTCCCCCTATTTTTGGGAGCCGGAGCAAACCCCAATCAGATGAAAGATATCTATGAGGCCCTGTGCCGCGTATTTGAGCGGGCCAAACCCTCTGGTGCGCCTTTGGGCTCCGCGGGGTCGGGAGAGCCCCACCAGGCTCCACGCCAACGGCTCCGGCCTCGGCGCCAGTGGGGTCTCATGGATCTGATTACGGATCCGAGTCGACGTCGGTCATGCCAATGTGGCCTTCCCTGGCGCCGGCCCCGAAGTCGATGCCTCCGGCGCTGTCGGCACCAGCCCCATTCTGATACCCGACAACTCGGAGTCAGATCGAAGTCGGTCGGCATCGACTCCGGCGCCAATGGAGCCCAGAGGTTCTACGTCGTTGACTGTTCATTTTGAAGAGGTTTCAGGCATGGGAGAAGAATGGGAGGGGCCTCTGGACCCTTTGGAACACCAATTGGACGCTCCTTGTGAGCAATTTGACTTGTATGAGAAGCTTGGAGAGGCCAGTGGACCGGACACATCTCCAGATACTGGTATGATCTCTCCACCTAGTGTGGCTATGGAGGAAGGGGCATCTTATGCCATGGTGGTGAGGAGGGCAGCAGAGGTCCTGGACCTGAAGTTGCCCTTGGTGCAGGTCAAGACTAATCTCTTGACCGAAGTGCTTCAACCTGGGGTTCCCTCATCCGAACTCCTTTTGCCCTTTAATGAAGCACTGACATATGTCCTCTAGGCACGTGGTCCAAGCCTAGCACAGGGGCTCCTGTGAACAGGACAATAGCACGCAGCCATCGCCCTGCACGAGTGATCCAAGTTTCCTCAGCCAACATCCTACCCTTGAGAGCTTGGTGGTTCAGGCTTCAACGTCTCATGGGGCGTTCCCTTCTGCTCCCCCAAATAGGGAATCCAAAAGGCTGAACACCCTTGGGGAGAAGATGTTTTCTTCCACCAGCCTTGCATTGCCGTTGCTGAACACCGCATGCACATTGGGCCATTTCTCGCACACCTTATGGGAAATGGTTGCGCAAGTGCTGCCACAGGTCCCGGAGGAGGCCCAGGCCGTGCTCTCCCTGGCAGTGAAAAATGGGAGAGCTGCAGTAAAGTTTAGGTGTGGATTGGATATGACTGATTTGCTAAGTAGAGCGGTTTTGTCGACGGTGGCCTTACGGCGGCACGCCTGGCTCAGAACATCTGGCTTCTCGGGTGATGTCCAGGCTAACCTCATGGACATGCCCTTTGACGGGACTTGTCTCTTTGGTGAGATGGCAGACTCGTCTTTGGAGCGCTTCAAGGAATCTTGTGCTACGTCCAGATCCTTGAGCCTCTCAGTTACACCTCATGGCCAGTCTACCTTTCCCCCTTTTGTGGCAATGGTAGGGGCTTTCAATTGCATCAGCCATATCCCAGCCACCGTCCTGCACAGACTCCCCAAGTTGTGCGAGGATGTGGATGTGGTACACTCCGACCTCGTGGGAATGGTAGACAGAAGTCGTTTGCCACCCAGCCCCCGGCAGCAGCAGTCTCCAAGCATTCCTAGTTTGGTTCTGCAAGACCATGCCACTCCAGTTGGAGGAAGAATTCAACGTCATCTTCTGCGCTGGAGGTCCATAGTATTGGACAAATGGGCCTTGCAGATCATTCAGGATGGCTATTCTCTTCCCTTTCTTTCTTTTCCTCCTCCTTTACTGCCAACTCAAGAACGGCTGATGGAGGATCATCTATTGTTACTCTAAGAGGAAGTTACAGCTCACCTGGCCAAGGGAGCTATAGAACAAGTTCCGATTTCAGAAGTAGGCAGTGGTTGTTACTCCTGCTACTTTCTGATTCCGAAAAAGAACAAAGGTCTACGGCCTATTCTGGACCCCCGGACCGTCAATCTCTTACTTAAAAAGGAAGCATTAGCGCAGGTCTTGTCTGCCCTAGACCAGGAAGACTGGTTGGTAGCATTGGACTTGCACGATGCGTATTTTCACATCCCCATCATGCCGGTCCACAGGCGTTACCTGCTGTTCAAGGTACGCCACAAGCACTTTCAGTTCACTTTGCTACCTTTTGGCCTTACCAGTGCCCCTTGGGTGTTCACCAAGGTAATGGCGGTGGTCGCAGGTTAGGGGTGTCAGCCTTCCCCTACCTCAATGACAGGTTGTTGAAGGTGTTCTCACCCCAGGTTGTCATCTCCCACCTCCAGACTATGGCGGACCTCCTGCATTCGCTGGGGTTCTCTATAAACGTACAGAAGTTGCACCTGACTCCTTCTCAGACGTTCCCTTTCATTGGAGCTGTTCTGAACACAGTGCAGTTTTGGGTTTATCTTCCTGAGCAGCGAGTCCAGGATATTCAAGTTATGACACCGATGTTTCAGCCTCTATCCTGAATTTCGGTGAGAATGACTCTGAGACTGCTGGGACTCATGGCTTCCTGCAACCTGTTGGTAAATCTTACCAGATGGCGTCTGCAGGCTCTGCAGTGGGACCTGAAGTTCCAGTGGACGCAGCATCAGGGGAATCTCTCCGATGTGGTACAGATTTCGGAGGAAAGTGCAAAAGACCTGCAGTGGTGGTTGACGAACCGCGATTGTGTCAGAGGCAGACCCCTCTCCCTTCCCCAACCAGATCTCACAGTAGTGACATATGTGTCACTCCTGGGATGGGGTGGCCATCTGGGAGAGGTGGAAATCAGGGGACACTGGTCTCCGGTGGAGTCGGGGCACCACATCAACTTGTTGGAGCTTCAGGCGATCCGGCTAGCACTGAAAGCATTTCTTCCCTCTGTCATGGGAAAGTTGGTGCAGGTGTTCCCAGACAACATGACCACCATGTGGTACTGCAACAAGCAGGGCGGGATTGGGTCCTGGACCCTTTGTCAAGAGGCATTATGCCTCAGGATATGGCTGGAACAGCAGGGCATGGCCCTCATGGTTCTACACCTGGTAGCTTCTCTGACTGCCAGGGTGGATTAACTCAGCCACCGATGCCTAGCGGATCACAAATGGTGTCTCCAGTTGGAGGTGGCGCAAGGTCTCTTTCAGCAGTGGGGAGAGCCTTGGTTAGATCTGTTCGCCTCCAAAGAGAATGTGCAATGTCAGCAGTTTTGCGCGCTGGAGTTTCCAAGACGGCTATCGCTCAGCAACGCTCTTCATCACAAGTGGAGCTCAGGCCTCCTGTACGCCTTTCTGCCCATACCACTCCTGCCCAGAGTACCCAAGAAGATCAAGAATGACCGGGCCCAAGTCATTCTTGTGGCTCCGGACTGTGCACGGAGAGTCTGGTATCCTGAGCTTCTTCGAATGAGCATCGATACTCTGATCAGGCTGTCTCTTCGGGAGGATCTTCTGTCACAGCAACAGGGGAGGGTCCTCCACCCAAACCTGTCAACTCTCCGCCTGCTTGCGTGGAGATTGAGCGGCGACAGTTGATCGCTTTCGACCTTCCTCCCGAAGTATGTAATGTAATCTTGGCGGACCTCCACTAAGATGGTATACGCCTGCCATTGGCAAAAGTTTGTAAATTATTGTATAGAAAGGTCTATTGACCCTCTTTCTGCTTCTTTGTCTAATATTCTTCTTTTTATTCTTACCCTTGCCCAGTATGGCTCTGCTTTGGGTAATCTTAAGGGTTATCTTTCTGCTCTGTTTGCTTTCTTGCGGCAGCCTGATCAACCCTCCTTGTTCAAATACCCTATTGTGAATAGGTTCTTAAAAGGGCTTGTACATATGTTTCCACCTACGCCCTTTATCATGCCACAGTGGGATCTCAATCTGGTTATCACGTATCTCATGTGTGCTCCCTTTGAGCCTTTACACAATTGTCCCCTCCGGCTGCTTACCATCAAGACAGCCTTTCTAGTGGCGATAACATCTGCCCAGAGGGTGAGTGAATTGCAGGCTTTGTCATCCAAGCCTCCCTACCTTATAACATTCTTGGATAAGGTGGTACTTCGCACCGTGCCTCATTCCTTCCAAAAGTGTTAACTCCATTCAATCTAGGTCAATTTGCCACGCTGCCCACCTTTTTTTCTCCCCCGCATCCCTCTAAGGAAGAAGAGCATCTCCATTTTCTGAACCCAAAAAGAGCGTTGTGGTTCTACCTTGCCCGCTCTAAAGAGTTCCGGGTGGACGACCAACTCTTTGTGGGTTATGTGGGAACTACAAAAGGTCAGGCAGTGCAGAAGCGAACCATTTCGCACTGGGTCATTATCTGCATTAAAATCTGCTGCGCCCAGGCTAGGAAGCAGCAGCAGAAAGGCTTATGAGCCCATTCTACCAGGGGGAAGGCTGCGACAAAGGCTTTTGCTCGTGGAGTGCCAGTCCTGGACATCTGCCAGGCTGCAACGTGGGCTTCATTGCACACGTTTGTGAAACACTACTGCCTGGACAGTCAGGTCCGTAGGGAAGGGCATTTCGCCCGTTCAGTCCTGCAGGACTTTTTAGTCTAGAAATCTGTCCACAGCCCACTGCCAGGATGGATGGCTTGGGCATCTATTCAAAGGTAAGGAATCTGCAGCTAGAAGTCTCTATCAGATGAGCAAGTTACTTACCTTCGGTAATGCATTATCTGGTAGAGACAATATCTAGCTGCAGATTCCTTACAGACCCAACCATGCATTCCCGCTCTGCAGTCTCATTTATAGGGCTAAGGTTGCTCACTTTGCAGGACCCTAATTATGACACACAATAGCCAGTTCACTTCATGGCTCTGTGCTTCTGATGTGGAAAAAGTGAAAAGGAACTGATGCAGTGCACCTGGGTGGCGCCTATAAAGGTGACTGCGATGTCACAACTGACCCCAACGACGACGGTGACATCACTCGGAGCTGGATGGAGCCACCTGACAGCGCATAGGGGTACTGCTCACACAAAATGTTTCTGGATCCAGTCTGATGCCTGGAAAATTCAAAGGTATGGAATCTGCAGCAAGATATTGCCTTTACCAGACAATGTGTTACCGCAGGTAAGTAACTTGTTCGATAATCCCAGTGCTTAGTTTGAGCTGGTGCTTGCCGGTCGGGGCCACCGGCACTTATTTATTGGGACCGGCACTTATTTCACAGATCAGATATTTACCGATTGTGCAACAACTGAAAAAGGAGCGCAGAATATCTACGTATAACTAAATTCGAGCAATGAAAGTTCAAAGTATTATGTCATCCACAAATTGCAAGCCCGTCGGAACCCATTTGGAAATTCGATTCGGATTCCCTTCCGACCGACCTCATCAAAAAAAAAAAAAGAATTTGTGCAGCATATTACTCAAGTATAGTGCATTCTTTGAACTGAGGCGCCTCTCTAGGTGTCTCTATAAGTGAGGTTGTTAATCAGTATTTATAATGGGCCAAACAATTCAGTTCACTGGAGCTGAGGCTGAAGGCAGTATGAATTTCTCACAGTGTTTGTCAGTGGGTCATAAAGGTGTACAGAAATACATGCTCATCCAATCCTTGGCCTCTCTCATGATCACACAAAGCAGTGGTCATGTGTACTATTTGCCAGTATGATTCTATGCAAAAGTACCTGAAGGAGGTACACAGTTGTTGAAATATTGACCAGGTGGAAGAAAAAGTAAATGCGGTGCTTACAGATTATTGGTTGCGTTGTATGAGATCATACAGAGCAATGGTCATGTGTACCATTTGCTGGTATAATTCTGTGCAAAAAATGTGAAGTAGGTACACAGTTGTAGAAATATTGACCGGGCGAAAGAAAAAGTGAATGCGGTGCCTACAGGTTATTGGTTGTGTTATGTGTGTAGGGGACTGGTAAAGTGAAGGAGATATAAAGAAGTACATGAAATAGAGAGTGAAAAGAGGGTGTTGAAGGGGAAAGATGAGGTGCAGGATATGCAGATGGAAGATTTAATAAAGATGTGGGGAGGCATAAGTGTCTAACAGACAGGTTGCTGAGGAAATTAGTATGAAGGGAGTGATTGAAACATTCCGAAAACTACTACCAATTCCACAGACCTTAGTAATGTTTAATTCACAGTCTCACATTTTCAGAATTGAAACAATTTAAATTCAAAGTATTTGCAACAAAATCATTGTTGTTACTCATTTATCTGATACTGCTACCAAACATTGGCAGGGCCAGTAGGGTTAGCTTTTTTTTAGATGCATGCCCATTACTGTATGATATGTCTGGATGCAAAAATAGAAAGCTCACAGAAAGACACCAAAATACAGGTTAGGTGGTATGCTTTGGGGAGCACAGGATTTTAGTTTAAATGTTCAAAGCCACACTCTTAAATATATAGGCCGGTCTTCTTGGAAATGATTCCTAGTCCAGTGGCGGCTCGTATAGGGCGTGCTGCGGTGGGGTGGGGGAGGGGCAGGGTGGGGTGGGGTAGTAAACTCGGACATACGACGGAACGGAGGAAAGTAATTATTACGTTCCTCCGTTCCGTCGTATGTCCGAGTTTACTACCCCCCCACCCTGCCCCTCCCCGCCCCGCAGCACGTCCTATGCGAGCCGCCACTGCAGTAGTTACTCTTCTTAGGCCATGCTCCCTTGACTGACTCCCCAGTTGTATCATCTTATTAAAAGCCCTGCATGTTACGCACCCCACCGACTGAGGGGTTCCTATTTAGGAGGCCATCATCATCACACCCATTTACGACTCTTCAGACTTAGGAAGGGACCTAGCCGATGTGCCCATCATTTTGACTGCAGAGTTTTAATCATAGCCCTTTTTGGGATATTACTTATAGAACCATTGCGTTTTACAGAGTTTTTGAATTTTTCAAAGCAAAATGTGTGTGTTTTTTACATATCAAATGATGCACAAAGGCGTTCTTTGTTGGGACGCCATAGTCCGTGTCCTCATTTAGGCCCTCATTACAAGGGGCCGGTTAACTGTGAAGGCACCGGTAATTAATTGAAGTTTCCGGGCCCATTGGGATTACTACGAGTTCAGCGGAAACATTACCTTGAAAGATTTCTCTACTTCTTTAAACGTGTGCTAGTACGAATTTTGGAGTTATTAACATATTCCACTTTAAATCCAGTTTTATGTTTTGCTACACTCGAAATTGTTCCCCTGCAGGAGCGCAAGGCTTGCCTAAGACATTATCACCTCCTGTCAGTCTTGCTCAGCAGTGCCCCCTACTGCCGAACCTCACTTGGAGATGGGGGCGGTAAAATAATGGTGCCACTTATAGAGCCCCTTTCAAGCTCGTCACCTATTCTCCCTGGTGTCGTCCGATGCTACAGATGTTCGTATAATACCACAGCTTGTAGAAACCCTTTTATCTTTTGTCACTTCTGTTCTCTGTCCTCTTTTCTTTTTTGATTTTCCCTCTGTATTCTGTCTGCCACATAACCCGGTTACTTTGATAATTCATCTTTTTCTCTTTCTTTGTTCTTCACAATGTTCTTTTTGTGTTTCTTTTTTTCCTTTTTTTTTTTAGGTATCGCCTAACCGAGAGCGCAAGCTGTCTGTTTGCGAAAACAGATACTGTCCTCTTACAATGGACTTAGAGCCCACTCATTGTATACCATTGGTTGGCTTTAATGTCACTCTCATTTTCTTGCATTTTATGTGTTAACTTGTGTGGGCTTTATATCCTCTTGTTGTGTTTGTCTGAGCCCTACAGAATGGTCACAAAATTTGTGTCTTTCCTTGACTCACTTTTCAGGCACTGCTTCTTTCTTTTTGGTTACGCACTGTACTAGAGTTCATGTATTTTCCAGCTGTCCCCCCTCATGAACTTCTCTTCCCTCTTCTGCTGCATGCCATATTGCTCTCTTTCACCTGTGCGCATCTCTCCTGTCCCCTTCGTGATGTGCTTGCCCTTGTGTACTTCTCCCCCCAAGCTCCACATTGCTGTCTGTCGCCCCTGTGATGTGCTTCTCCCCCGCCCTTCTTGTTGCTTCACCCCACCCGCAGCCACATTTTTACTTCCGTCTACATCCGCCATGTTGCTTCTACCGTGTTTCTTCTGTGTTGCTTTCTCCCGCCCACACTGTGTTGGTTCTCCCAAAACAATCTTTCTTACTACTTTAAAAAAAAAAAAAAGCATCCACATCATTTTGTAGGCACATGCATGAGTGGTGCACGCGCCTACAAAATTACTTGGCCGGCAGTTTTATAGGCTTTTTCATCTCTTTAGCCATGCTGCACAGCATTGGGGATGTTGTACAGCATCACTAAATATCATAGGCAAAGCCTGGTGTATCCTGTTTCTGTCAACACCGTCTTTTTCCCTCTTACATTTTCTTGATGACACATAGGCCCTGATTACGATGTCGGTCGGAGTTGCCTCCAACCGACATCGCTGCGGACTGGGAACCGACCGACCTCAGGTCGGCGGTTCCGGCCCAGCAATTAGGATGCAACTTCACATGGTGCGGTTGCAAACTTCCATTTGTAATGGGAACTTGTGCGGCAGGCCGAAACAGCCCGCAGCACAAGCTCCCATTGAAAAATGGAAGTTTTTAAACATCCCTGCACCATGTGGCAGGCACCTCAAGGTGCAGGGATGTTAAGGGGTCACACGCGGAGGGCCAGGGCGGAAGGGGGCTCTGCTAGGGGCCCCCACAGTCGCTTTCCGACAGCCTTTCAATGTCGGAAAGGCCAATATGGAAAGGCTGTTGGAAACCAACATCATAATCCCGACGGCGGAAACGCCACCCTTAAGGAATTATGAGGAGTTTCCGACTGACCGAAGGGCTCCATGACCAAAGCCGTGGTGTGACCATCCGCCAGATTAGGAGTTAAATCCTGGTCTGGCGGGCGATCCTGCGGTGGTCTGATGGCGGTGGTCTGCTAGGCTCATAGGAGAGCCTATTATGCAGACCGCCGCAGTCAGAGCGCTGACTGCACCTTCTTGCACGGTGTGGCATATATGCCACACATGCAGGAAGGGGGGGTGCAAATCCAGGGCTGGCACCATATGTGGCCCCTACATGCAGCCCCAGGCCCAAATCCAGCAGGGGGCCCTGTTAGGTCCCCTTTTGTTGCCATTCTGCCACCCTTTTCATGGCAGGTTCACCGCCATGAAACGGGCGGTTAAATGGCAACTCGAACTATGCTTGGCGGTGCCTGCTGCATATTCCTGCCGGGGAAAGACCGCCGGCCCAGCAGGCTCCTTGATGCCGGCGGTGCCGGTGGTCTCGTGGCGGTCCAACTGCCGCAATTTTAATACTACAGGCAGTCCTGCAGTGTGGCGGTCATGCGGACCACCACCACGGGTACAGCGGTCCTATGATCACCGTACTCGTAATAAGGACCTCAATATCATGCGCTATTTGTTGTACTCACCACTGTAGTACAAAGGGCTGTAATACGCTAAGAAACTTAAAGGTGCCTAAACCCAAATACCAATCGAGATGCCGCGTTCTGAAAACGGTGTGATTGAGAGCGTGTGCACCCACATACCTCGAGCAGCCATTTAAAAGAGCAGCACCACACTAAACAACTTCAAGGTGCCTTAATCAAAATACAGATAAAGAGTGTGTTAACACAGTGTATACAAACAAGAATATATGATGGAACCATGGGTGTGATGAGTCAATGTTTTTAATCTTATATGCACACCTATTCTGTAATCTCTAATAAATGATGCACAATTATAACAATCATGAAAAAAATCGTAAAAAACATGAATATTCTAATTTACCATTCATCCCAGATAGATGCATGATATCCAATTTCTTAATCCAATAGAATTCCATTTGAGAATATCGAGATCTCATATATATATATATATATCGTGGACACGAATATCAAAGGTAAAAATATAGTTTTAAGTGTTGTTTTTAATATCGATGTAGTAAATATCATTGGGTAAAATATCAGTTTTGTAGTGTAAAATATTATGTCATGTATTGCTTTTTATTCTATGTGTTTATATATTTTTTAATATGTTTTAATTTTAGAATAATTTTGATTTAATAAATTATTTGTAAATATTAATTGTATTGTTTTTTTAAACAATTGACATTTTCTTATAGTACCAGGATGTTGGGTTAATAGGGAATAATGGTGGGGAGACTTTATAAAAATGTACAATATAATTTTTAATTTTCAGTTATTTTTTAAATATGCAAATTTTAATTAATTTTAAAATGTATTTTATTATAATATATTTTTTATTTTATTTTTAAATGTAAATGAATTTAGATATATTTAAATGTTTTTTGAAAATAAAATCCTAAATCTTTAAAAATATTTAAAATATTTTTGATTATTTAAAATAATTTTATGTTTGTATTTATTTATATGTTTAAATTACAACTATTACTTTTTTGTATGGAATTGTAATTGTATTATACAATTTACAAATATATTTAGAAAGGAAATAAAATATTGTTATAATGACAACAATATTAATAGTTTTCTGGATTTTTTTTAGAAAATTAGTTTTTTTGAAAACATGTAGTTGTACTTTAAAAAACATTTTAATGGTAGAAGATATTCATTACAATTTTTGAAATTTTAATACTAAATAAAAAATATATTTTCGTTTTTTGTTTAATTCTTTTATATAAATAACAGTATAAATTAGTGTGTTGTAATATAACATTTTAGAAAAATATATAATGTCCTTAAGTGCGATAATGTGCAGTATTAATTATGTATTTGTACAATATGTTGTAGGTAAAAAGTTTTATTTTTAATTGGATTCAATTAATTTGCATTTTTACGTTTTTTACACCTTCACTAATTTTGTTTAGATTGGAGTGGGAATAGTAAATCTCACTCCTTTACTGTCCAACACCTTCCCTAAGTTGGTTTACATTGGAGTGTGAATAGTAAATGTTACCACTTTAGTGTCTAACACCTTCCCTGAGTTGGTTAATATTGAAGTGTGAATAGCAAATGCCACCCCGCTAGTGTCCAACACCTTACCCAAATTGGTTTAGATTGAATTTAATTAATTTGCATATTTAAGTTTTTACACCTTCACTAATTTTGTTTGGATTTGAGTGGGAATAGTGAATTTTACCCCCTTAGTGTCCAACAGCTTCATCAAGTTGGTTTAGATTGGAGTGGGAATAGTAAATGTCACCACTTTACTGTCCAACACCTTCCTCAAATTGATTTAGATTGGAGTGGGAATAGTAAATATCACCCCTTAACTGTCCAACACCTTCCTCAAATTGGTTTAGATTGGAGTGTGAATAGTATATCTCACCCCTTTACTGTCCAACACCTTCCCTAAGTTGGTTTAAGTTGGAGTGGAAATAGTAAATGTCACCTCTTTATTGTCCAACACCTTCCTCAAATTAGTTTATATTGGAGTAGGAACAGTAAATGTCACACCTTTAGTGTCAAACACCTTCCCCAAATTGGTTTAGATTGGAGTAGGAATAGTATATGTCACCCCGTTAATGTCCAACACCTCCCCCAAGTTGGTTTAGATTGGAGTAGGAATAGTAAATGTTACCTCTTTAGTGTCCAAAACCTTTCCCAAGGTGATTCAGATTGGAGCGGGAATAGAAAATATCACCCTTTAGTGTCCAACACCTTCCATGAGTTGGTTTAGATTGGAGTGGGAATAGTAATTTTCGCCATTTTAGATTCCATGACATTCCCCAAATTGGTTTAGATTGAAGTGGAGGTGGAAATAGTACATTTTTTCACCCATTTAGTGTCCACCACCTTCCCTAAGTTGGTTTACATTGGATTGTGAATAGTAAATGTTACCCCTTTTGTGTCTAACACCTTCCCTGAGTTGGTTAATATTGGAATGGGAATAGCAAATGTCATCCCACTAGTGTCCAACACCTTTCCCAAATTGGTCTAGATTGAAGTGGTAATAGTAATAACTCCTTTAGTGTTTAAGATTTTCCCCAAATATAGTATAATATAAAGATGTCACACATTTTTAAAAAAATGTTTTGACAATTTAAAATTTATTGTATACTTTTACATTTTGTCAAATATATTATTAAAACAAAAATAATAGCAATTTTAAAGTGAAGTAAATAAAATAATGTATTTTTTGATTGTAAAAAACAGAAGTAAGGGGCCCATTACGATAACCGGCGGTAAAAAAACCGCCATCCACCATAGCCTGAAAAGACCGCCCGCCTGCACCATGGGAATACCTACCGAGCAATTATGATGACGCGAAGCAAACACCGCCCGCGGTGGAAAAAACACACAGAATACCGCCCGTCCATGTCAGAGTCTAAGATAATCCGTCCGCCACGGACGCAATACCGCCCGAAAACCCCAAATACGACCGCGCTGACGAACTAGACACCGGCCGTCAAATTATGATCCCCCCGACATGAGCGCGGTAAACCAACATATTTCCCGCCCGCAACGGTGAACAACAGAAATGAATAACTGACAAGGCGGAAGGCCTGGCGGCCACGTCCGTGCCCAGAAATCATTGGCGGCCCAAACAAATACACACAACACGGCCAACAAGTCCACACAGCAAACAACGCCAAAATACCCAGACACAGAACCCATCCCAAAGACACATCCCCCTGGCAAAACAAAAAACACAAATCCCAGGACACCACGCCCAACACACCTGAAAACGACAGACCATGATGACACACCCACATAGGTGAGTACAAAAGCAGCCCCCTCACAGACCACAAACCCTTGCACCACTACAAAGCCAAGACCACAGCAGAGAACACAGAGAGCCACAGAGGAAAGCAGCATACCACACGCACGCACACATCACACTCATCACCACACCACGTAAACACCGGCACCACTAACCCTCTGCACATCACACACCAAACACACCACACCAGCACCACAAAAACGAAACCACGCACCATGGCAACACAACGAATGCCCAAGTTCACTGCCACAGAGTTGACGGTCATGGTCGACGAGGTCATCAAGGTGTACCCACAAATCTATGGGAACCAGGTCCAACAGACACCAGTACCCACCAGAAACAGGATGTGGAGCAGGATCGTAGACCAAGTGAATGCAGTTGGGAATGTGCCACGCAACCGGGGGGAAATCACCAAGAGGTGGCAGGACCTGAAAAGCGTGGTCAGGAAGAAGGAGGCCAAGAACCGTGAGCTGGCTGACAGGACTGGCGGCGGAAATCCCGCGCCATTCAAGACCTTCAAGGCGTGGGAGGAGAAGGTGCGAGGCATTCTACATCCGGAGAGTCTCACCGGAATACCAGGGGAGTGGAGGCTGGTAAGTACAAACAAATGTATACCAGCACACCGCAATGTACTGTCATGCACTACCACAATGCCATAGCTCCGAGGGCCGAACACCCCCATGTCCAGTACACAATCCACAAGACATCCCTCACACATGCAACAGACACTCACACACACTCAGCCCATAGGCACCAACAAACAAAACCATGGGGGCATGTGTACAGTCAGCCAGCACCACAACTCCCACCAGCTCCCCTTGTAGGCCAGATGCGCCGGAAGGAGCGCACCCACACCCACACCACACCCATGTGGCAGCCATAGCTGCACAAACCAACAAGTAACAGGTAAGCAGCCTTACCACAAGGCCCGTGTATCGGAGGGGGACTGCAGAAGTACACCCCCACCAGGCCCCCAGTCCTACAGCGCAGCAAGATGGAGCACTCCCACACCCATGTGTCAGCCATTGCAGTGCACACCTTCACCCGACAGGTAGATATGTTTCCCTACATGGAGGGGTGTCTGTGGATGGTAAACCATCACCACAACTCACAACACGGCCCCCACACCCACAGACCAGCAAGATGGAGCACCCCTCCCTCTCATAACCATGTGGTAGCCATTGCATTGCTCCCTCCAAACCAACAAGTAGGTAGACTACTGTACAGGGCGGGGTGTCTGTAGGCATGAGGACTGTACTACGACTAACATGTGGGACATGTCACGTAGCAGAGGAACAGGTAGCACTGCTGCCTGTCAGAATCATGTGACCAATGTGCACATGGACATCAATTACAAAGTCAGAGCCCACATGAGCCATCTCAAATACAGTAACACGTAAGGAGTCACGTCTGCATGCACAAGTCTCACTGGAGTACTGACCCACATGGCGTGCACTGTGCCAGTCATCACACACATCAGCAACACCATCCAAGTCTCGTCCATGTATTCGTGTCTGCTTGTTCCCTTGACATTGTACAACATCACCCATGTAAGTCTATCTTGTCTAAATGAAACAGAGTGGAACCCCAGTAATGTCACATACACCACTGGACCCATGAACCACACAGCTACACAATGCACATTCAAAATCTCATCCATCTCATCTTCCAGCCCCAGTGTCATGAAAGGTATATCATCTAAACCATGGGTACTCACAATCTTTCTCTCGGGGGCCAAATTTACAGTGTGGTTTGTGGCCGAGGGCCGCTCCGGTAGGGGCGGGGTCATTGGGGGAGGGGGCGGGGCTAGAGCAAAACAAAACTGACCATGAGGTGGAACACAGGCCCCTGCAGCGGACGCCTTTACACTGAGCCACCGGATCCGGCATACACATCTCTCTCTCTCTCTCTCTCTCTCTCTCTCTCTCTCTCTCTCTCACTCTGTCTCCCTCCCTCTCTCTCTCTGTCTCCCTCCCTCTCTCTCTCCCTCTCTGTCTCCCTCCCTCTCTCCCCCCCTCTCTCTCTGTCTCCCTCCCTCACTCCCTCTCTCTCTCACTCCCTCTCTGTCACTCTCCCTCTCCGTCTCCCTCTCTGTCTCCCTCCCAGGCCTGAGCTCCCTGGCCTTGGCTCAACACTCTGACTACAGGCTGGCGGGAAACATCACATCACAGGCTCTTAACGCACATCTCACCCGGCTCTCACTCCCTGCTGCCCACTGTCACCTCAACCGGCTCTCACTCCCTGCTGCCCTCTGTCACCCTCTGCCATCTCACCCAGCTCTCACTCCCTGCTGCCCTCCGTCACCTCACCCGGCTCTCACTCCCTGCTGCCCTCTGCCATCTCACCCAGCTCTCACTCCCTGCTGCCCTCCGTCACCTCACCCGGCTCACACTCCCTGCTGTCCTCTATCATTCTCTGTCACCTCACCCCGCATGTGTGGCAGCCCGGGCTGAGACAGCTTCCCGGGCACACACACAGCCGCACCCGAGTACTTCACAGGTCTTCAAAAGACCATTTGCATGATAACGAGGCTTTGTTGTATTTCACCTCTTCTTAGCGCCCCTGCAGCTCCACTCGGACTATCGCTGGAATCGCCCGGCCCCCATAGAGCAGAGTCTGTGTTTGCTGACACCGTAATAATTAAAGAAAGAAAACACAGGTACGATGTCTGCAAGGTCCGCGTGCCGCCAAGGAAGGCGTTCCGGGCCGCTGGCGGTCCGCGGGCCGTACTATGAGTACCCATGATCTAAACAGTTGCCCCATATACAGTAGTACAGCAAAGATTCCTGCCGATGACCAATAATGTGTCTGCTGTGTCTGAAGCGCACGTCACACTGTGAGTTACAACATACAAAATGTAGTCAACACCCCAAGAGCACTGCATTGCTGCACATGGCTGAGAGTAGCACGCACACCAAGGAATTGTCCCATCTGCAATACGTTGTGTGGCACACAACCATTACTCACTCACTACAATGCTTGCAGTGTAATGTCCTTAAATGACAACAGTGAGCAGATATGCTGGGTAAGTCAGACATACACACACCTTTGTCTCTGTAGTGTCGTGTGGCCAAAACACATGTCCTCTTCTGCACACGTCACAGTATGTACCACAGTACCATATTTCATCTCTAAAGCGTTCATGGGGCTGTACCCCTTCTGCCATCTGCGTTTCCGAGCGTTTCATGTGAACCCCAAAAACATATTTCAACACTAAAGCGTCCATGGGGCTGTACCCCTTCTGCCATCTGCGTTTCCAAGCGTTTCATGTGAACCCCAAAAACATTTCAACACTAAAGCGTCCATGGGGCTGTACCCCTTCTGCCATCTGCGTTTCCAAGCGTTTCATGTGAACCCCAAAAACATATTTCAACACTAAAGCGTCCATGGGGCTGTACCCCGTTCCCACCAAAGACACAAAATGTAGGGGTACTGCAACACACACCAATTGGCATTTCAAATCCGTCCCATGCCATATGCATCCATCACACTATTCCATTGCCTTGATCACGCACACACATTGTAGAGCCATACACACGCATCCGGGAAATCAGTGCACAAATGTGCACAAACTGTGCATGTCAGACATCTAACACAAACCTTGCAAGGTGCAACACAATAACCTTTCGTCTCCGCCCCACAGGTGACGAACAGCATGATGCTGCGGATGGAGACAGCAGCCATCACAGCCAGTCCACAAGCCCCCACCCGGACTCACGGATGTGGAAAACCTGGACACCTCTACGGACGAGGACTCCCGACCTGGCCCATCTGGTGTGGCAGGGCGCAACAGCTCCCCAGGACCCCTCCTACCCACCAACCCATCTCCCAGGGCTGGTGACCAGTCCCAGGCCCCTGCTGCCACGGTCATTGCGGCCACCACCACCGCCGCAACCACCACCACCATCACCACCACCAGGGCCTCCCTGACCACCAACCCTGCGCAAGAGGTGGCACGCACCTCCACATCTACCCTGGGAGCCAGAAGGAGGCCCCGGGTGACCAATGTGGCGAGTGGGCAGGTCGGTGGCAGCAGTCCAGGTGGGAGGAGCAGGGTCAGGCCAACGCCAACAGAGCCTGGGAGCCAAGCCCTGCCGCAAATAGCCAGAGTCCTTGGGGCCTATGAAGAGGCCCAGGGACAATGGGCCAGGTCAGCTTCCGACACGAGGGAAGTCCTTGGGGTGTTGAGGTCCATGGACGCCCATATGGGCCAATTCGTGACCCGTATGGGCCAACTTGTGGACCTCATGGGCCAGCTAGTGGTGGAGGTGAGGGCCCACTCAAGGCCAACCACACCACCTCCGGCACCACCTGCTGGGGCGCAGGGACGTGCAACATCCAGTTCCCCTGCGTCCACAGCGAGTGGACAATCCTCACCCACCACCAGCAGCCCACACACACAACCCCCCCCTCCCAAACGTGGAAGGGGCCGTCCGAAGAGGAAACAGATGTCCAGGGAGGACTTTGCACGCTCCAAACACCAGTGAGTCAGCCAGCCACGGTGGCCATCCCCTGCATTCACTTGGACTACCATCCTACCCCACACTGCCAGTTGAGTGGCAAATGTCTGTTGGACTGCGGACCCAGGACAACATGGGTACACATTGACCATCACGCGGACATGACCGTCAACTCATTGTACAGCATGCACCACTTTCTTGATCACCTTTCCCACAAACACGTCACCTTTAAAATAAATACACCTGTATCACATTCTATGTTATCTGCTCTGTTTATTATCAAGGGTGCACAACCGTCAGCATGATCAGAAATGCATCTGTAGTGTGGTCTGTCGATAGGCCAGGAGAGGCTGTAGGGACCTAGGGGTGACAAACAGAACAAGAGTCCATTGAATGTGTGTGTCACACACTCATCACACAGTACTTGTCATCAGGCCTAAGCAATGTACACACATCTCACAGAGCAACAGGGCACAATGTCACAGCCACTGCCAGTGGCATACTACCCTGGAATGGACCATTGCCACACAGCACTCAGTGAACAATAGGCCGCCATGACAATGCACACATACACCTACACAACTACAGCGACATCAGCCGTCGTACATGGTCACTCACCGTCAAGTGAAGTAGCGGGCGATGAGCTGCTGACGCTCATTCACAGCTTCCTCCTCTCCACTGTCCTCGTCACTGGACACGGCTTGGCCTGCATGCGGGGGCCCTGGCTGATCACCGTCATCCACTATCAGGGGGATCTGCCTGCGAATCGCAAGATTGTGCAGCATGCAGCATGCCACAACTATCTGGCACACCTTCTGTGGGGAGTATGCCAGTGCACCCCCGGTGCGGTCCAGGCATCTGAATCTGGACTTCAGGAGTCCAAAATTCCGCTCCACCACACGTCTGGTCCTCCCATGTGCCTCATTGTATCTGACATCAGCTGGTGTACGAGGATTGCGTAGTGGGCTTAGCAGCCAAGGCCCATTAGGATATGCAGAGTCACCAACAATCCATGCACGGTCCGGTTGCAGATTGGTCATCATACGTGGGAGGATGCTGTGGCGCATGATGTGCGAGTCATGGGTGGATCCGGGAAACTTCGCACACACGTGTGTGATGATCATGTCCGCCAGGCACACCACTTGCACATTCAGGGAGTGGAAATGTTTCCGGTTCCTGTAGATGTGCTCCATGGCCTGTGGTGCAACAAGGCCAACATGGGTGCAATCAATTGCACCAACAACCTGGGGGATGCGTCCAAGGGCATAGAAAGCACCCTTCACCGCCGCCAAATCACGAGCCCTGGGGAATCGGATGTACCGGTTCCTGTACAGCATCATAGCTGACAGGACATCCCGTAGCACCATGCTGAACATGGGCTGGGACATCCCACCTCCACTGCCCACCGTGTGTTGAAAGGATCCGGTAGCGAAAAAATGCAGTGCAGCCATCACCTTAGCCGTGGGGGTGAATGCTGTAGGATACACCCTGCGAGGACGGAGGTGGGGTTCCAACATTGCCCATAGGTGACGCAGGGTGGGTCGGTCCAGACCGAACTTCCTTATGACCTCCACATCCTCCATGTCTGCCAGCAATTGGTAGGGGCGATGTATGTTTGGTCTCCTCCTAGGACAGATGGAAGTGGACAGATGTCAATGCAACACACCACATGGTATTTACACATACACAAAACAAAGATCACTGACAAAGCAATAGAATCACAGAACAGCTGACAAGTAGGGACAGCACAGCAACATTACTCTTACACAGGTCCCCTTACCAATAGCAAGGACCACTGACACATACCATTGCTATGAGCATGCACATGGGGATTTAGGCCATTTTAGCTTGAAAGGCATGATGATGGATTCAGACTGCATATGTGGGAAGCGGCAACACCACGGCAATATACCTAGCTGCTGTGCCTGACACCGCTTCCGAGGCTGGGTGAGTATGGCACACACCAACAACACAACGTACACAGGCTGAGCGGTACACCAATCGCAGCAGCTTGGACACGCAGAAACAGCCCCAGGGGGCTATATCAGTGTGGGAGGGTGACAGGCATTGCCACAGCTTCCAGGGACTGCTGACTGGCATCCCTCAACAACACCTGCTGCTGCTGCCACCTGTCCACCTTCATGTCGACGACTCTGATGATATGTCCAGGTCCACTCACCAGCGAGGAGCTGGAGTTCCTGGATTCCGAGCTCCACGCACACTGCCCAAGGCGAATACCGGCAAAAGTCAGGTGTGTGTAAGACAACTACTGTGTGTGTGGGAGTGCATGTGGGGGACACACGTCGTTGATCCGCAGCACTATGAGTCAGAGCCTGTGGGGTTCCAACATGCACCGCTTACCATGCTAACTACAGGTGGAAGGGGTATGTAGGCTCTCTGGCGTTTTCCCATGCATGTCCCTCCCGAGTGGTGGTACATGGCATTTTCATGTCAGACATCCAGTGACGCAGCCACTTGGCAATGCATGATTCTGGGCAGCTATTGCTTGTGTGAATGGCTGGCTGGGTCCCTGCTGGCCTTCTCAGTCTCGGCAGACCTGGGCTGCACATTGACCGCCCAATCCTAGAAGGAAACTACACTGACTGTACAGTGGGTTACATGTGTCATCAGTTCACAACTCTCAGGAAATGCGCAAACTCAGCCCTGACGATTGAACACTCCAGGCCTTGTGATAGTGATGTGTGTGAGAGATAGTGGCACTGAATGTGACCTCCATTGCGGGGTGAGCCGTTCACAGGGCGAGTACTTTGGGGGCTGCGCAGTGTTGGATACAGTGAGTCCACCCACAAAGATGTGTTGCCTTGTGATCTATGTGTCGGTCTACCTGACAATGGACAGTAGATGTGGGCAGACTACACATTGCTCAAAGTGCTGGCATCCTGCATGTGAATGGGATGGACAGGTACTGTGTACACACTCCCACCAGCATGCATTCACGTGTGGTGTACACATGCTGTTATGCCATGTCCGATACCGTCTTGGCTCTGTTACACGTCTCTGATCATTTAGGATGGGTCAGCATCATGCCACTGTGATTGGTGGATGTGGGTGATGATGAGAAGTGTATGAGTGATATTTCAACCCTCTTGTGTACCATCCCTGCAGTTGAAAGTCCTCCGGCCCAAGGCCTTGTTATGAGCCATTGCATCCAAGTTGATGCCTCTGTGTATGTGTAACCGACAGTGCAGCCAATCCCACAAAGGGGGTGACGTCATCTGCTGGATGTGCGACTATGTGGCGGGGACTAATCGGGGGATGCCCCCTCGTATTGTCAGGTTGGCACGGCGCTGCATTTCACCACTAATGGTCTGCTTCTTGACAGTCACACAGCCTGTGCCGGATGCACGTTTGTAGGGGCATCAGCAGCAAGCAGGTGTACAGTATTGTGGGATGGTGTCTTCTGCTGCGAGAGGCAGCATGTGTCCACAGCCTACCCATTATCTGGGTAATGTGATGTTTGTTGTGTGATGCAGTGGGTTGTAAGTGTACTCTGTGCTGGGTGCATCTGACATGCATATGCGATTCCTGAGGGTCAAGATGTAATTTGAGCACTCTGCATTGTCAATGCGTTCAGAGTCGTAGGCCTCAGGAACAGCCTCTAGTCTGCTGGAGTGGCAATTCACATGTATGTTTGAGGCACTGTGCCTACTCTGATTTCGTTCTGACATATGTGTGCGATGCCTCACCTCATATTCCTGATACTCACACATCCGGCACACTGTGCAACAGTAGTTGTGCTCGTGCGATAGACAGGTGTATGGCATGGGCTCATGACCATTGTGGACTGTCATGTTGCAGTCTGTGTGTGTGGTGACCCATTCTGCTCCATGCAGGTATGTCCTTGGCCTAATTACGTAGTGGTCATCCTTGCCACCATCAGGACAGTGGGTGTGCACACAGCGATTAGTGGCTATGGCCGCAGGGTGACACAGTCCGGGTGTTGTGCCATGTGCACAACACATGTGCCACTTATTAGCGGCTTCATTACCTGTACGCCAGCCATTACGTGTTGATTGTGGTAGCTGTATACAATTGCACAGGTATCGTGCAACTTGTGCATTTGGGAATGTTCTGTGCTGGCTCCCTTGCACATGTCTGTTTATTTGATGCCAAATGAGTGAGGCCACCTCGCTCTCCCTCATGTAGCATCTCCCGTGTGTGCTGAGGGACAGGGGACGGTCAACAGTGGTGAGGCATCGGATGGAGCAGCTGCACAGGAGCTGGGTGAGACAAATGTGACCGGCGCCTCGGAGGGGGCAGACATGTGCTGGATGAATCACAGGCCGAGACGACAATTGCTGCGTCATCTGAGGACAGAGGTCATGCATCCATGTTTGCTAGCACAGGGGACGTCTACTCTAGCTCCTCTGCAGCCACGCGGAGGCCAATGCCCGCCCTCCCAACTACTTCCACTGGTGCAACACGTGTCGGCACAAGGATGAAGGATAGAGTGTCCTTCACACCAGGCACAGCTGCCCCTGCGACCCCTGCTGCCCTCAGTGCCGGGTCTGTTGAGCATCTCTGCGTGGGTCAGACAGCTCTCCTCAATAACTTCATTGCCCATGGCAACACCTTGCCGCAGGTGACATAGTTCATGGAGGGCCTACATTAACGCGTGGGTGGGCTACACCAGTCTGTCCAATGGTTGTCCCCCCCAGTCAAGGTGGGCCTTCAACTGGGCCACTCTCAGGCTGACATTCCTGACCTTCCTCCACCCCCCTGGAAAGTGGCACATCTGACAACAGCAGGGCACGAGTCCTGGCAAAAGAGGTGGTGGGACGCTGACGTCATGACAGGAAGTGATGTCACGAAAGGTGGCTTGCACCATCAGACTCATTGCCTCCCCTCGCTCACCCCTTAGATGCGATTGCATCAGAGAAGCACGCGCGTGAGCGGCAGCTCCAATCTCGCCCCAGAGAGGCCAAAGTGTGAATGTGTGGCTCCATTAGCTCCATTTATCGGGCTCACGGTAATATCAGTGGGGGACGCCGTTCAGCTGCGTGGTACCCCGACTCGTGCCCTGGACAACAGTGACAATGCATGGCTGTCTCCGGAGTCCGGATACACCACATGCAACACACAGAAGCTGTAGCTGCCCTAGCGGGCCATGCTGCAAACACCATCCCAGACGACAGGTAGACACACCCCGGCGCGCATAGTCATTACATCCGCTGCCATTGACAAGGGACCCATAGAGTGAGATATGGGCCTCAGGGTGACGAGCCTCCGAGCCATCCACCGCCAACGAGTGTCATGCAACTCACACATTTCGCTAAGCCATTAGGACACTTTGCCTGCACACCAGGGCTCGAGTCGGGGTACCATGCGGGTGGACGGCGTCCCCCACTTATTTTACCGTGAGCTCGATGACCGGAGCGAATGGAGCCACACATTCACTCTTTGGCCTCTCTGGGGCGAGATTGGAGCTGCTGCTCACGCGCGTGCTTCTCTGATGCAATCGCATCTAAGGGGTGAGCGAGGGGAGGCAATGACTGATGGTGCAAGCCACCTTTCGTGATGTCACTTCCTGTCATGACGTCAGCGTCCCCCCACTTCTTATTTTGTACTTGTGCCCTGCTGCACACTGAGAATGTGTTGCCTGCGAGATGTGACCAGGAGCAGGGTGCCATGACCTCCCACCCACCAAGCTCCACTGCCATCCCGTGCCCTGGGTAGCCTGTGCAGGTAGACAATGTAGGGGGTACACCTGGAGGACAGGGGAGGTAAGTGCCTCTGCAAGGGCCTGGCAGACGCACAGCAGTATCCAGCATGTCCCCAGAGGGAGGGCTAACGTCTACACCTGATGCAGCATTGATCATGTGCCCGCCTGTTGTGCCCACACGAGTACACATTCATCCCCAGACAGGTAGGCTTTCCAAATACCCAACTCAGTGGAAATCTACCCCTCCAGGATCCTCCCCACACAGTCTGTTTCAACACTGCATGTGTGCACCCACCGGTGTCACCCACCCACCTGTGCCAAGCAGCCCTCCTGCTTCACATGGCACATGTGTGTCTTCCACAGTTGTGCTTCTCTCTCAGGGGCGGAGCTCCAAATGTCCTGTGCCATACAGACAGCACCGAGTCGGACTGGCATCCTGTTTGAATGGTAGGCACCCTCACACAACTACCTGTGACACAGTGGTGGCTGTGGTGGCTATTGTGACTGCCATGGCAGTGTTGCTGTCCATGGCAGGGTACACTCACACACAATGCATACGTAGCTTTTCGTATCAGTACTCTGCACATCGGACTGCCCACTGTCCCTGGTGTTGTACAATGTTGCCGCCTGTCTATGTATTCTGTGACTGGATGCTGTTGTTCCTGTAGTGGGTTGTGTCTGTGTAGTTGCTGATTGCAGTTGTTACTGTGTGTGCATAGTTAAGTGAGGCACATGCCGTGTATGGTACCTCAACAATTGCAATGTCTGGTCTCACATTCCTATGTGTCTTATACGTGGCTGGGACTTCACTTCTTTCAGACTCTGCTACTTGTGTGTGTGATGAAGACGTATGTCTGTGACATGGATTGTCTGCATTTGGTGGTATTTCTGTGTAAATGTATACGTGTCATGTTTGCGTGCAAGCAAAGCACAGGGTGTGAGTCTAGCCACAGGATGACAGGTAGCATGTGCGGAGTGTGCGGGTATGTGTGAGCTTACTTTCTGGCTGGCCAGCAGTGTAGGTGTATGTGTATCTTGTGATGAACATAGAGCCTGGGCACATGGCTTACTTTCAATGTGTGCATTTGGGAGGTGTAGGTGTGTGTGGTGTGAAGGGTGTGACTTTGGGGTAGTGTTGGTGTGTGTGTGTGCGCTCTGGCAATGTCGACTACACACATGTGTTACCCAGGGGCATGGTGGGTGTTTGTATCCTTGTTCAGGTCTGTGAATGTGAGCACATGTGTATTGTCTGTTGCACAGTGTGCAGTGTGCGGGTGTGTCCTTGCAGTTCAGGATGACTCCTACTTGATATGTATTGCCCATTGTGGGTCTGCAGGGTGTGTGAATGTGAAGATTGTGCCTTGTTTAATTGAGCATGTATGTGATTTTCGGCGGATCGTACTCACTGTGCAGCCCTGCCCACCCACACTGATATCTTGTGTGTTTTGTCATGCATTGATGTGGCATGCTTCTTGCGTGGCTCCTATATTTGCTTGATGAGTGTGATGTCAGACTGTGAAGGTAATTGTACACATATGTAGGACTGTGCTTTGTAGTGACCAGGCCGTCAGTGTTAATGTGATGATCTGTTGGGCCACGTCAGACTCTGACAAGCCAAGGCCCACGACCTCTGGTATTTCACTGGGTCCACTGTGGCAGCAACTCATATGCATTGACATCCAATGACACTTGACTACATGGTCATCTCATGACTCTCGTGTACTTCACACACTCTCATCCTCTCTCATTCGTACTTGTCTACGATCAATAATTCTCCAGAGTCACATATTTGCTTCAAGGCATGTATTTGAACTTACTTCCTCTGTGATGCAGGATGTGGACACTACTGGCAGCGAAATGCATGTGGAGGATATACTTAGCATGATTACACATACAAAAGGGGGGTACAGGTAGATGTGATTAGTTGTTGATTGTGGAATAAAGGCTTCAGAGTTACGAATGCCCTGCCCTTGCTATGCTACAGTACATTTGCTCATTACTGAGGAGCTCTAGGCTTTGACACAGACAGTATTGATTTTGCCTACCAGACAGCTTGACATCATAGGCACAATACATCTCAGTCCCATGGTACAGGATTACGACAATAGTGACTCCGACACACCTTCGTCAGAGGTGACATCAGAGCATGAGCCTACATGCATGCAGCATCGTATCACATGTTGTTGCGATATGGTGGCTACTGAACATGACACAATGACTGGGGACATGTTGTAGGGTGTTGCATTTGTTGTCCATGCAAATGTCCTGGCACGGAAGTTCAGACGAAGGTGAGGTGACAGTCCTCACGTAATACAGCAGACAGATAAGCGTGCGCTGACAGGAGCATGTGTTCAGGTGCGCAGAATGCATATTGTAGCATAGTTGTTCGTGCAGTATTGGCCATGTGGTCACTGTACACAGGTCCCATACCTCAGCCTCCCCCTGTTCATGCAGGGACACGGGATATGGTGATGGACAGGGTGCATGTCCCGGAAATGTCAGGTGTCATGGCAGTGGAGTTGATGGTAAGGTGTTTGTTGCCGAGTGCATGGTATAGTTGTTGCACAGCTTACTGCCCATTGCGTGCGGAAGCCAAGCATAGGTACGGTGTTGTACATGAATGTTCAATTGTGGGTATTGATTTGGGGACCCATGAATTGACAAGTTGTCAGGTATGCAATACCTTCCAGCAGAGCATCCCTCGCATTGGTGGTATTCATGGATGGAATCCAATGAAGCGGATGGTGGGTTGCAACGTGTTCATCGTAAGTTGTCCCTTGTAGAATCCTGATGGGACATGTCGGATGACATTCGATGAAACTGTAATCCAGCATACGTTGTGCGGAGGCACACTGGTCCCATTGCAGTGTGTGTCCGATTGCAGCCACAAACACCATGCCCCCATACACTGAACAGTTCCTGTCGTTGGCGTCCAGGGGTGCAAACAGGTGTACCAAGTCCGCAATTGGACATGCCGGGTTGGAGAGACATAAATCCACAGGCCAGTGGTACGGGCACCTCCGACAGTAGAACACGGGGATGACGCAGCTGAACATTTCGATGCGGTAAGTTACTCGGTAACTTACATTCAGCATAGCCAGATTTGCACAGCCCATTATCTGTAGCAAGCTATCACTGTACAGCTGCATCTGTCTGGCATAGGTGTGAAGCACTGGTGCAACAGCCATTTTGCTGCAGGGTGATGTGATGGCGTGCTCCGGCTGCCTGAGCTGTCTGCTGAGTGCAACCTCCGACGATGCTGGGTATTCTTGAATGGATGTTAGGCGGCAGGACTTTGGGTATGGTTTGGGAGGAGGACACAGGCCCTCATCCCACATGCTCCTATGAATGGTCAAGGCCAGTGGTGTCTGTCTCTTTCATGATTACTTGCATTTGAGCCACAAGGGGCAGTGGTATAATTGTATTTGGTGGTATTATCTTTCTTTCATGTTCGGCGTTATCTGCCAGTGGAAGGTTTACTCAGCATGGCTATGTTTGGGTTTTGGTTGTTACAATGGCTCCATTCTCCTGCAGAATATGTTGCAATGTGATTTGAGTGTGGGAATGGAAGGACATTCACTGCTATCTGCTCTCCCGTGTGTGGGCGGGACACTTCGTTTCCGCTGTACATTGAGACTTGAGTGTGGGCGTAGTGATTGTGAACACCTGTTCTCAGGCAGCAGGGTTTATCTCCTTTGTACATTGCATGGCTTGTTATTGCATGGCGAGGAGTTTAATGGGGTAAAGATAAATAAATGCCTGAAAGAAATTTTTGTCTGGTTCCGACACAATAATCTTAAATGTAATCCGGAAAAATCCGAAATTATCTTTTTCGGCACCCCTCCTCTGGACGCCTGGAAACAATGGTGGCCTTCTGATATGTCCCCCCCCCAGTCAGCAGTTAAGACTGTAAAAAATCTGGGAATGAAAATGGACGACGCCTTAGCTATGACATCTCAAGTACAGGCAGTGGCGGGCACGTGTTTTGGTCTCTTGAAAATGCTCCGCAGGTTTCTCTTCCTTTTGCCGACCTCTCACAGAAAGACGGTCGTTCAGGCCCTCATTACCTCCAGATTGGACTATGCTAACGTCCTCTATCTGGGCCTTCCAGAGTTCTTACTGAACAGACTTCAGATCGTGCAGAATGCAGCGGCCAGGGCAGTCTTGGGGCTCAGACCTAGAGATCGGATCTCTCACCATCTGAAGACTCTGCATTGGCTGCCTATCCGTTGCAGAATACTTTTCAAAGCATTGGTCCTGGCCTTCAAAGCTCTTCACAACATGGGGGCACAGTATATTCGCAGAAGAGTTTCGTATTACGTGCCTGGCAGAGCTCTGAGATCAGCACACCAACACCTAATTATGACTCCAAAATGTCTCAGAAGTCGCCGCGGTGGACGGTCTTTTCAAGTGCAAGTGGCTAGACACTGGAACAAACTGCCTCTCTCGCTCAGGCAGGCCACGAACATATTGGAGTTTAGGAAAGAACTAAAAACCTGGCTGTTCCAGCAAATAGTTTAAAATCCGTTCTCCCCGGTACTGATGTGCTCCTCTGTCAGTCTTTGTGTCTCTTTCAATCTCAGCGCCGGGACACTCTATTGAGTAGCTGCGCGCTCTACAAATCCACTCATAACATAACATAACATAACATTGCGTGCAGGATGGTATAGGTATTTTTTGTTGTGACTGGCGTGCCTTTTGCGGTCAATGTCCATTATTTGCGCTGTTCTGTAGCAGCCGCCGTGTGCTTCTCCATGTTTTGCACACAGGTGTGTGTCCTTTTTCGACGTCACTTTACTCCCCTGTTCGCGACACTTGTGTGACTACGAATTGACAACTGTGAGTTGTCGGTTGTGGACATTATTGATGCAGGGGGACCACGTGACGTGCCTTCAGGGTGGGGCTGGTGTGTGTGGTGTGTAGTTGTGACCCTGTGGTGTTTGTGTGCAGCCCATGCGTGGCGCTGTCGTTGGCCTCTGCGTTGTGCGCATGTGTACGTGCGTCATCGCCGGGGCGCTGCGGAGCCGTGACGGGGACGTCCCCTCCTGGTCCCGGGTAGTGGGTGCCCAGGATGTTGCGAGTTGTTTTTATTTTACAGGTGGAACATGTGTGGGTACAGTGTTGGATGTGTCCTGTCCCCACAGGGGTGTCTGGGGGGGCCATGTACAGTTTTTCCGCCCTTGCATTGTGTGCGGTGTTTGCGTGCCCTTGTTGTGTGTCTGCCTACCTGCGTCGTCTTTGCGCGTTCACTCCTAGGTGCTGCATCAGGTACAGCATTGGGATGGCCTGGAGAGCAGGATTCATGTCGGAGTAGGCCGGGTTTGTGTTTCTGTACTCAGCAATCGGGTTTCCGCCTTGGTATCTCGTTCGGTGTCTCTTTGCCGGTGAGGCTGTTTGGTTGTGTCATCGTAATTTGTACGCCGGGCGGTACGTCATTTCGTCGGACGGTGTGCCTCCGTTGGCTCGCACCGCTACGTAGACGGGCGCACTTTGATGGCGGGCGGCGTCGCGGGCTTACGGGCGGTATTTGCCTGACTTTTCACATCCTAATTTGGCGAGCGTGTGTGCAGTTGCTGGCGGACGGTAACTAGCGGTTTTTGCCTCCGACAGCACGGCGGTAGTGTTTCCGCACGGCATCGTAATGGACCCCTAAATTAGGTTTTATACATATTTGTATAATGTACATTTTCACGTGTTATTTTACAGTTATTGTGATGTGCATCTGTCTCATAAAAGCAGCCTTTTACACACATAGGGGCTGATTACGAGATTGGTGGCCCAACCGCCCGGACCGCTGCTACGGCGGTCGGGAAAACGCTGCCAAGCCGGCGGCATCCTGACCGCCGTATTATGACTCTACAGCTGGGCTGGTGGTGTGTCATCAGCAGTGGAACAGCGGCGGCGGCATGCTTTGGCTCATAAAGAGAGCATGAAGCATATGCCACCGCAGTGTAGCGCCACTTGCACGTCGGGTGCACTGTGTACCATGCACCATGTTTTGCATGACACACCGTGCAATTAGATAGGTTCACAACATTTGCCCCCATTAACAGTCACCAATGGGTAAAATCGCCCTGTTTGGGGCCCCTTCCCTGCCTTTCCGCCAACCATTTCATGGCGGGGTCCCCGCCATGAAAAGGTTGGCAGAAAGGCAGGTCATAATCGCCACGGCGGTGACGGCATCAGCACCGCCTCCGTAGCCCGCTGCTTTCACCACCAGCGCGGGATCCGAGATGCAGACAATTGTGGCGGTCCAACCACCTGACTCGTAATCGAGCAGTCGGACTGCTGAGGAGGCGGCGGTCAGACCACCACTGACGGTACAGCAGGCTTAAGACTCATAATCAGGGCCTTAGAACTGTTGTGGTTACCGGTTAACACCATCTTGCCCAAGTAATTTTGTGACACGTGGCAGGTCTGAATTGGCCCAGTCTGTGCTCAAGACACAGGAGCTGGTGGGGCCAGGATCTCAATTGCAGTGTCATAGTAAAACATCCAATATGAGCCAGACAGTGCTTGGTGGTATCAGGGCAATGAAGGCAGCTTCTGGCAGGTGAGCGGGCAGCGTAGAAATGCTGGAAGTAGAGTGATAGTCACCAGTTGAACTTCACCAGGGCACATGCAGTACTGGAGCCCTGGCCGTTCGACACATGGGCCGAAAACCAGTGCCACAGCTCTCCAGTTGTTCCATGTTAGCTGTAAATAACTTTTCCAGTCCTGGTTTTATTCTTTTGGTTTCATATCATTGCTATTTCCAATATTGCACGTCCCAAAGTGTAATGAAGGAAAGGACAGGGTGGACTGCTGATGCCGCAGACGGGGCCGCTTGAAAGCTCTGCTAGAGTAGATGAGGGAATGCTGTGGATCTGGTGAATGCAAGTGATACCAAACTGCTGCAGAAGCTACCCTCTGTGAGGACCAGAGGTACTGGAGCACTGGTCCCCTGGTTTATGTGGAATAGGATCCGTATCACTTCCACTTTTTTCTATATACTATGTAGTCGGCTTTCCTTCATACTACCCCTTCCTGTCCCTAGCACTGTCTTCGGGTTGGCTGTGCTCTTCTATGCTCCTCTCTCTCCTTCCTGAACATTTGTTATTAGTTCTGTGTGTGCAGCTGCCTTTTGATGTCCATTATGTATTCCAGTGTGAGAAGTTTTTGGAGATGAAAGTGCACAGTTATTTTCTGACTTTACCTGTAACCCTGTTCATCTGACACAGAATATAATCTAGCAATTCTGACTTAAAAAGCTGTGTGTTTAGTTCAACTTATTAGAGGCCTGTTTAGGAGACTGGAGCTCTTGTTGAAATTCAAGGGCTTTAGTGAGATAGAGCTGATGAAAACTTGCTTCTAAAAACTCTGCCAGTTAGGAGTTTAAAAAGACAAGGGGAGAGAAATCAAATTTATCATTAAATGCGCATATCCTGCTCGGAGAGCCAAAAGGTCTAAAGGATGATTGATGGCTGGCAGGGAGAAAAGGTAGATGGGGTTCAAGCAGATACCAGATGCAGGGCCAGTTCACCCAAAAAGCTGCATCAGATAGCTGACAGATGGTAACACATATGTGTGGAAGAGGTGTTGCATGTGTGCTGCATGGGCACTATGCACATCTACAGAGGCCTGCACAGTTACAGGCATTTGAGTCTTCGAATCCCATCAGTCTGGGTCATTACCACCACCACCCTTGCCCCCCTGTGAGGATGCAGTGTCCGTGAATTATTCGCTTCACCCGCACTGTGCCCATAGTGTACCTTGCAATATTACAGCTCCACCATGCACAAGCATGGGGAGCTAGCGGTGCTGGTGACTATGCTGCAACTGTTCTCTGTATGTGAGGGAAGCCAGAACTGCAGCTGTACTATGTGTAGATATTGTGTGTGTGTGTGTGTGTCTACACTACCTATACATCTTCCTAGAAAGAATGCATATATTAGCGTGCACTGCTGCTGCACTTGGTGTACCTGCATTGTGTGTTTGTGTGTGCTAGGGAAGCTTGGACTGCTGCTGCCCATGCTGCTCATGTGCTCTGTGTTACTGAAGGCTGTTGAAATACTGTCACTGTATTGAAGCCAAAACGATTGGCTGTGTCAGTGCTTGTTTACAGTGGTCTCACTTAGTTAACTCTCTGGAATCGCGGAGAGCCCGACTCTCAGGAGTTTAGGAGCCACCATGTTTATTCGTTAACTGTGAGACTTGTGTTTCACAGCAGTGCTGGACGAGAGAATCAACGGTAGAGTTCTTCATATGCCGGACAAAGATTTAATGCACCATAGGCACAAAAAACCTAAAACTACACGGGAGAGTGAAAGATGTTGGTTGGAACGGGGAGAGATAACACAGCAGTAGTACTTGAGTCAAAGTAAGGGGACGAGGTGTGTCTTTCCTCTTTGCCAATAGGATACGAAGCTTGGCACCAGATGGAAATGATGGAGTGTGGCTCCCCGTGGCCCAAGCAGGGGGCCCCCATAGGAGGGCGGCCGCCTTAGTGCCACATGATGGCACACGGCGACAGTCCAGTGTTGTAGGGACCCCCTATGGGTCCGGCGTGCCCCGCGTCATTTCCGGCGTGCTGGTGGGTGGGGAGCCAGGTATAAGTACCTCTCCTGCCCACCTGGCGCTCTCTTTGCTGGCTATCCTGCACGCCGTTTTGTCCTCCGCTGGGCACGCTGTGCTGGTCTGGCGTCGGCGGTGTGGTGGTTGCATCCACGTGCATCCTCCGTCGTGTGGTGCGGATGCGTCGCGTCGTTGGCCGGCCTCTTCTGTTCTCGAGGTGAGTGTGAAGTGGGTTGCTGCATGCTGCGGGTGAGCGGTCCCCACGCTCACCGCTGTATGCAGTGTCAGGTTGCGTCGGTCGTGTCTCGTTCGAGATAGCGTTCGTCTTTGGTTGTGGTGAGTTTGGGCCGGTGTGGCCGGTTGTTCTGCTAGCCCTAATACCCCTCCCTTTGGGGGCGGTTACTCGGCTTCCAGGCTGGCTCCATAGTGTGGTTCGATATCGGGGCAGAAAAGCTGCAGCAGAGCGCGGGCCTCGTGTTTAGTGGTTGCGAGTTTCTGGGCAGGCCTCAAACTGGCTCGGAAGGAGGGCCCGCTCAGGGCAAGAAAAGGACCGGTCACAAAATTGTTTTAAGTGCGGTTGCGGTGGGGCTTTCTGGTTACACTGCCATAGATTCACGGCAGCCGCAGAGTTGCAGGGTTAGTGGCCTGCTTGCAAACTATGCCCCAGTGTGAGGACGGACTACTGTCCTTTGTTTTGAAAGGGGTGTCCAGTGATTAAAGTTTCATTGGTCAAAGGTGGTTTGTAAAAGTAAAATGATGGCTAAAAGTGTATGGCTTGTGGTGTGCGTTGGTTCTCCAGTCAAAGGGCAGCTTTATTTATTATACTTTATTTGAGGACTTATGGATACGTGAAGGGGGGCCGGGGAAGGGGCACAGGGTAATGGTTGTCCTCTTCTGGAGCCCAGTTGCGGGGGCGGCCTTCGCCGGGTTTACATCGTGGCCAGGGAAGGGCACATGTATCGGTTGTCCTCCTCGTCCGGCACGCAGTTGCGGGGGTGGTGGCGGCCTTCTTCAGTCCCGGTTTGATCTTGCGTTCCCCGCAGTGGGAGGGTGGCCCACCGGGCGGCCGCTGAGCTGCGGTAGGTAAATTTAATATGGGGTGGGGCCTGACAGTTTTGCCAGGGGACCCTTGGGATCAGTAAGGCGGGGGATCCGACCCGGGCGGCTGCTCGGATCCCGGGGCCCTTGGGCAGTGCCCCGTCGGGGTCGTGTGCCTTTCACGGCCTCACAGCTGTGTTTGTGGCTCGCCGGGCGGTCGTTTCTTTTGTGTGGCTTCGACTTACAGGGTTGGGGGAGCCAGGCTGCGCGACTAGTGGCAGAAGTTTTGACCCCGGGCCCCCAGGGGGGGCAAGACGTCGCACCGCCGGACCCCAACTTGCGTTGCAGAGGCGGCGGGTATTGTTCGGCGCCTCTTTCATACCTCCGCGGAGCTGACTGTCTCCAGGGCATAGCGAACTGGAGCTCGCTTGCTCCCGGCATCTCCACGAATCTTGACCTCAGGCCGGGGCTGAATCAGGTTGCGGTGTTCGGAGGAGCGCACTTTCTCATGCCAGGAGGTTGCTTGCGTGAATTTGTTCCAGTCTGGGCAGAGCTGCTCTTGCAGTCGGGCGACATCACCAACTAGGCGTTAGAGGTGACGTGGAGTCACTGTGCAGGGGCATTGTTGCTGCCTTGTAGATGGGGCGGTGATGTAGTCAAAAACAGGTACGGATTCGAGGTCAAGTGGGGGAACACTTGCTGGGTTGTCTCTGCCCGTTTGCCATCGAATTTGCCTTGTAAAATCTGTTACAGGTGGCCCACCGGCTGGACTTCTGCCGTGGATTGGGGGGGTTAGGTTCTAGTCCCGGCACCAGCTTAGCTAATATTCCTCGCCCAAATCAAGATGGGCCCAGTCCACGCTAGACATCGTACATTTAATTTGCCTTCCTGCTGGGCTGGGGTAGTTGCATGCTTTTGGTTTTCATGAAATGCGTAGCAACACACGTTTTATGTTGCAGCGGTCCAGAGTGGTAATTGTGTTCATCAACTTCACCATAAGCTGAGGGGGGGGGTGGGGGGGGGTTTCCAATCTCGAGGTACAGCAGCAGAGTACGTAAAATACGGGAAATTACTCCTGCTCAATGTGGCTATGGTAACTATGGTGGGTAGTCAATTTTCCCATGTTTTGTGAGGATGAGCCCAATTAGTTATCTGGAATAGAGTACGTTATTTTGAGTGGAGCATCTTTTCGGGGCTAGGGTTAGGGAACGATAGCGACAATTGCATGCAGATGGGGCCCAGCTGCCACCTTCAATGCTCTTAGCCGGGTCCTGGTTGTCATGATAGACCTTGCACAGCCTCATCATTCCTGTATTGAAGCATTTTCGATAAGTTTACATCGAAGCCATAGTAGTGGCTTATTTTCCTTTACAACTATCTTCCATTGACAAGGTCAACAGCCCCGGCTGGCTGTAGGTGGACTTTCACGTGTTGTTATATAGCTGCATGCAATGACTGAAGAGGCAGAACAATCCAGCACACTATGCTAAGCAAAGATTTCACCTTAATTGTTTCAGTCCAACGCCGAAGTGAGAGCTTCTAGGGGAAGGCCAGAACCATTAGGCAACTAGGCGGCACTACAAGGACTTTTAAAGGCACATGTGACATTTGTGCATGCTAATTAGTCCTGAAGGCCTACCTCTTGCCAGCCAAATAGGGATGATCTGCACAATGGATGAACGAACATGCTTGTTGTAAGCAATATTTTGTTTCAGTTACAAGGGGCGATTAGCGGGGCAGGTGAGGGGCCTAAAGAGGCTCACTGGACTAGAACAGCCTGGGTTTGGCAGGACAAGCAGTCAGTCGGGGGGATTGGGTGAGGCTGGACTCCCTGAGGGGGGGTGAGAGCTCATAACATGAGTTGTACACCAAATTAGCAGTGCAGGGGCTGTTCAGTCCAATGATGAAATTTAAACAAAGTTGAAAATTTACTATTTAAGTTACAATGGCCTATGAATGCTCTCCTTAGGATGGTTCCCCCCTAAATGCTTGGAGATTTATATAGCTCCACATGTAGTCTTTCAAATGATGAAAGCTGGATATTAGGAATTGGGAGTATTTGAGAAGATTTTAATGATATTTAGTCGCCAAGATTGATCCGTCCATATAATGACTTCCCCTGGGGTGGAGTGTACACGCTTCTTTGCGAATGGTTCTTATGAGACCTGGGAGTACACAGGGTGGATGTCTTTTAATGATGTTGCAAGTGAGCTATGCAACGAAGCCATAGTTGGGGCCTGGTTACCTTATGCGGCTAACAGGTTTTGTCAAAGCCAATAGTACGGGCGGGTAGGTGTATGGTTAAGTTGGTAGGGTATATCTGGACAACATTCTCACAACAAAGCCATAAGTTGTTGCTTATGTACCTTATGCAACCAACAACCATTGACAGTCAATTTTCCAGAATTGCTATAGGTGTAAGGTTACGTGTTCAGTAATATATGGATACAAGGACAGAATAGAACTATGCGGCAGTCTTAGCCAAGCAAGAATTGGTAGGCTAATTAGTTTCAAACCAATGCCGAAGAGAGGGCCTCAAGTGTTTGGGCCAGAATCAGGAGGCCACCCGGTGACAACACAAAGTAATTTTGAACATGCAGATGGCACATTTTTTTTAAAAGGGCGCATGCTATTATTACTACGGTCTACCTTGTGCCAGTCCTAAGGGGACGATTTGTACAATAGTCGAACAAGCTTGGTTGAATCAATACTTTGTTCAGTTTGTAGGGGATGATTTATCTATCCAGAGATGCCTCCTGACAATGATTCATTATTTAATTATTATTAATTAATTACGTCCAGCTTCAACGGTCCAATGTTTCGGGATGCGCCAATTGACGGGTATAATAGCAGAGGTGGCAGGACCAGGCAGCACGCAATACTAAACTCAGACGCCAGCTTACATGTTTTAATCCTATGCCAAGAGCGTCTAGGTTCGGGCCAGAATCAGTAGCACAGCGGGTGGCTTTAATAAGTACTTTTAAGCGTGCAATGGCACATTGGATAACAGTGCTAGATAATTACCCCTTAAGGTACACCTGGGCCAGCAAATGGGGACGACTCCTGCAATAGATGAGCATGCTTGTTAATCAATACTTTGTTTCAATCTGAAGGGAGGATTGGCCTACCTCTGCCATGCCTTACCTCTGTCATGCCCTTGACTATTATCCTTAACCTGGTAACCGGGTCATGTCCAGCTGTTTTAAGCTGGGGGGGCAAGGTTATCATGGACAGTTCGGATGGCTTGGGGAGCGATGAATGCTTGGTCTGCTCGCACAGGCAGGCGATTTCTGTGTGGGCTTAGCTTTGCATGCTACCCTGCATTGGTTTTACTGACTAGGGTGATGCAAGGGTAAGTGTTGCAAACATGCGACGAGAGATGGGTCCTTTGATACCATCCATAATCTTACCTGGTTAGTATTCAGGTCAAGGAATGGGCTGCATGACCCCCGGGTGCTGGAGATGGCTTGTTGGTTGGCATGTTTTTTCAGATGTTTATTGCAAGCTGGCACATGTTAATGTTTCTGCAGAGTTGGGGCAGGTTACCATACCTCATCTTGTCTCTGCGGGTTTGATGTGGCTTTTGGGTCAGGATGACTGAGGGAGCCATTATCGCTTTGTATATCTGGGCATGTAGGAATGCTAGGCAAGGACCTAGGGAATTATAGAGCAAGTGATCCCTTTCCGAGCCTAGTATAGGCAGGCGTGGGTAGAATTAGTAGCAGCCAGCTCTATTGTGCATCTTTTTCCTTCTAGAGAGCAGGCATTCCTTTAAGTGTGAAGCAGGCCCCATGCTAAACGTCAAGGGAACTATCACCTTGGCTAACCTCGACAGTGCAAAGAACCATGATTCGGGAGGGTTTGAGCACTGCTGGTGTGGGGCAGTCCTTGCTTTAAAAGGTTCTTAGTTAGAGCCACAGGTTCATGCTCCAATGGGAGAGTCAGAGATCTGAAGGGCCAGTTTCAGCAGCATGTGTACCGTAAATTGGTCAAAACAATAACTCAGGTACTGCAAAGGCAGATATGAGTCCCCCCACCGACCTTAAGTTCACCCAGACTCCGTAGGCAAGAAGTAAAATTTACTTTCTACAGGTCTGGGCAAACAAAGGTAACGAATTGAGTCGCAGCTTCAGCCAGCAGATATCATTGAGAGTTTCAGGGGCGGAGGGGTTGTACCTCCAGGTCAGGCTCCTACACCAGGAGCATGGAGAAGCAGATTCTGGGGCAGGTTAACATACCTCAAAGGTGTATCTGTGGGCTTAATGCATGTGTATCTCTGGGCCTATGGCTGGGTAGAGCCATTCTCACTTAGAGGTAGGTCCATGAAAAAATTTGTGCTTATAACGGTTCTCATGACCAATGCAAAGTTTGTAGCTTCCCTAGGTGAGGAGACCTAAGTTAGGTACTTCAACATAGCACTTTAGGCGACGGTGTATAAGTGCAGGTGGCAACTGGGAGATTTCCTTCTTTTACGCCAGCTGCTGCTCACATGGTTAGCAGTAACCAGCCTGGGAAGTCTGGGGGGAAAAACTCGACAGATAAACTGAGCTGGCAGAATTCCTGTAAGAAAGGAGGAAGTCAAGGCAAGTTCACGCGGACTCCTTGGCTTAAGGTCACATATTTCTAGGCTCATCGGATAGTTGAGCTTTTCCTCATCACAGTAGGGCGGGAGTATCTATACCACAACACAGCACCCAACTAGAGCCTGCAGTTAGAATGGGATCGGATGTTGTACAGATAGTCTTCCTGCTCTCCCCTTCCAGAAGCTTTTCTATCGCTGGTCTCCATCCTGGTACACAAGAGCAGAAGTTTTGCAGTGGGCTACTAACGCTTGGGTGGGAACATCAGCAGGGCGACTCACAAACAAAAAATCGCAGTCAGATGTGCAACTGCAGCCTGGCATTTTTCGGGGCCCTGAGAATCAGCTAATTAGTGGCAAGGTCCAAAACAGATACATCTGGAGCGGCAGTAAGGGGACATGACGCAGTGCTCTCTGGGGCTTCCCTTAAAATCCTAGTGAGAAGATCAAAAACGGACCTGGCGGGACAAGGGAAGGTGATCTGGTGGCACCAACTGGGGGATATGAGGTATTGCCCAGTGGGTTTGGTCGCCTCCTACCTGGCCCCTCGCCCTTCAGGAGAGGGTTATTTACTGATTCATGCTGACAGCACGCCCCTTACCAATTTTCAGGTTGAACAGGCAATTTAGGCATGCTCTACAATGTCAGGCAATGCGGGTCCTGGCAAGCGCTTTTGCAGTCACTCTTTCCGGACAGGGGCAGCGACTGCAGCTTTCAGGGCGGGCATGTCAGCGGAGCGCATCATGCAGGTGGGACGATGGGAATCCCAAGTTTTAAACGGTGCATCCGTCCGTAAGCCACCCAGGGGAGTGGCTGGAGGACGGGTTAAGTGAATTATGTACAGTGCCAATTTTGAGTATACCAAAGACAACCCTGTGATGCATCAGATGTTTGGTGGGGTGCAGTGTTGTTGTGTGAAATTATGTGCAATCTTGAGTGGTCGTATAGATTAGTGTGCAGTGCTTAAAAATATGTGTTTAGCAACCTAGCATTGCTTTATTTTGCCAGGATCAAAGGGCTGGGTCAATGGCCTTTCGTGCGTCTTGAGAGTGGCACGATGGGCGGAATGCAGGAAATGGAGGCATGGGTTTTTCGACCACTGAGTTAATTTGGTTGGGGGTCCCAGGCATACGCTGGAACAGCTTGCTGAAGAAGTTGCGGCACAGACTGGGGGGGGGGGGTGTCTCCCCTCCCAACATTTTGGTCAGACACCCGGGAGGCAATGTTTTGACTTTCCTGGGTAGGAGGGCACTGCTGTATGAAATGAGAAGTTAAGCAACCAATTGGGGGCATGTAAGTATGGTGGTCAGAGATAACCCCACGTTTAGTGTGGCTAGGGGCCCGGTCAGGGGATGCCGTGGAAACCTCACGCAGGAGAGTTAACAGTGCCATGCGCACATTTACTGAACAGAGGGGGTTTGGCTCTACTAGGCACGGTCTGCTGCATGCCAAGTCCACAGGGTGTTTTGAAGAGGAGGGGGTTCACCTTTCTAGAGTGTGCATGGACTTGTTTTTGTTGGACCTGGGCGAGGCCTTGAATCAGCAGGATGTAGGTAAGAATGCCTGCCTTGGTGGGGGGCCCTGGTTGTGACGGTGGCCACACCCAGAGCTGTGGCGGAGTTACAGGGCGATCCAGAGGCTGAAAGATACATAGGGGTACCCTCTTCAGGAGCACAACAAGGGTGCAAAGGCCAAATATCCCCAGGTGATCCTCGCGTTGGACCCTGGAGGAACGACGGCGCCCCGCTAGTCCTACGTGCGGTTGTAAACCTGAGCAACCGGGGGCTGCCTGGATACGCTCCGCCCCCCTCAAGGGGCGTGAGTAGATGGGTGGACTGGCGGTCCACAGGTGGGAAGGGGTAAACCCTCCCCCAGAATCGGTAAGCACCGATTGGTTAGTGCCACGGTGCAATTTGGCTCATCAGGTGGGCAGGCATCAGAGGGGCTGCCTGCCCTTGTATCGCCCGTAAGCTGACCCACCATGTTGGCATATTTCGGTATGCAAATAAACCTGCAGCAATTTTCTCCACGAAAAAGGTGTCTTGTGTGTTTATTTCATCAGGAGATTGCTATATGTGTGATGAGGAGTGTGTTGCTGATATTGGCATTATGTGGCTGCCCGCGGCCCACGCAGGGGGCCCCCATAGGAGGGCGGCCGCCTTAGTGCCACATGATGGCACACAGCGACAGTCCAGTGTTGTAGGGACCCCCTATGGGTCCAGCGCGCCCCGCGTCATTTCCGGCGCGCTGGTGGTCGGGGAGCCAGGTATAAGTACCTCTCCCGCCCACCTGGCGCTCTCTTTGCTGGCTATCCTGCACGCTGTTTCCCTCCCTACCGCCTACCCGGTGTTTATGCAGGGGGTGGGGTGGGAGAGGCTGCTAACTCGTTATTTCGTTCTTGCAGGCGGAGTTACAGGGCGATCCAGAGGCTGAAAGGTACATAGGGGTACCCTCTTCAGGAGCACAACAAGGGTGCAAAGGCCATCAGGTGGGCAGGCAGCAGAGGGGCTGCCTGCCCTTGGATCGCCCGTAAGCTGACCCACCATGTTGGCATATTTCGGTATGCAAATAAACCTGCAGCAATTTTCTCCACGAAAAAGGTGTCTTGTGTGTTTATTTCATCAGGAGATTGCTATATGTGTGATGGGGAGTGTGTTGCCGATATTGGCACTATAAGTAGTGCCATTTGCTTGAGCAGGCTTGATTCTTGTGAATGTCAAGTTGACAAAATGGTGTACTTTTGGTGCTCCTCGTACCTCCAGGAAAGTTCAGTTTGACTCTTAAGTAGGATGATTGTTGGCAGAGCATAGATTCGCAGTTAATGGCGCATGGTTTGAATTGAATTTGATGCTTGTCTAGGGTGACCAGAATTTTAAAGCCAAAAAACACGACATTTCACAAAAATAGAAGAAGGACTACAATTTTACTTCAACCGAATGCACAGAATGACAGGGCTCCACAGCAGAGAATTACAGAAGTGGCTGTAAGGACATAAATAAAAGACAATTTTTAAAGCCAGCAGCATGCCTGTTAAGTAAATTTCTTTCTTATAACAGCTGCTAACTATCCCTGCTTTGGAAAACATAAAAAGGCACCTGCCGCCGTTTTCAGTCGATCCTCTCTAAAAACTGGGACATGAGCTAAATTTCCCAAAATCTGCCGGGACAGCTGGTGAAAAACCCTGACTGTCCGGACAACTCCGAGACGCCTTGTCACCCTATGCCTGTCTCTTGAGGTAACCAGTGCAGTGATCGTATAAAGGGGTCAGTATGACTGGATGTCCATGTCTTGAGAGTATGCTGCTGAATGTATGATTTAATTGTGCCGGAGTGGATCTGGACTTGTCAACCAGTGCAGCATTGACACTGTTAATATAACCTGGGGGTCTCTGTTCTTGTCCTTACTACCTCCCTCTGTTGATATGGGAAGAGGTGTGGCGCCGCGGCCAGGGCGACTGACGCTGGAATCTGGGGCTCACGGTTCGATCCCCGGCACCGGCGGCAGGTCAGCCCAGCACCATGTGACTCTGGGCAATAGCTTGCTTAATCTTCCCAGCGCCGGGATGCCTTCGGGTAGCTGTTCGCGCTTTACAAATATCTTTACAAAAAATACTGGATTTTGATATGTTACGGTTTTCTTTTGAGGTTTATTTTCCATGATTGACTGCATAGTTGTGTAGAGACAAATGATAGTATAGAACCAGTCATCTTTTTGAAAGCTTTGTGCTTTAAGAGCAGCCGAAAGGATTGCCTCTTTGATGACGTAAGTACGAAAATTCAAAAGGATTTTCCTTGGTTTGTCTCTTGCCTAAACGGGTCCCTGTGCACTCTTTGGATATCCTGGTCTAGATCCCACGTCTGAATTTCCGGCATTGACTCTTTAAGAATGCTTATCACAAAGCCTTTCAAATTTCCCCTTCCAGCCCCTCTGGAACATTTAGCAATCTCAGGTTATTTTCTAGTGTCTCAAGCTTGTCTCTGAACTCTCTTTCATTACTTATTAGGGTTTGAATTTCTCTGAGATTGGAAGTCTAAAAAAGGATGGCGGATTAGAGGGCTTGGCCTCTGTTTGAGCCCCATTGAGTATGAGGCTGCCTTTCCCTATCAACTCCTCAAAACTTGTTGGCTAAGCTAGTGAATTTATGTGGTGCTCAGGAAACCTTAAAATAGGTCTGGGTGTCCTCCGTGTTCCCACTCGGAGGACACCCAAAGTTGAAGGAGTTCAGGGAGAATGTGATTCACCTGAGAATACTGATGAGTGGGTCCATGTACATGTTGAAAGGGTCTGTGGTACTACTGCCTGCTTTAAAAAATATGTTTAGTTTATATTTTCAAAGAAGAAGGGGTTGCTTGGTGACCCCTTCCCATTTGCGAATGGGTTACCATCTCCTTTGAGGTGTTGCTAAAATATTAGTGTTTCAAGCCCGGAATTCGGTCGCAAAACATTAATACATACCACTGCATATCAGTATTTGGAAGGGACGCCCTAAAAACGCCCCTTCTAAGTACCGATTCTCAAAGTATGTACATTACAAAATGCTTTTTTGCAGGCACAAGCGGCAACGTACAAAAACGTTTTGTAAATATGGCCCTTAGTTCCTAAACTCCTGAGACTCAGATTCTCCTTGATTCAACTGAGTTATCCAAGTGAGACCACTGTAAACAAGTACTGACACAGCCAATCGTTTTGGCTTCAATACAGTGATAGTATTTCAACAGCCTTCAGTAATACAGAGCACAGGAGCAGCATAGGCAGCAGCAGTGAAAACTTCTCTAATACACGCAATACAGGTACACCAAGTGCAGCAGCAGTGCATGCTACTGTGTATACACCAAGGCTGGACTGGCAGTACCGGGCATCAGGCGTTTCCCCAGGAGGCTGGAAGGGTAGGGGGACGTTTTTTGTTGCAGCATAGCAATTTTGAAAGCACCTGCTGCAGAGTTCCGTGTATGTCCAGTAGTTTTCAGGCAACAATAAAAGTGTTAAGATAACTCGGGTGATTAATGTACCTGCTGGAGAGAGTTTTGTCTAGTGGCAGTTTTGACTCGGCTAAGGTAGTGCAGAGGATTAATATGCCTGCTGCAAAGGAGGTGTACCATACAGATCACAGAACAGTATTTTATGTGCATTGGTTAGTGGGTTTCTTCTTTTGTCACAGAGACCCTTTTGTTACTGTGCAGTTCATAAGTTAGAATCATAATCTAGCACAATGAGCTAATAAGTGTCATCAAAGAGCTGCATGCAAACTTCATGGTACAGGTTAGAAAGTTATGTTATTTCCGAGTCTTTCATTACCCTAATGTTGCTAAAAAGGGTTTGTTTGGGTAGAAATAAATTCTTATTAGTAAAGTCAACCCTAACCACTGTGTTACGTTCTTAAGCCTAAGTTTGTGCTGCCAGCCAGTATGGATGACATTTGAATCCTATACCTTGTAGTCTCCTTTGTCGTATTTTTTTATTTCTTTATTTTTATTTGCCCTCATACATGACACAAGCCCAAGATCTAAGCTGAAAGCGGTCTAGCGGGGAGCGAATATATCAACTAGCTTAGTCTCTTTATTTATTTGGGCCTCCTTCAAACCATATATAAGGGAGATTCTGCTCGACATCGCCAGCTGCCTTCACTGTTGAAGTGCGTCTTAATCATTGGACGGTATTGAGATGCTATAGTCATGCGGTTTCCCCCCCTAGTCAGGTTGCGCCTGTATATCATTAGCAAGCAGTGGATCCCACATTTTTATCCCTTTGGCAGACCCCCTTATACAGTCCAACCTGCAGGTGTGTCTAACATAGGAAACTCACTCACATGTTGTGGTGCATTCATGCATATTTCCCTGCGTGCAATTATTATCAGAACAAAGAGAAGCTGGGCCTGAGTTTTCTTCATTATCCTAAATATAACCAACTCAAGGCTTACCTCTATATTGCCCCTGAATAATCTCGACAAAAAGTCACCCACCTCTTGCCAGAAGAGTTGGATTACCGGACATTGCCACAGTAGATGAACGTTGTCTGCATTTTCCAGCATACACTTAGGGCATTGTCTCTTCTTGCTTACACCCATCTTTGACAGCTTCTTTGGAGACCAGTATGCTCTGTATAAAGTAAAAAGATGGTTCCTCCTCAGAGGTGCAGATCTCACTGTAGCCATATATACTTGCCATAAACTTTGATTCTCTGGCACCGGCATGACCATTCTCCATATCTCCTCTGGCACGTTTAGGGGGTGGTCCTCTGTTTCCACCAACATCCAATACCATTTGGACACCTCCTTGACATAGCTTTGATCTTTCATTAACTCACCCTCCCACTCTAATTCCAGCCCAATTTGCTGCTGGTTATATGACCAACTTGTTAGTTGATGTTATTTAGACCTCGATAGTGTGAAGTAGGTACTTGCTACTAACGTGTCCCATGGTATCAATGAGCCTTGATCAAAAAGCTGCCCCCATTTTGTCAGACCCACTGTTAATAAAGGCACAGCTAAGGCATCCAAAAGACATTCGGGGGTCCCTGGTGAGTTCCAGATCGGGGCGTTACAGCTATAGTAAGGTATTTCCAAGATCCGCTAAACCTGAACCCAAAGTTTACAAGCTGCTAGTAAAACCTTGAATTTGATCTTTTTGAAGAATTTGGGGTGGCCATATTTAAATAAAAACGAATTTCCTTCATCCGGGAGATTCTTCCTGAAAACCCTCAAATTAGGGGGGAATCTTTGCGTATTATCCATTAGAAGATGTCTAACATTTTTCAGAAGGAAGGCCCAGTGGTACAGTTGGAAGTCCGATAATGCTATCCCTCCATCCATTTTCTTTTTTCCAGGCTATTCGGACCGCTTTTTTTTCCCATAAAAACTGCTCAGGGTCCCCTTGCAACTTTCCTGAACCACTCGGTTTTGAAATGTAACAGTAAAGTATTGAAAATAAAAGTAAACTTAGGGAGGATTATCATCTTGACTAAGTTTGCTCTCCCCAAAATCGAAAGGGGTAGATGCATCCATGATTCCAATAACTTCTTCAACTCCAAATAAATTCTGTTAAAGTTGATGAAAGCCATCTTGTCCAAGTCTTTGACTATTCTTACCCCAACTTACCTCATCTCTGGCTTTTCTAGTGAGGAATCAACTAGGCCATTCCAAGTCATGGTCTCCGTTTTATCCTCGTTTACTAAGTACCCGGAGATTTTCCCAAAAGCTGCTGTTACTTCCATTATAAGTGGTAATGATGCCTCCCGATTAAATGTATAGATTAAAAGATCGTCAGCATATAGTGCTTCTTTTTAACCCTATCCAGTTATCTAAATGGGAGGATTTCCTGTTCTGACCTGATTCTCCTTGCCAGAGGTTCTATATATAAATTAAAAAGTAGTGGTGACAGTGGGCACCCTTGTCTGGTACCACGGCCTATCATAATTTTATGTGAAAGGGACCCATTTACCACTAACCTCGCAGTTGGTGCGTCATATATTGATCTTATGGCTTTGAGAAAGTTGCTACCTAGCCCGTTTTGTTCGATGACTCCATACAGATAGGGCCAACTGACTCTATCAAATGCTTTAGCAGCATCGATCATTATAACAGTTAGGGGAGACCTGGTTGTGATAGCTATATCAATTGCACGAATCAAATCATGCGTTAAGTCATGGAGCTGCCTATGTTTCATGAAACGCTTTTGATTCTCATGTATAATGTTTATTAGTACACTATTTAACCTTGTGGCAAGTATTTGTGTAAATATTTTGTAGTTGCTTTTCAACAGAGAAATTGGCCTATAAGACTCACACTTCATGGGGTCTTTAGTGAGTTTTAAAATTAATGTATGACTGCCAATTTCCATGACGCTGGGAAAGGGGCATGGTAAACGTAAATGCTGTTCAATAACTTATTTAAGTGTGGAACAAGCACTTCCTTTAAGACCTTATACAGCTCATTAGGAATACCGTCTAGGCCTGCCGCTTTCCCCTCTTTTAAGTGGGCGATTGATTTCTCTATCTCTAGAGTGGTGAATTCTCGATTAAGGAATGTTTGTTGACTAATGTCCAACCTGGGAAGAGAGTCTTGCTTCAACCATTCATTCATTTCTATCTGGGTAGGCTTCGTATCTTCAGTGTATAAATCTTGGAAAAAATCCCTAAATGCAGTCCCAATACTGTAGTCATCCAAACAACGTTCTTGGGTGGAGTCAATCTGCACCTCCTTAATCTCGTTTCTTAACTGATCTTGCTTTGTCTTCCAGGCAAGTAATTTCCCGCATCCTTCCCCATATTCATAATGGGCCAGTTTGCTGGCATCCCATCACTCTCATATCCTTCTTTCCAGAAACTCAACTAGGTGGTCCTTAGCCTCGTTCAACTTTCCCTGGAACTCAGTTCTTAAAGTGAGATAATGACAATCGATAAGACTTTCCTGTGCTTTTTCAATTCTGACCTCATGTTCTCTTAGCTCCTTTTTCCCTTCTTTCCTTCTGAACTCTGCATAACTTGTTACTCTTCCTCGCAAATAGGCCTTAAAGGTGTCCCATACAATACGAGGCGCTGCAGAATTTCCATTTATTTACAAAAATTCTGCCACATCCTTTTTTAAAGCATCTACCACATCTTGCTTACCTAAAAGTGTTCTATCTAGTGTCCATCTATACTCAGTTTGCTGGTTCTCTACAGAGACTACTAACTTTACTGCCGCATGGTCTGAGAGGTGCTCTGGTTGGTGCATGACTGTAAGAATATTTTTACTCAACCTTACATCAACAAAAATAAATCTACTCTAGAAGCATGTGAGTACTTTTTATTCTGATAAGTAAACTCTTTCCTAGAGCCAACTTTACGTCTCCAAATGTTTAATAGGCCAAGATTCTTAACCGTCTGCTGTATACTCTTCCTCATTTTTGGGGCATTAACTATGTGCTTTGTTGAGGACTTATCAAGGGCAGGATTAATCAAAATATTAAAGTCCCCCCCCCCCATGATAATGTTGTACTTGGAGTTGAGTAGATGCCTATATAACTCTCCAAGGGGAGACGGATCATCCACATTGGGACCATAATATCCTACCAGCGTGTATCCTGACTTATCTATTTTGATGTTAGCTATTGCCCATCTGCCCCCTGCATCCACCATAGAGCTCTCTATTTTAGCACCTGCTGATTTTTAAATAATATGGCTACTCCTTTTACATTACATGATTGATTAGTGCATATCAATTGTGCTATCCATCTATTTGTTTTCAGAATCCCGTCCCATTCCCCCTGTCGAAGATGAGTCTCCTGTAATATTATTATGTCATTTTCGGAGAGCTTATTTAATTCCAAAATCTTCCTCCTTCTCCTATGCACCCTGAGGCCATTTACATTTCAGGATATTATTCTAATTTCTCGCTGTTTATGCATCCCTTATTCCTCTCTCGCCTTCTGGTCGCTACCGTCTAGTGTACTGACTGATATCACGTATGAGGATCATTTTTTATTTTTTTTTATCCCTAATGCTCCCTACCCAGTGCTCATCATTACAAGTGTGTGTGTGTGTGTGTGTAACCCTTCTTCTTTTGTCCCACCCCAACCTACCCTTGGGAACCCTCCCTTAATCCAAACGGGGTAGCACTTATTACCCCTGATGCTCCGACATCCCGACCTGATTTCATATACCTATTTTTGCGCATTGATCTGGCTAATCAAACTCTCGACTTCAGAGACCTCCCTGATGTTGTGCATTTTATTTCTCCACATGACTTTTAAGGTGGCAGGGAACTTTAACTGCGCCGTGGCCCCCAGTGATTTCAGAGTTTGAATATACTTCCCAATTTCCCACTGGCGATTTTGTGTTATCTTCGCTATATCTGATCTGATAGTATAGAACCAGTCATCTTTTTGAAAGCTTTGTGCTTTAAGAGCAGCCGAAAGGATTGCCTCTTTGATGACGTAAGTACGAAAATTCAAAAGGATTTTCCTTGGTTTGTCTCTTGCCTAAACGGGTCCCTGTGCACTCTTTGGATATCCTGGTCTAGATCCCACGTCTGAATTTCCGGCATTGACTCTTTAAGAATGCTTATCACAAAGCCTTTCAAATTTCCCCTTCCAGCCCCTCTGGAACATTTAGCAATCTCAGGTTATTTTCTAGTGTCTCAAGCTTGTCTCTGAACTCTCTTTCATTACTTATTAGGGTTTGAATTTCTCTGTGATTGGCCTTGACCTCGTCCTGCAATACCCCGATCACAGTCTCCGTTGCTGTTAGCCTCGCTGTGATATCTGCCATTTTAGCATCCAGACTCTCGCAGGATTCCTGAATTTTAGCTTGATTATTTTCAGATATCGCAAATTTTTCTTTGATATCCTTAGAGAGTAAAAACAACATAAGGCTCATATCTGGAACCTGTGTGTTTATCATCGAGTTGCTGGGAATTGTTATATTTTCCGAGGGGGTGTGCATTTGAGGCTCCCCCCCATCCAAGTCGTCCTCAGACAAAGCAGTTAGGGCCAGATGTATCAACATTGGATTTTGCGAGTCTATAATAGCGAATTTTACCGATTTGCTATTATAGACTCGCAAAATGCAATGTATGTAGGTCTTTGCAAAGATTTTGCAATTCCTATGCATTCCTTAATTGCGAGTCGCAAATAAGGAATGGCTTCCCATTCATTTCTATGGGCCTAGCCCATAGGAATGAATGGGAATTGCATCTGCAATTTGCGAGTACCCAATAGGTACTCGCAAATTGCGCATGCAATTTCAAGGGTGCAAGGGTGCCAAAATGACACCCTGTTGCACACCTGAAATATGCATGTGTGCACATGTGGCACACATACATGCCCTAAAGGCATGTATGTGCGCCACATGGTACTTAGAAAAATGCAAAAAAAGTGCATTTTTCTAGGAATTTGCAAATTACCACCAACTAGAAGTTGGTGGTAATTTGCGATTCCTTAATGCTAATTTGCAATTTGCGATAGCTACAAGAACTGCATTTAGGGAATCGCAAATTGCGATTCCCTAACTGCATTTGCAATTTAGGTAATCGCAAATAATTGTGATTACCCATATTGCGAATTCCAAATGTTTCATACATTACCAAATGCATTTTTGCGTTCGCAAACGGGCCGATTCTGTGAATCGGCCCGTTTGCTATCGCAAAAAGCGTTGATACATCTGGCCCTAAATCTATTGGAGGTGGGGAGATCAGCCAGGACCACTGGCTGTGTCTGTTGGGGCCCAGAAGACCTTATTGTAGCCATAGTCGCTTCAGCTGTTTTAGATTCTTGAGAAGGCCTTTTATATAGAGGCTCTGTTTATTTTATTTTAAAATAGGACCTTAGGGATGGCGTAACTCTAGTTTCCCCCCCTGGAATTTTGTTATTCCTCAACACCTTCCCCATCTTTCAGTGTTGCCCGACCGTTGTGCAGTGATCTTAGTTTGCACAGCCAACGGGGGGGGAGACCACTATTGTACTCAAGCCTCTATCCTTATTAGGCTCCCCCATCCCTGGGCTAACAAATGCTCACACTCTATATTTCTTAAAGACTACCTGTTTTTACTTGTCCCGACAGCTTCAACCGCAGGATTTATTCCCGGGAGATCAATGGTTGTCTGCTTCCTCTCTGCTGCCTCAGCCCCTTTTCCTAGCGTGCCTGGTTCCCCGGGCGTTTGTAGACTCTGCTTCTTCTTGGGGGGTCCTCTACTACCTTTTTTAGGGGTCATAGGGTTGTAGAGTCTCCCCCCCTTCTAAGAGCTGGGGCTGAAAAAAGTCGCCCTGTTTAGGCTGCGCAGAAAATATCTTCCTCTCACCTTCAGAGGACTCCAGTCCCACGGGCTCCCCCACCTCCTTGCGGTCTTGTGGCTTCAGCCCCTGCTTCCTGAGCCCTGCACCAATGCTACCTCCTGCGGTTGCCATGATGACCTGGAAGCCCAAACGCACTGCTGCCTGCCGACCCTTCTGCAGCTGACCTGCCGCGCGTAGCACAGGGGAACCTCCCATGGGCGGAACAGCGGAGTACAGTAGAACGGAGTCAGAGGTGCCGATGTCAGTGCTGGCCAGGTTACAAAAAAAGAGGGCCATAAACAAAAGTAAGTGATGCTGAGAGTTTCAAATATTTGTTACTTATGTGCCCGCGCCATATCTTCAAAATTGCTCGTCGGAGTGCCGGAACTCACAGCCGCGCTCGCTAGCTGGCCGCCATGTTCCCCGCCCAGCTCCAAGTGGGTCAATCTCCTTTGTCTCATGTAACATTTTCTATACACTGATTTACACATGTATGATTCATTGTCTCTGTATTTGTGTGTGATGTAAAGTGCTCTGACATCCTACACTGGTATGAGAGGTGCTGTAAGACAAACAAAATACATGTGAGAGAGGGGCTATAAAGAGATGAGGGGCACTGTTGGAAGGTGATAGTGAGGGAATCTTTGAAGGGCCCCAACAAAGATTGTTGAATCCTGGTTCACCCTAAAGTCATCCAACTATGCTTTAAATGCTAATACAATTGTGTTTATAATGAAATATGTGTTGGAGGATGCACTACTTTTGCCTAACTTTTCTTGGGGGGCAAATCCTCCTTGCAGTGGTCAGGCTCACTCGCTGCACTTACTATGCACTTTATGGGGGCTGGTCTGACAAAATTTGCCAGGGCTGCTTTGGGCTCCCAGTCCAGCCCTAGTGTACTCATGCATTCTCTCTAGGAACATGTATAGTCAGTGTAGACACACACTTGCAAAATAGGTACAAAAAGTACAGCTGCAGTTCAGGCTTCCCTCACATACAGAGAACAGTTGCAGCATAGCCACCAGCACCGCTAGCTCCCATGCTTGTGCGTGGTGGAGCTGTAATATTGCATGGTACACTATGGGCACAGCGCGGGTGAAGCGAATAATTCACGGACACTGCATCCTCACAGGGGGGCAAAGGTGGTGGTGGTAATGACACACTGGTGAGATTAGAAGACTCAATTGCCTGTAACTGTGCAGGCCTCTGTAGATGTGCAAAGTGCCCATGCAGCACACATGCAACACATCTTTCACACATGTCTTACCATCTGATGCAGCTTATTGGGGGAACTCCCTCCCTCCCGCATGGCCCTGCATCTGGTATCTGCTTGAACACCAGCTACCTTTTCTCCCCGCCAGCCATCAATCATCCTCTAGACCTTTTGGCTCACCGAGCAGGGTATGCGCATTTAATGATACATTTAATTTCTCTCCCCTTGTCTTTTTAAACTCCTAACTGGCAGAGTTGTTAGAAGCAAGTTTTCATCAGCTCTGTCTCAGTACAGAAGAAGAACTTGACCCCACTTTACTTTCACTAAAGCCCTTGAATTTCAATAAGAGCTCCTCTCTCCTAAACAGGCCTCTAATAAGTTGAACTAAACCCACAGCTTTTTAAGTCAGAATTGCTAGATTATATTCTGTGTCAGATGACAGGGTTACAAGAAAAGTCAGAAAATAACTGTGCACTTCCCTCTCCAAAAACTTCTCACACTGGAAATCAAAAGGCAGCTGCACACACAGAACTAATAACAAATGTTCAGGAAGGAGAGAGAGGAGCATAGAAGAGCACAGCCAACCCGAAGACAGTGCTAGGGGCTAGGAAGGGGTAGTATGAAGGAATGCCGAGCACCGGGTATACAGGTAAATGTGGAAGTGATACAGATCTTATTCCACATAAACCAGGGGACCAGTGCTCCAGCACCTCTGGTCCTCACAGAGGGTAGCTTCTGCAGAGGTTTGGTATCACTTGCATTCACCAGATCCACAGCATTCCCTCATCTACTCTTGCAGAGCTTTCAAGTGGCCCTGTCTGCGGCATCAGCAGTCCACCCTGTTCTATCCTTCGTTTCACTTTGGGACGTGCAAGATTGGAAATAGCAAGGCTATAAGTACCAGAATGCAAAGAATAAAACCAGGACTGGAAAAGGTATTTACATCTGACATGGAACAACTGGAGAGCTCTGGCACTGGTTTGTGGACCATGTGTCGAACGGTCAGGGCTCCAGTACTGCATGTACCCTGGCGAAATTCAACTGGTGATTATCACTCTACTCCCAGCATTTCTTGACTGCCCGCTCACCTGCCAGGAGCTGCCTTCATTGCCCTGCTCCCCACAAGCCCTGTCTGGCTCATAGTGTCACCGTTGAAGAAGGGAGGTTTTACTGTGACACTGCAATTGAGAACCTTGCCCCTCTAGACCCATGTGTCTTGAGCACAGACTGGGCAACTTCAGACCTGCCACGTGTTACAAATTTGTCTGGGCAAGAAGCGCTAACCAATAATCAGAACAGGTCTAAGTGTGCAAAACACTGCTTTTATGAGACAGATGCACATCACAATAACTGAAACCACTGCCCAACACCTTACTCAGTAAATTATACCTCACTAAATATAAAATGTACCTATCCAAACATCCAAAACCCGTAAACATCTCAGAACCTTGCCGTGCCTCTTCCTCAGCTTGTAACAACACTGTTACTACATAACCAAGCATATGCACCCGTTTCATTACAATCAAACCACCCACCACTAACGTCACTGACATGCTAGTACCTACGCAAAAAAGGAGTTACTTAATGCCAGCATGTAACCCAAAAACTCTTGCTGACTCCGACCCACCAGGGAACTCTGCAGTGGCCACCTGCCGCAACCAGGACAGCACCACCCGCCTGGCTCGTCCGAAAGGAGATCTTACCTTGCCTCCACCTGGCCCAATAATGTTACCTTAACACGTTTGAGCCTAATCCCTGCATTACTGCAAGAGTTCTGCTTCTCTTTCAGTTTTTTTGCAATGAATGTGGCCGCCTAGTGACGTTCTCCAGAAGATAAGCAACCAACAGTTTTTGTATACCTCAATTTTGAGCCCTGGTGGGACAGGTATGCCCAGATGTGGGTCCTGTGCACACTGTGCGCTGTGCCACTCGAGCCAAGCTATACCTGGCTGATGAGCCCTAATAAGGGCAAAACCAATGCTGGGTTGCTTGTGCTCTGGTTCAGAGAGGACCTGGCCTGAAAGTCCAGGCTGGACTATTCCCACTGGAGCAGGTTCAAGGGTGATTTGCATATTGCTGGGCCCAAACTGAGATGTCATGGTATGAAAAATAACAATATCCTGGGATGTGACCTGATTAATTACCAGCTTCTGAGATTAATTCAAGCATTCTATCCATCACTTTTTGTATACTTCAGTGTGATGCCCTGGGTTGGCCGGGTATGCCCCAATGTGGGTCCCGTGCACCCTGTGCCACTGGCACCAAGTTATATCCGACTGATGAGCCCTAAAAAGGGGGAACCCAGTCTTGGGTTGCTTGTGTTCCAGTTCAGGGAGAACGTGGCCTGGCAGTCTGGGTCTGGACTGTTCCCATTAGAGCAGGGTCAAGACTGATTTGCATATGGCTGGGTCCAAACTGAGGTGGCATGATGTGCTAAATAACACTTTGCCTGGAATGCAGCCGAGTAATTACCAGTGGTTGAGATTAATTCAAGCATTTTGGTGCCCTGGCATTTTTCTGGAGGTCTGGGGGCTAGGGAGTACTTTCAGAGTATGGCCCAAATAGGCACCAGTTTCAACATTCTAGTCAACATTTCCTGCAGTGTGTGCTGGTTTGAACATTTTTGCAAGGGCGGATATTGGTTTCGAGTCTTGTCCTGGTGATAATAATGTATTAAGACAAAAAAGAGGTACTTTTGAGGCGTTCAGTAATTGTTGGGGACGTGCAGTGCTTTGCTGTCAGGGAGTGATGTTAACATCTCCCTTCATGCACCATATATGTCAGTCCGAGTGCGGCAAAGGCATACCCAGCTCCTCTCTGGCCAAGTGCTGTCAATGTATTCCAACACAAGCACGATTTGGGAGCGAGTGTTAATTAAAAAAACCTAATGAGACTTTGCCTAATTAATGCACAGCCTACGAGGGAGGGGGGCACAGCAGAAGGTTTCTACTAATTTAATTGGCGATGAAAACATACTTGTAGGTCAAAAGTGTTCACTGAAAAATTGCACTTTATGCAAGTAATGTGCTAAAAAAAATTAATTAGATCATACGTTACCTGTTTTTCTATTAGACCTGATAATGAGTCGGTGTTGCAGGCAAGGTGTTACTCAGGGCGAACAGCATGGGATGAAGTTGAGACTTACCTGCAGCACAGCGTTTCTCTGTCAAAATGAAAATATGTCCACGCGGCAGAGAAGTGGAAAGGAGCATTACTGCATCTGCATTCCCAGGTCCAGCCATCAGAAGGTTCTTAAGACTAGTCCTGGGTTCACCCTTTTTGAGGCCTGTTGTAGGGGCAGCCGTTCCATCCCTGGCAGAGTCACTGTAAGGGCAAGTATATGCATCTTTGTCATCAGGGCCGGACTGGCCGTAGCGGGCATCGGGCATTTTCCTGGTGGGCTGGAAGGGTGGGGGCCGGTTTTGGAACAGTGGGGGACGTTTTTGTTACTGGCGGCCGGTTTTGCAGCAGTGCTGCAATATCAGCCCCCCAGTAACAAAAGCAGCAGTGCTTCACACTAGCCTCCCCCATCCCCCTCCCATAGATTTTCTAGGGCTGCTTTGATTTCCCAGTCCCGCCATGTTCGTCACCCAGGGGCTGTGCTTTTGAAGAAACGCTCCAACACCTCACCAGCAGGTGCCAGTGTGAAACAAGTACCTGCCTCTCTTGCACCGTTGCCCTGTTATTTCACCGCACTGACTCCCATTCATTCGCCTGTTGCATTTACTTTGTTGCATTCTCGGTCCTGGCGATGGTGATCTAGTGTCAGCAGGGCCGGACTGGGAACCGAAACCAGCCCTGGCAAACTGCTCGGCCGGCCCCCCTGGGGGAGAAGGGGGGGTGCGGCCAAGCTGCTTGCTATGGCCGGTTTCGGCCGATTTTGTTACAGGGGGGCCGATATTGCCGGCCCCCGGTAACAAAAACGGCCCCCAGGGGCCCAAAACCGGCCCCCACCCTGGCGGCCCACAGGGGAAACGCCCGGTGCCCGCTACGGCCAGTCCGGCCCTGAGTGTCAGTTTAAGGCTTTTTCTTTGCTTCCATCCATTGACTGCCCCCACCTCATTGCAGACCAGGTGTCACTGTAGGGTCTTGTCTTTCAGGTTCGGACTGGGACAGAAAGTAGGCCTGCGCACTAAAATAAAAGTGGCCCCCTTTATTGAATTTCAAAGCTAAAAAAAGTGACCCATGTTTGCAAATTGGGGCAGTTTTGAACATGTAAACATACGCTGTATAAGTGTTTTTTCACGATATGAAGGACTGCATTGATTTGAACTTGATTGTAGGAAATGTTTGTTTTAATATCATGGACATCAATAGTAAAAACCATCCCAGCAGACCATAAAGCAAGCCCACAAACATACAAAAAAATGACCTTCACTGACGTGTCACACCAGCCCATCGGGCACTGCCTAGTTTGCTCAATAGGCAGGGCCACTGGAATTATGCGATTCTGTGGCTATGGCTTTTTTCCTGCATGCTTATGAATTGCTTGCATTTGTCACATAATCCATCACTGTTGCATAATCTGCAGCTTTTAGCAAAAAGAAATGTGTTTCTAGTTCAAACGGATCAAAAGTTACTAAAACAATGGTGACTTGTTTGTTCGCGATGGAAGGCCCTTCACAAACGTTTACTGGTCATCTTTCAGTTGCATTTGATCAGTAAATTGGTACTAATGAGGAGAAATCCTTGCTCAGATAGTATCACCATGTGTAAAAATTACAAAATAATGAAGTAATACTATCAAAAAATGTGCTGCATTATGCTGCATAATTTGCCTTCGCATGCCGTATAATTTAGTCAACACAGCCACATAATTTGGTGCTCCCCTGCCTCATAATCCCAGTCGCCTTGTCGTACAGTTCCTACTTTCTCAGTAAGACTGTGTATTTAGGCAACATAAGCTTCAAAACTATGGTGAATGATTCTCCTCATACCATCAGATTTTGTTGACTTAATTCCTGGCTAGCTCACAGTGCGCTATCTGGGCCCCTAAACTGATAGGGCTCCAGATGGTGTCTGCAACCTCAGAACATAACAACCCTAATTCCCCCAAGGAAATTATGGAAACGGATTTTACCCTTTCGTACCCTTTCATTAGTAACTCAGGCATGCCCAAAAGGAGACACAAGAAGTACACAAATTGACATTTCAAATATGTATTGAACCAATTGGACTCTAGTGTAAAATATGTGCGCTGCAATGATTAATAGAATGAAGCAAAAGAAGGTTACCAGTGTTACAAGAATGTGGAACAGAATGAACAATTCAACCAGTGTGCATTTGCATTGGATTATATGAATACATATAATTGTACTCCTACCTAGCGCTGCCTATCCTAGAAGGTTTGGGGTGTGCTCATCTGCCAAAATGCCTTGAATGGTCTAGCTCCCCATTTGCCTGCTTGCATGTATCATCTGACAGCCAATCTATGGTGTAGAACAGGCTGACGTCCTTCTCAGGAAAATGATGAGATTCAGCTGGGCTAGAATTCAGGCGCGGAGCGATGTTGACAATCCATCAAAATGATCCTCTGCCTAAACAAAGGCTTGGTCCAGTACATGGTTACTAGCAGACATTCTCCCAGGGGCCACAAAGTAGGGTCTGCGGTGTGCCCGCGGGCCGCATTTATGCCAGCTGGGTGGTAGTAAGGCTTCGCGGGACAGGGGTGGGGGGGTAAGGTGGGCATTGAGGATACGAAGCATATACATGGTGTGGTCAGTGAGTCATTGGGTTTTTTGAGGGTTTTATTCCCTGCTCCCCTCTAAATTAATCCTCTAGTCTCTAGAAGATTCATAGATTTGACAATACTGTGCTATGCAGTATCTGAATCGCTTTCACTCTACTGCACCTTGGGGTAAGCCTTCCCTACTTGCTATCACTACTTTGGGACAGTCAAGTGAAAAAGAAGTAACTTCATTATTGAATTGGAATAAAATAGAATTGCACAATGTGAAACCAGAAAACCTACAATCAACCCTGGCTTCCCAACTTGACCAAATTGTGTGATCTTAGGCAATTGTTTTATGTCATTTTCCCTCCCTTTTCGTCATTATGACACGTAAGCCCAGCTTGAAAAATATGTGTTCTGGATATGCACTGAACAAAACATTCTTGTGTTGTTAATAAACTATAATGTTGCCCATGTATAATTGCATCCCAGGCCACCCAGAGGGTTCGATGGAACAATGACTTGCCTCTTAGTTAACTAGTGGCATTGTTGTTGGGTGGGAGGAGGCATGAATGTTTCTACGTTCATTTTTAAAACTATCACTTTTAAAAAATACTTCTCAGTGCACTGATATAATTTAATGCGCTAAGGTGAAAAGCTTCTGTATGTTATTGAAATAAACTTTTACTTTTTTGAATTTTGAAGAGACTTTATCATTTTTATGCACGTTTGTTGTAAAATGTTTAAAAAAATGAATGTGTTACTAAAATTAACTGAGGATTCCGTATTTTTCTTTTTTTCGACTTCAGTTCTCTTGTAAATAAACGCTTGCCCGTTTATTTAACATTATTCTGAAAGTTAGTGCCGTCTTAAGTAAGCAGCAGCCTAGTGCAGTAGTTCAGCAAGGGGCCGCATATGAAGGTCAGGAGGGCCGCAAGTGGCCCGCGGCCGTACTTTGAGTATCACGGGCCCAGTATATGTATTAAACTGGACCCATGCATTCAGTGCTTGAGCTCTGGTGTGGCCGTTATTGTTTATTCTACCCACCCAGAGCTGTCTCCTAACATACAACAACCAACAAGGACAGTTTGTGCAGTTATACCGAGACCTTGTACAAAATGTTCTAGGAGATGATAATGTGCCAACGAAGAAACTTATATGTAAGCAAAACAGTTTCTGAGTACCCTATCATATGCTGGTGCACAAGCAAAATGTATGCTAAGGGTCACTGTTTACCAGATGTCAACTTTAAACGTGAGCATGTAAAATAGAAGTGTTTGTGCATAGGGCCTAACGACAGCACTACAGCCTTGCGTATAGGCCAGTCCAATCCTGTTGTCTTTCCTTCCCAAAGGGCTTTGTTACTTCAGTGTAATTCGCAGTCCTTGTCAGCAGGAGTCACTTGTCTTACCCTTCTCTATAATCCGCGTATTTCAACAGATGCTCTCTCAGATCAGGTTAGTAGGTGTTCCTCACTGTAAAGATGGCACCTGGGCGCCCTTCTGGGGTTGTGTTACTTCAGCGGCACTCCCAACCTTGGCCACTAGGTATCGTTGCAAGGACAGTATTGTGAATCAGTCACTAGTGGGAATATAAAGGGGTGGAAGGGCATTGTACTAAAAGTAATAGTGTTAAAATAATTTATTGTATAGATTAAGAAATTATTTAAAATATATCTCAGATGGAAAAATTAAACAGCCAATAAGATAATAAAATCGATATAAATGGCTCCAGATTTGTGATTCAATACCAGCCGGATTTACTCTTACAGAAACTATCCAATTTGAATAGTCACGTGTCTATCGAATCACAGGTCACTCGGTCACATCAATTTTAAAACTATAACATGTTCTCTCCTCGTAACAAAGGAGGATAAAAACAGTTTCCAGATACATTTGAACGACCCAAATTACTTAATTTCCAGCTGCATACATTTAATCACACGCCCACTATCTCTCTCGGATTGCCCTATGTGGCTTGCCTTTACTGCAACTGCAGTAGTTCTAGAAGCAGCCTCTGTGATCCACAGACGTAGAAGTCTAATCCTTAAATCTTAGGGAGAGGGACAGGTACAGAAAGTATGCCCAGTTGGTGCTCGGTGCATCTTATGCAAGCAAAAGTGCCTCTCCTCCGTTCAGATCCTATACGTGCCCCTTCAGTCTGAAGGATGAGAGTATATAATGGGCAAAATCAAAGGGACTATTTTTCAGAGAGGCATTGAAAGAACTGTCTGTTTAATGCGGAGCTATATTTCTATTGCATGATTCAAATTTTTGTGATGGATGCTTGCACCTGCAGATTCCTCACCTTTGAATATCCTAGGCACTAGACTGGACCTGGAAACTTCTGACATAGCTCTGCCCTGCTGTTTCCATCTCAATGCTAGAAGTGGAATCACGGTGATGGTACTGCAGCAATATGGCACCCATCCGTGTGCTCTGACATCAGCTCTGTGTTTTCCACGCTTTTCAACGTGGGTCAGGAGCTTTTCTCCTCGCTGAGGTTATTGTTTGGCTCTCTCTGCATTCTCTAATGCGCAGTGCTTAGGAACATGTCGCCACTGAGAAGTCAGGGTTTAAACTCTGCAGTAGGTGTGGTGGGCAAATGTCCATCATGGACCCACATAACAATTGTCTGTGGTATCCAGGTTCTAGGCTGATTCCTCTGCTTGCAGTTGTTGTCATTGGATGAATCTGAATGTAGTTGAGGAGAGGGAGGCCAGACTTTTCATGCCCTGTGCCAAGGATGACTGTCATGGCGCCGTCGGTCTTGGTTCAGACCCAGGATGAGATCCAGGTCATCTTTCCTGCTCCCCTCTGCCATCAAAATCCTCCAAGACAGAGAAGCGGAGACACAATAAGAAGAAGAAGCACTCCCTTTCCCCTAGACGCAATATATATAGTTTTGAGAGTTATATATATGAATCTAATTACGAGTTTGTAGGTCAGTTATCCAATTCCTTGTCCTCATTGTATAACTGGATTTGATCCCCTATATCCGACCCCTCTCAGCACAATTCAAGATCCATCCGAGAACCAGGTAAATGAACGTGTGTGTGTGTGTGTGTGTGTGTGTGTGTGTGTATATATATATATATATATATATCGGTCCTCACACCAGACTTTGCCCCAGGTTCCCTTGAGCCAGAATTGGTGGAGATTCTGCCCCAGGAGGACTTGTTGGCACTGATTCTGGAGCTGCTTCCACTGATGCCGATGATGGTGCCCATGCCAGTGATCCAGCGCTAACAATAAAAATAATTCTCCTAAATGCTTTGGTCATCCAGGTGCAACTATTCCTCTAACATACACACTATATCCATATGACGGTGGGGCCCATAACACCGCATATACATTCACTTACTCATTTGTTCCCTGGATTTCCTCCGTCAATAACCTAGGAGAAAAACGATTCGCTGGAAGGAGACGGGATACCTCTTTAACATGACATAATATTTCTCTTTGCTTTAAGGTATTCCGCTCATTGGTCGATGGACCAACTAGTAGGAATCAGTTGATGGTGAATAAGACGTGCTCAATCACAATAAACTCTTTAATATTTCATTTTAATCATTGAGCTAAAGAATCACTGAGTCATTTGTTTAAAGAATAATAAAGTTTATATAAAGTTTTAAATGCAGGAAATGAGGTTAAGCTTATTATTCAGATCATTACATTTATCATCAATATAAGAATAACTTGAAATTGCAATGTATTTTTATTAGACGGAAAAATAAGGTTTTCATAGTAATAACTCTTAAAGATCAACCTATCTATCTGGGGGAAAATCTAATAGTTCTAAAATAAAAATCTATCTAGAAAATTCTCCTCAAGCAGCATCTTATACTCAACTGGAAAAGGAAAATAACAGCAGCAGCATCAGCTCGTCAGCATCAGCGACCGCAACTTCACTCATCTACAGCATCTAACTTCTCCAGCATCTGCTCTCCAGCATCTACCGCAGCATCTCCCGCAGCAACTCCCGCAGCAACTAACCCCTCCCACCACGAGTAGGTCTTCTTATACCCTAATTCTAGCTTACAACATAAAATGTTTCTTCTTTATGGCGTGACTCTTTTTCATTGGTCAAAACTCAGGCCCATATGCATTTTAATCAAACTTCCTGGTCTTAACCAGTTCCTTGTGGAATGTCCATGCAAGCATCGTTTCCCACAGTTCATGCAATTGCTCATCCGTTTCGATCAGTCCAAATTGTATCTTTTTCTGTTACATTTTAGGTTTTTGACAGTTCTGTCTATTGATTCAGTTGGACTTCTCACGCTTCTTGCTGATCATCTTGGCACACATCTGCTCAGAAAGGTCACAACAGCCTTGACCATACTTCCATCTCAGCCTCTCAGCATCAGCACGTGAGCATCCCTTTTCCACAGCCTCTCTCCTCTATCACATGGTCTCCCGCTCATGCGTACTCTAGCAACTTGCGGCCATTTTATATTGCTGCTCGACAGGCCTAAGCGCACTATTTTCAAAGATAAACAAAATATTGTTAAAACAAAGAAATATAAACCCTTTCGTTTCCCTCCCGTCTTTCTACGTACCCCAATTAGGTATTACCTAGCAAAAAGCAACATATAGAGCTGTCCCTTACTTACCATCGCTTTATTTTGCAACCACACGTTTTATTTAAAAGCACAGATCATGCATTTATTATGTTAATTAGTGCGCAACTATTATGTTGTGTTTAGACACGTAAACAATTATAAGTTGATTATTTTGCACACGGAATAGCGTGTTACCTTTAACCCTTAACATGTAACATACATTGTTGGTTATTTACTTAAAACGAACATGTTTATTAATTATTTTACGAAAACATTAGGAGGTTAAAATTTTTTCATTTACCCTGCTCCATCAACTCCCCCCTTTGGTGATTTTTAATATCACCACAAAACCCAAGTTATACAATTTTCTCAGACAGCATATATCTTTTATCCGTTTGCTTTTGTTAGTTTACACAACTGTATCCCTTTCAACTTGTTTCTTCGTTTTCTTGTACATGTTCTCTTTTATTTCTTCTAACTCTATTTCACCCATTTCTCTCTCTCTTTCCTTGTTTATCATGTTTTCTTTTTCTATCTTATTCTGCCTTCTTCTTCTCTTTATACACGTTATTGCAAGCTTCAGTACTAATATTATTATTATTATCACGGTTGCTATTATTATAACTTTCCCTATTATTAATCCACTCATTCTTGTTAACCAATTTATTACTGAAGAAAACCCTTTACCAAGTTTTCCAAACGCACTTTCAACCTCCAGTGGAACAAGTTCTTTGTGCAAATTTGTAATATTTGTTATATACTTCTGTATATTTTCGCTTTTATCTGGAATGTAAGTGCAACAATGTTGGACTTTCAGCATTCCACAGACTCCGCCCTCTTTTGCCAAAAGAATGTCAAGGGCAAGCCGATTTTGCATCACCATAGCTCTCATGGCAACCATCTCGGTATTTACCATCAAGAACCCTCCAGCAGTATCTGTAGATAAACGATCTACCACTGTGGATAATTTCCGAATTCTAAATGCATTCAAAGATATTCCCACTGCCGGTATCAATGCACCAAAAATATCACCTACTATTTCTGAAAAACTTTCCCTTTTTCTACGTGTAAAGGTATTTATCATTTTGTGTGTTCCTTTTTCTTTTCTATCCACATGAAAAATCTTTGGAAAGACCAGGCCTAAGTAACATGACCCATACCAATGGTCCGGCAACCTATAATAAGCCCTATTTCCGCAAACATAATAAATCCCTGGAAATATTGGATCTTTTCCCCCTTTGAATCCCCATCCACCTAAAATTTGGTAATTGTCATGGCAATTACTGGAACCCACAAAATAATTGTCATATCTTGTCTTATTTCTTCTAATGCACAACCTTCCCTGTTGGGGCCAATCCAGAGTCATAGCTGCATTTGTCTTTTTCTTGTCATGATTGTCTTCCTCAAACGCCCAAAGAGGTGTTTTTGTCTCCTCTATAACTTTTCTTTGAAATTTCACTCTTCTCTCTTCAACCATCTCTAAAAATACTTTTTCTTCCTTCTTTAACTCACAGGTAAGGTTGTACCTAATTATACTATCTAATGTTAAAATCTTATCTTCTAAAAAATATTCACCAAACGTTTTTCCCTCTTTTATTTTGTTAAGCTCGGGAACTACAGAAACTTTCGCAAAAATCTTATTTATGTCAGTGTAATAATATTCTAATCTACCTGTTTTATAAAATAAACTTGCTAAAACGCTACATGTTATTCCATATGTCAAAGGGAGGTGATGATAAGTCACACCCTCTGCTACAGATGCAGGCAACTGCAAACAAACATAGCAATTTCTTACATCCATTGTTTCTACATACTCATATAATAATTTGGTAAAGACATTTTTTGAAAAATCTGTTATTGATTTGTCCTTGTGTAATTCTGCACTACTCTTTAAAATAACTGGTTCTTGAATGTTAGCTCCTTTTTCTTTCTCAGTGTTATTAGACATTTCTACCACAGCTAAACTAATTGGAATAGTGATTGCTAAAACCACCCATACTGTTATTAATAGTCCTGTACAAAAGCAACACATCTTGCACCATCTACTTAAAAACTCACATTTACATTTTCTATCTCTAGTATTCTCCATTTTGTTTGATAACCTTATTTATTTGTTTTCCAGAAAATTGTGTCACTACACCTCAGAAATGACTTATTTGCCACTCTGTACTCAAATGTTTTGTCTTTGCTTGGTACTTTCTTTTAATTCTTTCTCAGAATTCTTTCTTGGTCACCTCCGGTAAATTCGTCAGATCCAGTGTTTTGTAAAATCCGGTAGAAACTATCTAAACTTCTTCAGGTTTGTTGCACTTCACTTTGTCCCATCAGGTTTCTTTGTTCTGGGTTTTCGTGAGTGTTATTTTCTTCTTTGTTGCTAGTCAAAGCACGATACAACCATTCAGGCGATCTATACTTCGGATTTACCTTCTTTACTCTTTTCGTTTTCTGTAAGTGTTTTCCACCTTGTTTTTCTTGCTCTCTCTGACTTGTTATTTCATTCACTTGTTCAGCACTTTTCCCATCTAGCCTTATGATTCTGTATCTTAATTTTCTTACTTCGTTGGGCTAATTATCTCCTTTTCTTGGCCTTTTTGCTTCACTTCCTTTTTCCTCTCTTTCTGTTTTCCAATTTCTTTTTCTTGACTCTAGCTTTTGGTTTCTTTCTTCTCCACTTTCTTCAGACTCTGTTTCAATTCTCTCATTATTTCCTCTTATTTTGAAACTTATAATTTCATTTTCTTCTACTTGTGGTTCTTTTCTTATCTTCCTTCGTTCACCTATTTCTGTCCCTCCTCGAGGTTCTTCCGAATTTGTGTCAGTCTCTCTATCTGCTTCTAAATTTCCCTGTTCTCATGTTTGACTATTTGTCCCTATTGCTCCTCGGGGATCTTCCGATTTTTCTAGCTTTTTGTTTGAAACTCTCCCTTCTTCATCTATCAATATTATCTCCGAAGGATTTTTACCACAACTTGTACTTGGTTGCTCACTGTCACTATTTTATGGCTCAGTTTCTTCTCTTATGCTTTCAAAATTCCATTTTCTTTTTAGAATTTCTTCACAATCCGAATGTTCTGTATCAGATTCTGAACTGGTGTCTGATATTTCCAGATGTCGACTTACAGGTCGATCTTCAAATTCTGGAACTTCAGCTATTTCTTCTACTTCTTCTGTCGTTGCATTTGTAATTGGGTCTTCCAGATGTCGACTTACTGGTCGATCTTCAAATTCTGGAACTTCAGCTATTTCTTCTACTTCTTCTGTCGTTGCATTTGTAATTGGGTCTTCCAGATGTCGACCTACTGGTCGATCTTCAAGTTCTGGCACCCTGTTTGTTTCTTCTTCTGTTTCTGATGTTGAACTGTTATCCAATACTTCCAGATGTCGACTCACATGTCGATCTTTAGGTTGTGGAACTCTGATGGTGTGGCTGGCATGTACCCAGTGTTTCACTCCTGCACACTTGACTGCAGTGGTCGTCACCAGGATCACTTGTCGTGGTTCGTCCCAGCGAGGAACCAAACAGTTTCTTCTCCGGTGGACTTTTATGCGAACCCAATCTCCTGGATTCAAGTCGTGAGCTGGTTTTCTTTCAAGAGTGGTCGCATCCGGCCCAACCTGATGAAACACAGAACGCACCACATCAGCCAATCCTTTGCAATAATACAGCACTAGATCATCAGTTATAGTCAGTAGTTTGTTGACAGGTACTTGTGCTTGTCTCATTGCTCGTCCCATAATTATTTCATGGGGACTGAGTCCAGTTTTCCTTTCCGGAATACTTCTGATTGTCATTAGAACTAATGGCAAAGCATCTGGCCATTTGAGTCCTGTAGCTTGACACATTTTTCCTAACCTGTTCTTGATTGTTCCATTCACTTGCTCTACTATTCCAGAAGCCTCTGGTCTGTATGCACAATGTAGTTTCTGTTTAATACTAAGTGCTTCACAAATCAGTTTAACTAATTCATTTTGGAAGTGTGTTCCTCTATCTGTTTCAATCGTGACTGGAAAACCATACCTCGGAATGAATTCTCGCAGCATAAGTTTTGCTACCGTAATACTATCATTCCTTCTTGTTGGGTATGCCTCCACCCAGCGGGAAAACAAACAGATGACCACTAGGACATACCATAGTCTGTTGCAAGGTGGCATTTCAATAAAATCCATTTGCATTCTAGTGAAAGGACCTCCTTCTCGTCCTATTGTTCCTAGACTCACTACTGTCTTCCTTCCTGGATTTAACTGTTGACAAATAAGACATCTCTGACAAAGACTCTCAGCTATGGCTCTGAATTTTGGATTGTACCATGTTTGTCTAAAAAGTCTGATCATTGAATCTCTCCCAATATGGGCTTGTCCATGGTACATCCGTGCCATGTCAGAAATCATGCTATCAGGCATAACTGGTCTCTCATCCCTGTAAACCCAAACATCCGTCTCTTCATTTTTTCTACATCCTGCTTTTATCCATGTATCTTTTTCCTCATCCTCTGCAGCTTCTTGTAACTGTCTTACCTCATCCCATGTTTCAATAGAGTTAATAAAAAGCAAAGGACAAGAAATATGCTCTCTCTCCCGACATTTGTTTAAAGAAACCACATTCTTTGCACAATACTGTGCCATTTCGTCAGCATATTTATTACCAACAGTTATGTAGTCTTCCCCATTTTTATGTGCATTGCACTTCACTACAGCGATCTGTTTAGGCAGCTGTATCGCCTCAAGCAGCTTTTTCACAAAATCTCCATTCCTAATGGGCGTTCCAGCAGACGTCAAGAAACCCCTTTGTGACCAAATCTGACCGAAATCATGCACCACCCCGAAGCCGTACTGGCTATCTGTCACAATCGTAACCCGTACATTTCTTCCCAACTTACATGCTTGAATCAGAGCTACTAATTCAGCAACTTGGGCAGATCGTACACCTTTCAGACAAGATGCTTCCATTACAGTTGCTACTGTGCAAACCGCATATGCTGCACTTAGAACTCCATCACTTGTTCTCAAACATGAGCCATCCACAAACAGAATATAATCTGATTCTTTCAAAGGCTCATCTCATATGTCAGACCTTGGTTTTGTACAGTATTCAAGCACATTCAGACAATCGTGATCTACTTCATCCATTTCAATCACACTCTCTTCATCTGGCAATGATGTCGAAGGATTCACATTCATACATCTGTCAATGGTCACATTATCTGCACTCAAAATTACTTTTTCATACCTAGTCAGCCGACTATGTGTCATGTATTGGGTTTTTGTTCTTGTCAAAAGAATTTCCACAGAATGGGGAACATATACTCTCAATGGATACCCCATCACTATGCCTTCACTCTGTTCCAGACTCACACAAGTAGCAGCAAATGCTTTCAAACATCCAGGCAATGCTTTCGCTACAGGGTCTAAAACAGCCGAAAAATATGCAATTGGTCTTTTCATAGTTCCATGTCTTTGTGCCAGAACTGAAAATGCACATCCATCTCTTTCACTGCAATACAGCTCAAAATCTTTCTCATAGTCAGGCATTCCCAAAGCTGGAGCTTCACATAATTTCTTTTTCAGCTCTCTGAATGCTTTCATTTCTTCATCATTCATTTCAAAAGGATCTTTAACATCCTTCTTTGTCAGTTTCTGCAATGGTTTAGCAATCAGTGAAAAACCGCTTATCCATTGTCGACAATATCCAACCATTCCCAAAAACATTCTTACCTCTCTTTGTGTCATTGGAGCTCTCATTCCTTGAATCATTTTTATTCTTTCTGTCGTTACCTTTCGTACTCCTTTCTCAATTTTATGCCCTAAATACTGGACTTCTTGTTGACAAAACTGCAATTTTGAAGGGGACACTTTATGTCCTCTTTTGCTAAATGATTCAGCAAAGCAATCGTATCATTGACACATGCTTCTTTCGTTTTTGATGCCACCAGTAGGTCATCAATATACTGAACCATCACTGACTTTTCTGGCATTCTTAAATCTTCCAATGATTTCTTTAGGATTTGATTAAAGATTGAGGGACTTTCTGTATACCCTTGAGGAATTCGGCACCATGCCAAAATACGCTCTCCAAACCGGAACGCAAATAATAGCTGGCTATCTGGATGCAATGGAATAGAGAAAAATGCATGACATAAATCAATTACTGTGTACCATTCTGCTTCACGTGGAATCTGATATAGAATCACAGCAGGGTTCGGTACTATCGGGCAACAAGGCACAACAATTTTGTTTACCTTCCTCAAATCTTGTACAATTCTATATGTTCCGTTTGGCTTTTTCAGTCCCATTATTGGCGAATTACATGGACTGCTCATGATTTCTTTTAGAATCCCTTGTTCAATCATTTTATTTATTACTGGCGTTATTCCTTCAATTATTTCTGGCGTCAATTTATACTGGGGCGTATTTGGGTAACTCGTCCCCTCTTTCACTGTTATTTTAACGGGATCTACTCCTTTCATTAATCCTACATCTTCTCCTGTAAAGTCCCACACTTCTTCTTTCACTCTTTTTCAATTCAATTGGGATTTTCTCTGCATCAAATACAGGAAACAAACCATTTACTTCTGGTTCTAAATTCACCATTGTCATTTTATACAGCACATCCTCATCTGAAGTCTGAAATGCAATTCCGTCTGGGGTACAATAGATAGTGCAGTTCATCTTGCACAACAAATCGCGTCCTAATAGGTTCACAGGACTACAATCGCATACCACAAATCGGTGCATTTCACTAAATGGACCAATTCTTACCTTCACTAATTTAGTTAGCGGCGTTTTAATTTGCTGATTTGAAACTCCAACTACTTGGATATGTTCACCTGAGAGAGGAAGGTTTGGAATTTCCACTGACCTAACAGTAGAACGGGTAGCTCCAGTGTCAACAAGGAATGTTACATTTGCACCATTCACTTCTCCATCCACAAATGGACCAGACTGATCTACCTCTAGAGTTGCGCCAAGCACGCACTCTTCCCCCTCTCTTAGGCACCGTCAGGAACTTTCATCCGTGTCATCCTCATCCTGTCGTAACCAATATTGAGAAATTGCAGCTGCACGCGGCAACTGTGTTACCTGTTCTCCTCCGTAGAATCCTGTTTCTGTACTGTATTTCTGTTGGTTAACACTCTTGGGAAGTGGTGGTTGTGGCACCTGACCTTGTTGAGTAACTACCTCACTCTTCACCTGTGAATTTAATGATTGATTTTCCACATTAGGTTTTGGAGGAAATTTACACTCGTTTCTCCAATGTCCTAGCTTTCCGCAGTTGTGGCATGGCCACTTTTTCTTTGCCTCATCTATGCTCATTTGTCCTTTTCCTTTACCTATATTAGGTCGGGATTTAACCTGTCCTGTTTCATTACCAGTATTATTCAATTGAGCTTCTTGCTTCTCTGCAACTTTCACCTGTGCCCACATGGCCTTTTCTTTCAATTTACGCTGTCTACTCTCAATTTCATCACTGCAATACTTACCATATCTCAAAACCTCATCCACTGTGCTATTCTGCCAACCAATCAAGTGCTGCTTAATCATTTCACTTATCTCTGGTTTTAATCCATACACAAACCTATATACAAAATGACTCATATCCTTCTCATTCAATGTCTCATAACCACTATACTGTTTGAAGACCAACAACAATCTCTCATAGTAGGCGTGCACTGACTCTTTGCTTTCCTGCGTTGTTCTGTCTATTTTTACCCAATCTGTTTCTTTTGGTGGAATTTTATTCTTCAAAAATGTAATTACTTGGTCATACTTCCTCATCACTTCTGGTCCTGGCGCTCCTGTTTTAGCGTCCCTTGGATATTCTACAGTTGGCCAATCAATAGTAATCTTACATTCTGTCCACAAATCATCTGGCACTACTATATCAAACAATCCATCCAGGTCTATCCACAGCACTTTTGACACCTTAACAAATCTCTCCACTTGTCTGTACCATTCTACTGGTTTCTCTCTCAATTTGGGGAAGTCATTTGTAAATGACAGTATATCCTGTCTGGTCCACGGAACATGCACATAACTACCACCTGGAGTTTCTCTCATCGGGTATTCCCTAGCAACTGGTTCCCTATCTGTCACTGCAAAAGCCAAAGATGCTTTATCTGTTGTTTTCTCATTCTTCTTTGACCATCTATTTCTCCATCTATCCACATCACCCCATTTTCTCAATAAAACAATCAACTCTTTTATTTGGGTCAGTCTTCCTGATGTGTTCAAATTCTGTATGTCTTTCTCACAAAAATCTACTCTGTATGGTTTCTGCAACGTTCTCACTTTTACAAATTCCACTCCTAGTTCACTTTCTGTCTCTTCCAATTTGTCATGTAAATTTCTAGCTCTCCAAGTAAGACTCTTGCACAAAAACATAATCTCATCATCCTGATAATTTTTTTATTTTTCTGTTCCAATTGTTCCCAAAATCAATTCTTCCATGTCTATTTTCAACCTAATTACATCTAATGGTTTCTCTTCTGGTTCTTTTGTTTTTAGCGCTTTCATCCATTCATTTAACTCATCTGGAGTCGGACCTACAGGCGTACTATTTAATTCTATCCAATCGCTGCTTCTTTCTGGTGTTCCTGATGCGGACTCTGTCACCATAGGCATTCTCCTAATCTCATTTTCATTTATCGTCAAATTTGTAGGTGGGCTTGGTCTATAGGTACTAACCAAATTGTGTGCACCTTCATTATTCAGTTCCATCCCTTCTCTTTTTCTTTGCAAATGTGAATTCATGGGAATCACTAAGGAATGTTCATTAATTTTCTGATTCTCAAAAATTGGCATTACTGGACCTATCGTTACTGGTACAGTTACAGCTTCCATATTCTTTGTCAATTCTCTTATTTTCTCAGTCAATTCTTTTGTCGTTTTTGCTAATTCAGCTGCATTGTCACTTTCTATCTCTTCATTTTGTGAAGTTTTAAATTGTTCTTGTGACCTATTTGTTTCATTTCTTCGTTCGGGTTTTTTATTCCTCCCAGTTTCCATTGGCGGTGCATTAGGTGTCACCACCGCAGAAGTCTGTTGGTATGGAGGTGGGTTTCTGTTTAAAATATCTTCCAGCAATTCGTCATCTGTTTCACTACCACCATACACATACTTCTCTACCACTAAATGCTTTTTTTCTCGGTACATTTTCTCTTTGCTTCTTCCTCAACTGTAAAAGCTGGAAACAAACCTCCTGTCATGTTAGCATATCTCCAACGCTTTACTCTGTCCTCATGATTTACTCCCCATAACCTTCCAGGCAGAAACTCATGATTCTTTAATCCTCTGAATCTTTCTCGCTCATACATCTCATCTTCCCATTCCGTTAAAGCTTCAAACTGTGTCGGTCTAGGTCTAGGTTCTAACATTACCATCTTTTCTCTCAAGTTCCGTAGTACAGATACATTAAATGAACCATTCTCAGGGAAAGCCAATGCTCCATCATTCTTAGTGTATTTTGTCCAATTTTCTAACCAAATGCATGTATGATATCCATATTTCAGCATCATATGTGAAGCTGGTGATTTCGGTGGAGGAATCATTTGTCCCTCTCTAGTCACTACCTTTTTGTCTTTCTTAAAGAAGTTCTTTACTTTCGACATCCATGACGTTTTCTCTTTACCATACTCATAGTACGACATGATTCACAACCTTTTTCTCCTTAAACAATCTGCAATTCAACACTGTTCTCTATGCGTTATTTCAACCAATACTAGCGCGACTCACACCAACACTCCAATCAGAGCGATTTCTGTCTACCGCACACTGACCAATCCCAGCGCGGCTTCTGTCTACGTCAGTTCTGCTCCTGTTCTCATGTGACTAGCGCACTGTCCAATCCCAGCGCGACTCTTGTCTACGTCACTTCTGCTCTTGACCCCTCCTTTACAAAATTTATCGGCAATTTCTTTTTCAACAATTCTTCGTTAGTTACAACACTTAAAACACATTTCCATTGTCTGATTCGCTAAACCGAAGAGATAGCTTTGACCATTTACACAAGAATTCTGTATTTTCCAGTAGGCAGCGCTTACCTCTACCCTACCACAGAATTTTCAGTTTCACCGATAAAGTAGTACTTCCCTCTACCTTACCCTTCTTTCAAGCAATCAGCAAACCCGTTTCTCTGGGGATAAAACACATGTGGAGACTATACTGCTCCTGAGAATTAAGGCCAAAGTTTCACAAGAAAACCGATCACTATTTCACTTACACACCTTTTATACGCAAAATGTCCCTATTATAACACAACCTGTGTTATTACCATAATTGAACTCAGACAGTGTACAATTCCATGTGACTTCTCTTGCCACACGTGTTCCACTTCCTACTTCCCAGAAGCGTGAAAACTTACATATAACATAACGCGATTCAACAAAAAGTGTTAGACATGAACTTATCACTAATCAATAATCAATAATCACCAAACTAATCTATAGTAACCATAACTCTGCTACCAAGAAATCTGATCCAGCGCTAACAATAAAAATAATTCTCCTAAATGCTTTGGTCATCCAGGTGCAACTATTCCTCTAACATACACACTATATCCATATGACGGTGGGACCCATAACACCGCATATACATTCACTTACTCATTTGTTCCCTGGATTTCCTCCATCAATAACCTAGGAGAAAACGATTCGCTGGAAGGAGACGGGATACCTCTTTAACATGACATAATATTTCTCTTTGCTTTAAGGTATTCCGCTCATTGGTCGATGGACCAACTAGTAGGAATCAGTTGATGGTGATTAAGACCAGCTCCATCACAATAAACTCTTTAATATTTCATTTTAATCATTGAGCTAAAGAATCACTGAGTCATTTGTTTAAAGAATAATAATGTTTATATAAAGTTTTAAATGCAGGAAATGAGGTTAAGCTTATTATTCAGATCATTACATTTATCATCAATATAAGAATAACTTGAAATTGCAATGCATTTTTATTAGACGGAAAAATAAGGTTTTCATAGTAAAAACTCTTAAAGATCAACCTATCTATCTGGGGGAAAATCTAATAGTTCTAAAATAAAAATCTATCTAGAAAATTCTCCTCAAGCAGCATCTTATACTCAACTGGAAAAGGAAAATAACAGCAGCAGCATCAGCTCGTCAGCATCAGCGACCGCAACTTCACTCATCTACAGCATCTAACTTCTCCAGCATCTACCGCAGCATCTCCCGCAGCAACTCCCGCAGCAACTAACCCCTCCCACCACGAGTAGGTCTTCTTATACCCTAATTCTAGCTTACAACATAAAATGTTTCTTCTTTATGGCGTGACTCTTTTTCATTGGTCAAAACTCAGGCCCATATGCATTTTAATCAAACTTCCTGGTCTTAACCAGTTCCTTGTGGAATGTCCATGCAAGCATCGTTTCCCACAGTTCATGCATTTGCTCATCCGTTTCGATCAGTCCAAATTGTATCTTTTTCTGTTACATTTTAGGTTTTTGACAGTTCCATCTATTGATTCAGTTGGACTTCTCACGCTTCTTGCTGATCATCTTGGCACACATCTGCTCAGAAAGGTCACAACAGCCTTGACCATACTTCCATCTCAGCCTCTCAGCATCAGCACGTGATCATCCCTTTTCCACAGCCTCTCTCCTCTATCACATGGTCTCCCGCTCATGCGTACTCTAGCAACTTGCGGCCATTTTATATTGCTGCTCGACAGGCCTAAGCGCACTATTTTCAAAGATAAACAAAATATTGTTTAAACAAAGAAATATAAACCCTTTCGTTTCCCTCCCGTCTTTCTACGTACCCCTTGGGTATTACCTAGCAAAAAGCAACATATAAAGCTGTCCCTTACTTACCATCGCTTTATTTTGCAACCACACGTTTTATTTAAAAGCACAGATCATGCATTTATTATGTTAATTAGTACGCAACTATTATGTTATGTTTAGACACGTAAACAATTATAAGTTGATTATTTTGCACACGGAATAGCGTGTTACCTTTAACCCTTAACACGTAACATACATTGTTGGTTATTTACTTAAAACGAACATGTTTATTAATTATTTTACGAAAACATTAGGAGGTTAAAAAAAATTCATTTACCCTGCTCCATCACCAGTTTACTCTGAGTTTCCAGCACTGGAAGCAGAGCCAGCCTTTGCTAAGATAGTGGCGTGGGCGGAGAGAAATTTGGCACCTTTACTGATGGTAGTGAATTAAATGAGGCAGCAGGGGTCCCTTTTGTGTTCACTGGTCAGCACCTGGATCAGCAGAGACTGGCCCCTGAACAGAAACATCCCCAGACCTTCCCAGCTCACCTGAAGCACCAATAGCTTAGCTTCCTCACGCAAATGATGGTTTTGTTGATGTGTGCCAGCAGGGGGCAGAGGGTGAAGGGAGGGCATGGAAGGGGGCTAAAGGTGTGTTAAAAACATCTCCCACTGTATGATAATGAAGGACTAAAACCATTTTACACTGGCAAATCAGACAGTAACGACCAGGCAGGGACAAGGCTGGAGCAAGATGAGAAGGACGCTGCTGTTGGCATAACCTTAATGCACACAAATCCATGCGCCCCTCAGAAAATCGACACCCTGGGCCTGGGCCCAGCCCGCCCATGCTAAAGGTGGGCCCTGGCTGGAAGCCAACCCAACATTGTTTCACCAGACCTTGTCAAACATGTTCGGGCTGGCAGCGGTCCCCACAGGTCCACATGCAGCTCTATATGGATACTTCCTCATGTGCTTGCCCTTGCTGCTGAGCATTTCCCAGGCATTGTTTAGCCTTTTTCTGATGCCGTACTGACTCCAGGACCCTTGCCAGTTCCACCTGCTCCAGCACTGATAAAGACATTGTCCCGTCCACCACCCTCTCTGCCACCAACTGTTCTGTAACCTCTCCTACCATCTGGCAAGAGCCTGGGGTCCTGATGGGAGACTCGCTGCTTGCTGGAGGAAGAGCAGTTGTAGTGACCTGGGGAAGGGCACTAGGACCCTGCCATGGACATAGGGGTCAGGAGGGAACCGGACACCACATCCGGTCAGGGGTGTGGGGAGGACACTAGAGAAGAGAGGGGACCAGAGGCGGAGGTGCACAGCCAGCTCGTGACGACGACACAAGAATAAAGTAACCGAATCCCTTACCGGTGTCCTGTGTATTTGTGGGTCCGGGGACGTGACAACTGGCGACGAGGCGGGATCCTCATCTGGCGACCACCGCTGCGTGAGGGACCGACGACGTGTGTAGGAGAGGCTGAACGACGGAGCCCACCCTGGTCCGTGACGTGGGAATACATCCGACCGCCAGAGAAAGCGGTAAGAAACTGAAGTGCCCAAAAATAAAGAAAGCGCCAAACAGGAACAAGCGCAAACGAGCGCCTGCAAGAGATCGTGCCTGCAGCCCAAATAGCAGAGAGACGCGCGAAGTTCAAAGGAACTATCGCGAGAGCAGGGCGGCCATCTTAGAAACAGGCAGGTTGGACCAATCAGGAGCGAGGAACAAGGGGCGGCCGTTTTGGAAGGTCAGGCAAAGCTCAGAAGATAGAAACCTCGTGAGACTACGACGGCCATTTTGAAGTCAGGCAAAATAGGCCAATAGGAGCAAAGAACAGCGCGACAGCCATTTTGAAGTCAGGCAGCAACTGAAACCAATAGGAAAAGGCAGAAAAAGAAGAAAACAGACAAAAAGGAAAGGAAAAACAGTGAAATAAAAGCAGAACACAGTGGAACCAAAAGGGAAATAAAGAATTAAAGAGAAAAAAAAGAAAAAAAAAAAAAGACAGGGGAGAAAATGAGCGACAATGAGGAGAAGCAGAGCACGCAAGCAATTTTCCGCAGGCCTCTACCATTTAGCCTATCGGAGCCGCAAGCAGGCATCAGGTGGGAAAGGTGGATCAGAAAATTTGAGCGCTACATGAGCGCCACGGACGTCCCGGACAGCAAACAACTGCACCTACTTCTGAATCTCGCAGGGGACGAAATAGAAGATCTACTGTTAACTTTCCCCGACGATCAAACAGTGAATTACAAGGGAGTGATAAAGTGTCTCACACAGAAATTTGACCCTCAACGAAATGTCGATTTTGAGAGGTACACGTTTAACACTGCATGCCAGCAAGGGGAAGAGAGCTTAGACGATTTCGCGACGAGCCTGAGGAAACTGGTCGCGTATTGCGAATTTGACAAATTCGACAATGAGCAAGCAATAAGATTGCGTATTATCGAATGTTGTCAATCAGTGGAGTTCCGAACACGCATCCTGAAGGAACCAACGACGCTGGAAAAGATATTGACAATGGCTCGAACGGAGGCACGGGCCACAGCGCAGGCCAAACAGATGGAGACGGGAAAGGAGAAGAGAGTGGCGTCAGCATATCGCGTCACTGGGAATTTCAAAAAGAAAGAGTTCCAGGTGCCAGTCCCAACAAAGAAGTGCGACCAAACATGCTACTGATGTGGCCTCGAGTTCCCACATGTTGGTGCCTGCCCAGCAATGGGCCAGAAGTGCAGGAAGTGTAATAGGGACAATCATTTTTCAAGCACGTGCATGACCAGACAATTCAGAAGCGGGAGAGGCAGAACAATGAGACCACGGATGACCAGCAACAGGTATGCACGATACATGGAAACAGCAAATCGCAGTTCCTCTGACGAGTCCGAAGAGACGGCAGCACCTGTGAGAGTAGAGAGACTATATCTAATGTCAGACGCACCCAAGGAGGAGAAAACAACAGAGCACATTCATCTAGTGGAGAAGCAGCAAATAAAGAAAACCGCCACTGTAAGCATTGATGTGGGGAACCACCAAGCAAAGTTCGTGCTTGACAGCGGAGCCACATGCAACATCATGTGCAGCTCAGAATACGAGAAAATGAAAGTGAAACCACAGCTATCTCCGTCGACCGTGGATGTGTTCACGTGGGGCTCCAGAAGACCAGTAGAAAACATGGGAAAATTCATGGAAACTCTAACATACAAAGGCAAGTCCTACCAAGAAGAAGTACACGTGCTCAAGGGTGATATCCCAGCACCATGCCTGCTAAGCAACGTGACGGCACAGGTGATGGGGCTACTAGCAATGACATACCACATGTCAGAAACGGAGAACATTCTACAAGACTACCCAGCCATACTGAAGGGTCTCGGCAAGCTAAAAGGAAAACAGATAACTTTACATATCAATGAGTCAATTAAGCCGGTGGCCCAACATCATAGACGAGTACCGATCCACCTACAACCACAAGTTGAGGAAGAGATAACTAGCTTACTGGCACAAGACATCATTGAACATGCTGAAGGGCCAACGCCGTGGGTATCTCCGATTGTGGCAGTTCCAAAGAAGGACACCTCAAAGATCCGCATCTGTGTAGACATGAGGATCCCAAACACCGCAATCGCAAGGGAACGTCACCCGGGGCCACACCTCAACGACATGATCAGCTGTCTCACTGGGGCCTGCCGATTCTCGAAGCTGGACCTGTGCAAAGGGTACCATCAATTAGAGCTAGATCACCAGTCCCGGTACATCACGACATTCTCCACACACCTGGGTCTGTTCAGATACAAGCGACTGAGCTTCGGAATATCATCGGCAGCGGAGATATTCCAGGAGACAATAAGGCAGGTGATAAGGCCGGTACAGAACAGCCTCAACTATAGTGATGACATTTTGGTGTTTGGCAAAACAGGCAAAGAACATGACACCGCTCTGCGTCAAGTGTGTTCACAGCTGGAGCAAGCGGGCCTGACGCTGAATGGAGACAAATGCGAGCTGGGGAGAGGGGAATTGGTGTTCTTCGGACACATCTTCTCCAAGCACGGGATGAGGCCAGACCCCAGCAAAGTAGAAACGCTGAAGAACACAAATCCTCCAACGGATGTTGCAGAAGTGAGATCGTTTCTAGGACTTGCCAGCTACTGTGCTCGATACATACAGGATTTTGCCACGGTGAGCACACCGCTAAGAGAACTGACCAGACAAGGGCAGAAGTTCGTCTGGTCCCAGGAATGCGACAAGGCATTCGAGGACATCAGAAAAGCGGTGATGACTGTGGAACATCTCGCTTACTTTGACCCGCACCTGTGCACTGAACTGACTGTAGATGCCAGCCCGGTAGGATTAGGGGCAATACTAGCGCAACACCTGCCAGGGAGAGACTCACCAAGAAAAATCGTCACGTATGCCAGCAAAAGCTTAACAGACATTGAGAAGGCATACTCGCAACCAGAAAAGGAAAGCCTAGCAGTGGTCTGGGCGTGTGAACACTACCACATGTTCATCTACGGGAAGTCATTCACCATCATAACTGACCACCAGGCACTGGTAACGATCTATGGCAGCCCGGCCGCCAAAATGCCACCCAGGATTGAGCGCTGGGGCATAAGGCTGATGGATTACGACTTCACGATTGTACACAAGCCAGGGAAGGAACACAACCCGGCAGACTACATGTCGAGACACCCGCTGCCGCAGGCACAGACGATGACATCAATGGCAGAAGAGTACCTAAATTTCATACTAAAGCAAAACACCCCGGCACCTATAACACTAGCGGAGCTAGCAAAGGAGACTAAGGACGATGCAACGCTGCAACTGGCCATGGAGACAATGAGAAGGCAGAGATGGAGGCACGTCAACAATAATTGCACATGGGGAGAAGGAGTATGCAAGGAAGAAGTATTGGCTCTAAAGAAGATACATGAAGAGCTGTCTGAGACAGACACAGGAATAATGATGCGAGGGACCAGAATAGTGATCCCGAATTCACTCAGGCGGCAACTGGTCAATCTGGCTCATGAATCACACAGAGGCATGGTAGCAACGAAGAAACTGCTAAGAGAGAAAGTATGGTTCCCTGGCCTGGACCGCATGGTGGAAAACACCATCATGACATGTCACCTCTGTCAGGTGACGGGCTCACCAGCCAAGCATGAACCACTACAGATGTCCGAACTGCCAAGAGCGGTGTGGACAACACTAGCAGCTGATTTCTTTGGGCCGCTGGACACAGGCCATTATCTGTTGGTAGTCATGGATGAGTACTCGCGATTTCCTATAGTGCGACAGGTGTCATCAACATCAGCAACAGCAACACTACCAATATTGGATGACATCTTTGCAGCCTGGGGCTCACCAGAAACACTGAAAACAGACAATGGTCCTCCGTTCTCAGGAGAAGAGTTCCGCAGATTCATGGTCTACCTAGGAGTAAACCACAGGAAGATAACTCCGCTGTGGCCGCAGGCGAATGGAATGGTGGAGAGGTTCATGGGGAGCATCAAAAGGTAGTTCAAAGAGCGAAGCTGGCACAGATATCGCTCGGCCAAGCTCTGTGTCAGATGCTACGTGACTACAGAAACACGCCCCATAGCACCACAGGAAGATGCCCGGCGGAGCTAGTACTGGGAAGGACATGCAGGACGAGACTACCGCAAGTAGAAGCAATCATGGCACCAGAAAACAGCAGCATTGCAGCTAAGGACAGCGAGGCGAAAGGGAAGATGAAAGACTACGCAGATGCCAGGCGACACGCCATCCCGTCACACCTGAAGGAAGGGGACACAGTGATTGTGCGTCAACGACAGCAGAGGAAATCTGACAGCATGTTCTCCAAAGACCCGCTGACAGTAACGAAAGTGAAGGGCCCAATGATCACGGCGGAGTCAGAACACCAGAGGATCACACGGAATATCTCACACTTCAAAGGACTGAAGGAGAAACATGAAGAGGACCAAGATGAGGAAACAGCAGAACAAAAAGGGTCGGAGAGCAACGGACAGGAGCAAGGACCAGCGGAAGAGCAACAAATGGAGACCGGCTCAAGAAGAGCATGCAGGAGGCCCAAAAGACTAATAGAGGAAATGTAACGGGCGAAAGCACACTGGCACGTCAGCTGACAGGCTTGCATCTATGACCATCTACCGATCTATGGGTTTGACGTGCTCGTCATTTCTTTGTGACCAAAGGGGGAGATGTAGTGACCTGGGGAAGGGCACTAGGACCCTGCCATGGACAGAGGGGTCAGGAGGGAACCGGACACCACATCCGGTCAGGGGTGTGGGGAGGACACTAGAGAAGAGAGGGGACCAGAGGCGGAGGTGCACAGCCAGCTCGTGACGACGACACAAGAATAAAGTAACCGAATCCCTTACCGGTGTCCTGTGTATTTGTGGGTCCGGGGACGTGACAGCAGTGTAGGAAGGAAGCTGGTGTGCCCCACAAAGGTATTGGGGCACCATGCATGGTCTCTTCGGGACAGATGCTAACTTAAGCCAGACCCTAGAGCAGCCTAGAACATGGACAGTGGTGACACTTCATGCCTCTTCCGGCTTCTTGAGGTGGCAGATTTACTGATTCCGCAGACTGCAAGTGGATTGGACACATTGCCCGATTTTGACCTACCTCCTGGTCCTACTGCAGTGGAGATGGCGTCCTTTCATACCGTGCTGAAGAAGGCAGCTGAGGTACTTGAACTGCTTCTTCTCTCTGTCGAACACCGACCCAATATCCTCAGAGAGGTTCTACAATCCCCCACACCCACAGTAGAGTCTTTGTTCCCATTTAATGATGACCTCCATGATGCTGTGGAAGGAACTATGGATGAAGCCCACCAAGGCCCAGGTTGTGAGCAGTACTATGGCAAGGCAGTACAGCCTGGCGCCAGGAGACCCAGGGATCCAAGAATTATCTACCATTAAACTGAACCTGGGCTCCTTCCTCACTCATCCCCCAGACAATCTGAAGACTGAAAGGGGCAGGTAAGAAAGTGTTTTCTGCAGGAAGGCTAGCACTACTCTCCCTCAATGCCACGTATCTTTTGAGGCACAACAACCATGCTTTGTGAGATAGGAAAGCAATGACAGTTTCCTACTTGCTTAAGCATTTAAAAAACATTTTGCTGAAGTGATCCGCGTAGGCCAGGGTGCTACACAACACGTTGTTAAAACTGCACAGGGATGCATGGGTGCCCTCTGCGGGGTACTCCAATGGCCATGTCTTTCAATGGGGAGCACCTTTTTGGAGAGAAAGCAGAAGCTGCTTTGAAACATTTAAAAATAGGTAAAGCTACCGCAAGATTGCTTGGCCCACAGTCCTTGGCAAAGGATGTCAGGTCTTTTCAGAAGTTCAAGGGATTGTCACAGGCAGTGTCAATCTGCCCGTCACCCAGCTTCATCTGCGGATTCCCTTTATCTGCTCGTACAGAGCAGAGGCAAAATAACTGACAGCCAAATCTGTCCTTCCTCCTCCTCCACCTTCTCTTCAGCATCACTGGGGAAGTTGCTGTAGTTTGCCCATGAAGGAGAATGTGCAGGTGGTGGAAGTGCAAGGATACTTTTTTTCCACAGGGCTGGAGGGTCATAACATCAGACCAATGGGTCCTGCAAACTGTGGAAAAGGGGTTTACTCACTGCGACTGGAATTATGCGATTCTGCAGTTTCTGCATAAATATGGATTTTCTGCATTTGCCATATAATCTAGCATCTGCTGCATAATCTGCATATTTTATCAAAAACAATTCAGTTTCTAGCTCAGACGGATCAAAAGTTACTAAAAACGTAGCAAGTGTGCAGTGCAGTTCAATGCCCGTCACAAAAGTCAACTGGTTAGCTTTCAATTGCCTATTGCTGCATTTGAATGTTAGACTGTTACTAATGAGGGGTAACCTTTGCCCAGAAAGAGTTAACATGTGTAAGCAAGAAAAGACAATGCAGTAATACTGTCACAAAATATGCTGCATTATGCAGCATAATTTGACTTTTCTTGCTGCATAATTTAGTCAATCTTGCCACTTAATTTGGTCCTCCCATGTTGCATAATTCCAGTGACCCTGGGTATACTTTTCCATTCCAGCTGTAATCCACTGCATCTGCCCATCCCAGTCCCTTAAACTCGATGACCATGTTCAAATGCTGCAGCGGGATGTGGCAGTCCTGTTGTAGAAGGGAGTAGTAGAGTTGGCTCCAGAGTAGGAAGCTGGGCAGGAAGGTGGATGGTGTCCCTTAACTTCCCGGACATGTATTTCCACATACCGATTCTTCAATCTCACAGGTGGCCCCTGCAGATTGTGATAGGGTCCATGCACTACCAGTTCACGGTCCTCCCATCAGCACTTCGAGTCTTCACAAAGATGATGGCGGTGGTTGCGGCTCATCTCAGAAGTTCTGAGATGGGCTGTATTCCGATACCTGGACAACTCGCTCCTCAAAGTCAGCTCATGGCAGATGGTGTCACATTACCTGAATACAATATCTTCTTTGACAGTTCGACTTGGGTTTAACATCAGGGTGCCCAAATCTCACCATCAAGCCCTTTCAGCACCTGCTGTTCATAGGGGTGGGACTAAATGCCTCATTGCTCTGAGCTTTCCTGTGAGAAGTTGGCCTGGTATATGCTGTCCACTAATTAAAGTGGGCACCTTGCACCAGTCCAAACGACCCTTATTGATGATTAGGTTAAAGACAACCTTTATTGAAAGCTATCCTAGTGGTAGCTATGGAGAGCAGCCTTCAGGCTAAGTCTCGAAGGAATGTAAAGCAGCCTGCTTTACCAGATCATAACCTCCTGAATGACCAAATGAAAGGAGAACCACACAAGGGATATATAAAATATATGTATTTATTACTAAACACTCTCTACTAACCTCTTTATGAGATTAGAGAACAAAGCACACAATATTAAATCACTAGAACGACAGTAAATAGCACAATACACAGTGGGCTCCAGGGGAGACCAAACCATATACTAAGAAAGTGGTATAACAACCACGACTTGACTAGACACAGTGCCTAGAGCACGTAGAATCGCTGGGACCCCAAGGAACCACCCAAGGTAGTGACACAGGGGTCCCACGGAGGACGGGTGCAGTGTGTGAACACAGGCGCGAGCTCCGTACAACTCTATGGGAAAGTCGCGGTTGGAAATTTAAAGATTAAGGACACTTCGGAGAGGACTTTAAGCAAACCCAGCTAAACATAGAAGGTTCTAAGGCCAGCACCCTTGAGAGTACCGGGATACCCGTGTTACCTATCCCAGAGGAGCCGGGTGTATAGGGGTCAAGTGGTGTCGGAAACCCTCGTCGTTTCAATGGCGTGATGTGAAAAAGTACTGCTGCCGTGGAGAAGGAAAGTGTCCGGTGTGATCCAAGCCTGGATCGGAGATGAGAAGAACCTGAAAGCAGAGGGGACAAAGTCTGGGTCACTTCACGTGGCCAGGAGCGGAGCAATCGAATGCCCACCGATGTCGGGTGCTTCAGGTGAGAAGAGGTGAAGCTTGACTCTGCAGCCACGGGGACCAGGAGACGTCAACGACGACCAAATTCCGGAGGTGAGCTGTCCCATGAAGGATGTCGAGTGCTGGGGGATCAGTGTCGGATTGAACACCAACAAGCCTTGGCAACTGCAACCCACGCGGTCAGAGGAAAGATGCTTCTGTGAGGACCAGCAAGGTCCTGGGGACTCCCCAAGCTAGGGAGAGTCAGGGCACGTCTGGAGCAACCAGGAAAACCCACTGAAGGTCAAAGTTACCTTCACAGGGACTCACAGGCCAACGGGCCAGGGATCGCGAAGGGACCTCGAGCTGAATCACTAAATACCAGCCCACGGAACTCTCGTGGAGTGTAGGCCGGAAATCTTCAGTGCAATTACTGCTCGGGGTCAGGACTACAAATAGCCCAAAGCACAGCTTCAGGGGTTGCCGAAAAGCATATGCTGCTGCAAATGTACACGGTGCCCAGGGGTACGGGTTCCACGGTCCCCACGAGGGATACGGGCCTCAGAATTGCTGAGAGCGCAGATCAACCTCAGAGACCTCGGGAACCCACCTCCTGTGTTGCAGTAATTTTCGGAGTCCTCAGGAGCTGCGTAGATACAAACCGGTCAGATGCGTTTAGGTGCCTGCTCAGCAGGGGAGTAACTCCTTTACTCCAAGGGAGATTTCTTCAGTCGTCCAGCGTTGTGCAGATCGTCGAAGTACTTGGTTTCTGTAGCAGAGTTTAGTCCAGGTAAAATCTAAAGTCCTGTAGTCAGGGGTTCCTACTTTATACCCAATGAAGGGGTGGGACAAACTCTGGGGACCCACCTATGGGAGGGTCAGGACAGAGGGGTGGCTACACTCATGTCCTTTGTCCAGTTTCGCGCCAGAGCAGGAGCAAATGGCTCCTGCAACCGGTTTGAGCTGGACTATGCACAGGGACACCAAATGGGCCCCCAGTGCAGACATCAAAACACTCTCAGAGTGCACCCACCCAGCCCCAATACACTAAAGCCTGTCTGGGAGGTGGTCACACCTCCCTGTGACAGGAAACCTATTGTCAAACCTTCCCCTGCCGGAGTTTCGTCCAGCAGCAGGAGGGCAGACTCGTGTCTGTGGCTGGCAGCATCCATTTTGTGATGCCAGGGTCAAGAAAGCTGGTACCGGGTGTACCGGTGTTGTCATATTTCTCCCTCTAGGAGGGTGGAATCATACCTCCCACACCAGTTACTGGTGTGGAGGTATGATTCCAAGGTGTTTGACACCAAACACAACATTTTTCCATGCAGCCGTTTTAAAGTTAGCATTTACAGCGAGGTTATAATGCACTTAAGTATATATGGTTGGCTGCATCACAAACAGCCCCGGAATATAGGTTCCGAAGGCTGCAGAGGGGCTCTGCTCATGCATGGGCACCCTCTCACATAAAACCCAGCACCCTGCCTTCAGGATTGATAAGGCCTGCTATAGGGGTGACTGATAGGTTTATATGTGCAGTGATTAGGATAGATATAGTGAACCTATATCTAAGTAAGGGGTGCATGCACCACCTTACACAGGCTGCTGTAGCAGACCTGTTGTGTCATTTTAAATGGTCTCTCAGGGGTGGCATAATACATGCTGCAGCCCCTGGGAGGCCTCTGGGGTACCTAGGCCCTGGGTACATAGTATACCATATACTAGGGACTTATAAGGGTAACCCAGAATCCAATCTGGGGTGTACCTAAAGTACATGCACAACCAATTTAGGGAGTAAGGAGATAAACTGGTGTCCTGATTAGCAGGATCCCAGTCAGACTAGTCAAAAACCAGCAAAACACCAGGAAAAAAGTGGGGGTAACCATGCAGTCAGATTCCAACTTCCTACATTTCCCTCCTGGACAGAGGATCTGGGACATTTGGCATATGATACTGATGTTTCGGGTGGGGGCTCGGATTCCAGCCCTGACGGTCCTGAGACTGCATGGTGTGTTGGCTTCTTGCATCCTTCTGTTCACACATGCATGCTGGCACATGACGGCTCCAGTGTGGTGCCTCCGCAGTCAGTGGTTTCAAGACCAGCGAGATCTAGCGGACTCCATTGCGATCTCCAAGATGCTGTACCAAAGGTAAGCTGGTGGTTGACAGAGGAGAAACTGTCTCAAGGGAGGGCCTTATGTCCATCTTCCCACTGTGGCGGCATATGTGACCACCTTCAAGTGGGGCTGCATATCTGAGGAAACAGGAGTTCAGAGGCTTCTGGTCACCAGAGGAGCAGAGACTGCATTTAATTTGCTCAGACTTGGGGCAGTCCGATTGGCGCTCAAACCTTCACTTTCAGTCTGTCCAGATCTAGACCAATAATATGACCATGATGTGGTACATTAACAGGCATGGAGGAGTGGGCTCTCACCTTCTCTTTCAAGATGCACTGAGACTCCGAACTTGGGGACACCAACAGAGGCTGTGGCATTTTCACTCGGCGGTGGCTAGGCACATCATTGCCTAGTTGGGCACCCCTCATGTGGACCTCTTTGCCACTCACAAAAATGTCCATTGCCCCATGTTCTGTGCCCTTCAGTATCTGTGGCGGTGAGCCATGGGGTATGTGTTTCAGTTGAAGTGGAGGTTTCCACTTCACTGCGCATTTCCTCCCATACCCTTTATTCCTCGAGTTCCTGGCCCAAGTCATTCTCATTGCCCCAGACTGGCTGAGAAGGGTGTCGTCCACAGACCACCAGCACCTTTCCCTATGTGCTTCACTCCCTTTTCCTCTCAGAGTAGGTCTTCTCTCCCAATCGGAAAGACAGGTTCTACACACCAACCTCCAGACTTTACACCTTCATGCATGGAGACTGAGTGTGGTCATCTGAGTTCCTTTCAGCTACCACCAGTGATGGTCAACACAGTCCTTTCTGCCAGTCATCCTTCTACCAAGTGGGTTTATTCCAGGAGATAGAACACATTTGTTGCAAGGTGTGCTGAGCATCAAGTGGACCCCATGAAGACTACCTTATCTAACAGCCTTCATTTTGCCTTATCCTTGGCCAGGTACATTAGTGTGATGGGTGCAGTCATGTGTACACTGCAGACCTATCGTCTTTCCCACATACCTATATCTCTGGGGACCAGACGTTTTTATTCAAGACACCAGTGTTTGTACGGTTTTTAAAGAGCCTGACAAACATGTTTCACACAACTCCATTTGTCATACCTCAATTGGAATTGCATTTTGTTTTAACTTGTTTGATGGATGCTCTGTTTTAGGCCTTCCATAGTTGCCAGTTATGGTTATTGACATTCAAGATAGTGTTTTTGGTTGCTGTCACGTCGGCACAATGTGTTTGCGAGCTGTAAGTATTAAGTGTCTGCCTGCCATTCACATGCTTCTTCCCAGGCAAGCTTGCCCTTTGAACTAAAGGGACTTTCGTCTCTAAGGTGATGATCCCCTTCCAACTGGGGCAATTTATCATCTAGCCCACCATTTATCCCTAGCCCATCCAACCAAGGAGGAGGAGCGTTTACATTGGCTGGAACCCAGAGGGGCGGTTAGTTTTAACATTGACTGTACTGAGGAGATCAGGTCTTGTTAAAGTAAACAGGCAGCAAAAAGGGTAAGAAAGTTCATAAGAGAGCTCTATCACATTGGATACTGTTCTAGACAAACAAGGGTGACGGACCTCAGAAATAGCACTTCACCCTTACACTGCTGTCTTATAAAAGTTGTTGTTCGTGCACAAATCTCCAGCACCTGTCACCCTTTGGTGCCACTGGCCACAGATTCAATCAACAAATTCAACAAAAGGAGGTGCACCAAACAAAGTACATTTCAGTCCATTTGTATTTTCTTTGTTTTCATCCTTTATTTTAATATCCACATGTGATCATAAAAGCAGCCAACGCGTTTCGTTCTTATAAGGCATAAGCCTATTAGAACTTCTTCAGGGCTGCAACAAATAACATAAGACATACATAAGACCAACCATAAAAACATTGATATCACATGACAAAAACACTATTACAACATTAAATAATCAATTTTAAGTATAACATCGAGCAACAAGTTGACGAACATGACTCTTAAATTCCACTACATTCATATAAACTAAGAAGTAACTACAAAAAACACGAATACAATTCAACATTTAACAAAATTTTAAAAGACAAGCATAGATAGCCTGTTTAGATGAAGATGAGACCCATGAAGGATTCTTCCTAAAAAAAGAAAAAATCCCTATACTTTTGAAATTACATGGGAAAAACGATGGCAGAGAAAGAAAGATTATATAAAGCCATAGTGCCTTTGCGTTCAAGATCATGACATCATCCATATCCACGTTAAAATCCCTCATAGCATAAATGAAAAATTAAACATTTTGAGAATAGAGACCACGGTGAATTCCACTTCAATAATTTGTTAATACCTTCAACTATGCACCCATAACAGAGAGTAAAAAGAAATCACAATCCTACGTCCTCTAGTTATTTTGAACAATGATGCGAACTGTTTAACTATGCCCTTTCTATTCGAAAATCAGATCAATGGTAACACAATAGTCAAGCTAAAAAAACGAGGGTAAGGGTGAAAAGCGAATCACAACTCCTGTAAACTCACCTGAAAAAGCAGAATATAACACTCTCATTAGTCCAAATCGATAATCCAGTAATCAGCGGCTAACTGTAATAATCATTTCATGATGTAGCAAAAATTCAAAGGGCCAAGTCCTCCCACCTAGATAGTAATGCAGGGATGCACAGAGTTAATTACGGGGAATGTAGGAAGCTTTTTTAGACCCAGCTAATGCTCAAAACCCAATTTGAACCAATAGCAAGCGGGACTTATTTGAACTTCCCCAAACCATCCGTGATGTATGAAAACCAAAAAGCCTAAAGAAATGACGAGTAGCAGAGACCCTACAAAGAACATAAATCTCACCTCATGGCAAAGGCGAATGACTAAAAAGTCGTGGATAAGTAGAGTTGAGCATATACTCCTGGTAATCACGAGAAACTCCAAATAGCAGAGTGGTCCGCCTAATAAACAAAGTACAAAGGACAATCCGTCTAGTTATGTCATAAATCGAGTGACTAGTAAGATCGATTGAAATAGATTCAAAAGTACGTTTTATATATATATCCTTTAATGAACGATCCTAGGTCTTTTTGGATACTGCTTTACATCAAGATCTGCTATGCTCTTGCAAAAAATGAGAATCCAAGCCCACTCCACCAGGGCTAAATCTTCCACAGCAGTCCTGGCCAGAGACGTGCCAGTGACCAAGAAATACACTTTTGCCAAGCACTATTGTGTGGACTCTGAGGTGAGGAGGGATGGCCATTTCACATCCTCAGTACTACAGGATTTCCTCTTTTGAACCCCGCTCCTTCTGTCTTGCCAATTAGGGGTATTGCTTTGGAATCTATTCAAATGTGAGGAATCTGCAGGTAATGAAATTTGTACTTGTAAAGCGCACCCATACCCCCAAAGGGGTGTCCAGGCGCTGTACGCATACCGCTGTGGAACCCTTCCTGGCTTTTCCCTGTGAAATGTCCACTCCTGGGCACCCCCAGGGTGAAGCCAGGCATCCCAGCGCTGTTGGGGCCGTTGTGGAGATTAAGCAAGCTATTGCCCAGAGTTGCAGAGTGGGACCCATGATTAGAATAGGCACCGAGGCAAGAATTATCAGGTCCAAGGAAATTGAGCCCAAGACCCGCCGAGGCGGGAATTGAACCCTGGTCCCGGGCCAGATCTCTGCATCAGGGTCTGCCGCTCTAACCATTGAGCCACACTTCTCCTTCTCCACAGTATCTAACAGAAGAACAATCTACCTGCAGATTCCTCACTGATCCCACCTGCCTACCCATCTGAAGGAATGTCATAGGCCTGATAATAAGAGTCCAAATTAGTTTGTTGCTCTGCACCAATGTATTACTGATGTTTGTTTGTGCATCCAAAGATGCACTAAAAGCAGATGAGAATCGACGTCAGGATGTTGGGATGGGTGCTATATGGCCCCAGTCACAGCACAATGACTCCAGTTCCAGTGTTGAATTGGAGCCAACGTGCTCTACTAGCACTGGAGAACTATTATCAAAAGTTTCCAGATTCAGTCTAGCGCTTGCAGATCATGCATAGCTTGTTATTCTGCACTAAGTATGTAAGATCTCATAAAAAGTGCCTTTTGCCCTTGTTCGGGTTTTATGGAATAAAATCAACCATGAGTGTCCTATCCTTCTGCTATAGGAATGACAACATAATTTTTAGTTTTATCTATACATCAGAAATTTGTTACTGCATCTACAAACTGAATGTCGATCGATCAAAATCATTATTGCACTAGCTTTCATATACACACCCACATATATATGTGTATATAATATATATATATATATATAGTTATAGTTAGGATTTTGTCTTCATAAGAAATGCCTTTTTTGTGTTGCTAAAACTTTTGCTCTGTTTGACGTATCTTGACAAAACTTTCCAAAAAAGTGCTACTTGTTAACTATTTCACACATGGAGTGCTTCGGGGTGATCCGTCAAGTGGGAGCCAAAGAAAAGGAGGGGTCTCAAAACGTGTTTTCCCCATTAATTCTTCCATAGGAACTTTAGAAACACATACAGCCCAAACCACTGTATGGATGCACACCAAATTTGGCAGAACGGTAGATCTTGGTCCAGAAAGAGTGCTTTTTGTGTTTTGGTGTAAATCCATTCTATAGTTTTGGGAAAATTGAGGTTAAAAAAATTGTGTATATCACGCCGCAGAGGATCCGCGGAGAAAACAGATCTCCTCCTGAGATCTGATTGGCTGCCACCACCTCAGCCAGGAAGTGGTGGCAGGGACTCAGCCCGAGTCCTGAGAAAAAAGGTAAGAAAAGACATAAGGGGGCAGGGTAGAGATACCCTGACTCCCTAGGCCTGCTGGTGGGGTCCCCGAGGGAGCCGGCCTGGGGCCAAAAGCGTTTGTGTTTTTAAAAAACACAATTGCAGAGGATCTGCAGTTAAAAATGTTTTTAAAAAAGCACGGGCTCTCGCCCATTTCTATTAAAGCCCCCCCCCCCCTCTGGGGGGGAGGCGTTCCGTATGATTTAGGGGGCGGAGGGTACGTGGTCCCCCTCCCCAAGCCTCCAAGAGCCCCAGAGGACCCCATCCCCTAGGGGCTAAGTTAAATAAAGGGGTGGGGGCGCACAACCAGTGCCCCTGAGCTTAAAAGAGGCCCTGTGGGCCGCATACCCCAGGGCCAGCATCTTAATTAACAGTGAGGGAGTCGCGTGGTCTTTCTCCCTCAGCTTCCAAGAGGACCCGGGGACCCCATCCCCCAGGGCCAGTATGGTAAATAAAGGGATGGGGTAGCCGCGTGGCCACCCCTCCCGAGCCAGGAGAGGCTCCGGGGGCCTTAGTCCCCAGTGCCGGCTCAGTGACGTTGTCACTAGCTATTTGTTTTTATTTGGTTTTTGGTGATGTCCCTAGAAGAGGCAGGGACATAAAACCAAAATGTTTTCATGTTGTGGAGGTGCTGCAGGTAGTTCTGCAGCCCCTCAGCAGCACTAGAAAAAAAAACATTGAAACCGTGACCCCAGGAGAACTTAACATATTTTTTAAAAGTATTTCACAGGTTGGAGCTTTTGCTCTTCAGCTGGGACTGCAGTGCCACCTAGGGGCGGGTTGCATTTTATGTGGCTTTAAGAAGTATCCCATAAAATGCAAGGCTTTTACGTAGTTGTTTTTATGATTGCATTTTTTGGGTTGTAAAATGTTAAAATGTAGGCTAAGAGACATGTTTTTGTTTATTAAAGAAAAAATACATATATATATATATATATATATATATTATCTACTGGCGGTCGCCAGTAGATAGTTATAGTTACAACCTATTATCCATAGGAAATCCGCGACATTCTATTTGAAATAACTCTCTTGCCGGTTGAGGTGTCTTCGCAAAATTTTCAAACTTTGTGGGGCGCTCCGGTCCGCTCCTACCCTGAAAGTCTCGGGGGGGATTCGTCAAGCGGGGGCCGAGAAAAAAGGGGGGTCCCAAAACGCGTTTTCCCCATTCATTTTTCCACAGGAAACTTTAGACACGGCTACAGCCCGAACTGCTGAACGGAATTACACCAAATTTGGCAAAGAGGTAGTTCTTGGTTCAGAAAGAACCCTTTTTGTTAAATGGTGTAAATCCGTTCAGTAGTTGCTGAGAAAATCAAAAGTAAAAGTACATATATATCTATGGGCACGGAGGATTCGCGCACCCTGAGCGCACCCTGCGCGCACTGTCCCGATCACGAGCTGCATGTTAATTGGCTGTCAGCTGGCTGTCAACATTCCGATTCAGGAAATGTTGGCAGCCATTTTATCCCTCGGTAGAACCGAGGGACAGAAACAAGTGCGCAAAGCGCACAAAGGGGGCAGGGTAGAAACACCCTGACCCCCTAGGTCTGCTCAGGGGTCCCACAAGGACCCCCTGGGCAAAAATAATTTTTAAATCGGCAGGATGCGCTCAGGGTGCGCGAATCCTGCCGAAAATCGAAGCGCGGTCTCCCGCGCCGATTAGCATTTGCCCCCGGGTGGCCCAAGTCCCGGGGGCATGGTGGGGGTGTTCAATTTATGTATGGGGGCCTCAAAGGGCCCCCAAGCCCCGGGGACCGCCACCCCCGGGGCTTTATTTTTCAAATGGTGCGGGAGGGCTCTGAGCCCTCCCGCAGCCCCGAGGACCACCACCTCCCGGGGCTTCTTTTATTTAAATTAAAAAACTGTGTGGGGGGCTCCAGCCCCCCTACACGCCCGGGGACCACCACCTCCCCGGGGAAATAAGAAAAATTAAAATGGGGGTCCGTTTTGGACCCCCAAGCCCCGGGGACCACCACCTCCCGGGGCTTTCAAAATGTAGGGAGGGGGCCGCGCGGCCCCCTCCTGGAGCCCTTGATGGCCCTGGGGACCGCCACCCCCCAGGGCCGGCTCCTCTGCAGTGTCCCGGGGTGCCTACCCCCGGGACACTGCTGTTTGCTATGACAGGACGGGAGCCTCGCGGCTCCCGTCCTGTCATAGCAAGCTTAGTTTGCATTTTGAAAGAGAGAGCAGGAAACCTGCTCTCTCTTTCAAAATGCAAACCAATTGCTTTTCCACACGGGGAGCAGCATGTTAGCTGCTCCCCATGTGGAAAAGCCTGGGACTGTGGGGGATTGGGGACCCCCACAGTCTCCAACGTGAGGCCAGGCCCCGGGGGATGGGGTCCCCGGGGCCTTAAGTGGCCCGGGAGGGGAACCACGCAGCCCCCCTCCCCAAAATTAAAAAAAAAAAAAAACGATCGGGCCCGCAGGCCCCGCCCCTTCCTTCACCACTCTGCAAACGCGCCCCTGGCGCGTTTGCAGATGGAAGTAATTCCCCTTCAATACTGGGGGTCCCTGAGGGCCAACTAGCCCACCAGGAACCTCCAGTATGCGCCAGGGGCTGCCTTGCAGAGAGGTGTACAGAGGCCACACCCCTTTACACCTCTCTGCAACGCAGCTCTGTGGCGCTTAATGGAGGTAGCTGGTGGGCTAGTTGCACCCCAGGGACCCTCAGGATTCAAGGGGAGTTAATCCCCGACTTAAAACGCGCCACGGGCGCGTTTGCACAGTGGTGAAGGGAGGGGGCGGGGCTTCAGGTGACATGTGTGCAAACAGGCCCCGTGGCGCGTTTTAAGATGGGGAATTAAATCCCCTTCAATCCTGAGGGTCCCTGGGGGCCAACTAGCCCAACAGGTACATCCAGAAAGCGCCACAGAGCTGCGTTGCAGAGAGGTGTAAAGGGGTGTGGCCTCTCTACACATCTCTGCAACGCAGCCCCTGGCGCATACTGGAGGTTCCTGGTGGGCTAGTTGGCCCGTAGGGACCCTCATGATTCAAGGGGACTTAATCCCCCAACTTAAAACGCGCCACGGGGCGCGTTTGCACAGATGTCACCTCAGGCCCCGCCCCTCCCTTCACCATTGTGCAAATATTCCTCTAAAATCTGCCGAACTACGAATTCCGATTTACTCACCTGTTATCAGGAGAGACCTCAGTGCTGTATCTTTCAGCCCAGTACTGGTCCTGAAAAGTAATTTTAACCGTACTTACCAGTAACTTGAATTTCCTTCCATAGGCTAACATTGACTGGTTTCACTTGGAAATTCTTCTAAGTGTGGAGTTTTGGAACTTTAAAATATTCCTCTAAAATCAGCCGAAATACGAATTCCGATTTACTCACCTGTTATCAGGAGAGACCTCAGTGCTGCATCTTTCAGCCCAGTACTGATCCTCAAAAGTAATTTTAACCGTACTTACCAGTAACTTGAATTTCCTTCCGTAGGATATCATTGCCTGCTTTTTGCTGAAAAAGTTTCTAAGTGTTGATTTTTGAAACATACAAATATTCCTCTAAAATCAGCCGAAATACGAATTCCGATTTACTCACCTGTTATAAGGAGAGACCTCAGTGCTGTATCTTTCAGCCCAGTACTGGTCCTGAAAAGTAATTTTAACCGTACTTACCAGTAACTTGAATTTCCTTCCATAGGCTAACATTGACTGGTTTCACTTGGAAATTCTTCTAAGTGTGGAGTTTTGGAACTTTATAATATTCCTCTAAAATCAGCCGAAATACGAATTCCGATTTACTCACCTGTTATCAGGAGAGACCTCAGTGCTGCATCTTTCAGCCCAGTACTGATCCTCAAAAGTAATTTTAACCGTACTTACCAGTAACTTGAATTTCCTTCCATAGGATATCATTGCCTGCTTTTTGCTGAAAAAGTTTCTAAGTGTCGATTTTTGAAACATACAAATATTCCTCTAAAATCAGCCGAAATACGAATTCCGATTTACTCACCTGTTATAAGGAGAGACCTCAGTGCTGTATCTTTCAGCCCAGTACTGGTCCTGAAAAGTAATTTTAACCGTACTTACCAGTAACTTATATTTTCTTCCATAGGAATCCATTGTCTGGTTTTCAGCAGAAAAGTTTCAAAGTGTCGATTTTCACAAACTACAAATATTCCTTAAAAATCGCCTGTATGACTTAAACGCATTCTTTCAACTGTTTACAGGAGATGCACCAGTGCTGGAACCAGGATCCAACACTGAGTAAGAAAAAGTAATGATAACAGTTTTTACCTGCTAAGTGAATTTCCTTCCATAGGATAACATTGGTGATTCTATGAGAAAAAGTTTCTAAGTGTCAACTTTTAAAATACAATAATATTCCTTAAAAATCACGACTGTAACCAAAACGCTTTTACTCAACTGTTTACAGGAGATGTACCAGGACTGAATCTAGGATCCAGTCCTGTGGTTAGAAAAGTAATCCATAAAGTAACTAATTGCATTTAACTAGAAATTCACATTGAGCTGAATGTTGCATTGTGTTTGAAAATGTGTTGCCCATTGCAACAACTGTAACTACTGTACTTAAAAGTCTATTGCCTATGTGCAAAGTATTTAAACTAAAGTAATTCATTCTGAGAAAGTATTTTTTGAAATGTAATGTATAATGTAATTACAATGTAATTTAAAAATAAAATATGTAAAAGAAATTGTTTCTAAAAATGTAGTAAATCAGTATGAAAAAAATTAATATAAAAATTAATACATTTAAAAAATGTCATTTAAAAAACCTTTGAAATTCACTGAAAAAACCGTAGGTTTCAGGCACGTTATAGTTAGAAATTAGCATTTAAAAAACCTTTGAAATTCACTGAAAAAACCATAGGTTTCAGACACGTTATAGTTAGAAATTAGCATTTAAAAAACCTTTGAAATTCACTGAAAAAACCATAGGTTTTAGGGACAGTTATAGTTACAAATTAGCATTTAAAAAACCTTTGAAATTCACTGAAAAAACCATAGGTTTCAGATATGTTATAGTTACAAATTAGCATTTAAAAAACCTTTGAAATTCACTGAAAAAACCATAGGTTTTAGGGACAGTTATAGTTAGTTGGACATTTCACTCGTACAAAACCCGTGAAATTCCCCGTTAAAGTTAGTTCAGCTAACTATAACTCGCGCCCCGCAATGCACTGCTGATGACGTCACATATTACATCACTCATGACATGGTCAGTGACATCACTGATGACATCACTGATGACATCTCAAATGACATCACTGATGACATCATCCACGTGATAATCTGATGCAGCTCCTCACACCCTAATATAACCTTTGATACACCCAATCTAAATTCCAGACTGCCATTCGCAAAACTATAGACACTCCAACACCAATAACTACATACCCACTCACTGATTCTTAGGTCTACACACACACATCCACTCACTCACCCGTACAGTCACTCATACTTATGGTCACTCAGTACAGGACTATCATATGCACTCTTACTCCTATATAGACACTCAAACACCGCCACTCATCCATAGAGGTACTCACACATCTAGTCAGTCATGCAAATAATTAAACACACTGCCATTTACTCACCTATACAGTTATACACACACCAGCTCACTTAATCATACAAATACTAGCACATTGTTACGCTCTTATACAATCACTGATACAAGCACACACTCATCCATACAGCCACTATCACAATCACTCACTCTCGCTTATAGCTATTTATATACTCCAACACACATATATACTGGCTTTCACATATGTAGTTACTCACACATGTACCACTGGGACATACATTCACTCACTAACACACTCTTACACACACTTACCCACCCATACAGTCTATCACAGATGCACTCTTGAAACCATCCACCCAGTGAATCACCCACTCACACATCTATGCACAGAGTCGCACACACCCCACCCACACAAACACTCAGGCACCCATACAGATACTCAGACAACCAATCAATAACTCATATAGACACTCATGTAGCTATTCACAAACCCATGCAGCCACTTACACAGCAACAGACAGACGGATACAGACATTCACCCAGTTTAGTCACTAACCCATGCATTCAGTAAGATACGTTAAATCACTCACTTATAGAGTCAGTCACGCACCTACTAAATCATCCATACAGACACTTACACACCCACTCATTCTTCAATACGTCTTTTCCTATATATATTAAAAATATTTAAACTTTACAGAAACACACAGTCACTGGATGATGTCATCAGTGATGTCATTTGAGATGTCATCAGTGATGTCATCAGTGATGTCACTGACCATGTCATGAGTGATGTAATATGTGACGTCATCAGCAGTGCATTGCGGGGCGCGAGTTATAGTTAGCTGAACTAACTATAACGGGGAATTTCACGGGTTTTGTACGAGTGAAATGTCCAACTAACTATAACTGTCCCTAAAACCTATGGTTTTTTCAGTGAATTTCAAAGGTTTTTTAAATGCTAATTTGTAACTATAACATATCTGAAACCTATGGTTTTTTCAGTGAATATATATATATTCACATTTTTCACTCCCAAAATGTAATAATAAAAACTATGTAAAAAGAAACAGTTGCAGACATGTATTTTTAATAAAACTTTAATGAATATTTTTAAAGTAAGCAATGATAATAAACATTTTATTGTGTGCAGTATTGAGAATATAGGTTGGATTAAAATTATTGGTGATTTTTGGAAACAATGATAGATCTACTATATACATAGGGTCTAGGGTGAGGACAGGGGGAGGGTTTGGTTGTCTGTGGAGGGGGGTCAGCTGCAGTGTGGCCAAACCCCCACCACAGATGGCCAAAGGCTGTAGCAGGGTAGGGTTGGCGACCTGCGGGGTTGGTCCTGTGGCCACTCCCCTGCCGTGCACAGCCAAAGGCCATGCACTCCGGGGGCATGGCTTTTCTTATGGTAATAAAATATTACTTTACGTTAAAAAAATCCCTAATAATGCACTAAAAGCAACTTTATAGTTAGGTGCAATGTTCAGTAACAACGTAAAATTTGAAACACTAAAAACCATAGAAATTCACCAGTTGTAAGTATAGTTATCTCAAGTAACTATAACTCATGCCCAAAGGTAACTATACCTCATGCTCTCGCCATGCACTGCTAATTACTCTACATATTACATCACTCATGATATCTTGTATGACATTATTGGCAATATCATGCAACATTTGCAATGAAATTATTGATGAGAAAACTGTGTATGGTGGGAGCGCGAGTTATAGTTTACCTTAATGCACAAGTTATAGTTACTTGAGATAACTATAACTGGTGAATTTCTATGGTTTTAAAGTTTAAAATGTTATGCTGTTACTGAACATTTCACCTAACTATAACGTTAATTTAACCTTTGTTTTTTTCAGTGAAAAAAAAAATAAAAAAATATATATATATACTTTGCGAAAGACCAGAGAGGTCGAAACGCGCCAGATGAAATAAAGAACATCTAAAAAGGATTATCTTGGGGTACGGGCTTGTTTTGTTAGCGCGGCCGCGCGAGCAAAACGTACTTCATATATATATATATATATATATATATATATATATATATATATATATATATATATAGATAGATAGATATTTAATTTTAGCATCCACATGTATTTGTAATTGTGGTGGGGAATTCTAGCCTCTGTGTTCTTAGTTTTACATTCGCACTTCATTGTGCCCCCTTGTACAAATAGTGAGATTGCAGACGTTGCAAATCTGCCTACAAAATTATATTTACTGCATTCCTTTGTGATATTGGTTCAGGTCTGAATTTTACCTTCCATTATTGACTGCATTTTTTTGAAATATGACAAAATAATTATGGATTTTGCATATTTGCTCACTCACTTGCACTTTATTGTTTTCTTTTGTGCAAGTGCTCCAGGATTCTTCCTAGTATGGAAATGATGGGACTTGGCAATTTGAACTTTTGATTGTTGCTCCTCTTTAACATATATTTTATTGGCCAGCATCCTACCTACTATTAATGATGTAGGACCTAACTGTGAAGCGTGGGCACGCAAAGAAGTCCCTACCAGCACACCGCAAAACAGTTAGGCATGGGGATGCATAGACATCATAACCAGCTGAATGATTTATTCCATTTTGCAGTGTGCTGATCATTAGCTGTGAGTTACAAAACCAAGGACTCTGGTTCCATTGCCTAGTATGTGATACATCTTACCTTACATTGGCTACATCAGAGATTTCGACCCGTTTTCGGAGTTTTGATTGGTAACTTTGTTAAGATAGATTTCATTGAGAGGTCTTTCACAAGTGTTATGTCCGTCACTTTGTCCTGAGGATGGTCACAAGTACTCATTAGACATCTAGAGACCGAAACGTCCACATGCTGGCCACTACAAGTGTCATTTAATGACTTTAAAACCCATCCAAAAAGAAAGGGCGCTGAGTGCGTTACAAGAATATTCATAATTTAGTTGAGTGGTCTCCCATGCTGCTAAAGGGTCACAACTTGGACTGGATGTTATTTTTGTGACCTTTGGAGACAACGGACAGGTACTGTTGCATTGACCCTAAAAAGATGTACTGCTGTAGAATAAATATATTTGATTGCTATACTAAAAGATAAATAAGTACACTTATTGTACTTTGTTTTCAGATTTATAATTAAGGCTCCTAATTTCCGTTTTTACTCAATTTTACGGATAAATACAGACAGAAAACAATGTGTTTCCTGTCTGTTTCGATTTTTAAAAGTGGAAAAATACAGAAAATTGTGCTTCTTATGAGTGACTCTCCATGCTGTCCTACATGAATTCTAGGCCAACAGTCAAGCAGAAAGACATCATGGAGAGTTAAAAAAACAAAATTACATTTCCTTAAATACAGGTATGTGCTGATAATAATACTAATATTTACCTGTGTGTAGTGCTTTGTTATATTTGGCGGCTTAATTAGCCAAAACGTGGCTGGTATCAAAGTATGAGTGCACATTTATCAGTTAACTAAATGCGGAAATATACCATTTTACTTCTCCATTTATTCTCAAAAGACAAAATAAATATGGAAAAATTCCAATAAGGTGGCCAGAAAATAAATACGGATAAATACAGATGGAACTGTTAAAAAAATAAATACCATAAAACCGGCAGCCCTATTTACAATTATTGCAAATAATCTAATGTACTATAAATTTGTTTGAGGGATCCGATATGATATTTACCAATCCATCAACCAAATAATCTTCGTAAAATGACTCCTTCGGGAGTCATTTTGTGTTTGTATATACATATGTCGTTATGCCTGATGTGTGCCTACAAACCGATGCAGGTGCCATTTTTTTAATTTACTGATTCATCTCAGGGCGGTTAATAAAAGAAAAAGAAATAGGGCAAAAACACTATTTTAAGGCAGAGTGGCCAACACCAATTTTTTGCCTGGTCCTCCCTCCAAAAACTAAATAAAAAGAAAAGATGGTGGGCTTGGGGTCAACAGAAGAGGCGGTGGGGGAAGCAATGGAGAGCCGGTGAGGGGAGTGGAATCAGCACACTAGAGAGGGGGCAAGGGGAGATGCACATGAGCAAGTAAGCAACACAGAGTGTGAGGGATTCAACTGGAATCTAGATCGCTTGGGCCCTAGGGTGGTAGATAATGCAAAGTCACTTGGACTCACCATCTGTACAACCCTCAAATTCAAAGAACACATTTCAAATAAAGTCAAGACAACATGGTACCAGCACTGTCTACTGAAAACAAAAGTGACACCCGTCCTTCCAGAAAACAGTTTTAGAACATGCAAAATGCTTTGGGTTTTGCAAGGAGTACAAAAGCATAATACATATATCAACACAGTACAATAGAGAGCCTAATAGCATACTCTAATCAGAAAAAAATATCAAAGACATATGGTGCTCCAGGGTCTGGTAGCTGAGCTTTCACTTGTCTGGAACAATTAACCAAAGCACTGCATTTTGAAACTCGCAAGCCCAATAGTCTTCAAATTACTAATTATCGAGGTGTGCCTGACACTTGAGTTCCTACTGCTGCCTAACCAAAATTGCTCAAATAGAAATAACTATAACAGATCACAATAAAGAACAGTGGAGGTGCAGAACTAGGGCCAATCACTATGATAACATCTGGAAGAGACAATAATAAAGAATATAAAAAAACATAACATAACACTTGTATTTGTAAAGCGCACTTATCACCCATGGGTCTCAAGGCGCTGAATAACAGATGTTTATTGTTACCCAACTCAATGGTACTCATTTTATCGACCTCAAATGGATGAAAGGCTGAGTGGACCCGCCGGGATTTGAACCTGTGACCATGAGGTCGAACACAGGCCCCTGCAGTGGATGCATTAGTCCACTAAGCCACCACACCGGGCTATAAGAAACACAGACTTGGGACATATCCCTAAGACAACAAATGTTAACACCTAGAGCACTCACACTGCTGCTCTACTCACTCTGCAAAGATTGGGAAAACATTCGCTCAATTCCTGCGCTTCTGGCCTCTGGTAGAATTACAGAGTCTTCCTACAGTGTGGTAGAGACCATATTGCTGGATTATATACAATGGCAAAAATGCATTAAAAGAGAAGAATCACTGTAAGATTTACAAATGAGAAAGGTATATTCTGCACCAAGACATTCCTGAAAGCCCCCCGCCTGCTAGTGTGATATCCTCTGCTTCCATATCTTCCTCTCCTGTCCAACCCACCTCTTCTCTTCAGACCCTTTCTTACTTTACCCTGCTACTCTCCACACCCTCTCTTCCCTACTCGCCAACTATTCCCAGTTCTTCATTGCCTCCTACCACACCATCTCCTTACAACCTTATCTCCCATCTAGCATCCATCTCTGTCATCACCTCTTGCTCTCTACTATCTTCCTCTACAGATATCAAAACCATCTTGCTAACGAATTCCGTCCATCTCCCCTTACTCACCCCCTTCCCGCAATTTCTCTCATAAAAGATGTAGATTGGGCACACTTAAGGATCTACAGAAGGCAACTTGGTTTCATTTGGATATAGAACTTTAAAAAAAACTAAAACCATCTGCTTCAAAAGATGATAGAGGAAAACATGCAACCTCAATGAGAAGAAGCAGCTTTAAAAGAAGTAAAGAATCCACAAAGCATGGCTCAAGAAAGCCAAGAGATTTCACAACTTTCAATGCATCTCAGATGGTACTATGCCTAACCAAACAATTCTTTAAAAGAGCCTCTGAATTCCGTGACCCAGCCGGTTCTTCAGCAACATAAAACACACTCAGAATTTATGGGATACCTGCTAGACAAGCCAGAACAATCATCAGGGCCCACTTGCCAGGAGGATGGGGGGCCATAAGGGTCCACTTAAGATTCATGAACAGTACACGCAATGGATTGAGACGTACTTCAGAAAGGCTCTGGTGGGAACTAAACAGACAAAACCACTAATCCGGCAACAATGCCGAGAGATTGCTGCCCTTCCTGTGGGGAACCCCCATATCTGATGGCGGTTTACCTTTGCTGGGCTGAACATTTTGAACGAATGCAAGATTGAGGTAGATTATATACTTGAGCCTGGGTCAGCTGAAAATTCAAGATGGCGCCTGTGCTACTGGATGACCTTATGGTCAGACTCTGACCGTGCTGCGGTAGAAACAGAGGGCCCCGCAGAGGACTGACATTCTATATGTCTAACAGGAGACTTGGCTGGCACCCTTGAGGTGCCTTGGCTCCTATGCAGCAACGGCCAGGGTGTGTGTCGGGGAACTAGATGGTGGAGCCAGGCCCGGTCCTATGTGGCTGACGGCTAGGGGAGGCGGCCTGGGACACCATGCAACTGCTGCTGCAGTAGCAGTGGCAAGCGTCGGGGAAAATCAGTGATCACCGACTCCATCAGGAGGGAAGTTGTGAACTGACCATCTAGACGGGAGTAAGAGGGCCTTTTTCAAGGCTTCTCTTAAAGTTTAAACTGGTATGGCTTGACTTGAACTGAGCTGAACTGGTGGTATTGCTGCCGCCTGGTGGTTTCTTCCCTTTCTTGAAAGACTTTGTGGTACTTTGAAAGCTCTGAATGCCTGTCTGACCCCCACACATTAAAGGAATGGCCTGATTCTAGTGGCTTGGTTATCTATGCTAGTGTGGCCTAAAGGAGCAGTGGGGATTTTCGTGAGAATTAGTAGGCAGTTGGACTATGTGAAAAGGGGTTTGTGGCACATGGATATTTGTGATAAATGTTGGTTGGGTTGTACTGGGTGACAGAAGAGCCCCCTCCCAACCTCTTGTGATAGTAAGTATTGCTGATGCACTGTCAGAATGGTGATACCTAAAACTTGCAGGATTCTGCTCAGCAAAGACAGTCCCGACCCTTAGGTGGAAGGCAGAATTGACAATATAGGACTGTAGAAAACAGTTGGGACAACATTAGAGGGGCACACAGAGAAATTTGATGCATTATTACAGACCACCCATGATACTAAAAACGGTCTTGAACCAAGATTGACTCCATAGTAATATAAGTGATCTTGATGCATAGAGATCATAGAAAGCTCTCTGATAGAGTATCTTAGACTGAACCTAACCTGGCTGCTTCGAATTCCATAGTAGAGGGGTTGCAGGTGCAGGTGAAAGACTTGAAAGAATCAGTGATGTTTGTGCAACACAGGGCAGAGAACACTGAAGGGTGGTCACGCTGTAATAATTTAAAGTTGGTGGGGGTATCTGAGTGGACAGAGGGCATGAAAGAGGAAACATTTCTTGAAACTTTGCTCATTTAGAAAATATATGATGGTACACCCTCTAAATGTTTTGCTGTGGAACAAGCCCGGAGACTTCCGGGACACCCTCCTGCTCTTGGGGCCACCCTAGACTGATGGTGGGCACACTTGCTGTATTAGCTTGATAAAGACAGGATATTGCAGGCTGTCTGTGAGCATGGGACAATTGACAATAATAGATTAAATATTTTTCCGGTTTATATGGTCTCTTATGCAAGCACGGGATTCAATGCACTCTACTTTATCCTGCAAAACTGAGAATCATTGCTGAAGAAACATTCCATTTTGTTTTCTGACCCCGACAAGGCCTGGATATGGATGGAAACCACTGAATTAACACAAGGTGATAGTAGGCCTAAGCTAGCGGATTCATCCAGTAGGCAATGAACCGGCAGGCGGGGGTGGGCGGGCCGGCCAGCCAGCAAAGTAGAGATTGTTCAAGCACAGGCACTCATATGGAGGACATAATGAACTACAGAGATACGCAGGTGACAACATCGACATAGACCATGGAAAGACTAGTGACGATAATGGGTGTGAGATTGCGTCAAATGAGAAAATACTGGGCCGTGGCCAAGCAGTTGCCCCAATGACTGCTAAACACTTTAATTAGCACGTAAATATGTAAAGGGCGCACAATGAGGTGCTTGAGGGGGTTGGATTGTTTCATGAGGATTCTTCCTTGCAGGCACCAAGCAATTGGGTCTTAAGGTGTGTACTTGGGTAACAGGACACACTTGGCGAGGGGGTACCGCAAGGATCCACTTAAGAGTTATGAAGAGTTTTTTAGCAGCAAACATACCACACAGTGTCCAGAGAGAAAACGTTTTTGTTTGTTCACTGTTAATGTGTTTTATTGGCAAGGGAGTCCTAAAAGCCTTTGCTGGGGAGAAGTACTGTGTTTGCCAGAGTATTACTTTTGATACAATGAGGATTGGATAGCACCAGAAAATCATCAGTGCAAAATATATATAGAGAAACAGTGCAGAGAGTTTGCCTCATTGTTGAGCCTAGTATCGTGGATAGGAATTAAATCTGCTGGGCTTGGTTGCTGGTGGTGAACGCATCAAGCGGGGTTGTACTGTTGCCATACAAAAAAATGCATGCTGTTTATAATTGCATCACCTGAAATGTGACGGGCTTAGACTCACCATCTTAAAGATATAGAGTATATTTTCACTTGAAATGAAGGAAATTCATATTATATACCTGCAGAAACCCACCTTACAAATACGCAGATTGAGAAACTGAAAAAAGGGGATGGGGTCAAATAAAGGGCATTCAGACCAACTGGGAAGATACTGTTCCTATCAAAAGAAATAGAGGTGAGACCAAACGGTGGATGAACCTTTGAAAGGGAATTCTATGGACTATTTCTTGTTGACCTCACTCATCCATAGGGATGTCATGCTTCATCTCTGAGCATTGCGCCTCGTAGGGCCGGCGCTGCAATGCCCTTCGGGCCCCATGGTGGGTCGTTTTGGCAGAGATCTTTTGATGTTTATGCCATATGATGAAGGGTGCTAGTATGAGGGCGTTTTAAATGTGTAAGGTGATAGTGTATGTAGGCGAGAGTAAAAATAAGATGAAACTGTCTAGGAGATACCGAAGGGCTTTTAATGTGATGGTTCTCCTGGCACGATAAAAACACCAAGGAATGGTTGGGGCATATGTGGGGGCATAATGTACCTAAGTAGCTACAAATCTGTAGGTGTAGTGTAGTCAGGTCAACCATTATTGACTCCTAGTCCCCCCTTCTTTTTCCTTTGAGTCAAATAGAGGGTAGCACTGCTTGTAGCATGCGTGGCTATAAATGCACATGCTCTGCATACTCCTGCCATTTAGCGTTGGGCTCGGACATTTGCATCTTGAAGTCTTTCGTGTCAAGAGGTATGATGTTATTTCTCCCTTAGTTGGCAATGCACATGGGCACTGATTCCATTGTTTGATTGTTTTTCTCTGCCATCGGGTTTGGCTTGTATCACCTGTGCTCCTGGACTTGACGTGTTTGACTTGCGCTGCTTCAGGCCCAGGCAGTCAAACACTCAACTCCTGTTGATGAGAAGACTTCCTTCATTGAAGAGTGTCCTTTTCCTGCTCCCTTAACACACTTTGGACATCATTACTGAAGACTGGGTCCCTGCCTCTCATGGTGCCCCGCACCTTCAGGGTTGCCACCCATCTTCCATCGACTCTGTAGAATGAAGAGGCATAAAGGGTGTTGGAACAGACACCCTTCAGGAAATGCTCTCAGTGCCATGGCAAATACCCCTTGGCCTTCTTCCACAAGGTCTATAACCTCTCCCCAGACCACAATGAAACCATGTGCGCATTCTGCTTGGCCTTAAGGTTCAAGAAGACCCTTCACCTGCATAGAGGCAGACGCTGGGCACACATCTGCATGCAGCAGTCAACAGAAGACACGCTGGACATCTTTGGAGAAGGTGACGCCCTCGGAGCTGAAGAACAGGACGCTGAGCCATCAGGCGTGCCGGACGAGCATCCAGCCCAGAGGTCACTCTTCCTAGATTCTCCAAATCGTAAGAGGAGCAGGACAAAGATGCTCCATCCATAGCGGTCACCACAAGAGCCACACAAAGTCGACACTGAGAACCGTGAGCATGGCTGAAGCACACAAATCTCACACCTACTGCACTTTGAGGCAGAGCACTGCCCCAAGGGGGTTAGATATTCAGCCACGTGCACAAGTCACTGCCCATTGCAGGTCCTCTGCTGCCACTGAGCTCCAGTTTGCACAGAGGCAAGGCATCAGAGCTGAGATAGGATCCAGCCAAAAGCCCTAACCCCCATTAACCTCTGAGTCCAAAGAACATTGTCGATGGTGCGAAGCTGAAATATCCTTCAAAGACAAAGGCCCTGTTGGCCCTCCAACGCCGTCCAGCGCCGGGTCAACCTTGCAGCACCAGCTCCGAGGACTCCGACAGGCACATCCTTCAAAGGCTTCCAGACAAACTTGATGAAAGACTAAGACAGACCATCATCCATTCCAGTACTGAGAAGATCTATTTGGGCACTGCAGAGACTGCCCAAGAAAAGAAGGTTGGCCTTTAAGGGCATGCCAGCACCAGAAGACTCTTCCGAGCCTGCCCACCTAGGAAGCCTAAAGACAAAGCTACTAGCCCTCCACTGACTCCAGCTCCCCCAACTCCACCCCCACCACTTCCTCCAGATCCCCCACACATGGGTTACCGCAATTCTCCTCTGACACAGGCAGCCCCAGTCCCTATTTCCCAGCAGAGGACTACGATGCCCCCTTTTACCCACAACGTATAGAAGATCTATTGGAATGCTATGAAATAGCCCACCCGGCATCTAGACCTGGAGCATATCGCAGTGAGGACTACTTGTTACTGAATCGCAATTTGTGTTGCAACGGAAGTCTGCTTTGGTATCTGGAAGGGGTGTTTTTAGGGTATCCCTTCCAAATACGGATTCGGTATGGTATATATTAATGTTTTGCGACCAATTTCTTGCTGCAAAACAGTAAGATTTTACCACTAATTCAAAATTGGTGGTAACACATTTGCAGATGGGAAGGGGTCCTCATGGGACCCCTTCTCCTTTCAGAATGTTAAACAAAATATTTTTAAGAACAAGCAGTACTCCTACAGACCACTGCCTGCTCTTCAAAAAGAAAACTTAAACCTTTCATTTTCTTTTTTTTTATATTAAAAAAATTGCTCTATTAAAAAGCAATCACAGACAGGACAGTCTGCTGATCCAAGCAGGCCATGATCCCTGTGATGGAAGCAATTCCTAGTGGGTCACAAATTGCGACCTACCTCATTAATATTCATGAGGTAGGTCTATTTGCAACACACTAGGAATGGCTATTTTAAAATTAAAAGTTTCATACATTAAGAATAGCAATTTCCTAATTGCGATTCGGTGATAATTGCAAATTAGGAAATCTATATTCCTAATGTTGGTACATCAGGCCCCAAGTCTAGAATCTATCACTGCCAAAAGCCTAGGCCTAAGTCAATGTGTGCTCACAAAATTAGTGTGTGACATGACCAAAAATTTTAAAAAAACACGATCACCGGTATGCAGTTCAGGCGGGGCAGGATATACGACTGTATCATGCAAAAGATACAGTAGCGGCTGCTACCGAGCGGGCTGGGGAGGGAATTAAAAATCAATTTTAAAAAACACTTACTTCCGTCCTCTTCCTGGATTCTGTGGAAGCAGGAAGCACCCAGGCTCCCCTGAGCCAATCACAACGCTGCAATGCAACGTTGTGATTGGTCTGAGTGCCGTGGTTTAGCGCTCAGACAGGGAGTGGGAGCCTGGGCATGTTCTCCACCCAGGCTGTAATGCAACCTGGGTGGAGAATATGCAAAGTGCGTATGACATTTTGGACGGCCCGAGACGGCCGGCCAAAATGGAGGAGCCGCCACTGAAAAGACATCCGTCCCAACTAGAAGCCTCACTGACATCACCCCACTCCACCTTATACGACTTGAGAGAGAGTGAGGTAAAAAAAGAGAGAATGAGTGTGTGAATGTATGTAAGCATGAGTGAGTGAAAGCCTGTTTGCGAGTGTTGCTATGTTTGTTGCTGGCCTTTTCACACAGGAGGTAATTCTTGTCATTTAGGGTACCTCTGCAACTACTAGAAGTAGTTTTGGGCATACGGTATACCGGGGGAAAAATGCTAATTCTGGCATTGGGGAAATAATTCATGGCATAAAGGATAGATATGGCAGTATGGTGCCACTGGCTTATTGGAGGTAATTCGTGGCATAAGTGACACCTTTGGCAAAATGCTGATGCTGACATTTTGGAGGTAGCTCTTGGCATGTGGCATACTGATGACAAATTGCTGGACTTGGCATACTAGGGGCAATTCTTGACATATGAGGCACCCATGACAAAATGCTGGTGCTGGCACACTAAAGATAATTTTTGGCATGTGTGATACCCATAGCAAAATGCTGGTTTTGGCAAACTGAAGGTAATTCTGAGTATCAGGAATGACAACCATGGTATATGGGGTGGAAGTGACACCCATGATGCAATGCTGGCCCAGACACAAGGGAGGTAAATATTTATAGACTGTGGGTAGGATGCCAGGGTTACACCTGCTGTACATTTTTATAAAATCGGGTCAACTCCTGGGAGCATCAGGGTTCATCGGCTGGCACACCAATGACTTTTGAGCAAATCACTTTGAAAATAGCGCTTTGAATGCCCTCTGAAACGCCATTCTTTTCTGCATCTTTTTCCCAAATTTCTGTACAAGAAGTCAGGCTCGCTCACTCACTGCAACTCTGGGCAAGTACCAGGTATCACCATTTTCACAGATCACCAGCTGTCACTAGTGACCGTGTAAACTGATAACAGGTGATAAAGCCTTGGAAAAAGACGACAGTAATGGGGGTGGCAACATTCAGAAGATTCCTCTGGGCGCCCCGTGATTGCTTTAGTGAAGATAGCGGCAAAATGGCGAATAGGAATTTTACAAGCAGGCAATTAGCCAACTCCAGCTCAAATAATGTTCAAATTTGGGAACTCCCTTGGGCAGCAGGAGGTACACTGTCTGTTTTCCCATCCGTCAGTTTGTCACAGTTTTACATTCACACCAGGTTTTATATTCAATAACAGAATAAGGTGCGCCCAGTGTTAATCTTTCGGGCGATGAACATATATGTCTCATGTCAATGAGCCGAAGCTGTTCCCAAAGATACTTGATCCATTACAACTAAGACTTCCGGTTTTCCTATTTACTGATTTTTACAGATAAATACAGACAGAAAACTATGTGTTTCTGTTTATTTTTAAAAGCGGAAAAATACAGAAATGGTTCTTCTTGTGCGATTCTCCATGCTGTCTTTCATGAATTCCAGGCAACAGCTGAGCAGATAGCCTGGGGAGTTAAAAAAACAGGTTGAGATTTCCTTAAATACAGGCATATGTTAACATATGTTTGTAGTATAACACTAATATGTACCTGTGAGTGTAGTGTTATGTTATACGTGGCTGCTTAATTTGCTAAAACGTGACAGGCATCCATGTATGAGCGCACGTCCAAGAGTTAAAAAACATGGAAATATCCCATTTTCCGGCTCCATTTATTCTCAAAACACAAAATAAATATGGCTAAACACGAATAAGACGGACAGAAAATAAATATGGATAAATACAGACGGAAATGTTACAAAAATAAATACCATAAAACCGGGAGCCCTACTTATAACCCCACGCTGCTGCCAAACTCAATAGCCCCCACAGTACTTCTCTAAAGAGTTTCATCCGCGTATGTCCCAAGATCTGCATCCAATATAACAGAGATATAAACCCCATCAAAGAACCAATAGTTTTGTGACCAATTCAGCAGCATAAAGGGACAACGAGGGTGCTTGCAGCAGCCTCAACACCATTTTTAAAACCTATTTTCAGAGGTCACCAGCTTAGAAATATTGGTTTTCCCCCAGATATCAACCCCATACACTCTCACTGACAGGGCTTGTGTTCTATACACTTCCAACACAGGATTTCCTCCCAGATTGTCTGCCATGTGTTCCCTGACCGCCGTAATACTAGAGCTGTGCTTTTAGAAATCTGCTTGTCCAATCATCATGTATCCAAGTAATCAATATATGTCACCTTCTAAAACAGATATTGTCTCGTCTCAAATGGCTGCAATCATTCAATTTAAAAGCCATGGATTTAGTCTTCACAAAACTGACAGCAAGCCTATTTCTCTTACAAAAATTGTAATCTTTTGTTCAATAGGTTTGCAGTCCAAGTGGTGTTCGGCAGACTATTCGCGTCATTCAAACAGTGTGGTGACGATTTTCTGGCCTCCCAAACTGGGTTAATCTTTGGCACAACCTTAAATAAGCCACCACTGATTGGTATATAGTGCAAGCGGAGTCAGGGCAAGCACGCACCCCGGGCCAACTGGAAAAGAGCTGGTGTCCACCTTTATCGCTAACTTCACAGTAGGAGAATTCAGGGCTTTAAGTGTGCTGGGTCCTGCCGGTTTCCAGCACTGGCAGTTCTAAAAAGCAGGTGCCGAGACGGGTCCCTAACGGGCTGTCCATTTTCACCCTCGGGGTGAAAAAATAAATCTCAACTCTGCAGCAGTACCACCCTTCACTGCCTTTGATGTAACTTCAAAGAGACTCATTACAGTTCTTTCAGTTCCATCATTTCAGAACTGAAGCATTTTCAATATTCTATACAGCGAGGCTATAGTTGTTGCTTATTTATCTTACACAACTAACAACCATTGGCAAAGCCAATAGCCCTGACTTGTTGTAGGTGTAATGTTATTTCCTGTATTATATATCTGTATGCAATGACAGAAGCAGCAAAATACCAGTTGGGCGGCACTCTACCCTAAGCACAGATTTTTAGCTTGTGTATTTTTAAGCCACGACCTTAATTACATTGGCCACGCCCCTTTGAGAGACCGCTAGTTTTTTCATTCCACTTAAAGCCCTGAGAAAATTACACTTGTGGAGGTGAATCAAAACAGCAAGCAAATCGAGGCAATTCACAGGATTACAAATGCCTCCCATAGATCTGCAGTGATACATTTTAAAATGCAGTCTTTAAGTGCACAAAAACGTATACTGGGTCCTTTTTGATGTTTGCATATTTATCCAACAATAAATAGAGCATAGGGGCCAGGCCAACCATGCTGATTTTCGTCGGAATCCTGCCTTGGCAGTGGGAAAACATTATTATTCATAAACCAGCTCCCTGGTACTGCCAGGAACATCCTCCCAAATATTTTTGAATGTTATTGATGAAGATGACAAAGAGATAATTTGCGGGGATCACTGCAGCTCCCCACTTGTTATTCTGCAAAAACACGAAATTCATTTTTGTAAACATCAGAGTGTGATTTTCATGCTAGACGCCTAGGCATTCATTGCACAGACTTTTCTGTGAGCTCATCTGATTATGTCAGAGAGATTTTCGGTGGAGGTATATTGGTCAGATATTCAAGCATCCTGACAAACAAAACGTAAACATATGGCACACCTTGTGTACGTTTGTTAACGTTTGAACAAAAACTGTTTCATTGTTTCAACATATGATTATAAATTAAATTAAATTGAGTTCATCTAATTTCATCTTGTTTTCTACATTTCATTGGGTTAGTATAGTGTCATGGAATATCCCATTACTCATTTTGGACCATACTACCTTCATGTATGCAGTTGTTGGAAGCATGTGGCTATCGAAATCCCCCAATCCTATTATTATAGCTATTGTGGGTACCAGGGCTTTAAGTGGGATGAAAAAACTGGGGGGTCTCTAAAAAGGGCGTGGCCAATGTAATTAAGGGCGTGGCTTAAAAACAGGGAAGCTAAAAATCTGTGCTTCGCATAGTGTGCCGCCTGACTTGTATTTTGCTGTTTCTGTCATTGCATCCAGATATATGATACAACAAGTAACATCATACCTACGACAAGTCAGGACTATTGGCTTTGTCAATGGTTTTTTAGTTGCATAAGATAAATAAGCAGCAACTATGGCTTGTATATAATATTGAAAAAGCTTCCACTTAAAGCCCTGGTGACACCACGACAATGTTGCTGCTCCTGAGTTTCAAAAAGAGAAGGAAAATCCAGAGAGAAAATGACTCTCTTTAAAGGATTTCCCTTCCCCTACAACGCTCACCTGGCATGACGTCATGCCGTAACTTCTCCACTAGTGAGAAGTGAGCAGTGTGAGCAGCACACATCAATGTGCCTTCTGTCACAGCAGTCCGGAAAAATCGGACTGCTTGTGCCAGGGCACAAAACAGAGCCCGATAGAGACCCGTTTCGAGGCCCCCTTTAAAAAACTGCCGGTGCTCAGCACCGGTGAGACCCGGCCCACTTAAAGCCCTGGTGGGTACCTTTCTTTCAAGGTTTTCAGAGTCTTCCAGCTGTAGCAGAATTACATTAGATAGCAAATATGCTTCAATCAGTGCAGAGGCCCTTTGTGAATCGGGCCCATTGTTGGTGGTAACCCATTCACAAATGGTAAGGGGTCCCCAAGGAACCCCTTCCCCTTTGAGAATGGTTGGAAAAATATTTTTTAAGAGCAGGCAGTGGTCCAAGGCAGGGCCGGCTTTAGTGCTTGTGGCGCCTGGTGTGACAATTTATTTTGGCGCCCCCTCCTCCCATGACCTCTTAATCCAAGGGTTCTCTCACTACCACCCTCCAACAGTGCCCCTCATCTTTCCATAGCCTTATTTCACATACATTTAATTTGTTTGGTAGCGCTACTCATACCAGTTTAGGGTGTCAGAGCACTTTACATCACACACACATTATACAGAAACAATGAATTATACGTGTGTAAATCAGTTTATAAGAAATGTGACAATGAGGATTACCAGGTGTAGGAATCACGTTATAACATATACCATGCAGTCTGCATGCAGCTTTTTGATGCCAGTTCATATGTCACTGCGCTATATTAGGATTGTAACTTTTGAACTGCAAGTAAAACAAAAGGATCTCTGCGACAAAAGCAGTAACCCACTGAGTTATCCACATAAAATACTGTGATCTGCATGGCACACGTTCTTTGCTGCAGGGGCATTAACCCTCTACACTACTTTATGAGTGGCCAGAACTGCCACTAGCCAGAACTTCAACTCTCTCCAGCAGGAACATTAATCACCAGCATTATCTTGACATTTGTATTGTTGCCTGTAAGCTGCTGGATAGCACACGGAACTCTGCAGCAGGTGCTTTTAAATGCATGTTAATTCAAAACACACCGCCCCTCCCCCCAGCTCAGCGCTAGGTGCGACTGCACCGGTCACACCGCCCTAAAGACAGCATTGGTCCAAGGGACCACTATCTACTCTTAAAAAATGAAACATTAACCATATAATTCTTTTTCTTTTTAAACACATTTCGCTTTCCTTTAAGGAAAACAGGCTGCGTTTAAAAAAAAAAAAAGATTGTTTTTTTTTAAAAGCAATCACAGACATGGTGGTCGGCTTACCCAAGCTGGCCACCATTTCTGTGTTGGCAGTGAATCGTAGTGGATCACATTTTGCGACCTACCTCATTATAATTCATGAGATAGCTCTACCAATCGCTAAATGAAACTCAATGAGTTTCATACATTAGGAATAGTGATTTCCTAATTGCAATTCACAAAAAATCGCAATTAAGAAATCGCTATTCCTAATTTTTGAACTTCTAGCCCAAAATGACTACATGTCTCAAGCAGTTCTGAGAAATTTGGTTCCAAGAATTGATTTCTTCCAGCAGTTGTGTTCCAGGAAACAAGCCTGTCTTCAGCGGGTACCAATCTGGAAACAATTTAATGGCAACACTACTCTACGGCGAGTACTCACTAGAATAAATTGGCATTCAGTTCAAGTACCCTTGAACAAAACATCTTTGTTGATATACGTTTCAAGGTAGCTATTTTGTGTCCATCTTTGTATACCTCCTGATACCATGTACCGCACAGTGTATTGTCTGTATCCTCTTGGTTTCGAAGTAGGTAGACTGCTCCTTTCCGAAGTAAGGTTCTGCTAAACCCCTTAGGTTATTAACCAGCAGTAGGAGAATGTCATTATTATTCAGTATTAAACTCCGTATATATTTGGAACAAATATAAAGTTTATTTCAGAATGTCCCGGAAAGGCTTTTTATCATAAAAATTCATTTAATGAAGGAAATCCAAAGATTACTCGTTCAGACACATACTGTGTATGAGTTTAACTCTTCAGTTGGAAAGGGATGCTCAGAAGTTAACACATTGAGCCCCCTTCCAGGTATGGTTTGGGCTGAGACCCTTAACTGATCCTTTCAAAGGTAGATCCAAGTTGTGCTGCCCTGTCACAACTTCTCTTGTCAGTATCTGAACTGGTTCTGTGGGGGTGTAATGGTTACAGGTGTTTTTAACGTATACGTATTTATATACACTGCCCTTTTTAGGCCTGGGGGTGGTATCAGTGATATGCTAGGCTCAGTCGCCAAATCAGTTATATTTCATTTAGCAGGGTGCATTAATTCCTTCCTCTGCTCTCTGCCTGATGTTCTTAATAATGCCGTCTTTTTTCTTCCAAATCTTAATGAACCAATTATTAGGGATCACCTTTATGAATATAGAATGGATGTTCGCCTAAAAGAAGAAGTAATAAAAAGCTGATACGATTTGATTAATATCGCCCATGTAGTGTGAGACAGTGATGCAGCTGTGAGCAGACAATTTATAAAAAAGAAAAGTCAAGCAAACAGTGGAGGCTGGTATCTACTGTGGGGGGGGGGGAGGAGAAGGATGGGGGGGCGATGCGCACAATTAAATTGAAAAGAAGGCTTGCCAATGACGTCCATGGCTCCGGAGCTCTTCTTTGGCCGATGGACACAGGACCTGGATGCTGCAACTCCCTCCAATCAGGGGGCTGTTCTTACAGCATGAGAGCGTCGCCCTGATTGGAGGGAGCGGCCTCACTCGGCGCTCCACAGCGCTCTGGAGGCCTGCACTTGCTCTAACCCAGCTGTCTTAAGACAACTTATAGTTATCTCAAGTAACTATAACTTGTGCCCTAAGGTAAACTATAACTTGCGCCCTGCTATATATATATATATATATATATATATATATATATATATATATATATATATATATTCCTCTCCAAGAAACGGGTAAGGAAGAGGCCACACCGGTCAAAGTTGCTTTAAATCGATTTATTATATATATATGCACCAGTTCCAATATCCCCAGATAGGGATCGGATGCCAACACAGGGACACGACTCAGGATTATTTTCTGCGTTTTTCTTTATTAGCTGTAACGCGTTTCAGCATTGAGGCCTTGATCACACATATATATCTCCAGCCATGCAGCCCTGGCTGAATGATTCTTCCAAATGAGCTTGGACCAACAATCTCAGGAGAGGCAGTGCCTGGTTCAAGCATGCCACCCTCCAGTCTTCCCACCTGAGCCCCTTCAACAAAGAAGCCCCAGTGAGAGATCGAGGCTGGTCCCAAACCTGATAGCGCAGCCATGCCCATTCTCATATACATTCCATCTCCGGAGACAAATGCCTCCCTGCTCCCAGGAAAGTCTTAAAGGAAATCGTATAATGAGTTTTATCCTGTGCTCGCCTGCGTAGCATTGGGGTCTTGGGAGAAGCCAAGACTAGGTCATGGAAAAATGAGGGTGAAGGTTGGTCATGGGTCTCTATAGGTGCCTGCTGACAATCACTATATGCAAACTGTTTTCCCTGACTAAGGATGACGGGTGCACAGAAGATAATTTTTTGCACACCAGCATAGATTTCTCCTTTTCCAAAATCTCAGATCTACACACAAATATATTCTACTCTTAAACAATTTAGGCTAAACTTAAATCAGTATGTATAGGAAAGGAAGAAGGGTATTAAAATCTTAGCTTACAATGCAGGAAACACAATCCTTCAGGACATGCTTTGTATTATCAGCATTCAGTGTCTAAGCCCTTGAAGTCCAGTTGTCATTTCCATCTACATGGGAGTGCATTATTCCGGCGGCTGGGATCAAGCCATGTCATCCTCTCTAACGAAAATGCCTTGAGTGTGTACCAAAATGTCCTCAGTGAAAAGGAAGAAACCAAGGGCAAAGGACAGAAGCTTTGACGGATTCTCTCTAGGCTTTGTTCGCCCAAATCCTAAGATGATTGTTCCTGGTGCCCCTGCCACCTGATTTGTGGACGCGGCATCTTTTTAGCAATCACCACTTGCTCCACCGACAGGAATGCCACTTTGACCCGGCCATTGGTTTCCATGCGAACAGAGTGAGATGACAAAGGAAGGAGTGAAAGAAAGACTAGACCCTCATATCCTGCCAGAGTACATTCCTCTACCTCCCTCTAGAAACCTTAGACTTTTTTTTTGTTTGAATCTCTTTATTGCATTTTAGTGGTTATCTCTTACAGTAAAGGCTCACATGACAGTACAGTAGACAACTAATCATCTGCTTCAGATTACAACAGGTATATATCTCCTATGTGGAATTTGACAAATGACAATTTCAGTGTGGAGCCAGGATTACCGAAGGTGATTGCGCTCGTTCCGCCCATATTATCACCGCATTTTACATATATACTGTTCAGGCATCAAAACAACAGCTTGTGACCAACTTGAGTCTACAGATACAGTGAGACGCAACTTTGTCATTCCCTCCACCCACAACCAGAAACGCCGGTGCTCGTACTTGATCATAGACGTTTGAGCGGCGCCACCCACCCGCATATTTAGAAACCTTTGACGTTTTTGCAGTGAAGCAGTTAACATGATTTTGAAGAAGGAAGAATAAACTGAGAATCTGTTTCCTTGATTGTACATTTGTTCTAACATGAATGACTTTTGACAAGCATAGCAAAGCCCCTGATTCTCCGGAATGTTCTGTGTCTTGCAAAGGGGGAAGAAGTCCATAGGAACTTGACTCTTTTTTGGCTGACCTATAAGAGACTTACAAAATTTGATAAAAGTTTTGTAGGTTTCCTTTCTCTAATATGAAACGTACTAGCTTGCACATGGGCAACGTCATCCGTTGCCCATGTGCAGCTTCATACATTCAGGTGCAACATTCACACACAGGCCCAGGTTGGCGTCATATTCTCAGGGGTAGCCATAGAGGCTAGCTCTTGTCTCATGGAGTCAGGTCTGCTATCAGGTATTGCAACATCCTTTGCCAAGTAGTGGTAAATACCCAAGTACTGTTATCGTATTCCCTATACAGCTTCATACGGTATTTTATGCCAAGTGCAGCCTCATATGCCAAGCACTGCAATGGTGTGTGATATGCAGACTCACAGGTGAGGTTCCATTCCCAGATAGACACTCATGCACTGCTTCAGCCTCCGAGACCCAGTTTAAATCCCATATTCAGATGTACTGCACAGAATACCAAGGAACGGTCTCCTAAGCTCATGTGCAGTCTCATATGCCCAGGTAAAGACTTAGGGCCTTATTATGACTTTGGCAGTCTTGGAGCGAGGCCACCACGCCGCCGTCCCAAGACGGCCAAAGCCATAAGAAACCACCCGCCAGATTACGACTTTTTTTGTCTCTGGCGAGTGGTTCTTTGGCGGTCCCACTGCGGTGCCTTTGAAAAAGGCACAGCAATGGGAGCGTCAAAGGCAGTTCCTGCAGGGCATGGGCTATCAAGCCCATGCCCTGCAGGAACTGAGGGTGCATGCATACAGGGGGGCACACCATGTGCCCCCCCGCATGCATCCCCTGGCACAAAGGCAACAGGGGGCCCTGTAGGGCCCCCTTTGTTTCCTCACTGCCACACTTTTCATGGCGGGCTCACCGCCATGAAAACTATAGCGGTGAGGAAACTCCTAATATGCCTGGTGGTGCCAAAGTGGCACCGCTAGCATATTAGGGGCCTCAGACCGCTGCAAGACCGCCAGGGATTGCGGATCCCTGGCGGCAACAGCAGTCCCATGGCGGTCCAACCGCCCTTTTTGCACTAGGGCAGTCGAACAACCGGTGCAGCAGTAGCCGCACCACCACAGTGGGTTTGGCAGTCCGATGGACTGCCAAACTCATATTAAGGCCCATAACTCTCTCCTCCTCTCTATTCAGTCCCCTCTTACCTGGGCCTATAGGGACTCCTGCACTTCCACTGTTGGAGAGAGGTCTTTGTGGATTGAGGGCTAGAGACTGTAAGGAAGAGGACTTGCAGAGAAGCTGATGAATGTCTAGTAGAACTGTTCCCTACCCTACCCTATGCTGGTGCTTCAGACACTAGAAATCTGTGGCCCAGGTAAGGAAAGGGCCACTCTCTGCCTGAGCCCCAGCCTCACAAATGGCCACCACACAAGAAGGAGGCAGCAGAGCAGAGGTGCTAAGAAGAGCCATTAATAGGGGGGCTTTTTCATACTTTAGGTATTGTGCTCTACCTCGCTGGTGAGGGCTGATCGGGACATCTCATAGTCAATGTGATAATAAACATTTGTGTGTATTTCGGATAATGCTGCCCTGTTTAGTTGTAGTCTATGTTTGTGTCTTCAATATGGAAACTACTAATAAAGACAAGTTTAAAAAAAAAGGTATAATGTTCAACCCATGGTCGAAAGTGCCAGTGAAGCCTGCCATCTTGCAATGGTCAGGTAAAACAGGCAGTAAGTGTTCTTGTGCTTGTCTTATCACTCACAACAAAGCCTCTAACAGGAGGCTGCAGCTGCCAGGCATGAAGAGGAAGAAGAGGTGGATCCATAGAGGAGCTAGGGCATCTGTGCAATGCCTACCTCTGTGGCCACAGTGGTCGCACAGGGAATTACCAGGGTGCCAGCATATTGACGCCCATACATACTCATGCATGAATATGGAGAACACATTTTAGACCCTTCCCTTCATCTCCTCTCTTAGGAAGTGAGTGATGTCCTTATTACTTACTGGTTCTCTTCATTACACAGAACTGCTCTCCCTCATTCAGTCATCACTTGTTCTTGCTTATCTCTTTGAACTGAATGTTACTCGAATTTGTTCCCTTCCTTTATTTCAAAATGCTATTAAAATAAGATGAACAAAACACCTCCATTAATATATATATATATGCATTCGATAGATTGTAAATGTTGCATTTGTTATACATTACTTAGTAATGTTAGTCTTAGTTAAACACTTTATAATATTTTTGGCAGGGTGTGATTGTGCTGGATGTTTCAACCCCAGACTACCTCTGCTTTTTCCTGCCTGAGAGTGTGAACTGCTCAGTTGACATTTTCAAGTGTGTATTTTCATGAGGATTGGTAAATCAAGGATCCTATTTGGGGTCAATGTTGCTCCCCTCTTGGCTTGTGCTTACGAATTGAACAGATCTTTTGGTTATATTTCTTTTGGTGAAGTGTTCTTGATGATGCGTGATTATTCTTACCTAAGCCCCAGTTGTATATGGGCTGGTTGCTTACGCATGGGCCAGTAAGGTCTGATTCCTTCACAAACCATGGTTCGCACAGGGACCGAAATTTTTAGTTGTCAATCAGTTGATCAATCAGAATTTGTATAGCGCAGCTAATCACCTAAGAGGGTATCCAGGCACAGAGAACAATGCTGCTGGAGGGTAGTTCAGTTGCACAGCCAGGTCTTGAGTTCATTCCTGAATTCCAGCAGGGAGGATGAGGTCCAGAGGTGAAATGGTGGAGTTGTGAGGCAAACATTGCACCCTCTCTTTCTGCAACTTTCCCCCTGGTGCATTATGGAATCTCTAAAATGCCTACATTTACAAGGGAGAAAATGTCTCATAAATTCTGATATACGCAGAGTTTGGTGCAGAAGTTTCAGTAATAAAGCTCAGAGCTGAAGGTAGGTACTGTGCCTGGTAAATTCATGAGTCCTCTGTGTCGGTGGCAAATATCACATCCACATTCTGAGTGCTTCTTATGTGAGTCTTAGAAGATTAATGAAGATCGCTTCAAAACAAATAAGGATTTGTTGTCTAGTCTAAATCTTAGGGAACAGGCAACCCTCTTTTTGGATCTTTGTGTAACTCAAGTCTGCTTTTTCCAAACACCTCTGCAACTCTCAGATCTTGATATCGCTTCGGTCTCATATCATACTCTGGCAAATGATAATATAAATTATCATTATGCCTTCCAGACTTAAGGAGATGTCTTGCATGTTTTAATTTGTGATCTGGAAGCAGCCATATCTGGCATCAGAAACAATATCACCAGCCGCGGCCCATGCAGGTAAGAGCGGTGGGGCGGGGTTGTGGGAGGGATTCGACAAAGGACAACGAGGGAAAATTAAATAAATAATTAATTTTCCCTCGTCGTCTGTTAAAATTAGGCCCCCCCCACCCCCCCGGCTCATCGTTCTTACCTGCCCAGGCCGCGACTGAATATCACTCATGGATGAGAAGAGATTGCATAGCTTGCTTTCCTTTGGAAGGTGTGTCTGTTGTGCTACTGCAACACCCTATATCTCAATATGCAGGAACAGCACCTTAATAAACTCCAGATCCTACAAAATGCAGCCGCTAGAGCTCTAACTATGATACCTAAACATAAATTTGCTGCCCCAGCTATCAAACAACTTCACTGGCTTCCCATCAGACAAATGAATAAATTCCAGGCTCTCTACTTGGCCGACAAGGCCCTTCATGGGACTTGCCCAGAGTTCCTACAAAAATCCTTCAAGTGGTATTCTCCAGGAAGAAACCTTAGGTCGAGTGGTTCCTGCCAATTGGTGGTCCAGAGATATAAACTTACCAACTGGGGAGGCAGAAACTTCGTCAATTCCACGGCCAAGGAATGGAATAACCTTCCATCATATGTCAGATCCATTCACAACTTACTTAAGTTCAGAAAAGCCTTAAAAATCTGCTTTTCCCAAAGTAGGTATCAGCTGGGCTCTTTCTTTTTTTCTTCCTTCCACAGTGCCAGTGCCTTGACACCTTCAGGCAGTTGTTGCGCTTTACATGTCTATATAACATAACATTGTGCTTTTTCCCAAGTCAGCTCTTTGGAATAATTTAGATGACCAATTCGAGAATCTCCAGTCCGTGTGCTAACTCGTTGTTATGATGTTGAGAATTTTCCCTTGCTTTCTATGTTTTAGTGTTTCTCTGTATGCCCTTTTTTGGTCCATTAATCATTTTTGTCTCTACTACTTCTGCTGGAGGTGAGGCTATGCATTCCTTACTATTTGTAAACAAATATTTGGCAATATTATTTCTGAGCCTACTCCTGCCATCCCTTATCGAGACAGCATATTTAAGATTACCCTTTCGATAAAAGTATAGCCTTTTGTGTTATGTTTCAAGGGTCTGTCATTTCCACTCAGCCTCTAGAGCACGTGGTTCAAATAATTCTCCACTTTGGTCACCCATCCCTTGACTGTCGCTAGATAGCATTTATTCTTTTTGGTGAGAAGTTTCCTTTAGGACTGGACACTGTATCAAGATGTTGTACCCACATCTGAACACATTGCTTTGCGTGTGGCCTCCAGCATTCTCCAGACATGGGTACAGAATTTGATAGTTCTCAGAAAAGGGTGCATAGAACTTGAGGCAGCCCTCCAGATGAAGCCTCCTGACCTCAACACCGTAGTTGAGTTTTGACCTAAGGAATAAAGCATGATTCTCCAAATGTGTCCCCTAAAACTATATGCGATACTCCCGATAAGCCCTTGATGGCTAATTACAATATCCCTGATGAGGTGTCCAGAGTTGGAGCCTGTGCACCAGATGAGGCCAACTAGACGCAATACTGTGCTTGAGGTTCCTGGACTGCCCATCACACTCCAAGTATGACCTCTAGAACTTGTTACAACTAGTGCTCACCAGCTGTGTCAAGTTATCACAAAGTCTCTACTTTGTGCTGGAAATGTTTTTTGGCAACACCTTCACATTGAATCACAGTGTGACATGTACAGCCTCCCTGTTCATGGGGCTATCTTTTGCCAGCTCTCTGGTGAATGGATCACCGACTATCTTGTCTTTTTCTTACAGATGTCATTCATACAGTGGGGCCAGTTGCCCAAGGTGACCCCAGTCCAACCCAGGAGGAAGAACTGAGCAACTGCTACAAGAACAGCCTGAAACTGGTGCTGGAGAACAAGCTACGCACTGTGGTAACTACCGGGACTTTGAGACGGGCGGAGAAGGGAACTATCATGACACCTTGCAGTGTCTTCAGAGTTTGACATTGTACTCTTTGAGGTCATCTGCAAGGAGAATGCATGCTCTGGGATATCATCAGTAGTGACAATGCTGGTTATGTGGGGAGTATTAACGGTGGTGGTGCTAATGGTGGTAGTGGTGATGGTAGTGGTGGTAGTAATGGTGGTGATGATACTATGGTAATGGTGGCATTGGTAGTGGTTATGATGATGATAGATAAGGCTCAGTGGGGGCGCACAATGAGACAGCATAATGGGAGCTGCCTGGTGTGCCGAAAGTGTACGCAGAGGCCCCACGGCAGACGAACCAGTGGTAAGAAGCAGGGTGAGTGGCGCTGGAGCAAGGAACACAATGTGGCAGCATCATGTGACTCGCTGAGAATGAGCAGCCGCCGGGCGCTGTGATTTGTTACATGAGCCCGGAGGTCGCTCAATGGCAGAACACAATGGGAGCTGCTGGGCATTCTGAGAGTGAATTCAGCAGTACAGCAGCTGAAGAGGTAATGAAACAAAGGGACACTCGCTTGAGCTGCATATGGGATCTTGTGAGATGGCAAGGCCGTTTTTGGGTCAAGCCTTCCCAGACTCTGAAAAATAATGCAGCAACCATCTAATAGCCAGGCTCACGCTCGAGGCCTTGTAGAGCTTTTAAAAAAAAGCATACCGCAGGTAAAAAAATGGCAAAATATTGTTTTCTCCATACAATATATAAATATGAGGTGAATGTGTGATTATTGAGTGTATTTGTGGGAAGTCCCTCATGCACTGGAGTGTCAGCAGTCCGTAGAAGGTGAAATGATGGAGTGAGGTGAAACAAGTAATAGTTCTCTAGCGGATCCAAATTTGTACCCTATGTATAGTAAAAATAATTGTTGACCACATGTCTTGCAGACAGTGACACTGTCAACCCACACTAAGAAGGAAATCCTATCATAATGTAATGCTTGCCTATGTGATTCTGGGAGCTGCTAGACTAGACTGGACAGGGCAAGGAAAGACCCTGATGCAGAGTCAGATCAGGAAAGGCAGGCTGGGATGTAGCTTAAACCCTCCAAGAAATTATCCTAGCATCCCAGTTCAAAGGATATAGGGGAGGGAAACCTCTCCCGTGTCAGGTCGGGAGAACATTCTAATGATATAGGCCCTGACGACTCACATCCACAAACCAGGGATGTGCAGTTTGCATACTAATAGGTTTGTGAGTGGGAATTCAGTTTACAATGCGACCTATCTAATAATACTCACATCGCAAATTGCACATTCACAAGGACGCGGCAACTGACCTGCCTAATGAAAATTAATTAGGCAGGTCCAATTTGCGACTCACTTTAATTAGCTGTAAATTCAGGGATCGAGGCAGGCTGTGCACAGCAGGCCACGTCCCTCCATTTGCATTCCCAAATGGAAAATATATCTTTTTTTAAAGGGACCGGTGCTAATTTTTTTTAAAAAAAGGTTCTTATTTGAGAAGACATTTGGACTGCAGGCAGGAACCACTGCTTACTCCCCTCGAAGCCACGGTCACAATCTCCAAAGGGAAAGATGACCGACAGGACAGCAACCCCTTAGTGAATCAGGTCCCACTCCGCTAGAGGTGTCGGTTACTGATCAATGGTTTGTGGCTGAAGTTGAGATCACAAACCTTTGCTACAGCCCTCTCCGAGCAGCAGATAGGAGGCAGTGCCTCTTTCTCGCCCCTTCCTGTTTACGATTTGAACAGGGTCATAGAAACCTTTTTTATTTGTTTACCATTTAAAACTGTAACTATTTCTTTGTAGTTTTAATGATGACATAACTGCTGAAATTCACACTGTTCTTCTCATGTCCAAAGCTTCAAATATGCACCCCCCCTCCCAGTACTTTAACTGGGCGGGTACTGTCCGGTACTGAGTACCGGCACTTCTTTCATTTGAAAGGGAGAGTAGCTGCACTTCTCAGCACTGCTGCAATACATTTAACGGGAGAGTGCCGACACTTCTCAGGGGCAAACAGGTACTCTAAATAGTGACTACCTGGACTTCTATATTTTCATTTAAAGCATTGCCCCTCCCCCCTCCCCACAACGAAAAACACCATGATTCAAGCCCTTATGTTGTTTATTTCCTTGAGTGTGCTCCATGGGACATGATGTGAATTCCACCGTTGCTGTTAGCAGTGTTGGAGAAGGGAGTCTTGCAAGCTCCAAGCTAACCCATGGCAATATGAGCGGTGTGTCTGCAGGCCCTGGTGAAACCCAATGATGCCAGGTTTGTGGGAAAGGCAGGGTTACACTTTATTCACTCCATACGAGAATAAGTCTGCAGGCTATGAGTAGTCCCAGTGGAGGGAGCTCTGGTTGATCTTGTGGCGGCTTTGGATTGTTTCAAGTGCCACATTGTCCAAGTTCAGTTTGTGTTTCTCTGTCCCTGTGTTCTTTGTTTCCTTGTTCCAGTGTGCCGTGTCCCTGCCACATTGTAGGGATTGGGGCCAGGTGGCCATAGGAGTCAGGGTGGGGATGGAAGCAGTGTGGGGAATGGAGGCAGGAGCAGAAGTGATCTGAAATGCTGCACGACAAGTGATCGTCTCTTTCTGCTCCCTCAGGCCTTCCCCTGCATCTCCACCGGAGTCTATGGTGAGTATCCTTCTAAAACCTGTTATCTCTGCTTATTCCCATTTTTTATTTTATTCTGTACGGTCCCTCCAGTTTCCCTGACTCCCAGCATCCTCGTCCACCCAAGATCCTCTCTCCGCCGGACAGCAAGGCAGCACCCCATCATATATTGGAATGTCCTGTATCATAGATGTCAGAGGTCATTGCTTTTCCCTCAACCTACAGTTTTTTACTGAGTAGCAGATCTCACACTTAGATGAATCCTACATCTGATTCTGCTTTTATACCTGTGGCATATGCTTTTCTATTCCTCAAAACTGGCTACTGGCCTGTGCTCTGGGCACCTGATAACAAAGATACCTACTGGGCCTGATTCTCAAAGAATTTCGAAAATCTGCCCTGGGAGGCATTTAGGTGTGATTTTTTAAATTTCTGGATTCACAAATATTCCAACAGTACTCCTTTAAAGGACCATCCGCCACACCTTTCCGGGTGTACTGCAGGAAAACCTTTATGAACTGCAATTTTCCCATGTGAAGCCATTTCCTTAAGTGTAATGGTCCAATTGCACTTTTTTTCTTTTTGTTTTTATACACATGGGAAAACTTGAGCGCCTTAAAGTCTACCAATTGTGGCGGTGGTCCCTGATAATTGTCATCCTGGAAACAGATTTACACATGCTCTTGACAGGAGGAAAGTTTCAGCTGTTTCCAGTGTGGGAATAGACCATTAGTTTATGGTTGCCCACAAACTTTCCAGGTTACCGCCACCCTAAATAGGGGCGTAGTTACCATTGGTGCAGCAGGTGCAGTGCACCGGGGCACAGAGCCCTGAGGGCCCCATTGAACTTTGATGATTACTGTATTTTAATACCTCAGCAGCAGTCCAAGGGGTCTTTTCCTTGCTTTCACCAGGAGTCATGATAGCCATGCTAGGTTACTGACCCTGAAACGGTCCACTCCTCACTCATGGGAGCTGATGTACTCCCGCATCAAGGTACATGATACTGGAGTAATTTTAGGTGAGAGTAAATTGGTTGATGAATGACAATTCACTTTCTGTGAACCGCAGGAGTGAATTTATATCCGTGAATTCAGCCATTTGCTTACCTTCGTTCAGTCTGGCTCATCAAATGGCTTTTATAATCAGGCCAAGACAGTGTTAATTTATTAAATAAAAAGAGAGAGGGTGCCCAAAGTTTTTCTTCCAAGCCTTACGCCGAAACTGGCAAATGCTGGGGTTGCCGAATACCAAGAGGGGCTGCCTACATTTGATTCCAATTCATGCCTCAATTCTCCACCACTGTAAACCTCCTATCTCGTATCTCCCTTTTCCATTTCCCTTCCACTTCTGCTTTCTTTGTCATTGTTTTGCACATTTTTCTCTTGCTCCTTCTTTGCCCTTTTCTGCCATTTTTCTCTTCCTCTGGCTCTGGATCAGAGTCTGATAATACACAATAAGTCCAAATCCTGGGAAATAAATGCCAGTGCCTGTCCCCTGCAACCACCATCTACATAGTGTGCACTAAAGGAACATATCAGGAAAAAGTACAAAAAGTATATAAATATAGAGCATATGCAGGTAGACATATAGCACTCCAAATGTAGAAAAACATGAAAAGCTTGGTGTAAAGATATGTATGTTTGGAGGGCAGATTGAGGCTGCAGGGAAGGTATTTGTAGAGAAAATGTATCTAATACACACGTCTTGAAAAAGAAGATCAGAAAAAGGGGGACATCCGATGAACCTTTGTCGTTGGTAGTCTCCGTGAACCGGCGGTATAAGGGAATGTTTGGGAAAGTTTGGCTTGACTTGGAGTCAAGCTGAATACTTGGAGCAGGAACGCAAATGAAGAAATTCTACTCAGGATTTTGTCAGGAACAAACACATTCTAAAACAGTGTGAGCAATTTTGAGGAGAATGAAATCCTTATGAGTAATTATATGACCTGAAAGAAATTCGTGTTGGCTTCACTATCCAGAACCAAGCTGTAACCCAATGAATGGAGTCTCTTCTCTAGGATCTAGACCTGTGGCTATCCAGAGGTCTTTGACGGGAACCTTATAAAACAACAATTACATGTACCACTGACTCCATCATCTCTGCATCCAAATGCCAGACCTGAGGGAGAAGGAGCATGAAGTATGAGGTCTGGGGCATGTGTGCTGTCATTCTTCCCTGATCCAGACTCAACCTAAAACCCACAGCCTCTTTGCCTTTACTCCCTCCTCCTTTGCACACAGCTCACTTGATGCCATCTAACCTCCTCCGGCGAGGCACAATGACAATCCCTCTTTCCTTTTGCCCCTCTGCTAACTCTCTCTATTGTGTCTTCTTGCACCCGCTGCTTCCCAGGATATCCCAACCCTGCTGCGGCTGACGTTGCTTTGAACACCATCCGTCTGTGGCTGGAAGAGAATAAAGACAAGGTAAGAGTGTCTGGTCCAATTCCCCCACCCCCTTGCCCACGGGATGCCTGTTGGGAGGTGCCTGTCACCTCTCTTGACATATTCTGGAATCAGTGCTTAATTTGTAAAAAAAAAATAATAAGTGCCAGGGCTCTCGTCAGGAGGCCACTGCAGCTTGCACCACACATTGCCCCTGCCATGCTGCCAATGATAGTCAGCACAACTAGTAACCATCACACTCCTACAAGTGTGACAATTCAGACTATTCCAGGCCCCCAGAGCTGTAAGAATGGTTTAGGAGGAAGGTAATAGTAATTTTTTATGTATATTGAATTAATAATTAACTTTTGTTGTGGGCATCTCTAAATTAGCCAGACAGCGCCACCTTGTGGCAGACTGGCACAAGCGCGGGTGTTGACAATTTAGTGCCGGTGCTTAGAACCAGAAACCCCAACTCAAATTAAGCACTGATTCCGGTAAAATATGTGCCAGTGTACTTCTGAATGTAAGGGTCTTGCAGGCACATGCATCAACCTTTTTTGCGAGCGCAAACAGTGCGATTCGCAAAAATCGGATGTTTGCACCCGCAAAAAGGGCTTCTGCGATGCATCACACTGTAAGGCTCTCGCAATTTAAGAAATGGCAATTTTTTGCGATTTCTTAAATTGCGATTGCATTTAAGGAATCGCAGCTTGCGATTCCTTAAATGCAATGCATGATGAAATCGCAAATAGCGATTTCGCTAATAGGGGCCGCAAATTACCATCAATTTGAACTTGATGGTAATTTGCAAAAACTTTGAAAAATGCACTAAAGTGCATTTTTCAAAGTTATAGAGTTACACACACACATGCCCTTGGGGCATGTGTGTGCGCAGCATGTGTGCACAGATCAATTTTAGGGTTGCAACAGGGTGTCCTTTTGACACCCTTGCACCCATGAAGTTGCATGCGCAATTTGTGAGTACCTATTGTTACTCGCAAATTGCGCATGCAATTTCCCATTCATTCCTATGGGCCTGTAGGCCCATAGGAATGAATGGGAAGGCATTCCTTAATTGCGACTCGCAATTTGTGAGTCGCAATTAAGGAATGTTTTTGAATCGCTAATTTTATAGCGATTCCTACTTGCATAGGCTTTTGCAATTCCTTAATTGCGATTCCTTAATAATCGTAATTAAGGAACCGCAAAAGCCTACATTGATGCATGTGCCTGTTGGTTTCCTTCTGTACAGGCCACTATTTTCGCTATTTGTTATTCTCACACCCAGCACTCAAGTCTGTTTTCTCAGAGTAACTATAACAAGACACTAGGCTCTCCATATGGTGTGTTTTAAAACATCCATTCCTTTGGAAACACACACTCGGTACCAGGGACATCTTAAGGATTTTGGGGGTCCTGGGTCAAACTTATTTTGGGAGCCCCTTTCCGGAACAGTTTTGGATTTATGATCGAGTTTCAGCTCTTTCATGTCCTCTTTCGCCAGGTCACTGACAGTGCACAGGCACACTGGTCCAAATTCTAATATTCAGGGATAGTGGCGTGTTTTCAATATTGTAACACAGCAGCAGCTCACTAATATTACTGCAAATAATCTCTGTGACCCCCTCCTATTTCTCATATGTGAGGTCCTGTTTTGATCTAAAAGAAATGTGTTTTATGGATGTTGCATGAAACATAAACCCAACATTTTTCTGCAAAATGTCTGTAATAGTCTCTCACACCTCACCCACATCAAAAATACATTAAAGGGAAACGGTATTTGAAACAATCTGTTTAAGAATTATTCAAGGTCATCAGGCCAAGACTCTGCAGAACAGAGCTGGCTCTATCTGGGGACCCCCTGAAAGGCTGGGGCCCTGGGCCAGAGCCCACTTTGCCCGTCCCTTAAAACGGCAAAGGTGGGATTCTGGACACCAGTCACACTGTTTTCACTGTATGTCTGGAGTGCCACGAAGTCCCGATATACAACAAACCCCGTGCCTGAATGTGATGACAAAATTAAATTCTGCAAAGAACAGTGTCCACCGAAGATATCATGCCATAAGCACAGAGGCGGATATGAGAAAATGTTGTGTGTACTGTCACTCTATGGTGGCTGTTCTGCTGTTTCCTTTCTGCTGAGTTCATCTTTCAGGAGTGAAAAGAGACTGCATGGCGTGACAGTGCATTTAGGTCATGCACATTGTGATGCCAGAGGCATCAGCTCATCCTTAAAAGCCTGTGAAACATCCATGTGAGCTAACAGGAGCTTTGATGAAAAGGCACTTTCACTCCTAAAAAGCCTGATTATCTTCATCTGAAGGTCGGACACTTACCACTTGATAAGACAAGGAACTAAGCACAGATGAAAATTCAAAGGGAGCCTGCATGCAGGGCTGGCTTTAGGGCAGTGCGACCTGTGCGGCTGCACTGGGCGCTGACCTGTGGAGAGGGCGCGGACCTCATGGGGGGCGGCACTGTGTTTAGCAGTAACTTATGATTGGAGAGATGAGGGGCACATTTGGCCAGTGGTCATGAGAGAATCCGAGGAGGAGGTCATGGGGGGGTGGGGCAAATATGATTGTCGCACTGGACGCCACCAGCGCTAAAGCCGACCCTGCTTGCATGCTTCTGGTCTTTCCTGCAACTGACCAGTTCAGCAGCTCTTAATCTGTCTATCTAACATCCCCAATCCAGCTGAGAAGATGACACAACCCGGAACTGAAATGTACTCATTAGAAATTCACTTCTTGATCAGAATCTTGTGTAAGTGATCAGTTCAGAGGGTTTGAACAACTGTTCACACTTTGCCTCATACAAGAATATCAAGAAGTTGTTTATGTGCATAAAAATGAATTTATTAAACAAGATATAATTTACAAAAAGTATTGACATGTCACAAGTGCTTTGCGGAGGCGTACAACCCCCCTTGATGGAGTGAAATCCTCTCACTGGAAAATTAGCTCCTTTTTGCACAATTCAGGTAAGCATACTGGGTCCTTCACTTGCATGGTAAACTGGCATGGCCTTTACCCTGAGTGACTCGACTGTATGTGAAACTGGTATGCTTATTTTGAGGTCCAGCTCACCCGCTGATCTAGCGTTTATGGTGATGTGTAGGCTTGGCCATGACGATATGATGTCCAGCAGCAAGTACTGAAGGAGCACACCAAGTGCACCCTCTGTCATGACGTCAGACTTCTGCTCATGGCTTAGATTGTTGACATAAAGCAGTAGTGGCAGCATTTGGGTTTTTGTGGATTATAGTACTGAACAGACCTTTTTTCTGAGTCAGTGAAGTGCAGTGCCGACTGACCCCATTCTTGTAAAGTTTTGCTTTTGCGGCACCTAGATTCTCGGCTGACATCCTGTGTGAATGTTCGAATGCATGTGTGTGAAGTATGGATGGTAATGGGACTCCCTGCCTTCTGATAGTATGGTTTGTGCGACCAGCAGGATCCATTTTGGACTGCCCCAGATTTGACTGGCACATAATGAAGGCGGGAAAATAGCTTCACCAGACAGTATGTGTGTATTGCCTACATTCCTGGAGCTAACAGGAGGAGCTCCAGGATGGAGACAGATCAGCCTTTGGAAATTCTAACAGGATCTTTTGGCAGGGGATTGCTTATTTGTCCTTCCTGCGCACTGCCATATGGTTGCTTATAGGGAAGGAGAGTGAGTCAGCATATTCTGTTGTTAGAGGTAGGAACGTTTTGAGGCACGGCCTGTCCCTTTTGTCATTCCCTAAGTGCTCTTCAGTAAAGCTGATGACAGACAGGTGCAGAAACTTCACACCCCATTGTGCTCAATGTTTGGATACCCACGCTTCAAGCCAGCACCACCAATAACTGCTGTGTGAATCATCACCTTTCACAAAGACTGTGCCTGTGCTGCAGTCAGAAAATAAAATTTAAAAGGACCCACCCCACACCAGTTGAACGTTTGACAGTGGAACCACATCCTCTATCTGGATAATCAGTATAAAAGTGGGGTCCAAGCACCCCACTTTGTTCCAGTTCCAAGTTCGTCTTGACCAGGGAAGGGGGGGCCTCGCCGGCTTTCCTGTGTTGCATGTGGCAAACTGCTTGAAGGATCAACAACCCCCAAGTGACAATGTGCTGTCTGGCATCACCACAATGAAGTACTCACCTTGACAGGATGTTTATAGTCAATATTGTGGAATTGAAACAAGTGCAGGTCGAATTTAACACATTGATATTGAGTGTACTTTTTCCCAATTGGTCCAGATGCCTAGATCAACCACCAGGACCCAAATCTAAGTTCCTACTTGTTGTCATCGAAAATGTCTATTCCTCTGGAGTACTCAGACCCCGGTTCAACCTTGCCTCAGGGTTAAGTGATGCCCTGGCGAAAAGGGATTCACAGGGAATCTTTCTTAACAATGGAAGATGTGAATGACTCTCTTCAACCTCAACAAAACTTTATGATAAAAAATACAATGAGTCAAAAGACTCCAATGGAACAATTTTGTCCCACAGAGTAAATCTTGCATGCAGATGGCAGGTACGGACAGTTGCTGGACTCCTGGCTAGTCTTGTGAGATCAGGGGTGACTCCGTAAAGTAACTGGTGGACTCAGTTATAAGCCTAAGATTGCTGATGGGAGTGTCTGTGCTCAATGCCCTCCTAGAAGACGGCTCGGCTGTGCTGGCGGTGTACATGCACAGGTTTTGCTGCTTACAAAAAGCTTAGTGGTGCAGGGGAGCATGGGTGCTAGACTGAGTGATGAATCCTGGGACACTCACCTGCCCTTTGTTTTATTGTCGCTGATCATTGAGATGGCTGGAGGCTAGTCTGTGTGGTGGTCTTATAGTCATCCTTTTCTTGCTGGAGGCTTCTGGCTAGATGTCTATGGGCAGGTAGGAAGACATGGAGGGCCACAGGCAGAAAATGAACCTTAGAAGGGTAAGCAGCACACTTCTGGGCACCAGGTAGTACCAAAGGTTTTCAAAGGTCAAGTTGGTAGGGTTTTATGGTAGGGTATTTGGGACAATTAGGCAGATGTCACTAGCATACTGATGGCTTCATCCACGTTTTGGTCGACAGTTCATAGTGTTTTTCGCATGCTTTGTACCACTGATGATAATTCAGACCTCACCTGAACAGGATCAGATGTATATTCTAGGCTTGAAACAGACTAGAGGACAGCAACTCTTTAGAAGGCTTTCTTGATAGCTGTTGGTGAACAGATTTAATGAGTTTTTCAGTGGAGACAAGAGCAGAATGAAGGAATGGGGTGTGGTCATCCTGCAGTACTCACAAGCATAATTCCATAATTTCCAGATACATAGGCTTTTTTTGGGAGACATCCGATACATCGCATGCGATATATCGCATGCCATTACACCGCGGTCGTTACAACGACCACGTTGTTACATCGCAAACCATTACAACGCAAGTCGTTACAACGACTTGCTGTAGGGGGCAGAAGGTGTTGGATTTAAAATCCAACACCTTCCCTACTGTTGCACAGACTGGAGTTGGAATAGTAAATGATACTATCCCAACATCCAGCACCCCCTACAGCAAGTCGTTGTAACGACTTGCGTTGTAATGGTATGCGATGTAACAACGCGGTCGTTGTAACGGCCGCGTTGTAATGGCATGCGATGTATCGCATGAGATGTAACATCGCATATTCGCTTTTTTTAGGTTGAGCCTGCGAGAGCGTGCGCTCTCACTTGCAAGACTCTTGTATCTAATAATGGGCTTGGAATCTGCCCATAGCTTACCCTTCGTTGGCATCATTGTCGCTTTTATTTGCTGCCTTCTCATTGGGCAGCACTTGCCGTGCATCACTTCCTTTTCTTGCCGTGGCGCAAGGACCAAGTACAGGTAAATTCTTTTTGATTAGTGCTCTTCAATGGTGTCTGCTGCTGGAATTAAGCTACTAGTTCTGTTTGTTCTTCTGAAATGCATTTCTATGCATTCACCACGGTTCTCATGTTGCTACTAAGGGTCATGCTCACCATGAATTTTCTATTTCTGCCTGTTAAACTTCACCTTATCCACCCGCACTCACCTCTGTTTTGACATACTATTTGTTAGGCACACAAAAAATATTGGACGCAAATTCAACCATTTTAGCGCTCTTGTCATGTTTGCTTTTTCAGTGTCACAGGTGTTGATAAACTTACTTTACCGTGTTTTTGATCAATCGCCACTTCTTTATTCATTATTTCTTTTTTGTTTAAATCTTAAGTCTTCATGTTTTCATATCTTGCAAAGCATAGAATTGGTGACTGAAAATAATTCACTGATTGGGTACATTGTAGATAGGAAATGCATATGCCAAAGCTTTGACACAAATGGAGGCCATCAGACATCAAATGCACGATGGCCAGTGCAGATACTTTGACCATTGCTGTTTTTGTCTGTACAGGGCTCCAAAGGAAGGAGTTATGCGATCCACTGTGTGAGATGGGCTTTTTACTCTGTATTTTTAGGTCGAGCCTAGGCAGCTCTTGTGCTGTCTCTTCGAGACATGTTGTATACACTTTGTGGGCTTACAGCCCACCCATTGCTTCTTATTTGTGAGTTTGACTGTCCATTAAAAAAGGCATACTTACTAGTGGTTAAACTTTCCTCTTTGTCCCTCCTTGTTGTCATTTGTTTCTTCCCAAAGAGCAGCACCTAACTACTGGTATCTTTCCACTTTGGTGCTTATGTGTTCACGTCTGGGCACTATTTTGTTCTTTGTTTCCTGCTCGTCTTTGTCGAAGCTTCCCTTTTGCTGGGTTCCTCGTGGCAGTTTAAAGGCATTGTGAATTTCCTTTGTATTTTTTTTTGTTTTGTCATAATGTGAGCATGTGTTTGGGGAGCGTTTTTAAAAGGCTTTGTTTCCTATCGATCACCATCTCTGTGAAGCTGCCTTCACCCCTCACCAGCCTCAATCCATGTTTCATCTCCCACCCTGTCCCTGTTCCACCCGCCCTCGTATTAATCGGAAACATCAACCCAGTGAACTATCTTTCCCTAAGAGCTCTGCATGGTCTAAATGCAATTCATGGCACCAAGAAGCAGTAAGTGGCCACAGGACCCTGCAGATTCCATGCTACCAACATCGGGTTCTCTATCCTTTGCGGCTCTAGTCACACAGGGTATTGTGACTACTACTACAAAGCTGACAATGCCCCCACTACATCTGCCTCTGCCATTGTTTTATGACACTGAAGACAGAATTTTCTCCGGCGCTCATACAGTCTGTCCATTGTAGTGTCCAGCTGCGCCCATCTTGGCATTTCAGGGCATACAAACAAGAATTGCTCCTCCCGGCTCCCCCATCTTTGCTCTCACAGGCACAACTCACTGCTTCCATGTGTCACTTTAGCAAGACACGCCCCCTTCCTGAATATGTGACTTTAAACATACAAACTGCATTTTTCACTATGTTTACGTTTGCACTGAGAGGATGGGCACTGATAAAGCCAATAGGTACCTCTCTGTTTTTATGATGATGATATGTATTGTCAGCTCGGTGTAGCTGCAGGGATAATTACTCCTGCACAATTGGTATTAAAAGGCTTTGTTTCCTATTGATCTCCATCTCTGTGAAGCTGCCTTCACCCCCCACCCGCCTCAATCCATGTTTCATCTCCCACCCTGTCCCTGTTCCACCCGCCCTCGTGTCTGTTTCCCTCCCCCCATCTGCTTGTGCCCTTTTCTTGCACCTAGCATATGCCTCCCTCCCTGACAAGTGGCAGATATTTCAGGGCCAGCATATCTGGCTGGCTTACTTGTCTTCCGCCAGCGGCAGCTCCGTCACAGGCAGGAACTGGCAGGGCTCGACTTACATTTAATGGCCAGCGCATCCTGGAGAAAAGCAGCCACACCTCAACCTGTGCTGTGCTGCCTGTGATACACTCTTGTTGTTTCCCTCTCAGCCAGCCCTCCCCTCATCCTACCCCTTTCTCTCTTTGCAGCACTCTTCAAAACGAACTGTAACCTGGTCCTGATCATGACCTAAAGTTATTACGGGTTGAATCGCTGTCGACCAATCAGCGCATTGTTTGGCGACTTGATGGTTGCTTAAAAAGATTGTAGTAATTTTTGGGCATTTTGTTAAAATATTGTTTCATAACCATCTTTTCTTTGATATTAATTCTTGTGCGCAGTTTATTTCGCTGTTTCTTCACATGTCACTAGCGCTGATAACTTCTTGCACAAGCACGTATGTGCACACCCTTTATTTGGGTTACACCCACATGTATTGATAATAGTGCTGACATAACTATTGATGTATATGAAATTCATAAATATAGACTGCTACAAGTGTCCAAAGTACATCTGTGTTTGTCTCCCTCTTTCCTTGCCTCTCCAATTTACAATCTTGTATAAAACTGCCTATTCAAATGAGACCTGTTGAGACATTGTGGATTGTTCTAATGTGATACACAAAAGACACTGTGTAAATAGTGTATTGTGACCTCAGTGCAGCCAGACACAGACTGTAAACAATGCATTATTAATAGGGTGCTCTTAGTACAGTCAGGCATTGGCCACACACACTGGAATAGTGCACCCTGACACACACCCACACACACATACACTGTAACCAAAACAGTGTGCAGTAATTGTATAGCTCTTCAATCCCGGGCGTCATAGCACCCAGGATAATGTGCTGCAAGGCTAGACACTTATAAGGACCAAAAGGCGAGACCTATTGGCTATGCCAATGCTTGTTTTTTGATTGACAGATGGAGAGAATGTGGCATAATGACAGAGCTGCTGAATTTGGACTGAGCAAACTCGTTTGAATCTATGCATTTCCTCCACATGCCGTGATTCTTGACAAATCACTAAATATCCTGTTCCTAAAATAAAAAGCTCCATTGCCTTCGGGTTGAGTTCCCGCTATATAAAAGTGCAAAAAACAAATACTGGCCGCCAGTGGCGGCTCGCAGAGGGAGAGCTGCGGGGCGGTGAGGCGGGGCGGGGGAGGGGCTGGGTGGGGGGGTAGTGGAGTCGGACATACGACGGGCAGGAGTAAAGTAAGTAAGTAAATAAATAAATAAAACTATTTACCTTGCGCTCGCTGCATCGCCAATGCAGAGAGCGCAAGGTAAATAGTTTTATTTATTTATTTACTTTCTTTACTCCTGCCCATCGTATGTCCGACTCCACTTCCCCCCCCACCCAGCCCTTCCCCCGCCCTGCCTCACCGCCCCGCAGCACTCCCTCTGCGAGCCGCCACTGCAGTGGCCGCCTACACACGTTCATCTTTTGGAGCCTAAAATGATTACAATGATCTGATGTCACGCTTTCATAAAAGCGTTAGCCTGTCAGTTGGTTTATATTTACATTTTCTCTACTTATGAGCTAAATCAAACGTTTTTTTTAGTTGTTGAACTTTTAATGAAGCTGTGCACATAATATACAATTATGTAAAATAAGTGTCAGTTTTATGTTTGATTTTATGGTTCTTGTTGTGAAATTCTCACCCGTTAATGTTCTAGCTGCCTCTCTACATTGTGAATTATTTATCTTACTGCATTTTGAGTCTCCTATGTGAGTGTTTTTGATGTCTACATACTGCACAATGCGCTGCACTTTTCATAAGCCCCCCACCCACTTCCGTCCTGTTTCTTCTCCTCACATTCATCCTGTTTCTTCTCCCACCCTGTCTGTTTGTTTCCCTCTCCCAACTGACAGAAGGCAAAAAGTGCTATGAAGAGGCCATTGCTGCCCGCTTCATAGCGCTTTTTTATTTAACCATACCATTATCCCCCGTTCCCCACCCGATTGCCAAAGCGAATAGCTCACCCATAAGCGTGACGTATTGACCTTGCCAGTGCTTGTTATAGGGTTTTCTGACACAACACGCACTAAAGATGGGGCATGTAGTGCCATTTGCGGGTGGATCCTAGGTTTTACATGGGGATCAGTCAGGGGCGTAGCTTCTGGGGCGTGTTTGGGGTGTTACACTCCTGCAATAAATTTATTTTCGGATACCAATTGGGTACAGGTGTTTTTGAGTCGGATATGAGGTGTCTGTCAGATTTCATCAGCATTTTTTACATACACACAGGGAAAAAAAGCGCACACTCTCTCGCTCTCTCTGTTTTGAAAGTCTTCAAACCTATTCGTTATTTTACATAATATCGTTTTTTCTCCCACTTAATACCCCTGTCAATCCGCATTCCTCTCCCTTTCCACTGCCCATAAGTCCCTCTCATGCGCCCTTCTTGTTGTGTAATGTATTGTAACATTATATGCCAGCGTGATTGTTGGAAAATCTGAAGCTCACACCCCCTCCCCCAGTATTACTGACCAAGCTACGCCCCTGGGATCAGTAGACGTCTCTTGAGCCATTCTGTATCCCCAAAAACCTTATACCCACTCCCACAACCTGTAAGGCTCTTGTAGGATGTCGAGGGTTGAGCACTATGTTCATTAAGGCTCTTCGAGAGGGCGCTCCTTTTCCCCTAAGCAACCTCGCCTGTTCTAAGAAGCACTGAAGTCAAAGTGTGGCTAGTTTATAGGATTAGGCGTTTCGGAGCACTCGAAAAGAGAGGGAATTTCAGTGAATTTTTTTGTTAAACACAGGATGGAACAGCTGGCACAAACAGCTGTGGGGTTCCACCGCATCCCTACAAGAAACAACAATGTGTTTACACCAAGAAGTCTCTTTCTCTATGAAAGCTGATATGATGCTAGGGAAATTGGTTTGTAGCAAAACACTCTACAGTAGCTCTCTGAATACTGAACTTCTTTTGCAAAGAGGTTCCGGGAGCTCCAGATTTTTATTTCACGTATATTAGCATGCGCCTTTGGGACAGTATTCCCCTCACGGTAGCAGGGTTGCGCTCTCCACATGTACGACCAGTGGCGGCTGGCACAGGTAAGCGAGGTGTGGCGGGGCGCAGCTGGGGGGAGTCGACAGACGACAGAATAGGTATTATTTATTTATTTAGTTATACCTATTCCGCCGTCTGTCGACTCCTTCACCCGGCCCGCCCCTCCGTGCTTACCTGTGCCGGCCGCTGCTGGGTTCAACCTCTAGGTGTTGTAGCAAATTTGAGGCGAGATCTGAACCCAGGTGAATCTGGAGACACCCTGCTAGGCCACAGACATCGTTGTTACATGTTGGGCCCTTAAGTACAGCATCATGTTCCTAGCTCTTGTCAGGACTTTCATCTTCCCTCCTGCAGTAATTAACTGCTAGACTCCCTTCATCCCAAATTCTCCAGTATTTCAAGCATCATCACGTCTCCTCATCCACACCCACCATTCAGTAGCATCACCAGTGCAGCACAAACTGACATTCTCACACCATGGCACTACACCATGCAGTTTTTTTCCACCATCTCTTCTTTGAATAAAGAAGAGATGAGCTGATGTGCCTGCCTGGGGAGTGGGATTATCAAGTGGGTGCTGGCTAGAGAAGGGTCCTGACTAACGATGAATTGTCTTTTCAACGCCATCTGCCCCGTTATAAGGTGTTTTCCTGTACAATAAGAAATTTTCAAGGAATGCTTGCCTGAAACGTATTCTGCTCCACCTTCTTAAAGGACTGTCGTCCTCCTGGAGCTAAAAATAACTTCAGTCGTCTTTTAGCGGAGCATATTGCTCCTCACATCTTAGCATCTAACAATTTTTTCCTTCTGGGGGACTTCAATTTTCTCGGCGAAAATGTCCAAAAGAATGACATGGCCCTTCTTTTGGCTGACATGGAGATGTTAGGTCTTAAGCAGGTTGTGGAGGGGCCTACTCAATTGGCTGGTCACACCCTAGACTTTTTTACAAATTCCCATGAGCTTAGGTGTGAACCCCTCTTACCGCTTCTCTGGTCAGACCAATATTTGATACATTTTCAAATTCCAAAAACAAATAAGGTGGTAAAATCCAACAGAATGTCTAGACTTGCTACGAGACAATGGAAATCTCTCTCCAATCTCCTTTGGTAAGCCTTCCCTTCCATCTGAGTCTTTCAGTAATTTAAATGTGGAGGTCGCGCTGGGGAATTTTCACGATTCCTTTTCCCAGGCACTTGACCATATCGTCCCTCTCATACAGACTACTGCTGCCTCTCGCAGAAACAATGCCCCCTGGTTTTCGGCTGATTTAAAACTGGAGAAATCCAAGTGCAAAAGGCTGGAAAGGTGTTGGCGAGAGACCAAAGCTCCCACAGATAAAGAATAATTTAAATTGCTGCTGAAGAGCTATCACAAAACTATCAAAATGGCCCATAAAAACTTTATAATAAACAAGATTGAACAAGCAGGCAATTCCACAAAAACTCTCTTCAAAACACTCAATGATTTCATCAAACCACGCGCCTGCAAGCGTGTGATCTCGGCTACATGAGAGCTATGCGACTCGTTAGCCAACTTTTTAGAAGAGAAGATAAATAATAGCTATGCAAATTTCCTCCCAACCCAGAGCCAATTTGACTATGTTCCTTATTTTAGTTTGCCTTCACCTAAGGCCATCTTTCATCTGGAAAGATTTGTCCCTTGCGCTCTGGAGCAGAATCAGGGTCACCATTGGACCTGTGCCCTCCCAGCATTATGTCGAGTCTCTCCAGTTCAATTGCTCCCGCCATTATGTCCCTTTTTAATATTTCCATAGACTCAGCCTCAGTCCCTGTCGTCTGAAAAACTGCCCAAGTCTCCCCCATTTTAAAAAAGCCCAACGCTGACCCTAACAATCCCTAAGATTATTGCCCAATCTCGCTGCTCCCTCTCCTTAGCAAACTTTTAGAGAGCATTGTAAACAAGCAGCTCTCTACTTCGGTGGCAGAACATAAGCATCTCAATCACTCCCAGTCAGGCTATAGAACTTGTCACAGTACAGAGACTGCGCTAGTCTCTGTCACTTATACTGTCAGACTATCCCTGGATGAGGACCCAAATGATGCTCTTGCTTTTGGATTTAACTGCGGCCTTCGACACGTTCTTCCATGAATTCTTAATTAGCAGGCTGCACAAAACTGGAGGGTACGACAAAGCACTCAAATGGTTTGTTGATTTCTTGAAAGACCATACTCAAGCTATCGCACTGAAGCCCTTTAAATCACAAACCATGCCAGTCGGGAAAGGGGTTCCGCAGGGGTCCACACTAAGTCCCACATTTTTCAACATCTGCGTTGCCCCTTTGGCAGAAATCGTCAAGACATGCGGCTTTGAGACAATATCCTATGCCGATGAGACACAGTTGGTCATCTCCTTTGGCCCCGATCTGGAAGGGGTGAAAGCACGCTTCTCTGACTGTATGAGGGAGATAGCTTCTTGGATGTCCGACAACAGCCTGCAAATAAATGGAGAAAAGACTGAAGTACTTCTATTCGGGAAAGCCCAACACCTGTTGAAGTTGGATTGGTGGCCACCCGAACCGGGACTAGCCCCTTCCTTAAAACAAGTAGTTAAAATTCTCAGTGTTAAGCTGGACACCTCTCTGTCCATGAAAGAACATGTCTCAATCCTATGTGGAGCCTGTTTTGCCACCATGCGATTATTGAAAAAAGCATTTCCTTCGCTCCCCCCTACTTAAAGGAAAAACCCTAGTTCAAGCCTTAATTACAAGTTGTCTTGACTATGGAAATGCTTTACTTTTAGGCGCAAATGAGACCTTGCTGTCTAACTTACAGGTGGTACAGAATACTGCAGACAGACATGTGTGCAACCTCTCGTCTGGTTCTCCCTCTGCTCCCACACTACACTCTCTGCATTGGCTACCTATTAGGAAAATGCTCATTTTTAAGATGTGTTGCCTTACCCGCAAATCTTTGATTTTTCAACGCTCCATCCTACTTACAAATAAGACTTGGAAACTATCTCCCGACCAGATTGCTGAGATCCACTGACAAAGCCCTACTTCAAATTCCACAGATTAGTGCCTCCAGATTTGGCGGGAGGTCATTCTCCTATCTGACTCCCCTCCACAGGAATAAACGTCCGCTACAAATTCGTTTGTGTACAGAACTGGGAAAGTTTTTAAAAACTCCCAAAAAATGTGGCTGGTTTAGTTTGTTTCACTAGACTCATACTTCAGCAAAGCGCTGAGATATTCCTTCGGGAATGATTTGCTGCGCTGTACCCAGTGATGCCAACATAAACAAGCATTTACAATGCAATAGGTCTCGCATTATTAGAGTTTGAGCTATTGGCATTGCTAAATAATGCAACACCAATAGCTCAAACTTGAATAATGCGAGACCTATTGCATTGCAAATGCTTGTTTAGCACGCTACAAACTGAATATAGAAACAACCCTTGACGAATTGAGTGCTTGTTCTTTCACCTATATAGACTGTAAAAGCTATCTCATTAACATCAGCCATGTGAAATTTAAACATTTAAGAAAAATGGAATTGTGCAAACACTGCAGCGCCTTTTCCATAAACGTTTGACAAACTTTAGCCACTCTTATTTGAATAATTGCATTTATATCAAAGTCGTGATGGGTACTATAGAATAACCCCAGGTGGTTTGGCCACATTAGTGCAGTAGGTGTAGTGGCACCTGGGCCCCCGTGCATGACGACCCAATCACCGCACACCAAATAAGTTGTACTTACTATCAAAAATGATGAAAGGGTGGCTCATTTTCATTATTTGCACCGGGTCCCAAGTCACATTTGCGGAGCCACAAAATAACTTGTCTTTTATTAAAAAATAAGTTTGAGCAATATCTTCAAACCAAGGTTATAGAGGTACGTGTCCTCTTTAAAAATGCATATGTTTTTTATTGATCTAACAGAAATAAATAATGTGTCCAGGCCGTGCAGCTGAATAGGTGTTCGAAGTCCCACAAACGCCTTCTTGGGTGGCTGGGGAGTGCTTCTGCAATGGCGCAATATATTTACGTCTGTCGGCCATGATGTGTTCTCTCAGGAATTCAGAGGGTAGTGCCCAGTGTTTTCCAGTTTAGAAGGCCGTAAATAGGCGTGAGTAATAAACTTCGATGGAGACTCCATGCATGTGATGTACTTTGACATTACGTTTTTTGTCACCTTCCTGATAAAATCCAGGTTCCCCCGACGTAGGCACGTTTGGAAAATGTTGGTCATACTTTCTCCACAGACGCAAAGGACATAATTGAGAACACGACGGGTTAGACTAGTCATAGTCCAGAGAAAACAGTCAAGGATGGAATCCGAGAGACCTGAAAAAATGCAGTTGTCACTTTGAAAGTAATAGAGATCTAAAAAAATCTATGTTATTGAAGATCAGCCATACTTGGCTAAGAAATCAACTATCTCGAAGGGGCAGAACCAAACCAGGCGCCTGTCCCTCTCTACGGGCGGGGGGTATGCAAAAATGCCATCTTGTTCATGGAGAACAATGGATAAACACTAAGCCTGCCCTGCCACCAACATAAACAAATTGCTATTTTTCAGTGGAAAAACACAATGAAACAAAAGTTGAGATCACACAAAACTAAGTAGTAATGCGCAAGACAATAGAGGCAAAATCAAGATTCATCACACAATAATAGGTTAGAAAAAAGTAAAGCATTTTTGGGTGATTCATAATTTTAGCGCATTTGAGGTCTAATTTGAAGCACTTTAAACTATTATCAGTGGAAGAGACATAAATACCAAGTGCCTGATGGAGATATTTAGCAGACGAGGTACAAAATGGTTTTAAATCTACAGCCCGATATACGTTTCCGACAGGAATATGTTAATGATTATTTCTAACCGGTGATGCGCGCGCACCACAGAGGAGCCGACGCGGGAGTCGCAACCAGTGGTGCGCACGCACCACAGAGGAGCGGGGAGGGAGCGTGACAGCGAGGCGAACGCGCGCTGCTGCGCGTGCTGGCCACCGGTGGGAATGGGCGGAGCAAAGGCGGGACATGTGCCCGCCTTTGCCCAATTGCGTGCATTATTTTTATAAAAAAACACGCGAAACCCAATGGCAGCCAGCGAAAGCCTGATCACACGCACGAGCGTGTGAGCAGCTTTCAGAACCCCATACAAAAGGGCTCTCGCTGCGCGAGCAGTGCTGCGCACTGCAACGCAGGCGCGAGCCCTAAAAAGGATCTCTTATACAAGGAAACCTGCACTGATTTTCTTATTGTAGCCTAGTTCTGACTTCACTGGTCACCTGTAAAAATAAATTAGCACAGCTGGTTGACTGTAGTACATGTGATGTCATGACACCTGTTACTAGAGCCATCACACAGTGTGGAAGGCAAGTCATGGGTAGAATTACAAGTGCTGCTTAAACATTGAAAACGAGAACTAGCTTTTTAGCTCATCTCAACTGTTTTCATGAGATGACCAGTCATTAGGAGAAACAAGCCATTTGTGGCTGTGTGTTTGCTTTTTTGCAAAGCTGTAGTTCAGTACATTGAAAACAGCAATCTCTCTGCATGTTCAGATACATTATGAGCTTTACTAGCTATACATTGCTGTGTCATACGAAGCAAGAGATCAAGGTTTTTTAGAAAGGAAGTGGTGTGAGCATGTTATTAGGAATAAAATATCATCTGCCATATTTTGAAAGGATATTTTAGGTCACCCCAGAGATCTTTGAGCCTATAAAGGAATTCAGTCTTCGGCTTCTTCGTTTCTCTATGCACTTTTGATACTCCAAAAGGGGTTCGACAGACGATGACGAGGGGAAATTAATTATTTATTTAATTTTCCCTCGTCATCATCCGTCAAAATCCCCACTAACCTGGCCCCACCGCCCCACTGCTCTTACCTGCACGGGCCGCGGCTGGTATATTCATCAACTAGGCTCTTATTCTAGCAGAAAAGCAAGTTGCTATGAATTGCAAAGCTCATACTGAACTATTGTTGCACCATAGCTACATTATTTATATTGTTGGACTACTGCCAAAGTGGTAGGCAAGGATAACATTACAGGCAGCAAGATGTGTTCCAGGCTGTGCAGCTAGAATGTAATATGTTGTACATATTTCTGATGTACACTTCCAATGATTTACTGCCTTCATAAGGATTAATCGCTATTGCTTGTCACACTGATCTATTTTGGGGGATGTGATGTCTCCACCCAGAAGTAATGGCTACTGGCGGTCTGTTGTGGAGGAAAGTAGCTTATGTCTGGTGAACCAAACAAAAGTGTTGAGTGTGCCTTTCAATACTTTCAAAGCTGTTATAAGAGGTTTTGTTAGATTCAAATGCTTGTGAAAATATTGATTAGCTGACCAACTTTTGACTAAATTGCCAATACAAAATTTGAAACAAAAAACAAAGTTTATATCATCCCCATTTATTTGACGTGATTCGTGATCCTCAAGTTTCTGTTTCTCTTTACCCCAAGCCAACTTTAGAAGTAGATGCTTCTCCTTTCAGAAAACTAAGCTTTGGCCCTACATGTCCCTATGTTAAGAGGAGGCTGTAGGGTAGAAGTTCTATGGTTCTTGCTGTGACCTTGCATTCTTCTGCTGTGAGTTACAGGTGGACCGCATCATCATCTGCGTTTTCTTGGAGAAGGATGAAGAGATATACCTTAAGAAAATGGCTGAATATTTCCCAACAGGTAGGTGCAACTCCTCACCTTAAATTTTGCTAGTGCCACAAGGTTTCCATCCTAAAACTATGTTCACTGTGAATCCTGTCCCTACTGTGATGTGAAAGGAATCTTTTTTCAGTTGAGTCCGTCCCTCCACAGTGTAAAAGGTAGGAGTGACTTACATTCTATCAAGCCTGTTCCTACCACACGATATAACAAAGATAAAAGAAACTCATGGTCCACAGAGTCTGACCCCACCACATGGGATATTTGAGACAGAAGGAAGTCATATTTTTCAAGTCCTCCCCAAGACATAGTAAAATAGAGATCAAATTAATTGAAAGTCTATGAAGTCTGTGCCCACCACAAATAATAATAGAAATAGATCGATCCTGTAGCCTATCATGTCTGCCCCCACGACATAGTATACCAGATAGAAAATTCTTTTGAGCCATCGAGTCTGCCTCTACCATAGTGTAAAAAAAAAAGACTCATGGAACCTGCTCTACTTTTCCCGTCACATGGTGTAACAGAGATAGAAGACAGTCTTGGTTCATGAAGTCAGATGCTAACACATGGTAAAGGGTAGAAGGAATGTATGGTCCATCAGGCGTGTCCCCACCATTTGGTATAATAGAGATGGTTAATCCACCAAGTCTGTTTCCACCATTTAGTATAACTCAAGGCCCATCAAGTCTGTTCAGACCATGTGTCTAACAGAGATAGAAGAGATTAATGGCACATTGAGTCTGTCCACACAATGCCACCCTGTGCTATAGTGGAACTAGATGGGACTCAAGGTCCATTTCCATCAATTGTGTCCACACCAGGTATATAACAGAGATAGAAGGGATCCATCACCTATTGAGTCTTTCCATGTCATGTCTCCACATGATATAAGAGAGAGAAGGGATTCAAGTTGCATCAAATCTGTGCGGACAATGCGTATAACAGCGATAAGAGGGACTCATGGCCCATTAAGTCTATCCATTCCATGTATGTGCCGGATATAGAAAAGATCCTTTGTGTTTAGAATCTGACCTTACTTCAAGATGTAACATAGAGGTAGAATTGACTCCTGGGCCGTAGTATCTGTCCCCCCACATGGTGTAGATGAACCTGCATGTACTTGTAGTCTGTCGATTCTCTCCCCATTTCACTGTGTAGTAGAATCATGTGGTCCTGCCTTCCTAGGCATGCTAACAAGCAGATACAAACAATCCTATGCACAACTAGCCTGCCGTCCGGCTCCCCAGAACAGTTTCTAAACTTTTTTCCTGATTTGAGCAAATACGCCTCTCCGACAAACTGTGGGCATTTTCACTTTGCCTAATTTTACCATTACTGCATATCCCTCATTCCAGGGTGCGGAACTTGGAACTGCTTGGTAGTACTGAACCCTGTAAATACCACATCTTGAAGTACTGATATTTTATTTTTGATTGCAGAATTAGTTACTACAGGTAACAACTGGCAAGGTACTTAGTATCCTTTGGGAATGTCTTCCCAAATCCACTGCACAACCCCAAGCCCCTTGCCCTGCACCAGCTCACATCAAGAATTTCCAGATGCGTCCTTCAGTGGACGTTTGTAGTCACATATTAGACCCCTACACCCGTAGAAAATTTATTCAATTTCAAGGCCTGGCTCTGACGGTAATCCCACCAATTCTTTCTCTTCGTGTTCTAGCTTAACATCCATTTGTCCTCCGGTCTCTCTTTTTCTGGCTGGTAAGAAATTCATTTCTGTGCAATGCCTGCTTGGTGTGTGGTGTGACTAACAAAAAGAGTTGAAGATTTTTGATTTTCTTTACACAATTCACGTCACTCGGGCCCGTGTCACTAACACCTCCCGCATGTGGCTCATCCAAGGCTGCTTCGCTATCAGGAAACTGACTCCTAACTACAAGTGGGAGCTTCGTGAAAACAAAATACTTAGTTTAGGAGTTTTGCAAGGCACTGGCCTGTAATGATTGCAGATTTGTAATATTTGTGAACCTCAGAGTTTGGCGTCTATATCTAAATCAAGGCCACCTCAATATTGCCCATAAGCATGAGACAACAGGTGGAAAAGTGCAAACACTGGCCAATCCTGAGGAAGCTAGGGGGGCTGAAGACTGTGACCCAGCTGACCATGAGGGTAGACTGGAGGTTGCCTTACTGTGGGTCTTTAGGCGTGGACTTGAACGAATCTCCCATAACGGATGATGGTATTTTACCTGTCTCAGCCAAGGGGCTATGAGAGGCCACGTCAAATGAATGATCATATCTCGGTTTGTATCCTAGCTTACCCTTTTTATATTGGATAAGCCTAGCTTCTCTCTTTTTCAAAGTACAGCCAGGACACAGCAGATGTGACACTCCTCTTTGTTTCGGTAATTAGTGAGTTAAAAAGACATTTAGAATGTCTGTAAAATTTCCTGTTTGCACATGCACCTGGGATACTTTCTGAACATTGGGGTCAAATAGATGACAGTCTGCAAGAAACTAAGTGACAGCACTCCTGCTAGAAAATGTTTATCAGAAGAAAGGCCTATCTCTTGAATAAGGAAGGTCTATAAATAAGGCAAAAGTGTTAAGGGATCCTCTGAAATGCGATAGTTAGTATCAACCGTTAGTAATTGATCATGAAGCACTGGGAGCAAACAAAATAGCAGCCAAACAGGGAAAGGTGACAATGTATGGGGGCGGGAGAAAGTGGCAGAGCCACATTTAGAATTTGGAGGGGGCTGAAAATTCTTGAGTATCTGGATGAAACTCTAAATACAGAGCAGAGTACACTGACTAAATTTCCTCCATAACATTATCCATTCAGTAGAGGAAATTCAGCCGAAAATCATGCACCGCATGTAGAGTTTCATCCAGAAATTGGAGGATTTTTAGTCCCTCCAAACTATAAATGAAATCCTAAGTCTTTGAATAATCAGCCCCAAGCATTTACACCAACCTAAAATACAGGAAAATCCCCCAGCAGAGCCTTCTGGACACTCTCTAGCTTTCAGCCATGAAAGACAAGAGTCTTAATTGCCTTATTTGTCTGTGTGAATTGATCCCTTTAATTTGTTTTTTTAATAAAACATCTGCAGTGATATTTTTGTTTCTCCTGTCATCATTATTAATATTTTAAAATGGTGTTCTGCGATGACCTTCAGCCTCTGAAACAATTCAAATGTTATAAATGGTGATGCAGAACCCCAGATGGAGAAATTGCAATTGCCTTGAAACAAGACAGTCTCAGAAATACATCAAGATATCACAAACAGTGCTGTTCCACATTCTGGAAGGTAATGTAGGTCCGGTATAAAATCCTGACGAACTGGAAGTTCTCCAGTGGTTCTCCAAACCAGTATATCTGTACTATTTCAGGGTATGAAAGTTCACCAAGAGACCACCAAGGATTCCTCAAGAAGAACTCTAGAATTTCTTACTGAAACAGCAAGGGCTCTCCTTGGAAGGTCTGAGATTTTCCTTGTTACAAACTGGCTCATGATTCCATGTAGCTTATCGAGTAGTTATCTAAATTCAGCTGTAGACACTCTGCACACATCTGTACCCAAACCACTGGATCTGCAGTCTCTAGTAAAATGCATTTCAACTCCGGCTGCTTCCTCCTATGCAGTGGGGAAACGTGCATTCTTCCAGAAACACACACCACAAATACATATCTCAAATTAGAACATCTCCATTTCTGTCCACCCATCAGGAAACATTTTGGCACATGAGCATAATGACTGAATTCAGCCTATCCAGGTAATAAAACCAGAAAATGGTATATAGCATCAGAGAAACTTGCTCTGCAAAATATTTTCCTAATGCACCTCACCATGGATGGAACTGACTAGAGCTGGATATAGCACAATTTCTGGACTACTTTGTTATACTCTTTCTAGGATGGTTAAAAAACGAGCTCACAGGCAACAAAGGATGCAGAGCCCAGCAAAGACTAAAGAGATAAAGTTAAAAGAAATGAGCCCTAAAATTGCTGACCGGTAGAAAAAAAGATCAAATACAACACCGTACAAGAATGTCAGCTGCATCAAAGGCCCCTCTCACCCAACAGCCTCTTCAAGATACTCAGCGCTGAATCATCCATAACCGGCTCATCTAAACAGGCCTTTTGAAACCTAGCCCTATCAAACCAGAACCATTGCCAACAAACCCTTTTTAATGTAACATCCAGGCGTTCACCCCCAAACTGCATCATTAATTAGCTAGCCCATGTAGTTTTAAGTTAAGACTTGCTGCGTACCAGGAAGAGAGTATGTGCCACCTGACCGACACCTATACCCCTCCTGTGGTCGCAGCAGCACAGCAACAGCAGATAGTATTGTCTAAAGGGACAAGGAGCAATGAAAACGTCTCTGCGTTTTCGAATAGTTCACCTCCAACACTTATTTGTTCATGACGACGCATGTTGCCTGTGGGGTTTGCTAGAGTTGCCCCTGCAAGAGTGGAGCTCGGCGGTTCAAATATTGGTGGGGTCCGAGCCCCAGTGCTTCAAACAAGTTGTCTCCCATGATAATAGCCCGCATGCATTCCAATGGAAGCACTTCCTAGAATGTGGAATGATACACCAAACAGCCAGTAGCATGTTCTGAGGCAGTAATACGCGTCTGAGTGGAGCCAAAGTTCACTTTATGTATATTTTAAGGAACTGGGACTGAGAACTGCACCGTCAATTCAGGCCTAAAATGAGGGGCAGTTTCAGCAGCTCTTTGAGTGAGCAGTAACTGTTTCTTCTGCTCGGCCAGTGTCTACCCTGTCCACTGGTCTGAGCCACCTCACTCTAAAGCAGTGGTTAATTTGTAAAAAAAAAAATAAGTGCTGGTGCTCTCGTCAGGAGGCAGCTTGCACCAGCCCATTTCTCCTGTTAGCGCCGCCTAAAACAGAACCAACTACTAACTATGAAAGTGGGGAGATGATGTGGCTGCTGACTTCAGAGCTGGGGAACCAGGTTCAAGTCTCGGCGTTGGCTCAACATCCTGTGATTCTGGACAAATCACTTAATCTCGCCGTAAATTAATGTGTCCTTAACTGGTGCTCATGAAAAGCGCTGGTGTTGATGATTAAGTGCTGGTGCTGAGCACCGGAAACCACTGGCTGAAATTAAGCACTACTATTAAAGAGGTCCCAGTTAAGGCTCGACCCCTTGCACTATTTCAATGCATTCGCCAACATCCCTCTGTGTGCATGGGAGCTTGTAGCTTGCTCCTTGTCTCATTTCCTACTCCCGTATGCCCTGACAAAGAACGTCTGGCATCGGGAAATTGTGGATGGAGAAGCAGGACAAGCTTTTCAAGCAGGCATCCATACCTACACAGGAATTTATTGATTTTCCACAATTACAAAAGCTTAATTAAACATGTGCACACCCAAAGATCAACTACCATGCAGCACATGCGAATTCTGAACAGATTGAGTTTGAACACACCAGTGGCATCATGCAACATGATGTGGTTCAACAGGGCAGCTACCTCCCTTAAGCTTTATAACACACTCTGTCTCTGCAGTATAAGCTCTGGTGTCTAAATCTTGGCAAATAATCGTGGAAGACAGGGCAGGATGAATGGCAGGATAAACACTCACCTTTGCATGAACATCAAGGAAGAATAGTCAATGGTAGCAGCTGCTTCTCCTGTCTTACCCTTCAGTGACCCTGGCACTGGGGTTCCTTATTCCAGGGGTTGTGAAGGAAACAACAGCAACGCAATGTAAACATGACTGTAAGAGCCCTGTTAACTTTAGTTACTTTCCATTATGTTCCCCATTTCAGAGGCTGTCATAAGCAAATAAGAGGGTGTTGAGGGGTTTGGAGAAGAGGTCACCACTGTCATACCAGGACTCCAACAGTGCTTGGTGATGCTTCTGCTACCCATGGCATTTTTATGAGCTCACGTCCATAATGAAGAAGGTTCCATGTGCTCATTTAATCAGTAAAATATATTGATACGCATTTCTTCAATGTGTTTACGTCATTTGCGACAATTCGGGGGGCTTGGGTGGCAAAGAGTATCAGAGGACTCTTAATACTAACTCCGTTGTTTTTGTACATGGCTGGCAGCCCCTGTAAAGTGAAAAACTTATATTTATAAAAATCAGCATGTTTCAATTCAACATTTTCAGGTACTGTGAACACACCCCCTTCAGAATTAGGGATAACTGGAGACTTGGATGTCTTGGCAGCAATTGTCACTCTAAAACCTAGACTTTGAATCAAGGTTCCAACATTGATTTCCTTAGGGAATGTTCTGCTTAGTTCCTGGTCGGTAACTCTCCAAAACTCTCCTCTCATATAAGAAGGCCAGGATCAGAATGGTAATTTCCCTCTTTTATCCCCACTAGAGGTGGTCATGGATGGAGGCAGAGTGTAAATGACACTCAGACAGACCGATGGCAAAAAAGGGATGACCCAGTGCCCTCTATGTATTTATGTGAATTCTTTCAAAATCCTGGATTTCATCCACCGTGTACTGGATAGGGGGTGATTCCTGCCTGCTTGTTTAACTGGACCTAACAGCAGCCTTCGACACAATCGATCACTCCAGATTACTTAACCTCCTCAAATATTGCTTCGGATTAAAGACATAGTCCTCAAATGGCATGCCTTCTTGTTCTCCAATCTCTCACAAATTGTAAAAGTCAACAACAATCCAGGTCCTATCATTTGTGGAGTTCCCCAAGGATCTATCCTTCCCCAACACTTATACCTACGATCAACTATGGCCATGATGCCTACCCGGGTCAACTTGTCAACATCATGGAAAAATCCAACTTAAAGCCTACAAAAGGGTCTTAAGATTACCAACATACTTATGGGGATGCTTCCTAGGCATCCCCATAAGTCTATTGGTAATCTGGAATTTGGACTGGAGGGTCAAACATGGGCCAGTATTGCGTCCTTTGTAAGGTTTTACTACAGGATCAGAATAGCACCGCCTAAGATCCTAAAAGCTATCCTTCAGAACACTTTTAACTCAGAGAGGAACCCCTGTCACACTACCTCCAAAAATCAATTGCTACTCTTCAAATTGGCCAGACGGTATTAAACAAGTTACAGCTTTCACACGCAGCACTTCAATTAATACTGAAAATGCAAACAAGGACCCTTTTAAAGGCAAGTGACATGGGCAATCTTAAGAACTCAACAATACTACAAGCAGTGGGGAATTCGTATGCCAAAATGCAGCAACACTGCCTCAGCCATACCTCCACTGCCCGCTCCGAAAAAGTTACCTCAAACAAATAATGGTCGCAAGACAATAGACCTACAAACTAAACAAGCATTTGCAATGCAATAGGTCTCGCATTTACGCGAGTTTGAGCTATTGATATTGCAAATAACAATGCCTTTTATTTTTGTTTTCGTTTTTAAAACATAAATAAAAGGCATTGTCATTTACAATGCAAATAGCTTAAACTCGCGAGACCTATTGCATTGCAAATGCTTGTTTTAAAGCGAGGGGCTGGTTCTAGGGAATGAAACAGCTGTGCGGTTTTAACAGGGTATGTTCTTTGACCTGCCATCCACTCTGGGAAGTGATGGGGACGAGGGCCCGGGTGAGTGAGGAGCATCAGAGGGGTCTGAAAGGAGGGAGAGGTGTGGAAAGCAGGAGAGACAAAAGCAAGGAAGGAGACCACAGAGGTGAGAGCCGTGGAGAGGGGGGATAAATCGACACACGAGATGGAGGGGAGAGATAAGGGAGGCGCAGTTATGTGGAAATGGAAACACGAACAAGAAGGGACGTCAGGCCAATGAAAACGACGCAGAGCGATTTTGGAAAGGGAGGGAAATGCAATTAGAGGTGAGAGAAAGGCAGGGATGAGCCAGAGTAGGTGGCAACGGGAGGGAAGCGATGAGGGAAGAGGCAGTCGGGAACACATGAAGCAAGGGGGGGGGAGGTTTCAGGGGAGAGGGTGGGCTTATGAGGCAGAGGTGAGGTGGCAATAACGTGGCTGTGATTCTTCCTGAGGGAGGTGGACAGCTGAGCAGTGATGGGGCAGAGGTGTGAGGTAGAATGAGCCAGAGGTGAGAGGAAGATTAAGGCAGAGGTCTGAGGTAGAATGAGGCAGAGGTGAGAGGGAGATTGAGGCAGAGGCGAGATCGGGGGAGATTGAGGCTGAGATGAGAGGAAGAAAAATGAGGCAGAGATGAGAGGGAGAATGAGGTAGAGGTATGAGGCAGTTATGCGATATGTGATTGAGGTAGAAGGAAGTGAATCTACATTCAAGAGAAGCGAGGCAGCAGCATACACTTTGGTGAATGTGAAGGGCGGTGCGATGGTGAGAGGTAGGAAGGGATGAGGCAAAGGTACGATGGGGTGAGGTAAAGATAAAGTGGCAAAGGCGAGAGGGACAGAGGGTCGGGTAAGGCAGAAATGAATGGGGACAATGTAAAGACAACGCCTTCTTCCCCGGGTCGTATCTGTGAATAGTGCGGAAGGTGCAGTGGCGCCAGGCGCAAGGATGTGAGGGGCCCACTCGACCCCAATTGCTAACATTGATAACTGTTTTTACTACCAAACCAGAGAAAGGGGGGTGGGGGGGGGACAGATTCCTGAGCTTCAATTAGTGTCCCTAGGGGCTTTGCTACGCCACTTGACTCGGGAAATGGTGTAACACAAAATGATGTCCAACTCCCCATCACAATGTGAAGAGGGGCTCCTCAGTCTCCCGTATGTTCTGTGGCCCTCTGCTAATAAGGGGTCCAGAAGTATTCGGTTAACAATAGCCCCTGCAGTCCTGGGGGGGTGGGGTGAGCTCCAATCCCCCCCTCCTTTCCCTCCCACCGGCACTGTGCACGAGCAAACCTTAGAGCCCCTGACAGGGTCCGGGCGTGGGGGGCCCTGTTGTATGCACTTTGCAAAAAGGGGGGGGGGGCTCAAGTTTTATTACGCCACTGCCTGAAGGGGTAGGGCCCCTGGCTTCGGGTGGTTACGCTCGCCAGTCTTGTCGCCCTCAGGCTTTTGTGCAGTCAGGGGCCCACACCCGCCCAACCCCCCACCCCCACTTGTTGCCCGCAGCCCTCTCATTCCACGGACGAGTCCGCGGCTTGCGGTATCTGCAGAGCAGGTTCCTGCGCGCTGCACGAGCGTCGCCTGCACACCTGAGCCCGAGCACTGGGAAGTGCGGGGGGGGAGGGGAGGCCCTGCACCTTTAGTGGAGGGGGAGGAGAGTTCCAACGTTCACTCGGGCGTGGTGTTGGCCCTCTTCAAACTGTTGCGCTGCAGGGCCGGTGTTTGCGCTTTATACCCTGATAACTACACGCTGCACAGGTAACACGTTATGAATAACTGTTGCAACGAGGGGTGGAGGGTTAGAAAACAACGATGGCGCAATGAAGCTGCAGTCCATGCAGCGCTTTACAAAACCGTGAACAAATACATGTTTAAAAAGGTGTGGCGATGAGCGCTTACACAGTTGTCTCACGCAAATATCAGACATATGTTTTGTATACAAGTAATGCAACGTTCCTTTCACACATGTATTAGATAAACCACAAATTTCAGCAGAGCTAAATTATCACACACCATATGCGCACATGAACAGCTGTACGATCTTTGTGTCCAACACGGGCGTACAATGGCAGCATACGAGTTTTACTAAGTAGGTACAAAACAAACAAACGCCTTTGATACTAGCACTCCCGGCGCGGCTAATGGCATTGTAGCCTAGCGGCTCGCTGCAAGTAGTGGGGAAAAAAACCAGGGCCGTGACACCATGGAAGGCGTCACCAGTAGCCGCTAAAAGCCCTACAGCCAAACCCAGTTTGTTGCACACTCACACAACACTTGAAGAAAATAAAATAAAAAAAATAAAAACTTGTAGAAAGAAACAAAGACGGAGGTCCAATTTTTACAAACCCCAGACAACGAGCGCACCTCCGGCCAGTGTGTATGTGTGACCAGCAATGTAAGAAGCCCCGAAAACAAAACAGGGTGGTAACAAAAATAACACAAAATCCAATCACAAGCCAGTAAACAAGATAGCAGCACGCCCTCCTACGTCACGGGAAAGAAAGATGGCGTCGGCCTGTCCAGATGGGCCGTCCTAAAATTGGACAGGGCGGTAACAAAAAAGCCCGATTTCCAATCACGCGCCAGCATTTAACATAAACGATGACGCAAGCCAATGGAAAAGAGGGGCGGGGCTTCAAGTCCCCTTCTGAAATCGTATCGATTCCAAGAAGCCCTCGCAGAGCGAGCAGCGCATGGGCGCTGCAACGCCAGGCGAGACCTAAAAACTAAATCCCAAATGGCTGTCTCTTTCCAAGATCGCCAACTGCAGAATTTGCGCCTCTACGTTTGAGTCAATCATCTACTGTGCTGTTGCCCGACGCTTCTGCAAGCCCTTTGAATATTGCTAAAACCACTCTTTCTGGCTCACGGAATTCGAACTTGTAATGAGGCAAGGAACTTGGTGTTTACTATCACTGAGCCGACAGAGCTGGCTAAGTTTGGCAAAAACATCAGCCTTATACAAGCTTACATATAAGAAATGAACAAAAGCTTTAATTCCTCTCCGAGGAAGGACAATCTTGAAACAGGCTAGCCACCGCCTGTTAGTGGCGAATCAATAGGGCACTTAGAACTGTCTATCAATTAACCTGTTTTTCAAGGTAGATTAAATGACCAAGAATGCTGGGGCTTAGTCAATAACTGGCTAAACTATGCCACCCATCGCCCTGCTTATGCAGAACGGCTGCTAGACACTTAACTTGCACTTTATCTTATGATACCAGCACAGCATTTAAGAGAAGTGCTATGTAAAACTTTAGCCGGTACTCTACCAGTGATTAAGCACCTTATAGTTCTGCTGGTGTCAGGTTTGGTGCTGCCATATTTTAGATTACCTTGTTTACCAGGCATCTTTCCCAGTGTATACTGACGTTCTATTCCATTTAACACAATCACCTGCCTGTGACTATATGTCTTTGTCCTCTTATAGTTTGCAAAGATTTTAATCACTCATATATGCATTTTATCGCTTTATTGCGAATCGCTGCTGCTACATTTGACCTCATTGCACATTTTTATGTTTTATCTCATTTTAACATACTTTTGTTCCTAGAGATTTCATGCATTTGTTCTTTCATGATTCGAACATTGTAAAGATTTTAATAATCACACAATACAGTTATTATTACTGGCCCTTCCCCATTGCTCTTCAGCCTCTATGTAGAATCAGTAGCCGAAATCTGCAAAGTTTTTGCCGTCTCTATTCCCCAATATGCAGTCGACATTCAAATGTATGTGAAAACCTCACCCAAAACAACTTCCTCACCGTAAGAGCAATATTACTCAACATTCAAAACTGGATGATGACGGATTTTCTCACTCTTAACCTTAAAAAGACTTAATTCATTCTATTTTCACTCAAAGCAAAACAATCTTTCAACCCAGATCTGCCACAGCACCTTGATCTGAAAGATGTCGCCCCAACTTTGTCACCATCGGTCTCCTTCCTTGAAATAATACTAGACTCTTCCCTAACCATGGACCTACACATAAATAAACTGCCAAAGGTGCTAATTTCCAATGGCAAGCGCTAAAAAACAATATAAACAATCTTACAATCAGAGCACTTGAAAAGGGCTATCCATGCTCTGATGCTCTCTCTTTTTTTTTGTGTCCTCATTACACCATGGCTACTGCATTCTGGACCGGTTTTACACACCCTCGATCCATCTATGGTCCAAGCAGATTCGGACAGTACCTTCCACGGCACCGGTCTACCCACAGGGGGGAGTGGGGCTAATACCTCCAACCGCCCCAATCCATGGCTTGATGTAATCATTGGACTAGATTTCCGTATCCATGACCCATCTAAATATTTATCAACCTGACCATTTCAGAAAATCCTCCCACACTTCTGCAGACCTTCGTGGGATCCCTTTAGTATCTAACCTGCATGTCCATTTGACCACACTGAGCCAGGAGACTGGATTCGGAGGTTGGGGATCCAGCCAGTGTTTACACATCTCCCGTCTAGCCAGGAGGATCAAGTAAAATAGTAGACCCCGTTGCTTGTAGTTTAAAGCCTGTTGAGATACATAATCCACCCCGAGGAGCACTAATGTTTCGGTTAAAATTATATTTTCACCTAAGATGGCCCTTATGGTGTTTTCCACGAACCTCCAGAATTCTTTTATCTCTGGACATGTAAAAAAAACGTGTACATCGTTAGCCTTTGGGTAGTTACATTTTTTACATCTTGGCTCAGGTTGTAACACAAATTTAGATAGTCTTTGTGGTATCCAGTACAACCTATGGATAACAAAAAAATGGTGCCGTTTAAAATTTGCTGTTGTAACTGTGGCATAAAGTAATTTCACAGAGTCCCTCCACAAGGATTGTACACTACCCTCCTGCAATATATCTGTCCAGACCTCCGATAAATCCTTCATTTTCTCTTCCTCTGCCTCCAGAAAATATCTGTACCATATTGCCACTTCTTTAGCTTTCTGACCCGACTCCTGGAGCGAGGTCTCAAATTCCCAGTTGCCTCCAACTTCCTCCTCTGCAACCAGAGCCCATGAAGTAAGCTGCAAATACTTGAACCTGGATAGCCTGTTGCCTGTCTTGATGTTCAGGACCTCCCATGGGACCAATCCACCTGTTGTTATTAGATCTCCCCATTTTGTTATCCCTGCCTGCTTTAAAGGCAGGCTCAAGGCATCATTCAAACATTCTGGCGTCCCCGGGGATTCCCAAATTGGGGCAAACTCGGAGAAGTAGACGATCTTTAAGGTCCGTCTCACCGCAAGCCAGAGACTTAAATCTGCTTTCAACACCTTTAACCTTACTTTTTTGAAAAGTTTTTGGGCTCCAAATTTATATAAATAGGCTCCTCCCACTTCTTTAGTCATTTCACCGAGTATTAGACCCCATGTAGTAGTCCCAGGCTCCCCCGCCAGCAAGCGAAAGTTTTTAAATTGAAAGGCCATACAATACAGTCTAGGGTCAGGTAGTGCCAACCCCCCCTTCTTTAGACAACTTCTTAGTTTCTTCTAGGAGAGCCGTATCCCCCGGGATGCCCAAATAAAACTAGATATCTTCCCTTGTATTTTATTAATTTCATCTTTAGGGAAACTAAGTGGAATGCAGTTAAAAAGGTAAGTTAATTTTGGGAGAACAGACATTTTTATTAAATTAACCCTCCCATATATTGACAGGGGTAGATTTTTCCACTTAGCTAGTTTTCTATCTACCTCCTTCATCACTCGCTTCAGGTTACGAGCAGGGATCTCATCGATTTTATCAACAATTGTTTTCCCCAGATATTTGATCTCTGAACAAACTCTGCCGCCCCACCCTACCATGTTCCAGCACATTACTTCCGTTTTTGAGATATTAACTGAATATCCAGAAAGTGCCCCGAACTCAGCTGTCGTTTTGTTTTTAAAGCTTTATTCGATTTCATTCATAAATCATAAAAGCACAGCAATGAAAAAAGAAACAAAGGAGCACACTCTGGGAATAAACGTTTTGCACAATAAAAACAATACATAAATTTATCATAATCATAAAAATTTCCTATAATTCATAGCACATTTTAAAAATGAGGATACGCAAAAAACAATTAGTTCACCATCTAAAATTTGTAATACTAGTAAAGCAGGTCGGCATTGTCTAAGTCCCAGTTTTTTTAAGATCTGTTTTAAAAATCTATTTCTAGGGTACTGATAAAATTTGCAGAAAAAAGTGCATGTATGGTAGACTGATTAGAGATGCCATCACATGGGCATACATCTAAGATTCTTGACCAGTCGTTAGTGTTTGGAAAACTTATCAACCTATGAAAGATTCCCAGTCGGAATCGTGTTAATAACATCCTTTCATAGGACCCAGGTACATGTACTAGGTACGGTTGAATAGCGTAACAAGAAAGCATCATTTGGTTATCCATGACAGACTTTTTTTATAATCTCTAGTGCTAACCTATTAGCTTGCATATGGGCCAAACCTGTTACTTTGAGGGACTTTCTACTCAATTTAGTCAGAGTATCAGGTTGCTCAAAATATTCTAAGTGGCCAATGTCAGTCATAAACTTTTTGATATAATTTAACCATGGTATACTCGATATCCTGGTCAGGCCCAGGCAATCCTTTTTTGAAAAAAAAAATTTTTTTTATACGTTTTATTTATAAATTTGCCAACAAATATAACAAATTATATGTTTACATATCATCAAGACATTTCACAGGATCCATTTCACATGTAATACATTTCCGTAACACTGTTGTGTATTTCCTATACATTATGCCAATAAAATTTAGTGATAGCTGTACATCTGCTAATTTTATACAATAGTTATCCCTCAGGCGCTAGCATATCAGGGTGGTCTTGTAAGTAAGTGGCAAGTGGTTCCCAGAAATTAGTTGGTTTAGCGGCTGTAGGTAATTCCTCCGCATACAATAGAAGCTTATCTTTACAGTAAATTGAGTCTAATATCCATTGCTTCATAGTGGGGCTCTTCCTTCCGTCCCAATGCATAGCAACTCTCCTCTTCGCTAGAAGCAGTAGGATTGCAGCTAATTTTTCTTTGCAGATTTTAATTGCGTTAAGTGACCTAACAAGCAGAGTTGTAGTGTACATTCCAATTTACAGTTCAAAGTCACATTTATTAGCTGCACTACTTGTTCCCAGAACCTTCTGACTTTCTCGCATTGCCATGCTAAATGCACGAAATCAGCGGCATCTGCCTTACATCGTTTGCATTTGGCATCGTCGCGCAGACCGTGCTTGTGTAACTGTAATGGTGTATGGTATATTTGATGTAGGTATTTCAAGTGTATTATACGTAGGTTACCATTTGGTGTTAATAGTGTAGTTAGTGCACAGCATGTCTGCCATTCCACTTCTGTCAGTGGAACATTCCAATACCTTATTCCAGCGATCCTGCGCCTTCTGTGTACCAGAGCCAATTTCTCTTTGCAAAGTTTTATAAAGCCGAGCCACTATATGTTTATTATCTGCGGCAGTTAGTACTAATTGCAGCGTTGTCAGAGAGGGGGGCTCTGTCGGGAACGTGGGGTACAATAACCGAATTGACGCCCGCAGTCTATGGTAGGCAAATCTGAATAGGAGCGTCTGATTGCTTACGTACGTCAAGTCGGCTGGTGTCAGAAATAGGCCATCTGAGTATAAGTCACCCATTGTAGTGATACCAATGTGTTCGAATAGTGCCATACTATTCCTTTCTTGCGTCACGGACAGGGCAGGGTGTTGAGCTAGTGGCAAATTAGGCGCGTATAGTGGAGTCTTGCCTGTCATTTGGCCAATACGTTTCCACGCCAAGGACGTTGTGCGTACGGTATTAATTTCTTTTTGTGATAAATGGGGTCTCGTGTGTGGCAAAACGTGTGCTAGGGAGATGGGGTGAGCATCCCCATCCTCTACCGCAAGATGAGGGAGATACTTCACTGGGTGATACCAAAAATACGCATATTGTGCTTGTGCACATAAATAGTATAAATAAAGATCGGGGACTGTGTATCCACCTGCGGTATAATCTAACGTCATTGTATGCAAGCTTATTCGGACTTGTTTGCCTGCCCATATTAATTTATTCACAAGAGATCGCAGTCGATGAAAGACGGGAGCTGGGGGGTTATAGGGATGTTGATGAATAAGTATAATAATTTAGGAAGGAGAACCATTTTAACTAATGATATTCTGTCTGCCAATGATAATTGTAGGGTGATCCAACGGTCTATTTGGGTTTCTAATTGATCAATTGCCACACCATAATTGCGCTGGATCACTAAGTCAGAGTCTCGGTGTATCTAAATTCCTAAGTATTTGATAGGATCTTCTTGCCAGATCAATGGGAAATCCATTGGCAGGGCTTTGGTATTTGTTGTTAAAGGTATCACTGCTGATTTTGACCAATTTATCTGTAAACCAGAGTGCCTACCAAATGTTATGTATTCTCTAAGTAGCTTGGAGAGGTTAGTCCCAGGGTCTTTGAGATAGAGTACCATATCATCCGCATATAATGATATAGCAATGGGACGTAGATTAAATTGTAAAGCTGTATCCGCGTATTTCTGACGTACCTTACACGCTAGGGGTTCCAGCGCAATGGCAAATAGTAACGGCGAAAGTGGACAGCCCTGTCGCGTCCCTCTTTGTATTGGGATAATATCTGATATGTGTTTAACGTTTATGCGCGCCGTGGGCTTTGTGTACAATAGTTCGATCCAGTGTATTAGCATTGGTGGTAGGCCTATTCAGTGAAATATAGTAAATAGGTACGTCCACTCTACGGAATCAAAGGCCTTGGCCGCATCCAATAATACGGCCACAGCTTCCAACTCTGGGTTTAGTTGATGCAATAAAGCAAAGATTGTACGTAAATTATGTGTGGTGGAGCGGGATGGTATAAATCCCGATTGATCCGGTAACACAATAGTAGTCATGAGCGGTTGAAGCCTAGTCGCTATTATCTTTGCTAATATTTTCACGTCAGTATTGATTAATGAAAGTGGTCTGTACGATTCCGCCTTTTCCGGGTTTTTATCCGGTTTAAGCAATGCAACAATGAGGGCTTCCCGGAGTGTTGGTGGGAGTAGTTTGTTATTATATGCTTCGTCATACATTTCTAATAGATATGGGCTAAGTAACTCAGAGTAGGCTTTATAAAATTCTGATGTGTATCCGTCCGGCCCTGGGGTTTTACCATTTGGAAGTGACTTTATGGTTTCTTGTATTTCCTCTATGGTAAGTGGCTGTGCCAGGTATTCCCGCTGGGTGTCCGATAGCCATACCAATGCTATATCGTCCACATAGTCTAGGATCTCTTGTGTGTGTGCTGTATCACGTGTTTTGTATAGTGTGGCATATGTGTCCATAAATGTCTGTAGTATACCGGTCGTGTCATAGTGTTCTATGTCGTGATCATCTATCATTTTGAGTATCACATGTTTCTTATGTTCTATGCGTATTTTCTGCGCGAGTACATGACCTGGTCTACCACCCTCGCCCATCCTGCGTGCGGTATGTCGCCTTGTTAAGTATTTTATTTCAGTATCTGCTAATGCATTATAATTGTCTATTTCAGTTCTTATCGCGGCCAAAATATCTGCTTTACATGTTGTAGCAAATTCTGCTTCCAGTGTTTTAATGCGGTTCTCGCAGCTCGACAGTTGAGTGCGAATGTCTGTCAGGATGCCCGCCGTTGTGCTGATGCAGATACCTCTCAATGTTGCCTTAAAGGCTTCCCACAGTGTGCCCGCACTTTCCACTGATGACTTATTGATGGTAAAATAATCTACTATTGCTGTATGCAACGTGTCGGCATATAGAGGGTCCAATAACGACTTAGCATTGAATCTCCCCATAAATGGTGGTGGAACGTATGTGGGAATCTGTACAGTTAATAAGACAGGGTTGTGGTCTGATAATGTTTTCGGCATATGCTGTATCGTTTGAGTCCATGTGCATGCACGTTCCGTTATAAGCCAGTAGTCGATTCTAGACCAGCTATTATGGGCGGCGGATGAATGGGTACCATCTCGTGTAGTAGGATTACGCATGCGCCACACATCTTGTAGTTTAAACTCAGATATGCCATGTTTAAGGACTGCGGCTGCACGCTGATGTTGCTCAGAGGTATTATGTGATCTATCCCATGTATCGTTCAGAGCTACATTCATGTCTCCGCCCCAAAATATTTCTATATCTGGAAATTCCCGAATTCTGGCATGTACTCGCGCAAAAAACTCGGGGTCGTCCACATTTGGACCGTATGTATTAATGAGCCCCACCTTAGTGCCTCGTAGTATGCCTACAATAATAACATATCGCCCCTGTGTATCTATTAATGTATGTTCCGTTACAAATTGGGTCCCCTTTTTCACCAGTGTCATTACCCCTCTGGCATACGCAGAGTAGGTTGAGGAGACCACTAGTTCTGCCCATCTTTTCCCAAAGCCCTCGGTTTTATGTTTGAGCAAGTGTGTCTCTTGAATCATGGCTATATCAACATCATGTCTATTTAAATAAGCAAATACCTGTCTGATTTTCCTGGGATTATTGAGCCCTCTTACATTCCATGTCGCTAGCGTTAGAGGCCTAAGCACCGTATTATTTTTTTTTTTTTCCTAATCTTTTTATTGTAACAATGCTCATAAGACCATACGTTACAACACTATGCACAAATAGCTCCTTAGGGAACAATACAGACGTCATCCGGGAGTTACACATCAGTGAATAACAAATGTCTTTCATCAATACAATTTGACTATTTCGACACAAGGGCAACTGCCTCTCTGTATTTGCGCCATGGCGCCCATATTTTCTTCCATTTTCCCGTGCACCCCCTGCTTTTATATACCGTTTCTTCCGCTCTTTGACACCAGTCTAGATCCCGCTGCCAATCTTCCCATAAAGGGGGCGCCCGCACCCCCCAGGCCCTAGCAATATTCCGTTTCGCTACCCCCGCCGCCAGGGCCAGCCATAGCTCAACATACCTCGACCAGTCGCTGTCCCCTTTAATCAGCAGGAGGAGCCACCTCGGGTCCATCGGGACTGGCACTCCCGCTACCCTGGACATAGTGTCCGTAACTTTCACCCAGAATGTACTAATCACCGGACACTCCCAAATGATGTGAAAGAAGGAGCCCTCTTGTTGACAGCCCCGCACACAGAGCGCCGACAGACACCTTCCCCAAGTATAAAGATGAGTGCGAGGATAGTATGTGCGATGGAGGACTTTGAACTGAACAAGTCGAAACCGAGATCGGATAGCGATTTCCCTGGGCCCCTGAAGCGCATCCTGCCAGTCCTCCTCATTGAGGCTCCCAAGGTCCTGAACCCAGGCCGCTCTGAGACTGACCAAGGGATCTGGTATATTGTTTAACAATTTATGGTAGATGGTGGATGTGGGTTTCTCCTCGATAGGGTCCAGTAACAAACGATCTTCCATCGGGGAATACTCCGGGACTACTGTGCCACTAGGTATGTGGGAGCGGAGCGCATGCTGGAGGCGCACATACTGATAGCTCTGGGAGGTGTGTAAACTGTACTCCTTCTGGAGATACTCGAAAGGGCGGATAGCATCTCCCTTCCAGACGTCCCCCAGATAGTCAATGCCTATTTGCTGCCAACCCCTGAACCCTGTTAACGTCGCCACTTCCCTCAATAGGTCCCCCTGCCAAAGTGGAGTTTTCCCGGTGAGCTTGCCAGCCCATCCCAGGAGCCGATTTGCCTCCTGCCAGCAGTGAACGACTACCCTTGTATGGTCTGGCCACGCCTTCTGGGGTTTACGGGCATACAGGAGAGTTTCACAAGTGCCCCGTGGCATAACCATTCTGTCCACCCTGTAGGCTGGTTCGTTACTGTCAGCATACACCCAATCATTAACTACCTGCAATTGTGCCGCCCAGTAGTATAATTTGATATCCGGGACTGCCAACCCTCCGTCGTACACCCCCCTGTGTAATTTGTGTAGCGCTATCCTAGGGGACCGTCCGTCCCATAACAAGGTGCGCACCGCCTGAGAGATCCTCTTGAATACACTTGCGGGTATCGGATAGGGGGTGTTCTGCAGAACATACAGCAGCCTCGGCAGTGTGAGCATCTTAAAGATGGCCGCCCTACCCATGAGCGAGAGCGGGAGAGTGCGCCAGTGGGCCACGTCCGCCTGTAGGCGAGTCAGTTGGGGCTCGAGATTCCTCTCGAAGAACTCCTGTCTGTTGCGAGTGATGTACACCCCTAAATACTTGAATCCTTCCAGGACCACTGTTGCGGAGCACCTAGACGGAACTCGAGGGGAGAGCCCGACAAAGGGAAGATCACGGACTTTGACCAGTTGATGGTATAGCCTGAATAGCTACCAAACAACTCAAAGAGGTGAACTACTCGGGCAATCGAGTGATATGGCCTTGCCAGATACAGGATGATGTCGTCGGCGTATAGAGATATACGCTCTTCCCATTCATCCGTTGCTGCTAGACCCCAAATCGAAGGGTCCCTCCTGATCCAATGAGCCAAAGGCTCCAGCGCCAGTGCAAAGAGGAGAGGGGACAGAGGGCATCCCTGCCTTGTCCCCCTCCGTAAGGAGAAAGCCCTAGATACCGCCCCGTTAACCCGCACCCGAGCCGACGGCCGCTCATAGAGGAGCCGTACCCAGCTGCAGAAGGTCGGCCCAAAACCCAACCGCCGAAGTACCATGAACAAGTATGGCCATTCTATGCGGTCAAATGCCATTGACGCGTCCAGCGCCATCAATGCCGTCTGAGTGTCACCCACATCCTCAGTCAAATACAACACCCCGTAGAGACGCCGAAGGTTATGACGAGTACTTCTGCGGGGCATAAAGCCAGATTGATCCACATGGACCAATTCTGTGACCACTGAGAGTACCCGATCCGCCAGGACCTTGGCGAGAGCCTTCACCTCCACATTAAGCAAAGAGATCGGCCGGTACGAGGCACATCGGTCTGTCGGCTTCCCAGCCTTGTGTATCACCACAATCATGGCCTCTCTCTGGTCAGGGGGTAAGTGCCCGCGCTTTCGGGCCTCCTTTAGCATCTCCAGCATGGGGGCCGTCACGACCGAGGCCTGCCTCTTATAAATTTCGATTGGAAGCCCATTCGGACCAGTGGCTTTGCCCGACTGCAGTGAGTTGAGCGCTTTCCCTAGCTCCTCTACCGTGACATCCGCCTCTAGTCGTTTGCTCGCCTCCTCAGTCAACGTGGGGAGCGCAAAGTCCCTCAAGAAGTCCTCACAAACCTCTTCTGTTCTAGTGCATACAGGTGAGTACACCCTCTCAAAGTGAGCCGCAAAGGCCTCTGCTATATCTGTGCTGGACGAGCATAATTTGCCCGCTCCATCCCACACCGCCGCTACCCAAGAGCGATCTCTATCCCGGCGCTCCAACCACGCCAATAATTTGAGCGCCTTATCGCCTACGTCGTACAGTCGGTGTTGCGTGGCCAACGCATAGGCTCGGGCCTCGTTCTCGGCCAATGCCCTGAGGTCCCTCTGTTTCAGCTTAAGCCTGTGGCACGTGTCCACTGAAGGGGTCGCCGCCGCGTCTCCCTCTAGTTGATGAACCTCACTCTCCAGGAGCCGAATCTGGAGGGACTCCTCTTTCTTTTTCGCCCCAATAAGTGACTGAGCCAATCCCCTCAGCACCGTCTTGTACGCTTCCCATAAGGTAATCTGGGAGTCCACGGACCCCTGATTCTCCTCAAAATACAGCTCAGATCCCTCTCTGAGCTTATCACCAATTTCAGGGTCTCGGAGGCGCCAAGGGTCAATTCTCGGAAAAACCGCTCTGTTTACGACCGGGCCCCTAAGGGTGGTACAAACAGGGGAATGATCCGAGATCCCCTAGCTAGGTGAGAAGTAGTGCCAAAACCCCCATCTGGTCCGAGCGCGTAAAGAAATGGTCAATCCTGGAGAAGGACCCATGCCGTGCCGAGTAAAATGTATATTGTCTAAGTGTGGGGTTCTGTGCCCGCCACAGGTCCCCCATTCCCATGGCAGTGACAAAATCCGATAGGCCCCTCTCCCCCTTCCTACCTGCGGGGGCATTGGACCGGTCTATCTCTGGGCACATAACCGCATTGGTGTCGCCACCCAAAAGTAGCGTTCCCTCTGGGAGGTTTGTCATAAACGCGCTCAGTTTGGGCAAGCACCCAGAATGGAGGCCAGGGGGTATATAGCACGAGCAGAACACCAATGTGCGTCCTTCCCATTCACCCGCCACTGCGGCGAAACAACCCGCCTCATCCACCCAAGTGCCCGAAATAACAAAAGGTAGGGTAGTACGTACCAGTATGCCCACCCCACGTGACCCAGATGTGAACCCCGAATGCACAACCATTTTGTAGCCGAATCGATCGAGGGCCTTACATCTATTCCCCTTCAGATGCGACTCCTGAAGAAGGACCACATCCGGGCAGTGTCTCTTTACATGCTGCAGCACCAATGTTTCGCTTAATTTTATTGCCCAGCCCATTAACATTCCAGGTCCAGATTTTCACCATAGCTGAGTCACCCATCGTATCGATACCTCAACCGTTCCCTCGAAGGAATTACTGTCTCAGACATGTCCCCCGCGCAGTCCCCAGTGCGTACTGAATAAGATGGCCATGAGCTAACTCCCCATCCCCCCCAACTCCCTCGGATCCCCCCATCCAACCCCCAACCCCCAAACTCCCCCTCCCTGCCGCCCTGCCAGGTGAGTCCCAAACCACCCACCGAGAAAACTTGCAGAGTGCCTGTCGCCCCGATAACACAACCAAAACCATTTATGAGGAAACGTGGGCTTGCAGACCTAAGGAAGAGGTACACAACTAGTGTCGAATCATACACCCCCATACTATATATCGCAGAGCTTCCCACATACAACATTTCGTCCCCGTCCCGCCGGCCCCAGGGTCCAATAAAGAACAAGGACTGTTCGCGTCTCAGACATCGTCCCTTTCCAGGAGCGGACCAAAAAAACCCCGGCCCCTTTCTCCCACCCGTCATGGAACCAAACTAACCGGCCACCCATTCCTCGAAGCCCAAAGTCAAAGTTTATTCAGGGCCTACCACCTGACACAACGGTGCCAGAGCCGTTTCAATGTCACGCAGCCATCTGCTGTTCTCTGCCACTGGTAGATCGGCCATCATCCTCCGGATCCGGGGCATGGTCCCCCCGGTTCGTTGCAGAGTTTAACCGCCTCCCTTGCCGATCAACAGTTCTCCAGCCTTCTAGCCAGTCGCTGGCATCCGCTGGCGCATCGAAAAAGTAGGCCTTTTCTCCATCCAGGACTTTGAGTCTTGCCGGGAAGAGCATCATGTATTTCACGCCCTTGTCACGAAGTGCCTTCTTCACCCCATCAAAGGAGCGCCGGTGCTGTTGAACCTGAAGTGTGAAATCCGGGAAGAAACGGATGGTGGCGTTATCACGATGAAGGTCCCCATGAGTGCGTGCCGCTTGCAATATGGCATCTCTGTCTCTGAAATTAAGGATGCGGGCGATGATGGTGCGAGGGGGAGCCCCAGGTTTGGGCTTTCCTCCCAGGGCTCTGTGCGCCCGCTCAACAGAGAAAAAATTGGAAAGACGTTTAGGTTTCAGGTGGTTTAGGATCAGGTCCTCTACAAACCAGTCCGCCGATGGCCCCTCCATCCCTTCCGGCACGCCAACTATGCGAATATTATTACGACGAGCCCGACCTTCCTGGTCCTCCAGGCGAGCATGGATGGTGGCCTGGTTCTTTGTGAGAGCGGCCACCTGTTCCTCCAGCCTCTTCGTCCTCGATTGAAGGCCCCCAATTCCAGTTTCAGCGGCAGAGACCTTCTCCGACATCTTCCGGAAATCCGCCCGTAGGAGATTCACCTCTTCTGTCACAGAGTCCAGTTTCGGCTCCAGGGTACCACGGAAGTCTCTAATGGCCCTCATTATGTCTTTCAGAGAGGGATCCGGGCCGCTGTCCTCTGGGTCGTCGTTCTGACCTCCGCCCGTCGCACCACCCTCTCGGTTCATTGCGACAGTGTATTTGTCAATTTGATTGGTTTGGCCCAGAGCCCTGTTGCGACCCATGGTGGACTGGTAACCAGGATACAGCTGAGCACCAGCACTCCCCGCCTGGCCCTGCACTCGACGGACAGCTCCTTAACACTCAGCCACAGGGCAACCCACGTATCACCAGGATCTGGTGGGCCCGTCACTCACGACAGGTCTCTGCTGCGCTGGCCGCTTTCACTTTTTGAAATGTCTATTAAACAGATCCGCGCCAAATGTCCGCTGTCCCACCTGGACTCCACAGGTACTCGCACCAGTTCGTAGGAGGCAGTCCAGGAGACGCAATCAGGGCCCCTGCAAGGTGCAGTGTCCGTCAGAATATGGGAGGCCACCGGCCTAATGCAGAGGGGAGAGCCACAGTCACAGCACGGTCAGAAACGCGCTCCAACGATCACCACAACCGCTAGACGAATGGGGGAGGGGCCGCCCACCAGTCACACTGTCTTTGTGGCCCCATGCAGCCCAGGGCACCCGACCGGCACCGTCAACTGCCCGAGGACCCGAGGTACCGGACTGCAAACGTGGGGAAGGTCCCGGGTCTCTCCAGGCTTCACTTCACCTCACGGCTAAGAACGGCTGATATCGGATGCGGCAGCCCTCGCTCACCGCTTTTTGGCCCGCTCCACACGTCACTCCAGGGCACTCGTCCGCTTAGAAATGCAACTCTCAGCCGCTCAGGAGGGATTGGAAGCAGGATCGCCGGCAGCCTCCGCTCACTGTTCCCATGCGGGCGCCATTTTCCGCCGAGGCAGACTGGGAGCAGCGCACCGCGTTGCAACCTTCACGGGCGCTCGGAGCTGCTGACGGACACCGTCGCGGATCGCCGCCACACTCCCACGACTGTGGGCGTCCTCAGTGTCCGCGTCGGTGATCGGATTGTGCCGGATGTCGAGGGTAGAACTTAGGTTGCTAGCGCAGCTAACAAACTACGCCGCCATCTTCCGCGGCTGCAGACCACGCCCCCAAGCACCGTATTATTAATCATTGTCGTAACACCAATAATGCTGAAGTGCAAATTTGGTTATGTTACTCGGTTTAGCTAAGGATATTACTATCTGAGTGCGCAAGATGACCACATTGTCTTTGTATTTGCGTCTATAGAAATGCAATACTTGTTTGATGACTTGATGATACAAGTGTATATTCTGTGATATATTCAATCCCATCCCTCCACCCCACCCTCCCACTACGCCAACCCAATTATGACGAAGACAATTCCCTTTAACAGAAAGAAACATTCCCCAATTGCCCAACTATCCCTACAAAAAAAGGGAAGAAAAGACAATTAACTTGGTTGTGGTGCACACAGGGGGCGGGAGCTGCCAGCTGGATACCCTAATGACTGGTGTCCACCAGGGGGTTACTATATGAATATTTAGCGCAATTTCCCACTACATCTATTTTCATGAATAGTGGTCAGGGTATGATGTATACATATTTAACAAAATGAACTTTCCTAGTGTCTTAGTTGTATCTACTGGTAAATCCCGTGTGGATACATTAGAGTCTCAAAGATCTATTAGAGTCTGTAATACTTATCACCACCGGTCAGCCAAGTCATCACTCGTCGCGTTGCTTGGAGTAAATTGTTCCATACTCAGTGTATAGTAGACGTCTTGTTTATTCCACGTCTGAGGTCACACCATGTTCCTCAGTCATATTTCTGGGTGATTTCCGGCGCGTAGAATGAGGTCCTCTCTGTTGTAAGTATTTTTGCACATCTTTCGGGTTATTGTATATTACAGTTGTTCCGCCGTCAGATACTTTCAATCTAGCTGGGTATAACATCGCATATTGAATGTTCTGCTCTCTCAATTTCTGCTTCACCGCTACAAACTTTTTCCGCGCTTCTTGTACTTGGGATGTAAAATCGGGGTAGATGGATATGTCCATGCCCTGGTGGTTTAGTTTGCCCAACTCGCGTGCCCTACGAAGCGCCGCATCTCGATCTCTGTAATTTAATAATTTGGCAATAATGGGTCTCGGTCGTGCCCCAGTCGGTGGCGCAGGCGCTAAAGCTCTGTGGGCTCTTTCCACAACGAAAACCTCAGAGAAGATCTCTCTACCCATGAGTGTGATAAGTAGTTGTTCCACGAATTTCTCCATGGGCCCTGTGTTGGTTGTTTCCGCTATGCCCATAAGGCGGACGTTGCTGCGCCGAGACCTTGCCTCAAGGTCCTCAGCTTTGGCCATGAGTGCGTCTACATTTTTTTCCATCTTGCTTTGTTTGGTGTCCATCTGATGTTGAGTGTCCTCCACATCTGATATGCGTCTCTCCGCCATATCGATGCGCTCCTTGTGGCGGTCTATGCGTTCTGACATTCGATCAACACGATAGGTCAAATTATCTATTTTACCATCTATGTTGGTCAGTGAATTTTGTATTGCGGCGAACATGGTCCGGACGTCTCCAGACGTCGAGTCACTTGAGGCCGGTATTGTTTGATGCATCTCCGGGTGACCCTCCGGTACCTGCTCAGGAGGTTTCTTTTGTTGATCAAATGTCAGCTTGGGTTGGCACTTATCAGGTTTCCCCATAGTGCAACAGGTAGTGACAGAGGCAGGGCTCCGCAGCGTCCGCACAGTCCAGCACCAGGACACAGGCACGTCCACAGAGACCAGAGATAGTTGCTGGCAGCCAGAGAGGAAGTCCGCAACAGATTAGTGTCGCTTGTGGTGTTGCAGCGGTCGCGCTCTGCGCAGCACAAGTCTATGGGTCTTGCACCGTATACTGATGCGTAGTTGAGAACGACCCTGCACAATCCCGGGGAACAAATCAAGGCGCTGCCACTTGACCACTATTCTTGCGCCATGTCTGAGGTAGTTAACCGTTAACCGTTCCCAAACTATGGAACTCTGCGACATGGGGCATCCCACAGTTCGATCGTGGCAGCAAGCGGGAGCCTCATCCGGTATATCTCGGCAACAATGCAGTGTCCTTGGCCGCCCAGGTATCTGCGCAGTTCCCCCGCTCGACACGTAATGGCGTCCACTCACCGCGACATAGGCCCCGCGGCAGGCGAGGTCATGAGGGGCGGGATGTAGAAGGGGTTTGGTTACAGCACTGGTCCTCTCTCTACCGGCCCGTGTTCTGCGGCTCGCGGTTATATTCCGTGCATGCGTCGCAGGGGCGTCCCACACTCCATGCGTCCCCGACACACGCCAAGGATCCAGGTCGCAGCAGACAGAACCGCTCCCGCAAATGGGCCTCTCGCGTGTCTTTACTGTGCAGACGTGTCGTCTCGGGAGTGCATTCACCGTATCGCCCTTACCCCTATCGTTGAGAAGCAGCCGTGGCGGGATTCAAATTGCTCCGGCTGGAGGTGCCGGCTGGAGGTGCCGATTACAGGAGTGAAGGTACGGGCTCCGCTGCCGTAGTTGTTGCCCAGCTTATGGCCTCCGTTCTTACTTATTTATTCACTGTTTTTGTTGCACCCGGAGGAAGTGGCCTCCTCTTCGGCCTCGCCGTAAGCGTGCCCACGTATCCGCCCTCCCAGCGGCCCTCGCCACCTTCCGGGCTGGGTTCCTTCCGTACACAGCGGATTGGGCGCAGCTCGGCGAAGGTAGTTTGCAAGCGGTTTTTCCGTAGTTACAGCTCGTTTCCAGGCCTGAGAGTCAGCTCATTGTTTTCACAGCAGATTCCGGTTGTTCATTCCACTATGCAGTTCACCTTTGAAGTGTTGTGGTGCAGGATGGCTTTAGGATAGTTCGAGTAACCGAAGGAGCTCGCTCAGTAAGCGGCCATCTTCGAGCGTGGCTAGCTCCGCCCAGGCCCAGGCAATCCTTGATAACCTCACGATTAAAGCTCATCTCCTCTGTTACCCATACTTTATGCCATAATAAAATAGGCTCTATTCTAATTAAGTCAGTAATGTATTGCAGACCAAGTTCAGAATGACAGATAAAATTTGCTATACTGTTTGGGATAGCCAATAGATATTTTAAAAACGAATTTTCTGTTATTTGGATAGAATTCACATCTTTATAACCCCATATACCCGCTCCGTACTTGGCTGAAGTCACGCATTTAGCCTTATAAATAACAATCAATTCTGGGATTGGTCTTCTGCCCAGCCTCCTTGCAAAATTAGTGAGAGCTCCAATTGTTTTTATAAATAATAAATTTCTTCCCTTTATTGCCGGGGCCCAAGTACCTCGATAATCAAATTGTATACCAAGGTAAGAAAAGCTGTTAATACATTCTATCTTTGAATTTTCAATAAATATGTCACGGCATCTAATATTAGTTTTCCCACATTTCATAATAAAAGTCTTGGAAATGTTGACTTTTAGGCCCCTCTCATTCATGAATAATACAAAGTTATTTAAAATCTTCTGCAAACTTAATTGGGTACGCGCCATTAAAACTGCGTCATCAGCGTACATCAGCGCTGGCACAGCTTGTTTATTAATTTGGGGAAGATCCTGACACTGTCCTTCTAAAAATTATCCTATATCATTTATATACAAATTAAAAAGTAAAGGGGCGAGCACACAGCCCTGCCTTACACCTTTTCTAATAGGAAATTTAGCTGTGCATTCGCCCTGTTTTCCATAACGGACCCTGGCTCCAGCCTCACTATACAATTGCATTATAAAAATTAAAAGCGGGGGAGCCATCCCTAATTCATTCAGTATGCCCCATAATTTGTTATGATTCACACAGTCGAACGCGGAACTTAGGTCGACAAATGCTAGGAACAACTTTCCTTGCTTTGCACGTGTGTATTTGTCGATCACTAAGTTTAAGTTCAATCCTTGTTCCACCGTTCCTAAGCCCGTACGGAAACCGTACTGTAATTTAGAAAGGACCCCATTTTCTTCCACCCATGATTGTAAACGATTTAAAATTATTCGACCTGTAATTTTAAGGGTCGAGTCCTGCAGGGAGATAGGGCGATAACACACCGGATTATTTCGATCACCCTTTTTAAAAATGGGGACCACGATGGAATCTGACCAAGATGATATTAAACGTTGCTGACTACAGGCATTTAATACCTGGGTTAAAAGAGGACCCCAGAAAGCCAGATTGGATTTGAATATGTCTACAGGGACACCATCTGGTCCTGGGGCTTTTCCAGCTATACTATCATTAATAGCACATATCACCTCCTGCAGAGAAAAATACAAATCTATGGGAAAAACATCCGTCTGCTCACCAGAAACTAGCAAGTTTCTCTCCATTAAAACTCCAAAATCCTGATCCTGTGTGTCATTATATAAATTTGTGTAATGGTCTACCCAAGAGTTTTCGGTAATGGCAACCTCAACTGTGGGCCGGTCTATAGGGTTTAAGAGAGGAGCATTAACCACTTTCCAGAACGCGGTGTTGTCTTTCAGGGCACTAGCTTTAAGCAGAGATTTCCATGCCTCGTCCTTTTCAGCTGTCAATTGTTCTATCCTCGTCAATGTTTGCGCTGGATCGGAGGTATAGACTACCAAATCATCTTCGTATAGTGCAATTTTACTATGAATTGGAAGCTGGTGGGTAGGGATTATCTGCTCATCTGTTCTTAACTTAACAGAATAGGTTTAGCATTCTTCAAGAGAACGAGTCTGCTGAGAGCGAGGAGATGGAGCAGGCATGTGGGGGCAGAGGCACCATGGTTCAAGTAAAAGATTTGTTAGCACCGTCAAGTTCATTGGCACCAGTGGGCCCCTCAGTGGTACCTCAGCAGCTCCCGGAAAACTCAGATGAGACATTGGCCTCTATTCTTATGGGTATTAAGAGAGAGCTTAGAGGGCGGTTCGAGATATCAGAGGCGAATCAAGCGGATATACAAGCTTCATGTACGGTCCTCGCTCAAAAGTTGGATGATGTTGCTACCCGAACAGGGAAACTCGAGGAGGAAGTAAGCACTATACGGAAAGATATTTCAAACAACACAAAAGGAGTCGAGGCCTTGGCTAATTAGAATGCAAGCCTCAGGGAAGATTTGGAAAGATTAGAAAATCACTCCCGGAGAAATAAATTGAGGATCCTAAACATTCTGGAGGCGGAAGAGGGGTCAAATCTAAAGGCATTTGTGATCAAGTTATTACTGGAGACGGCCCTGAAAGATAGATCAGATATTGACTTGGATCGAGAGATACAGAGGGTCCACAGAGATCCATTTAGGAGAAATCCTCAGCGTCAGAAGCCGAGGAAAATTCTGATTAATTTTCTTTCTTACTCGGTCAAGGAAGCTATCCTGTTGGCTGCATTGAGGAATGGTCCCTATGCAATACGGAGCCTTCAGTTTACTATTAGATCAGATTTATGCCATGCAACTGATCAGAAACAATGGGAACTAGGCAAAAGAATGGGGGAACTTAATAAATTGGGGGCCAAGGCTCAACTAAAATTTCCAGCTATGTTACGAGTCATGTGGAACAATCAAATGCGTAATATCCGAACCATAGAGGAGGCTAATAGCATGATTGAATCCATAAGGAAAGAGGGGCGCCCCTGAGTTGATGAGTCTGTCAATTTAAGAAGCTAAGAGTGCGAAAGTCAAATACCAAATACCATATTCTTTCAAATACTAAAAAAAACCTAACAAAAAAAAAAAGAGAGGGAAACACATAACATAATCGCAGACACATAATTATCACTGAGGGTGGGGGGAGGCTCAGCATAATTATAGATAGGGCTCCTCCCTTGGGCGGTTCAATAGGCTTTATGCCTGATAGTTTGGGGAGGGTTCCTAGGGGGGCAAGGGTGCACTGGGTGGGGTGCAGTGGGAGAAAATAAAAAACAAGTCCTCATTAGACATTTCAGATATACTACACATTTTATCTTGGCTGTCCTGTAAAATAAAGAACCTGAGATCCTCGAGTCCAAGCGATTGGGACACATTAAAATAAATGGCAGAGAGAGATAACAAAGTTAGAATTGTAACGTGGGATGTGAATGGTATAAGGTCAAAAAACAGACAAAAGTTGGTAATGAGGTATTTAGAAGAATCTAAAACCCAAGTATGTATCATACAAGAAACCCATTTAACGCTATGTGAGAGTAGGGGATTATACTCCAAACAAAGATGGATTGGGAGCCACATAGCATCAGATCAATCAGAATACTCGAAAGGTGTTGCTATAATTGTTAGGAAGGGGTCAGGAGTAGAAATGATCACTTCCAATACTGACAATTCAGGTAGGTGGGTTACGGCCACTCTGAAATGCCTGGGCACTGAGTTTGTGTGCGCTGACTTTTACGGCCCGAATACGGACGACCCCCAGTATATAGTGGACATGCAATTAAGACTAGCAGGGGCAACATCACCTATAATAATAGGGGGTGATTTTAATACTCTTTTGGACCCAATATTGGATAGATCTACAAGTAGGAGGGGGGTCCAGGCCCAAGCACCAAAAACAAGGCAGGCCCTTAAACATATGTTAAAGGAGCTGGGGATGGTCGATTCTTGGAGGCATTTAATGAAAGGTAAAAGAGCCTATACTTTTCATAGCAAAAAATACCACCATTTTTCACCTCTGGATTATATATTGGTAGACAGAGAGTGGGTTGGGAAAATAAAAGAGGTGCATATATTCCCAGGACACATTTCGGATCATAATATGGTCAGTATCACATTGGGGGAGATCAGTGTTAGGAATAATGTTAGATGGACACTGAAGAGAGCCATTTTATTGGATTCAGACGTGGTTGCCCTGTTGAAAGAAAAAACTAGAATTTTTCCGGATTAATGCTCACTCAGCATCAATTGGAGTTATTTGGGACACTTTCAAGGCCTATATTCGGGGGGTTTTGCAAAGTCAGGTCTCATATAAGAATAGAGTGGAACGAGCTGAATTAAAAAAGTTGGAGGAGGAGATAGGGTCATTAGAAGGAAGGATGCAGCAGGACACACAGTATAGTGAGGAGATGGCAAAAAAGTTGGATGAAGCCAGATTGAATTATAGAATGAGATTAGAAACAAAGAGCAGAGAAAGGTGGGAGGCGAGCCGTATGCAACACTTTGAGTATGGCGAAAAAGCCGGAGCATTATTAGCCTGGAAGGTGAGGAGATAGGGAGAGAAACCACATTGGAGAGTTGGTTATTAATCCCGAGGGTGATGTTACAAATAATGAGGAGGAAATTCAGGAAAACATAGTAAAACTCTTCTCAGAATTGTATGCAGAGTCAGGAAGGCCGGATGTAGGGGCCTTAAAGAGATGGTTAAATAACATCGGCCTCCCGGTCTTAACAACAGAAGGGAGGAACAGGGTCAGCGCTCCAATTACGGAAGAGGAAATAAGAGAACAACTTAAACACATAAAGAATGGTAAGGCGGCAGGCCCCGATTCAGTTCCGGTTGAGGTTTATAAATTGATAATAGAGGAGATTGTACCGGAACTGACGACTCTTTTTAATGCTGTATATAGGGAGGGGGAGCGGATCCCGGATTCGTGGAATGAGGCCATAATTATGTTAATCTTAAAACCGGCTAAGGATCCGAGAATTGCTGATTCATATCGACCAATCTCCTTATTAAATGTGGATCTTAAAATGTATACAGGCATACTGGCGGGGAGACTGGCTAAGGTGGCCCCTCAGTTGATACACACTGACCAGAAAGGGTTTGTCCCCAAGAGACAAATGCAAGAACTCACGCTCACATTGATAGGGACAATAGACATTGCGGTTGCGAGATCGATCCCTTTGGCGGTGATCACAATTGACGCCGCCAAAGCTTTCGATCGTGTTAGTTGGTTATTTCTTTGGGCGGTTCTATACACAATGGGTTTTAGTATCAATTTTATTCAGGCACTGCAAAAACTATACAAGCAGCCCACGGCCAAAATTTTGATAATGGCGCATTGACAGGGAGTTTCAAAATTAGGAGGGGAACGAGAAAGGGGTGTCCCCTGTCCCCCCTTCTTTTTGATATATATATGGAACCATTTGCGCACAAGTTAAGAACAGATGAGCTCTGATGCTCTCTTGATTAGACTTTGGCAATGTGGTTCTAACAGAGGCTTCCCAATCTGCCCTTGCTCCAATAAAAGCTGTCTTCCATGCAGTAGCCAGGCTACTCTCTTCGACCAAGAAATTCAATCACACCCCTCCAGTACTTGTTGATCTGCACTGTCTCCATATCAAGGCCACTATCAAATTCTAGCTGGGCTGTTTAGCCTTCAAAGGAATCCTTGCAAAAGCCCGATCTTACTTGACCAACATGTTCAAGACATTAGGTGGAACAAGGATCCTGAGAAGCAGAGACAACCTTATCTTGGAAACACTCTTATTCTGAACCTCTCATTCTCTACAATGATCCTTCTCCTGAGCAGCCTCCACCTTCTGGAACTCTCTGCCTACAATCAGAACTGCGCCAACCCTCCTTTTCTTGAGTGGTCTATTAGAGACTCACCTATTCAAACTATACTTGTCTCAGTATTCCTGATCAATACAATACACTTGTAATCTCACCCTCCATCCCTCTTGCTTCTTGACACCCATTTCACTTTCCTCTTCCTTCCTCATCTCCTTACCGCAGTTAACTGATTCCTCCGGCAACCTATTTATCCCCTTCACTCCTGCTAATGCTGCCCCTTCTCAAGTCTCCCCTGCTTACTCTTTTACCTGCTCTTGTCCAACTTCCCCCACACACTCTCCTCCTCACTTATGACCCATATTTCATTCATTTTTAATAATTACCAGTTCTCCGTAAGATTTTGTGTCACATTTATTGTTAACTTGTAAAGTGCATTTATACCTTGGATGACGATGTGCTATGGAAATCTGCTAAATAAATATATTTATATTTTTATATGGATGTATCTATTTATTAATGGTTTTTCAAGATCCTGGCAGACAGCTAAGCCTGTCAAGCCTTACAAAGAGTTTATAGTAAGAATAATTACAGTGTAAGCCTTCTACTCCTAGAGTTTTCAAAGGAGATAGGCAACACCAAGATCTTTCCTTACAAAGGTAATCTGGGAGATTTCATGTAACAAAATACCTGACCGCAGGCTTAAACAGTGTGCAAAAACAATCCACCCTTAAAAGATTATTGGGTTTAACATATGTGTTACATAGTAAATAAATCAGGCCCACTAGCTTTGTTGTAACTAAAAAATAATAAAAAAATCAGACCTATGGCATCTGAAATATGTTTTTCATAACACACCAATGAAGTTTATAGATGTTAATATTGGCTTGCCACCATAACCAACACATGCCTACTGTTTTGAGATTAAGCATTCCCACAAGGCAACCAGCAAGCATACATCAAACATGCAAAAGGTGCAGAGAAGAAGGCTTGCAATAAGTCTAACCCCTGACAATTGCTCTGGGTGGCATTCCAAGCAATCGTTTCCTTGCCCACCGTGCCCCTTCAGTTTGGACTCAGCCGTGTGCAAATCAGACTTGACCCTGCTCCAATATGAACAGTCCAGTCCAAACTACCTGGCCATGTCCTCAGTGAATCGAAACCATCAAGCATACAGTCTATTAAAAAAAACATATACAAAATTACAGTTGAAAAAGCAAAATACTATCTCTACTAAGAGGGTCTAACAAGACCTCTCAAAGTGCAAATCTTCTATATCCACGGTTCATCAGAGGGGTACCCAATACCAAAACTCAAGCCTACTATGGTAATCTGTGAGATTGTATGCAACAAAATACTCAGCAGTAGGTTATAATACAGAATATTAACAATCCACTCTTAAATGCCTATTAGCTTTAACACATGCTTTTCACAATCCGCGTGTTAGGCCTACTGCCTTTATCTTAACTTTTCATAATAAACAATCAGGCCTATAACCTTTAGCATCAGCTTTTCATCATAACCAACTCGGACCAACTGTGTTGGAAATAAGCTTTCCCACAAGGCAACTTTCAGGCATTACGTAATAAAATTAGAAATATGTACAAAATGACAGTTGTTACACAATATAAAAACCATCCTGCTAGAGCATAACAATGATTACCATAGTGCAAATCTTCTTTCCCCATGGAAAGAAGATTCCACAGGTGAATGACAAACACCAAAACCCTTACCTACTAAGGTAATCTCTATGAGATTCCATGTAGCAAAGTCCCTGTCTACGGGCTTTAACAGAGCAGCCTAGCAATTCACCCTTAAAAGACTATTGCCGTTAACACATTTTTTAATGTGTAGTAATGTTAAAAACAGATTACAACCAAGGAATCTGACATACCTTGAACCCATAAAGCCTACAAACATTATCATTGGCTTGACGCTATAACCTACACAGGTATACTAAAGTGTGTGTAAACTGGTAACCATCATCTATGTGGTTATGACATTTTAAATATGTAGAAAAATACAGTTTGCAAAACAAGATACAAGCCCTCTCAATATGGTCTAACAAGAATCATCACTTTGAAAATCTTCTAATCACCGGGTTTGCCTGAGTGGCTGACCAGCACCAAAACCCTTGCCTTCTATGGTAATCTGCAAGATTACATATTACAAAATACCTGTCTACAGTCTGTAGCACTGTGTGATATCAATCCATTGTTAGAGGCCTATAAGTGTTAACACATTCTTTCCACAATAAATAAGCCAAGCCTACTACTTATGTTGTAACTTTTCATAATAAACTGACCAGACATATGGCATAACTTTTTCTTCTGAAACAAGCGGGCCCATAGGTTGTCACCATAACTAACTCAGGTGTACCATTTTGAGTGGAAGCTTTCCCACAAAGCAAACTCCAAGCATACAGTCCTAAAATTAGAGTTGGTGAAGCAAAATACTATCTCACTCAAGGATTCTCCCCAAGCAACTATCTGCAGTTTGTCACAGGGGGTAACCAACACAAAACCCTTAACTACAACAGTAATCTGTGAGATTCCATATAACACAATTGTTCTCTGCAGGCTTTAATAAGTCAGGCCTACTGGCTTGATCGTAACATTCCAAAACTAACAGATCAGGCCAATAGCCATGATCATTGGATTGCCCCCATAACCAACTCAGTCCTGCTGTATTGAGTATAAGGTTTACCACAAGCCAATCAGTGCAATACAAGCACTCTTTTCAGTGGAGGCACAACACTTGGGCCCAATCAAATCCTGTGCTCAGTGTATCAATATGTGGGCAGAACCTAGCTCCTCTCAGTAGACGTCTGTAAGCTCTTTTAGATGTTCACCAAAGATCTGGCGACTTCTGTGTTCTCAAACCAGACTTAAAATGACTTTTCTGATTTTTATTCTAATTTAAAATAGTTTAAAATATGTGGTTCAGTTGGTCTTGAATATGCTTCACAGACGATTATTCAAAAAGTTTAGAATAAGATGGCTATATCCTTTAACTCGAAGGATAACTACCGTAAAGAGTGAAGTCAGCGCAGAAAAGCCAGTCAGAGCAGGGGACTGCCTCAGTGCAGTGCTTAATTTGAGCCGGTGCTTTCCGGTGCTCAGCACCTGCACTTAATTGGTTTCTGGTGCTGGGCACCGGCACCTAATTGTCACACCATACTTTAGAACAGTCCACCACATGGTGGCGCTGCTCATCTAATTTAGAGATGAGCAGAACAATGATAGTTTAGGAATACAATATACATTAAAATTGCTAATACCTGCCTCCCCAGCCATTCCTTTAGCTTTGGGGACCTGGAATAATCTGAACTGTCGCATTTACTTGCGAGAGAGAAGGTTAGTAGTTGTTTTAGCAGCAATGACTAGGGCGATGGGTGGTGCAAGCTGCAAGTGGCCTTCTGGTCAGAGCCCCGGCACTTAATATTTTACAAATTAAGCACTGCCTCAGTGGCGCTGCACTGCAGACACTTCTCTCGCAAATTGATGTAATTGTCAGACAATTCTGGAGGCAGAGAAGCCAGCTCTTCCTGCTTGTGTTTCAGAAGACACTGAGACGCAGGCAGACAGAGCTGGCCGCCACTAATGAAAGGCGATGGAACCGCGGAAACAAGGAAGCAGTGTAAGCAAGACGGATGTGACCCGAAACGACTTACTGGCAGCTGACACGTATCGGTTGTGCAACAACAATGGCTGGGAGGTGGGCTGAAACCAGTATTACGGTCCTTTGGAAAAATACGGGCTAGCACACAGATTCTGCAGCCCCTTTTGTGATTGGAAGCATCTTATGGGGCCTGACTACCAACAAAACAAGCAGTGTGGTGTTCACTCACTACACAGGGTGGTACAGCATGAAGAAGAGGTGTGCCAAAGTGACCTTGAGGCACCGAATTCACTTTGAACTGGATTTACTGGTAGTTTTTTTTTCTCTTTTTATTGATTTGACTCTCACTTCACTAATCATGGTGGACGTTCCCGTTGCAAAGGATATGGCAAAATGCAACATTTGCTTAATAATTACAAAGGCCAGCTGCTAACACCTGCATGGTTTTCCAGGAAGATGTTAGGATGGGGGCTGCTCATGCATGACTGCAGTGAGGGTTGGGTTTGCACTGTGTGCTAGTAGCCATCTTGATTCCATTGGATCCTGCTGCTATCTCGAGCCCACTGACAGCAGTAACCGACTTTAGTCAATTGCCATTGATGCAGTAGCAGCCATGTTCATAGCAGTCGTCTTAACTTCATCGGTGTGAGTGGCAGCTTTATTACATTGGCATCGGTGTCCATCTTCAGTCTGTTGTCAGGGACTTCCACCTGAAATTGGTTTGCATCCACTCTCGACTTAAAACCATGTCAGTATTGTGTGGTTCTCTGGAGGGAGCAAACGATCGTGGTGAAAAGCGAGTGGAACTGAGATGGAATCAAGCAGGCTGAGGGATCGACAACAAAGACAGAGGGTGAAAGCACAGCAGGCAAATGAAACAGGTAGAAAAATAGAGGCAGAACAGCTACAGAGATACAGAAGGGAGAGATAGCACACAAAGGGGAAGAGAAACCTTCCAGTAATCCCTCTGTAGTTAAAGTTATTCGTCATTTGTAGAGAGCACATGAGCCCAGGTTTCATCGTGTTGTTTTGGAAAAAAACAGAAACGGAGAGCTTTGTCAGGCTGCTGCTAGGTCTAGTGGAATAACTACTTACTAGTAGTTTCTTAAAGTAGGTTTCCCTATGAGAGTAAGCTGAAGGTCATCCCACAGTTTTGTTGCCAATTTTGCTGCTTGTATGCACACTGCTCTTCATCCATCTTTAATTCATCTCAACAAGGTTACCAAATGCCAGAGGAGAGCAGAAGCTTTTGAAGAGCATCCACTTTGGTAACAGTGTAATTAGGAGGTTAACAGGGTAATACAGATCCAGGTGTTTAAAAAAATATATATATCTTTAGTGTGTTGTTCATTCGTAAATACAACATATAGAGGAAAGACTCCGCCTCTTACAACCAAAGAACAGTGCCAGAATGAAGTCCATATCGATTGCAGTCCATTTTCTCCGGATTACATGTCTATATGAGGTTGTCATGTTGCGGTACCCATTCCCCGCTCAGCCAAGGGGCTTGGGGGGGAGCATGGTCTCAGGACGCTGCCCTCACTCTTTCCCAACGAGAGAACTTTTGTGGCTGCACCCTGCATCATTCCTAATCATCCCTCAGGTTGAGTTGGGGCGGAACCCATCAGATCTCCGATTCATCGACCCCTCTCCTTGAGACAGCTCCTCTCCCTACGGGGCTATTAAGCTACGCTGCAGGTCAGACCATATCGCACGATCCTCTTCCACCTTCTCATCAGTCCTCATCTTCTTCATTCTATGACCCTTTCCACCGCCCATTCCTCAATGTCTCTCATTCATGCTAACACTGTATGCCCCACATTCGCCATCCAATGGATGACAATCCGCCTTTTGGCCAGTATCAGCCCCAAATGTGCAAACCATCTGTGCATCTTACCATCCTTAGGGGAGGGAGCAAGCCCCAATAAACACATCTTGATTGAGGGCTCTAGTTGGATCCTCGTCACATTACCTTAGTTTACATACAACCTCAGCCGAATATTACACTACCTCGAGGCACATCCAGACCATATGTAGGAAAACAGCTTGTTCCCGCTTGTATCTATGGCACCGGTGTGGTCGTTGGGGTTAAATATGGTGCAACCTCACGGGTATGGGGTATGTGCGATGGAGGATCTGAAAATGCGTTGGATTAAGCCTAGCATTACTAAATACCTCCTCCACCTGTGTGCATTCTCTGTCCGTCAATGGTTCCTGTAAGTCTGCCTCCCAACCATGTCATGCTTTCATTACCAGCGGCAGCCTGTGTTATTTTAATGCTGCATATAACCTGGAGACAGTCCTCACCTAGAATCCTCCTTCTAATAAGACCGTCTGCATCTGTGACACTGCTGGGGCCACAGGGACCCAAGTCCATATTTCTCAAATCATCCTGGGCAATGTAGCAAACTTCAAAAACTGTCCCGCTCCCACCCCGAAGTACTCCTGCACCATCCTGGAATGTTATACAGGTGCCTCCTGGAAACAAGTCACCCAGCACGGTGCACTCCCCCTCTGTCCACCGTCTCAAGGACATGTCCCCACCATTGCGAATGAACTGCTGTGGCCATCCCAAGGGTAGGTCCCTGGAAAAGGGCGGTGCCCCCAGGACCCGCTTCACCACTGATTCCCATGTCTTGGCCACTTGACGTATTATGTAAGGGCATGTGGTCAGTTGGCGCGCTCCTGCCATGAGGCAGACTGGCAGGTTCTCTGCCCCGTAAGTACCTGTGAGTAATCTCTTTTCCCAATTTTGCTCCTGCAAACACCATCACACTGCATGCTAGAGCTGAGTTACCATATAATATAGTTCCAGGTCCAAAAAACACAATTCCCCTTTCCCAGGGTCTAGCTTGAGTACTATCAGTCCTACCCTACTCCCCTTTCCCACCCAAACCAACGAAACCAGTAGGCTGTCCAACTCCTTAAACACAGTATGAGGTATTGGACTTAGGGAGATCTGCAGTACGTATAGGCACCATGGGAGGAACACCATTTTAGCAATCGCTACTCTGCCAATTGTAGACAAGTGCAGCGTATTCCAAAAGCGCACAGAAGCCCGGAATCCCTCCACCGCTCTATGTATATTATAAGCCAACTGCCGCTGGGGCGTGTGGGCCACCTGAGTACCCAAATAGTAGAATTTATCTGTCTTCCACCAAATTCCCATTTGCAGAACCCCCGCCACCGGAACCGTGGACAGCTGTGCCAACAGGAACAATAATGACTGGGTATCGTATAGCCCCGACGCCTCCCCGAATGTTTGAAGCTCTGCAAGTAGCCTCGGGATAGAATGTTGAGGTGGCGTTAAATAAAGAAGGATATCATCTGCATATATTGACAACACATGCGTATTGTTCCCCACCCTTTTGACCCTCTCCGCTAATGGCCCTCAGAGATGAATGGAAAACAGCCCCACAGCAGGGTGAACAACAGTGGGGAGAGCTGGCAACCCTGTCTGGTCCCCCTCTGCGTGCATGGGGGTTCTTATCACAGGGCCCATATACCTCGGGGCTCTCACTATACTATAACCTGGTATTTGCAAATTGCGTACTAATCACCCCTAAGGGTCTCAAGGCGCTTGGGGCCATCGGGGAGATTAAGAGAGCTACTGCCCAGAGTCACAGGGTGCTGGGCTGAGCTGCCGCCAGCTCTGGGAATCGAACCGTGAGCCCAGTGCTCCGGAGTCAGATGCCCTGGCCGCTGCGCCACACCTCTCCCACTCTCCCTCCCAACCCTCCAGCTGCTCGAGACATACCCCCCAGTGCGCACTCGTGCCATACGGTGCGAATATAACAGTGCTGTCCACTGCAAGAACTTGGCCCCAAATCCCATCCTCCTAAGGCCCTCCATCATATAGACCCAATCCAATGTATCAAATGTCTTTTCCATGTCTAAGGCCACTAGAGCACCTTGAGAGTCTGACTCATGGATCATGTGCATAATGTGAGTTACCCATCAAATATTCATTGTGGTATTCTAGTGGGAATAATCCCACATTGGTCCTTATGCACCAAAGTCCCTATTGCAGGTTTAACTCCATTGGCCAATATTTATGTTAATATTTTCACATCAACGTTAATCATAGACAATGGACGACAGAATCTAGATAATAAGGGGTCTCTATCAGGCTTGGCAACATAATTATGACTGCCTCCCTCATGGACTGCAGAAACAGGCCTACACTGCGGGCCTCCTGTATTACATCCAGCAGGTGCACTGACAGTGGGCCAGCAAATGCACAGTAGAACTCCGACGGGAGTCCATCAACTCCCGGGGATTTATTATATGGCATATCACGAATCACTGCACAAATTTCTTCCACCTTAATTTCTGCCTCCAACACAATCTGGCCATCATCCGACAATCTGGGGAGCGTCAATCCCACTAAGAATCTTTGGATGGGTAAGTCACGGCCCTGCCTCTGGCTTTTATAGGTCTCTCCCAAGTAAGAACTCAGGTACTGATTTATCCCCTCTGGGCGGAGACCATCCTGCCATCCACCCCTGTAAACTCCAATTTCATGGGCGTAGGAGTCTCTTTCTTAAGCGTCCAGGCAAGGAGACAACCTGGCCTAGTCCCGTCTTTATGTAGCCACTGCCGCTAATCCCTCTGTGTGAATCTGTCTAACGCTGCCCATGTGTCTCCTATACTCTTCTTTATCTCCAAACTGTTATTGATCAGCTGTCCCGCTTCCCCCTCACTTCTCTGCAATCTAGTCAATTTTGCTTCTTGGCCCTGGAGCACCCTCTGCAGGTTGGCTTTTATTCCATATACTTTACTAAGGCACTCCCTTCGGAGCACCACCTTAAGGGCATCCCATTCAATAGTCCGGGTCATCGCCATCCCCCAGTTGGTGGCAAAATATCCACCCAGGACCTTGGTCAAGTCCTCCCGGAAAGCTGCATCCCAAAGTGCCTCACACGGCAAGTGCCTTGTGGGAAGAGCAGGGGTGTGCCCCCTCCCGGGTATATGTGGCAATTACCAGGGCATGATCTGATAAAAATCTATTCAGTTGCTCCTCACAAGACAGCTGATGCCCCAGTTCCCGGGATACAATGAGTCTGTCCAGCCTACTGTATGTCCTGTGTACCGATGAATGGTACGTGTTTTCCCACTGCCCCGGATTAAGTGCTCACCAGGCATCTATACTGTCCAAGTAGGACATCATGTCCAATAATGCCCAAGACATCTCTGGTTTCATTTGAGGTCGCAGGGAATTTCTGTCTAGGGTGCCATCCAGTATACAATTAAAATCTACCACCCACAACAAGGGCACCCCCACGTATGGCATGGTCACCTCCTGCACTTTCAGGAAGACTAGCTTATCATCTCTGTTAGGCGGATAAACATTCACTAAACAGATTTCAGCACCATCTAATAGTCCGCACACAAGTATGTATCTGCCTTCCACATCAGCACAAGAGGAGTAATGCGAGAATGGCACCCCAGGTGCAATCCAAATAGATACCCACTTGGGCATACGGCGAGTATGTAGCGGAGTAACAGTGCCCCCTCCTTTTCTTTCTAAACTTTTCCCCCTGTGCCTTACTTAAGTGTATTTCCTGCAGGAAAGCGAACCCCACCCTATACCGCCAAAGATATGTATGCACCCGGTATCGTAGTGTAGTCTTGAAGCCCCCGGAAATTCCAGGTAATAATTGTCATGCCACCCTTGGTCATCTATGACTACCTTGGTCATTTAATTCAATCCTGCGTGGGTGATGCCCTAGATTCTCTGTACCACCATTACCACCATTACCATTGCACCTAGCTTCTCCAGTCCCTAGGATAAACATGTCCACCCACAACACAACAATGTTTCCCCTTGTACAGGCAGCCAAATGGCCACTTCCCCCCAGTAACTAAACTATAAATTCAACTGCTACCTATTATTAGCAACCGTGTTCCTAACCCTAAGCTAAGAATCACACCCTCCACCTAAATGGACAGATCTATCCCCCCTATAGGAGAGCAAGCCTTTCCGGTGTCCCTAACTAACTAGAAGAGTGCACCCTATCTGAGGGAGTAAGTAAAATGGCCTGTCCGCTCTCTGTATCAGTCAGCGGCTGTCCCCCCCCCTCATGGAATGTACCTCATATCTCCCCGTGTCTACCCTCAATATGTTTTCAGGTACAGTCATACATTACAATATGCATCGGGTCCCCTCTGCTTCCGGGACCCGTATCTTCCATCTCACCGTCCAATGCCTCTCAGAGCGCAGCTCCCCCTCTATAAGTCCCACCTCCATCCGCAACTGTATGCCGCCCCAACACCTCACAGCGGCCGCTCCATTTTTCATCTCAAGTCTGGTGGGTACAGGCATGCACATCGCTGATCCCTCCTCCGTGGTGTCTGGTAGGCCCTCCTCTTAGCCGGCTGCCAACTCCAGGGTACCATCCTGCTGTACTACAAACCTGGGCCTCCAACTGTCTCTCGGCATGCCTTTCCACCGAGCCACTTGGTCTATTACGACATCTGCGATCCCCTTTCCTAGAGTTCCCAGGCTGTCCTCCACGTTCCAGGCCCTCCATCCAGTCCCACACCTCTTCCGGCCGCTGGACAAAATGCATGCAGTCCTCATGCATCATCTTAAGTTTTGCAGGGTTCAGTAGCATGTATTTAAGACCAAGCGGGCGTAGGCATTGTTTGGCTGCTAGGTAGGACTTGCGTTGGGACTGTACCTTTTGCATATAGTCCGGGAAGATCTGCACTGTAGTGCCGTTAAACGTGAGATCCCCCTCCACCCTAGAATACCTAGGGATGCCATCTCTGTCCCGATAATTAAGGATGAATGCAATCAGTGCTCTTGGGGGTTCACCAGGTGGCACGCGCAGCACCAACATCCTCTGGGCACATTCAATGGTGAAGACGTTCGACAGTAAGCGGGGTGCAACAGTGCACTTCAACCAGTCCCCTAAGGAGACCTCTGGATCTCAGCAATCTGCTCCTTCAGGAATTCCTACAAAGCGCAAATTACATCTGCGGGCCCTACCTTCGGCATCCTCCACTCATTCCTCCAGAAATGTAGCCCGATCTGTGAGAGTCTGCATTGTTGACTGAAGGCCCTCAACCGCCTTTGTGAGACTATTCACATTCCAATCCGTTGTCAGGGAGCGTTCATTCACCTTGCGCAAGTCAGCCCTCAGCAGGTTAACCTCAATACAGATGGAGTCCAGTTTATGCTCCAATGTCTGTTTAGATTGCTATATAGCTTCCAGTATTCGGATTTCAAATGTCTCTGGGGAGGTAGGTAGCGTTCCCTCTTTGTCAGCACTCATCTAGCGTTTATGACCCCCAGGTCCATCCGTGAATTGGTCCATTTTTGTTTGCTGGGAGGTCCTTGATGCCCAATCTCCTCCCGTTTTGCAGCTCTAGAGTGTCCCTATGCAGGGAGAGTCCAGTCTGTCCTTATTTTCAAGCCACCCAGGGCTACAAGGCCAGCCGTGCCAACCGGCGGGAGCCACCATGTGTAGATCTCTCTGCCTATCACAGTGGGCTGTACAGCCTCCCCAGGCCTCCTTGACCTGCCCAGCCTGTTCATCCCAGGGGAGGGGGGGGGGGAGGCTGGCCTCAATCTCCAGCGATTAAGCAGGCAGGGCTTCCTCCCCTCTTCAGGGCAGTCAGAGCAGTTATCTGCCACTTCTCTCCGTCCGTTTCGAATGTGTATGTGAGAGGGGGGCTGCTACCCCACTCCCCAGTGCTCCGCCAGTCAGGCCGCCCACTCCAAAATAGCCCAGCAGGGCCTCCCATAGAATCACGCCGCTCCCATGTCCAGCACCCGGCTCTTCACTGTAACTTCAACCGGGTGCCACGAGAGCAGGGAGGGCCAACAGCCCTACACCTCCACTGTCTGGTCCGCTACCCATTGCGCGGCCCACATAGGCGGCGGGCAGCATGGTGATCCATCGGGCCGGCTTTAGGCCATGCCCACCACGTCGAGACCTTGGTGCTCTGATCCCTCCGCCGTGCGCACCATGCAGGACTGCAGGGCCTATTCAGAAGCAGCACTCCGCTCGTTTCAGGGCCCACACCTAGCCCTAGTGCCACCTGCCTGCCAGTTTGCAGGTGCCGCGCTCATCAGGACTCCACAGGCCCTGCCCATCTAAGGCAGCGCAAAATCATTCAAGACCTCTCTATGGGGAAGGGGGAGCCTCCAGCACCGCGGGCCCCCAAAATACCAAATAAGCTCTGCTACAGGAGCCACAGTATGCATCAGGACTACACGGGGGTCTAGAGCCTCAGTTCAGGGTGTGTTGTCAGCCATCTTGGTTGGCCACGCCCTTAGATCCAGGTGTTAACAACATTTGCATTGGGTAATGGGTGTTTTCTTCCCCCAGGACCAAATTTCTATCACAATGGGGGGCAACTATGCAATAAGTGTTCACACATTTTGTGCCAGTTTTCACATATGTACCCCTTTTTCACATTTTGTGCAGACTGTTACCACCAAGTAGAAGCTGTAGTAATGTAAAACTTAGGACTTTAACATTTGATTAGATGGATGAGGGTAGGTAATGAGTATTGCACTAAAGTTAGCCCAGCCCCATGGTAGACTGCAAAAGCAGACTGTGAAAAGTCACATTGAAAGCATTGCTTAGATATCACTGACAATCAGTCTTGGAAGAAAGTTGTAAGTCAAGCTAATGCTTGGTTACTGATCCCTTCATCAGTGGCTAATAAGAATCATGCTGCAGAGAATTTAAGAAATGTAAGAACACCGAGTCTCTCGAAAGACTGAGTCTATTCTATTGTAAGGTCGCCTGTAGTAGAGTTGGAGAAGAACTGGCATGCTTGCCTGAAGGAGTTCCAAAAGTATATTACCTGAATGAGCAGCTGAAGCTGGGAAATAATGGGATATCAAGTAATGTATCTATGACCCACAGAACTGAGAAGCAAATTGTGGTCTGTAATTTAGAAATAGGTCTGTGGTTACTGTGTTCGCCAGGGTCTAAAGATGGATTGCTCACAAGTGGGGTGGTAAGAGTATTTTCACGTAATAGCTCAGTAGAAAAGGAGCTGGGCAGAATCCTTACAATATGGAACACAGGGCATACACATGGGAGGTGGATGTCCAAAGGAGATCCTGAGAATGGAGTGATCTGGAGTAGGATTTCCAAATATTTGTTTAAGGAAGTCCAGATTTCAATGCAGTGGCTGGATCTGTGGCAGTCTGTGTCAGAAGTGGACAAGGAAAGGAATACATGCTGGAGTTACAAAAATTATTTTAGGATTTTTAATGAGAGCCATTTTAGAAAGGAGGAAAGTGGCAAGACAAATACATAGTTCCTGGGACCAAAGCACTCAAGATCTTCTGAAAGCAGCCGTCCTCAAGGATTCATAAAATCTAGTTTTTCCCCATTGAATTCACCTCAGTCATTTTTTTGATTATACTCTTCCTTCTTTTCATGACCATTGTTTCATGACCAATGTTGGAGCAAAAGAGAGGGTATTTCTCCCATTGTTGAAAAAAAACATACCTTAGTCCATACTATCAAGTTCATAGTGATGATTTATGGCGACATTCATCGCTGCAAGTATTTGCTCTAACTGTGTTGCTGAACAAGTAAAATTTGATTCAAGGTAAGAGATTATGGCATTCTTTTTTGTACAGCCTGCTCGGAGGTCTCAAAAAAGCAGACGATTGACAGACCTAGCTAGCAAGCTCCACCCTGTGCTGTATGAGTGGTCACATCATACATTTACAGTTTAATTGATAATCTGCATCAGAGTGTCACCATTTGCCACAAATCCCGAATCCAGGTGCTGTCTGTATGTTTCTAAATGGGCAACTGTTCAGCCTTCCAGGGACAGTCTCTCTCGGTTGAGCATGTATCTTTATATCTTCACTCTTTTCCCCAGACTGCTTAACAAACACAAGGGTTGTGGACCGTGTTACACAACTTGGCTCATTTAATGTGGACACAATGTGGTTTGGGTCTTCCATGCCATTGACTCCATTGAAAGCAATGGGTCGTTCATAAATTCACAGGCCTTAAATATTCCCATTGTTAAGTCAACAAATCCTCGAAATAAACTTAGCAAAGCAGTTTAAAGACAATATTAAACAGTGGGCCTTTCATATTTAGCCATTTTTTTTTATTTCAGCCAGTGTTATTGCATGTGGTTCAGCCTCACCCCTTTGTAGAAGATAGTCTCTTGGTTCTGTTAAATCTAAGAGATGAAGATATGCAGAGTGGAGTTACTGCCTCCATTTGGGGCTCCTTCACTTCCTTCTCTCCTCTCTGTCCTATGTCTTTACAATCCTCTTTCACACTTTCTCCTGTGCTCTTCTCTTTGGGGTATTTCTCTTTCTCCTGTATTTCTTTCTTCTGCTGTAAATTTGTCCTTTCCTGTTGTTTCCTTTAACTTGTTCCCCTTTCTTCCTTTCTCTTCTCCTTTTCCCTCTTCTAAAATCCTGCTGTTTGTCTCCCCGCAGGTTCTACAGTTATTGTCCAGTCCCATCTCTGAATTTCAGAGAAGGCAGGAAAAATGATCTAAGCTGGAGAGATTGAGGACCGTCGCCTGGCTGCAATGTTGGAGTCTTTTTTTATCATCTTTTGGGGTTGGGGCTTCATCCACTAAATGCCCCTTTCCTTCTTGAACTAAGTGCTTGTTGTATTTTTTGTGGTAAAAGCTTGTTGATTAACCTTAGACTTGCAAATGTATACACATCAATGGATTGATATTCGTGATTGAAACTTTTGTGGTTTTCTGTTGCCATTTTGAACTTTTTTTCAAGCTTATTTACATCTTGGCCACCCAGCAGGGATAATCTCTAAAGCCGAGAGCGTAGCCCATCTTCCATCTATGCTCATCTTGGTATACAAAGAAGAATACAATATCTAAGTCCTCCCGCCATCTGATTCAAAATTATTCAATATCTGAATCATACAAGGATTTAGCTATAGACTGATGACAACACCATGCCCTGGGAAGATGTGCGATTAATAGACAAGTCCTGAACCAACCCAAGGGCCCCATCCATCTCCCTCAGTCATCTTCCAACCTCCAGAAGCCCTCAGCCCTCCCTTGGTTCTGAGGCTAAACCCATTTTCACTTGAAATCTATTCTATTAGAAGGGCTCATTTGAGAGTACTGCAACTAGCTAGCGTTTGCCCTTCTCCAGAGTGTGAATATGATGTCTTTAATCTATTAACCCACCTGCAAAATTAACCTCCCCACTAAAAAATCATATTCTGCCACAAAAAAGTGGAACAGGTTTGCATCTATCCAAAGCTGTAGCTTTAACCCTGTGATCTGTGGCACCCACCAGGCCATTCTGCAACTTCATCGATACTGCCATTTAATTGTCGGATACCCTTCTGTCAAGGTGTGATTGGCACTCGTCATAGGTCCTGGGTCGAATAGACAATCATCTCAGCTTTTTCATACACATTGCAGTGATTTGCAGTCTGTTGTTGAGGTGATGTGTTTGTGCAAGAAATACATAAATGGAATTTCAAAATTTGTGTAGACCATCTTTTTTGTGTGTTGTGTTTTTGTTTAAAGCCGTGGAGGATAGGTCCCCTATTCTGTTGACCTCTACACTCCCCCCTTTTGTGTTTTGACATTTTTGTTTAAAGCGTCAGTTTTTTGTGAGTGGGCATGTGCTTGATACAGGACTCCTAGCAGAGAGTTTTGACCAAATAGCAGAAGCGACCAGTTGTCAGGCAGCAACTATAAGAGGATGGGGAGGTGGTCAGTAAGGAAGGGTCTGTGCTTCTCTCTGCCGGTGCCTTTGCTTATGCCCTAGCACAGAATGATCCATTACCTAGTGAGTGCTGCATTGGCACGTGTTGCACTGGACCTGCCTTGACCAGGGCTGATGTGATTCGAAACCATCATGTTTCCGTGTCTTGCAGCTTGACCTCAGACCGGTGATCAGGTAAGGATTCACAGGTTTGACTTCACCACCATTGCCTGCCTGTTAGTCTACCCTCTGACTTCCCACACACCTGCTCCCAACTCACATTACCGGCAGTCCCTCCCCATTCTTCCAGGTCACCCTCTATCCCATCCCCAGTATATTGACATTTGGCCCTCCTCAACTCCCACACCCATCTATGCCCAAACCATTTTTTGTCTTGAGGCTCCCGGTCCTCCATTGTTGCTCAGTTGTGACCTTCACATTTTTGGACTATTTACCCCCACCCCCATTCGTTGTGGCTGTCTAATTTAGGGCCCAATTTCACATTTTGTTGGATAGCCCCTGACCATCCACCTACCATCTACCATGGAAGTCAGTGTGCCGTCTCATTGTTTGGGAAGGCTCCTGTAACCTCTGGGCTCTACCCATCGGTGAGAACAATGTTACAGGCTTGTTACTTTGGCTGCCCTGACCCTGAGGCCTCCCAAAGCCATACCTCAATGGGTTCTGGCTCCTGCACACAAGAAGAAGCAAAATTATGCCTGGATGCTATCACACATTTGGAAGGCGCTTCTTACAGATCCGCTGATACAAATCCGCCCTCAAAGCTGACTATGGTTTCACCATCAAAGATGGCTGAATTCTTTTGAATGTTGAAATAAAGGGGATAAGCATTTTTGGGTGGCATGACCTTTCTTTGGTGAGCATCTTCCTTGGGCCCAATCATATCCCCAGATAGAAACGCTATTTGGATCCGACTCCGAGACTATAAACATGCCTGACAAGGATTTCAGCAACACAGAAGATGGTGACTTGCAGCCTGATTACCTCCTCTCCACTAAATAGTAATTCTGGCTTATATCTTGTAAATAATTGCAAGTGGCATCAATACTTCACTCGAATCGATGGAAATCTCGGAACCATCTTCTTCATGCTCGGAGCCCTGGCTCCCCTTTAATGAGGTTATTCTGGAACCCTTCCTCGCTGCATGGGAGAAACTCTTTTCAATCCCAGCAGTCCCTGAGCAAATAGCCAGACAACATAAACCTGCCCTGGGCCACCCACAGTTTCTGTCATCTTATCCTTCATCAGAGAGTTCAGTGTTCAAAGATTTAAAAACCTTGACTCTAAGGGCCAAAATGTATTCATCTATGACAACCTTGACCTTTGCACGACAAATGTATCCTGAGCTGCTCTGTTCATGCCGTGTGGTAACTGGCACAACTTTCAGTCATCAAAATACCAGACCTCATGAAAAAAACAATCTCACATCTGGTCAGTGCTGGTTTGGATGCCTCCAAATAGATTTTGAAGTCTAGCCTGGACTCTGTGGACCCCATTGCTTGGTCCAAGGGCAAGGTCGTCACATTGCACCACTATGTTTGGATGCGTAACACTCCCTGCTCAGGAGATATTCAGGCAACCTTCATGGATTTGCCCTTCGGTAGGCAGTGGCCAGCTCCTCCCTGGGGCGTTTTTAGGAATGGCGGAGCCACAGCTTGCTCGCTGTGCCCGGCCTCCCAATTGAAGCAGTTTCACCAGCTTGAACTCAAGGCGTCTCCATTGCACAGCATTATAGCAGAGCCAACCTTCACAGCTGCTCCAAATACCCAAATTGATGTACTGCTACTCCTGGGGCAAGGGTGAACCTGGGGGATAGGACCAGCAGCAGATCCAGTCCCCTCTATCATCTGGCTCAAACCATCTTTAAGGCCCCCATTACACCACCTTGTTCCAGTGGAGGGGAAGGATCTCCCACCAATTAGGAGACAATCATAATGCATCTTTGGATCGTCCAACTAATCCACAAGTGTTGCGCCTTACTCTTCCTGTCTCTCCCTCTGCACCTTTTTCCCTCTACAAGGATGTGCTCTCCAGCACGCACCTTGATTTTAGAAGCGGAAGTCCTCACCTTACAGAACCAACAGCCCATAGAGGTGATACAACGCGAAGAAAAAGTCATGGGCGTTTACTCCCTTTACCTTCTGGACCAGACCCAGCATTTACCTATCCTTCACCTTTGCCTCCTAAACCTGCCCATACAGCAAGTCAAGTTCAAGATGCTGTCCCTAAGCCATATTCTACAGGCCCTCAATATAGTGGAATGGTTGGCATCCTTGGGCTCCCGGACTCTAATTTGCGTCTGCCAATCCTCACCTCCCACAGACAAATTCACTGAGGAGTCCAAACACAATCAGTCCATGATCCTACTTATTTTATTTATTTGAAAAGTTTTATATAGCGCGCACATGACCCTCGCAGGTATCAGAGCACTTTACAAATGATCAAAGAGCATGACATGTAGAACTAAGAATGTCATAATCTAGAACAGTACAGGATAAGGCAACACCCCAGATGAGGGCGGTGTCACCTCAAAGTTAAGACAGATAGATCAAAAAGACAATATGTGAGCAGTAGCCATGAGTGTAGTTGATGAGACATGATATGCTCGGAAAGAGGAGTTCCTAGGGTTTAGGACAGAAATGTGTTCATAAATAGTAGTTTAACTTCTTTCTTGAAAGATGTAGTTGAAGGATTTATTCTAATTTCAGTGGAGAGGAGTTCCAAATTCTTGGGGCAATGCTGGAGAAGACTCTGTTGTAGGTTTTCTTTTTGAAGGATCTCTGTGCTTTCAGCAGTAAGGTGCCGGAGCTTCTAGAGGATCTGTAGCCTCCAGAAAGTTCAAGCTTCTGAGCGAGGTAGCTTGGGATATTGAAGTGTAAAGCTTTATGGGTCATGCATGCAATTTTCAGCTGAATTCTTGCTTTGTGGGGGATTTAATTGAGGGATTTGCAGTGTTACAACAGTTCAGAAGACCTCTTTGTTCTGGAATACCCATACATCTGCATGTGTTGGAGGTTATTAAAAATTATTAGAAAGACCCATCTCTCCCTAGGTTTATGGCGAAGCTGTATCCTCTTGAGGATATGGAGACTGTTCTTCCAAACGTTGTTCATGTGGATTCAGTAGTACCCATCTTGGTGTGCAGATCCTCCATGGTAGAAGAGCCATTCAAACAGACAGATGCACCACACATCTTGACAAAAATTGTGGCAGTTGTGGCAGCTTCACTGCAGCAGTCAGGGCTCCATGTCTTTCCATACTTGGACAACTGGCTGTTGAAAGTGGAGTCTCTAACAAACACACACCCCTGAAATGTATCCAAGGTAGGGAACTAGAGGCTGTGGGGCCTCAAGGGTGAGCTGGCGTCCAAATACAATGTTTTCACACAAAAAAGCAACCTGAGATTTAATTTTTTTATTATATATCCCTCATGGTTCTACTCAACATATCATCCGGTGCTGGACATACACAAAAATGTGATGGGATGTCCTCACACACCACCAGGTGTCATGCTTCATTATAGGACAACTCACGCTCTCCAAAAACCCGGTTCAATGGAGAGCGGGCCTTCACCTGGAGTCAGGGATGCACCTTTATCTAAGAACGGACCCATGATCTAGATGTACTAAAAACCAAAGTGACATCCTAAACAACCATTTTATTTAGTAGAAATGTCACTTGGTATTAAAACCAACTGTGGAGACAAGGGGAATTAGTACCCCATCACCACTGTACAACATGTTTCTGCCTGATGGCTCATGTGAGTCTGTGGTATTCTTCAGGATGGAAATACGGGATCCTAGTATCGCATATATACACTAATTTTGCCACTACTAATAGAAAGGGTGACTGTGTCAACCTCTTATATATCTGGCCCATATGTACCTGCAGACAGATAAAAACAATATTTGAGATCTCTCCTAGTGTGAAGATAAGGGAAATGTACAATTATAGATAACCATAAGCATGCAACATTTGCATGCTCAGTGACAAGTGACACTGCACAGGTGAAGTAGCCCATGACTATTTTGTATCTAGTTGTGAGACCAGCTCACAATCTTACCCCACTATCCGGTCATCCAGGCCCCATGGAGGAAGGGCTCAGGAACCCCTGATGAAGCATGACATCTGGTGGTGTGTGAGGACATCCTGTCACATTTTTGTGTATGTCCAGCAGTGGATGCTATGTTGAGTAGAACTATAAGGGATATATAATCAAAAAATAAAATCTCGAAAAGTGGAGTCTCTGCCACTAGTCAAAAAATAAAAGGAACAGATGATGGATGGAATGTTGAACAATGCAAACATTCACACCCAGTCAACAGATTTGGATTTAATCCATCATTTTCTTGCCCACCAGGCCACCCCAGTTTGGACCCAGTCATATGCAAATCAGTCTTGACCCTGCTCTTCATGGGCACAGTCCAGCCGGAACTGGCACGCCAGGTCCTCCCTGGACTGGAAACAAGCATCTTGGGACCGATTGTCGGGTATCACTCATCGTCAACCAGGCTAGCTTGAATTCAATGAGGCAGTGAGCATTCCATCCATCATTTGTTCTTTTTGCACTAGTCAATAAACAGCATCTGTGCATGGTGGCTCTTCTCTACGACTTGGAATTTACTATCAACACACAGAAATCTCCCCTCACTCCACTGCAGATGCTGTCCTTCTCAGAAGCAGGACTGACACTTACTGCATGAAGGATGTTACTCCTCCTCAGAGGATCGTGGATATTCAGGAGATGATTCTGATGTTTCTGTCTCAGACATCGATGCTTCTTATGTCTTCTTCGTCTCATGGCCTGCTGCATCCTGTTGGTGCCAAATGCCAGATTGCAGATGAGGGCTCTTCTGTGGTGACTGACAAAATGGCTGCTCCAGCTTCAAGGGAGGCCCTTGGCCAGGGTGCAGATCTACCAATCAGCCCACCCAGATCTGCGCTGTTGGATGAACTCCTCTAACTTTTTGGTGGGTTGTTCCTTCCGCCTTCTGCAAGCACAGGCTACTGTGATGACAGCGGCCTCTACACTGGACTGATGTGCGCATCAGAGTGACATGATGATGCAAGCTTTTGACACATGTCCGAGCAGCATCTGCACATAAACTTGCTGGTGTGCATCTTGCCATGAAGGCATTTCTCCTTTTCTATCTCAGGGAGCAACATCCAGATTTCGTCAGACAACATTACGACGTTCCATTATATCAACTGTCATATTGGTGCGGGATAGTGGACCCTGTCTCGGGAGGCGCTTCATCTGTGGCCATGGGTGCAGCAATGGGGACAGTTCACCTGTACAGGTTGCCACCAATTCCGCTCCTTTTGGAAGTCCTGTGGAAGGAGCAGGAGGATTGAGCACAGCTGATCCTGGTTGCGCCAGCTTGTGAAGGATGGTGCAGTATACTGGCCTGTTAGCAGTCAGATGCCTTTTCCTGTCCCACGCAAGGTAGACCTGCTATTGCAGCAGGGTGCTGTGGTCCTCCACCCCAATCCTCAATTGCTTTGGGAGCACTCACAGAGACAGAGCAGTGCCATTTAGAGGCTTTTTGCCATCCTACTGAAGTTGGGGACCATCATCTTCGCTAACAGGAAACCAGATGTGTTCACTGCTCCCAGTCTGAAGGCTTTGATGCGTTTTGTTCCTGACCTCCCGACATCCTGTGATTTGCTTTACCTCTTACACAGAAGGGTCTGACAGTAGCTACCATTAAGGGATATTTCAGTGGCTGCTGCTCCATTAGGGCGTAGGAGCGCCGCCCACTGCTTTCTCGCAGTGCGAGAAGCAGAACATAAAATGGTATTTTAAATACCATTTTATGTTCTGCTTCTCGCGCTGTGAGAAAGCAGAAGGCAGGGGTATGCCTGGTTGGGGGCGGGCGGGTCGGGGAGGAGTGGCTTGCACCTTCGTTGTGCCCTGACTGTTTGGTCGGCCCTGGGGCCGACCAAAGCAGTCATGCGCACTCTCCCTTTTCTCTATGTAGGCTGCATGCAGCCTACATAGATCAAATGGTCTCCGTACAAGTGCCCGGCTGGGCGCTGTCCGGGACTCCGCACCAATCACAACGCTGCCATTGCAGCGTTGTGATTGGTGCAGGGAGGGGAGGGAGCATGCCTGTTCCTGTTCAGGAGCAGCAAAGGCGGCGCGGGACCCGGCCCAGGAGCAGAGGCGGCGCGGGACCCGGTCAGGTAAGTTTTCATTTTATTTTTATTTTAGCGTTCCCCCCACCCGACCCCCCCCTTCCGCGAGTATTGCGAGCTGCGACTGTTACATTTTTGCCACTGATACACATAGTGAGGAAACGCCTTCACGTGTTCAACTAAGCAGATCGGCAGTGTGGAGTGTGAAATAGGCGCTGGCGGACCACGGTTCTCACGAGAAGAGGAGGCCTTGCTGCCCTGTGCAGTGGTTGTCCAATCCACCCCATCACATTACTGTAATCCCGCTGCCCCCACCCCCCATTGCGAGTGTCACACAGAGAGTCTACAATCCAGTGGTGGCTGGTGACATTTGAAAGTGGTAGGGCGTAAAAGTTTGCTATGAGTGCCCATTGATGAGCAAGCAAGCCCTGCCCGAGTGTCATAAGGGGGATTTGGGGGGTAACCCCCCCACCCCCCGAGAAAATTTTGAAAAAAGAATTCGCAAATGGTGCATTTTTAATCATATTTGAAGGTTAGTAAAGCAATTGTAAAAGTGTAGTTTTCATGGCATCAATAAAAAGGATTTCATATGATAATGATGTAACTAGCTCCTGATTCTGTATATTCACATATCTTCATAACAGACATATGCACAAACAAGCAAGCACACAGATGCATAGTAATCTGGGGCAGGTACAGGGTTTCTTGTCTTGGATCTTATTTCACTATTGATCCATGTTTAAAAACTCAGATTTAAAAAGTACCTCCCAGTGCAGTGCTGCAGTGTGACGCATTAATGCCAAAACTTCCACATGGTAAATAAATACACTTTTTTGGATTTTGGATAGAGTTTATCATATTTTACATGATGTTTGTGGTATGACTTAAATATTAAACATTTTCAGTGCTCAGCCAAGCACTTGGCTTGGCTATGCCCTCCCTGTTTATTAGAGCTTGGTGCGGGACAGCAGGACTGGGAATTTTCCTGGAAAGGAGGAGGCATCAATTACGTGGTGACGCAGCTGCAGTTTGAAGTACAATCTGGGTATTTTTAAACTCGAGTGCATGAAAGCTACACACAGTTTCAGACGGGTATCACTTCCTCGTGTTAAAAGAAATAGGTGCGGGCTGTTATGTTAATAACAGACCAGTTTCATTCTTGGATCTGGAGTGAGTGTTGGATGGGAAATGCGTTTTGAGTCTTATAGACTGGAGCGCAGCGCTATGATATGTGCACCCCCGAGCTGCTTCCACCAGGATCACGGCTAGTGCAGAGTCTGCAGAGTGTCCGGTCATGGAAGCCCCCGGTCTGTTCTTATTGTGAACCACAGATTGTCCTCAACGGAGTCCCAGGGGGTGGGGATGGCGGCAGTGTCCGCAGCAGCTGGCACTGAAGACCACACGGACCTGCAGGGTAGTCAGTTGGTTTTTCTGGCCGAGTCCAAGTTTTGCACCTTTTGCCCCCTCGTGCCACTGTTTTACCCCAATGAGTAAGCTGACTACAAAAACCTATTAGCACGAGGTGCACAAACCTGAGGTGTGTAAGACCACGTGCAACCATAGTGGGTGTCCGATTGTAGACTCCGTGTGACACTCGCAATGGGGGGTGGGGGCAGCGGGATTACAGTAATGTGATGGGGTGGCCTGGACATCCACTGCACAGGGCAGCAAGGCCTCCTCTTCTCGTGAGAACCGTGGTCCGCCAGCGCCTATTTCACACTCCTCCCTGCCGATCTGCTTAGTTGAACACGTGAAGGCGTTTCCTCACTATGTGTGTCAGTGGCAAAAACGTAACAGTCGCTGCATGCAGCCTACATAGAGAAAAGGGAGAGTGCACATGACTGCTTTGGTAGGCCCCAGGGCCGACCAAACAGTCTGTGCCCTCAGAGTGGTGCAAGCCACTCCTCCCCGACCCGCCCACCCGCCCGCCCCCAACCAGGCATACCCTCCCACCCGCCCCCAACCAGGCATACCCCTGCCTTCTGCTTTCTCGTAGCGCGAGAAGCAGAAAATAAAATGGTATTTAAAATACCATTTTATATTCTGCTTCTTGCACTGCGAGAAAGCAGTGGGGCGGCGCTCCAAATATGATTGAAAATGCACCATTTGTGCATTATTTTTTCAAAATTTTCTCAGGGGGGGGTTACCCCCCAAATCCCCCTTATGACACTCAGGCAGGGCTTGCTCGCTCACCAATGGGCACTCATAACAAACTTTTACGCCCTACCACTTTCAAATGTCACCAGCCACCACTGGGCTATTTAGCTTCCTGCGCGCCTTCAAACCTTTTCTAAAGGGTTTACTTTACTTGTTTTCTTCCACTCAGTTAATTGTTCCTCAATGAGATTTGAATCTTGAGTTGAAGTTTCTCCTAGTATCCCTATTTGAGTTAATGTACAGCTGGCCAGTTCAGCTTCTCACTCTGAAGACTGCATTGTTAGTGGCAGTACTTCAAATAACTTCACACGAAGGGTCGGAGAACTTCAGGTCTACAGTTTGCCCACCATTCACGTTTTGGTACCTGAATAAGTTGGTTCTTCGTACCTGTCAAGCCTTCCTGCTGAAGGTAGTATCTGCCTTTAACTTGGGTCACTCCATTACCCTTCCATCCTTCTTACCTCCTCCTCATCCCACCAAAAACAAGCATTTACAATGCAATCGGTCTCGCATTCGTGAAAGTTTGAGCTATTGGCATTGTAAATGGCAATGTTCTTTACTTATGTTGTCTAATGTTACCTTTCTTTCTCAAATTAACACATTTAATATTTCAAACAGTGCAACAATGGCCAACAGTTAATTAACTATCTGGTGATGGGAGATGAAGGTGTTACATGCATAACTGATGTGTACATTCAGATGCTTTCAAATGAAGCCAGCATTTAGGGAGCCTCCAATAGGTGTTGACAGTTTTAAGAGTGAAAGGATCTGTTAGAAGTGGATGGGTCTGGTTTTGAATTGGATTGTGCCTAATCGTTGATGTGATATGCGTCTTGGGGGAGTGCTGTGTGATACACACCTCCAGGAGCACTGAGTGTTATTAGGATTGGATAAGCTGCTCAGGACTGACATTTTGGAAGAAAAATGACATTTTCAATTTTGCATTTTAATATGATTTGTTTAGAGACAAGTAAGCAGTTTGCCAGTACTGATCTTAACTGGTCATCTTATCTGCTCATTGTGTGCTGGGTTCATGTCAGTGTTCCGCTGCCCCAACTTTAGCCCTAATGTGGCATCAACTTTGTGGCCCTGCCCCGTTGTTCACACTAATACTGCAAGCTACGGCGCCCGGGGAGTCGACGTCAGATCCAGTCACTGACTGTGTGCTTGAACTTAGCGCCAACATAGAAAAGGGACTGGTACAGCGAAGAGAGTGGAAGCGAAACTGCAGGAAGGGCGGACTGGAGGCTGCGAGCGTGCAGAGGGGCCATCTTAGGAGTAGTAGACTTCCCTTCGGGTACAGTACGTCACTGAATTAAACAAGAGAGCTCAAATGGAAATATAACTACAGCGAGTGTGATCTGAGGGCTGGGAACCGGTCCTTGCTTTCCCAGGTTCTGTGCCTCAGACTTGCACACTGGAGAGACGACTTGTTTTGCTTGCTGCAGTTGTTGCCTGGTGGTGGGGCAGAAGGGGGAGCAGGCTAATTACAGATGCAGCATCGACCCCACCAGGCCCCCAACCCAACTCCATCTCTTCCCCACCCCCACTCCTCCAGCGACACCACTGGGGCTATTCCCAGCAGAGGGTGACAAGAACAATATACTGAGGTGAAGATCTGCACATAGTGAGAGGGGAGACACACTGAAGCTGAGCCCAGCAGAGGGTGACAGGAGCCACATACTAAGGTGAAGGTCTGCGCTTAGTGAGAGGGGAGACGAACTGAGGCTGAACCCAGCAGAGGGTGACGAGAGCCACATACCAAGACCAAGCCCTGCAGAGAGCGAGAGGCGAGACACTCTTAGGCCAGGCTCTACATCTACTTTCCCAGAAGCAAGACAAAGAGGGCATCGCTTGAAGCGCAGCGCAGGCATTTCAAGAAGTGCTCGATGTCAATAATAATTAAAAGAATATTATGTGAAGCGCGGCGTCTCATGTGCAAGGGGACTGGGAGGACAAGAAAGCATGGCGGGAGAGAGGCCAGGGAGAGGGTGGAACAAACAGAGCGAGACGTGAAAGCATGGTGGGAGAGAGGCTAGGGAGGGGGTGGAACAAATGGAGTGGGAGGTTTACGGGTGGGCACAGACAGTGTAACACGAGCAGCGTGCACATGCACTCTGCAATATAAAAAAAGATTGCCCAACACAAAGGGAAAATCACTAGGTCGAAAGGATACCCTTAATAGGCCAATACTCCAGGGTAGGGAACTTAACACGAGAAGGAGGGACCTATAAGTAAAGGAGCCTAAGAGCAACAAGCTTTTCAAAACGACACACTGTCTAACAAATCAGCAGCGAGGGGCATAAAGGGCGGAATTAAAGCCCATATACTGAACACAGCATGTCTTGAAGAGACAGCGCATCCGCTGCCTTAGCGAGACCTAAAAAAGAGCAGCTGCATAGACTGGGCCTCAGATGTGCTGTATAATACATCGATAGCACTCATCAGGGCAGAGTTGATGATCAGCTCTTTGGGGGTCTGTGCCAAAGCTAAAAAGGGCAGTGTGGTGACCAAATGTAGCAATTCTTGTTGGATCATTCCTTTGTATCAAGACCTGCTACGTCTTAGCCAAAATATACCATCTGGAGTGCATTTGCGCCCATTTCATTAGGGCCCAGGCTGCTTCACAGCTTTCTCCAGAAGCGTCTGATGGCTGACATCTGTCAGGCTGCCACATGGTCGTCCCTGCATACTTTTGCCAAGCATACTGTGATTGGTACTTTGCCAGGGCTGTGTTGCATGATCTCCTTGGTTAATGTGCACTACTTAATCACACCTCCCAGGGAGATATTGCTTTGGGACTCATTTATAAGTTAAGGAATCTGCTTGGAGGTGTATGCATCAGAATAAAAAGTGCGTTTTCGCTGGTGCTGATTTTTCTGGTCGTTACAGAATCTTCCCACAGATTCCTTACTACTCTCCCTCCTCTCCTGTGACTTAACGCCATGTAAACGTATGCAAAGGTATGCAAACATGTTTAATGCTGTTATTGTCACTGATGCTCTCTTGGTTCCTATCCGCATGCCTTGATGAGGCGCAAAAATGTACCAGGAACTGATGCCAATGCTTAATTTGATGCCTAAAATACTCTGTCATCACAATTGCCTGGCAGAGTTGCAGCTGGAGTCCCATGGTGCCATCTGGTGATGTTTGGGAGCTATTGCTGGGGTAAAGATTGCGGGCCTGTTTTGCCCCTAGAGTGATATTCCTAAAATGGGGAAGATTGTGTATCCTCTAAAATACCTAATGTAAATAACTGAGTTTAGTCTTGTTTCCCCCCCATTCCACCACTTCCCCTTTAAGCTAAATTCAGACTTGACACCCTTCAACTTACTTTTTTTCTATCACTGATTCAGTGCTCTCTCCATCCTGCCAGAGTCAACTTAAGAACAGTACCACAATCTCATTGCAGGCCCCATTTTCAGCCCCCCCCCTCCAACTGTTCTATGTTCAACCAAAAGTGAAACGGGCAAAAGGGAATTGCAACACTGGGTCTGGCACCGAAGTGAAAAATACCACCCTTGACCCCGAGATCCATTAACCAGTTCTCTATCTGAGCTGTGCAGTGGAGAGAGAGCCCTTCTGGCATTGCAGGATTTCGGCACACTTAGCGGCATATTTACAAGAAACTGGTGAAGCCCGGTGTTACGCCAAAATTGGTAACGCCGCACTCCGACAGTTTCAAAACGCAGGGATGCGTTACCTCTAGCGCTGGTGCTAAAAAAGTTGCCTAGCGCCATTGCAGACACTCGAGCGCCATTTTGCTAGGGTGCCTGCACTGCTGGAGCAATTGTTTATGCGCAGGAAGGGACACCTTCCTGCACATAAACAATCTTTACGTGCAATTTGCTCTATCTATGAGTTCTGCAGAATGCAGCACACGTGGAAAGAGCAAAATACGAGGAGAAATAAAACATTTGTCCTCGTATCGCCTGCTTAAGACCAGGGGGCATATTTACAAGACCTTATCGCCACCAGAACGTCACTTTTTGTGACGTTCTGATGGCGATAAGCCCTTCGCCTTGTTTACAAGGCGGCGTTAAGCCACTTAATTCTGCAGCACACATAGAAATGAGCAAATCGCCACTAGTGATTGTTCATGTACAGGAAGGTGTCACTTCCTGCACATAAACAATCATTCCCCGCAACGCAGGCACCCTTGCACTATGGTGCAAGGGTGCCTGCGTTAGCGCTAGGCAGCTAAATTTAGCGCCAGCACTAGGGGAAACCCAGGGGTGTGCCGCATTCTTAGAAATACGGCGCATTCCTGTGTTTGGAAACTGTCGGAGCGCAGCGTTAGCAATCTAGGCTTAACGCTGCGCTCCGACAGTTTCCATGTAAATATGCCGCCAGCATGGGCGTCCGCAGGGGGGGCAAGGAGGGACGCTTGCCCCCCCCCCCGAGCGCCCCTCCTTGCCCCCCCTGTGGACGCCCATGCTTAGTGTCTGTCAGTCACTGCCTTAGTTTGCTGCTCATCTTTTTATTCACTCTCAGGTGTGCATTGATGGGAGATTTATATATTTATAGTGTTCTGGCGTGTGGTGCTTGCATCAGGAATTGCCTTTTGTTAAAGGTGTAAGTTGTACTTCCAGGTTTCGGCGGCAGTCGTCTGTCTCTGTCCTTTGTTGTTTTCATGACACCGCTGGTTTCTCCGGTGGCTGCTGTTTGTTCGCGATGGGTCAGGTTCTTGGCTCTAGTGAAAGGTGCCCTTCGGCTGCTTTGTTGTGCTAAGAAGTGTGCGTTTCTACATTTTACAACACCAGGCTCCCCGCGGAGCGTCTGCCTCTTGCTCTGGTGTTGTTTTTGTCCTCAGGCTGCTCCCCGCCCCTTCTCACCTCTCTGAGAGCCAGTGCCCCCTTTGACCCTCTACCTGCCGCCCACCCCCTCCCCTGCCTCTTCTCCCGGTTCACACCTTGGTGCTTTCACACTTAACGTCACCTCCAGCTCGCATTTTCAGAGAGGGCCCCGGGCTCCCTATCACCGACATGAGGAGGAGGAAGAGAGAGGGGGGGACAGAGGAAGACTTGGTGGGGTCGGGGAGACGGATACGGTGGGGGTGAGAGTGAACGAAGAGGGGGGGAGAGAAAAAGAGAGAGAAGCAGTGGGGAAAGAGAGACCGAGAAGTAGGGAGGAAGGAAGATGAGAGAGCAAGTGGAGCGGGGGTGGGGGGGGCCTGGGTGAGGGAGAGCAGCTTCAGAGAAGTGAGACCTGTGTCCTAACTCCGCCAGTGAAGACAGCGGGTCCAAAGGAGAAAGAACCAGGCCAGACAGAGTAGGTCCAGGCAGTGTGCACGGAGGCAGGCTCGGTGGGTCCGGAAGAGGGACAGGGCAGGCAGAACAGCTCCAGAGAAGGGCGAGCAGAACCGGACCAGGGCGAGCAGATCCGGACCAGCAGATCCTCCTGAGCAGGGAGACGGCCTGATACACAATCAGAATGTAGTGTTCAGCTTTTGGGGTGCCAGGGGGGTAACTTTAGGGTTCAGGGTGGGTGTGGGTTTTAGGGTGCCAGGGAGTAATTTTAAGGTTCAGGGTGGATTAGGGATTGGGGTGCCAGGGGGATAATTTTAGGGTTCAGGGTGGGTATGGGTTTTGGGGTACCAGGGGGTTAATTTTAGGGTTCAGGGCGGGTATGGGTTTTGGGGTGCAAGGGGGGGAAATGTTAGGGTTCAGGGCGGGTATGGGTTTTGGGGTGCCAGGGGGACAATTTTAGGGGTCAGGGCGGGTATGGGTTATGGGTTTTGGGGTGCCAGGGGGGTAATTTTAGGGTTCAGGGTGGGTATGGGTTTTGGGGTGCCAGGGGGACAATTTTAGGGGTCAGTGCAGGTATGAGTTTTGGGGGGGGGGGGCAGGGGTAATTTTAGGGTTCAGGGTGGGTATGGGTTTTGGGGTGCTAGGGAGTAATTTTAAGGTTCAGGGTGGGTTAGGGATTGGGGTGCCAGGGGGATAATTTTAGGGTGGGTATGGGTTTTGGGGTACCAGGGGGGGAATGTTAGGGTTCAGGGCGGGTATGGGTTTTGGGGTGCCAGGGGGACAATTTTAGGGGTCAGGGCGGGTATGGGTTTTGGGGTGCCAGGGGGTAATTTTAGGGTTCAGAGTGGGTATGGGTTTTGGGGTGCCAGGGGGACAATTTTAGGGGTCAGGGCGGGTATGAGTTTTGGGGGGGCAGGGGTAATTTTAGGGTTCAGGGTGGGTATGGGTTTTGGGGTGCCAGGGGCGTAATTTTAGGGTTCAGGGCGGGTATGAGTTTTGGGGGGGCAGGGGTAATTTTAGGGTTCAGGGTGGGTATGGGTTTTGGGGTGCTAGGGGGTAATTTTAGGGACCAGGGCGGGTATGGATTTTGGGGTGCCACAAAAGAAAGAGATGGCTGTGGCACAACAACCCTATGGTGTATGAGATCATATGCGGCCTGCTTCCTGCCCCCCATGGCTCCTCCTGCGCCCCAGTGTTTCTTGTGCCCCACCTGGCACACATCATGTCGGAGGATGGTGATGACGTTAACATTTTGCCCACCCCTGGAAAAATTTCTGCGGACGCCCATGGCCGCCAGGTATTCTATGGCTGTATTGTTGGCGCTGCCCCATACCTTGTAAATATGGGGCAGCTTCAAAAAGCAAGGGGTGTTGCGGCGGAACGCCCACTGCAACACCCATTGCCCGCCCCTTTCACGCTAAGTGCTGCTTGAAAGGGGCATTATTTACAAGGTGGCGTAACGCCCCCTTGTAAATAAGGCGAAAGAGTTAACGCCTCCAGAACGTCGGAAAAAGTGACGTTCTCTTGGCATTAACTCCTTGTAAATATGCCCCTTACTCTTTTCTCATCACTCGGGGCTCAGATATTGTTCAAACATGCTGAATGTTATTCAGTGCTAAGTGACTTCTGAAGGCCAAAGATTATTATTACTGAATGTACTTACTGAGGTCATATAGTCAAAGACATGAAAGAAACCCGTAAATAAGCCGCTCTCAGATGTACAATTACCGACAACACAAGAAGTGCTGATGGAAAGTGCTGTGAGGGGGCGGACAATACGCAAGATAGCTGTTCTCGGCAGAGCCTCCAGGATGCACTGATGGCGCGCGGATGAAACCTGGTGCCACCCCCACGTCTTGGTGGACTGCCAACATTTGGGACGTGCTTAGCATGGAACACGTTCTGACATACTCAAGAATATTCTTTCTTACTTTTCTACAACTTTTCTAGACAGAAATGAGACCGTCTTTAAATATGTATCAGCAGCTTGTTAAATATTACCTAGGTTCTGGGAACGCCGGGGCTGTGCCTGTTCGGCTTGTGATTTTTAACCGGATCTTTTGAACGAGGAGGGCACATTCTAATTGACACTTCTCAGATTCTGCGAGCTAGCGTGGCACTCGTGAACCCATACCGGGTGTTATAGTGGGGTTTAATGGTGGCGTGTTGCAGGACACGAATTGTTAATTCACTAGTTCTGAGACAATTGCGCCCTCACCTGCTCTTTTCCCTGTAACTGTTTAGAAACTTTTTGTGAAGGGGGCAGTTTTACATCTGTGCACAAACAGGGTGGAGTAGACCCTAGTATAGAGGCAAGCACGGGTTAATGCTTCTGTTGCAGACATTTCTGTTATCTGTAGGCCAAACTCTACCAAAAGCAACACTGGGCCAGATTAGGAGTGCCTAGGGTTGCCACCTGTCCGGTTTTATGCCGGTATTTTAATGTCCAGGCTGGTACAAAAGATTAAACAATCTACTAAAGACGTAATTTCCCCCCTTATCAGAGCATACAGTAAATATAAGAAGAAAACACTCTAAAATGTGTCTTGCAGCTGCCCTAAAGACCCCTGACTGAAAATTAAAGTGAACAAAGACAGAAAGGCAGTGTGAAGAAATAAATACAGATATTTCATATAAAGTTCTCCTTCGGTGTTGGGTGTGGTAATTATTGTATTCAATAAAACCCTTCATCGAGATGTTCTGAATTTATTGAATGTAATCATTACCATCGATTCCTAGGTTACCCTGCAAAATTGGGTGGTAACTTGCGGATTTTAGTGCTTATACTATCAAAATACCAATGTCCCTGTATTTACCCTGCATTTTTCACTTATTACATTTTGGCGTCAAATATGCAGGAAATGAACAGACGTGCATGCACGTTTATTGCGCCTGGTAATTACATGGGGCTGTAAGCATTTTGGGGCTTATTTACAAGGCCCTTGCGCCACTTTTGCGTCATTTTTAACATGGGAAAAGTGACGCAAAAGTGGCGCAAGGGGCTTGTAAATCTGCCCCTTCATCTCTTGTAACTGCGATCCATGCACAAACCAGTGTATGCACAGGGATGGCAAATTACCAAGCCACTCTCAGTCATGTTCTTAGTCTTATAGAGAGTTCCACGCCTAAAACAAGATGTAAAAAGCCAGTGGCGAAGCAAGGGCGGGTGGGAGGATGGGGGCGGGCACGAGTTTTGGGGGCGGCGCCCACCCGCTCTTACCTGCGGGGGCGGCCTATGCAGGAGTCGCCAGGACCCCCCGCTCTTACGTGCGGCCGCTGCGGGCGGCAAACGCAGGGACCACCATGGGCGGCACAAGGTCTAGCTATGCCACTGGTAAAAGTTCAATAAGAAAAATAACCTGTCTGCTGTGCGTTACTGTCTGATATAGGGTTAGGTGTATGAAACCTTTTTGTAGTTGCAGAGGCTCCTCAGTGCAAATTGGCAGCTTCTGCAAAATCCCAATCTGTAAAATGACATCACAAGTTGCAAATGTTTTTGCGACCTGCATTGCCAGCATTGGGAACCTTTGCAAGTCGTATGGCAAAGGGAAAGTAAAAGGGTACCTGTCTCTCTTTGCAGCTCGCAAGACAATGTATCAGTGGTTTGTGACCTCTCCTGCAGTAGCACAACTTCGAAAGGTTACCAACTTACCTGTCAGTTGGTAACCAATTGCACAGTGCAAGCTGTCCATGCAGGACAGCATCCACTGCAGCAGCGGCCTGTGCAGGTAAGAGCGGTAGGGCCGGTTGGAGGGAGGGGAAGGGGGGTGATTTCGACAGACGACGACGAGGGAACATTTATTATTCATTTATTCATCTCCCAACCCGGCCCCACCGCTCTTACCTGCACGGGCTGCGGCTGATCCACTGTATAGCTGACTGACAGTTGAGGGCTTGCGTGTTCCCACCAGTGTCCCCTTGGCATTGTGCCATATTTTCTTTGGTATTGCCCCTGTCTGTTTAAGTTGCAATGCTGACAATTTGCAAATGTCAGTGAAGTCAAGGGTCCTCTCTCCACTTCAGGCGCCATCTTGCCTCACAGTGATGCAACTGGAATCAGAAGTGGTCCTGCTCGCAAGTACTTGAAAGTCACACTTGTTGTTTTATGCAGATCCTCATAAACAATATAGTCATAAATGGTGCAGCAGATACAGTGGCACCGGAACCCAGTTGTTTGAGGGGCCACCTACTTCCTAGTTATTACTGTTTTTCCCTACCCATATTGGGCCAGGGGGACACATTTTTCTTTCTTACATTAGAGCCTATGGGTACCTTCCTAGGCCATTAAAGGCGGACAGAAGACAACAACCAGTTTGCTAGTTCCGCTCTGGTCAGGACTGTTTAAAATCACCATTTGCACTTGCGCACAGTGCCAATGATGTCAGTCTTCAGTGGTGGCTCTGCTTCCTTCAGAAGGTGTTTCAATTATTTTTTGTAACTCAGTCAGGTGAAATACATTTTAAGAACAACAGTTTTTAATTCTGTAGCATCAAGAATGCTTCCATTCTCTGACTCTATCCATTTGATGAACTTTGTAATGGAGCCTGAATTAATTGTTTGTTGTTGACACAACATAAACCCAAGCTGAAAAAGAGAAACTTTGAAGCCATCTCTGAATGCTTGTTTATATTGGAACTGTTATTGTGCAAGCTTAGCTGAGAGGCATTGGAACTCCTAGTACAACTGAAAACCTCAGGGTGTGCATCAGGTAGTCTTCACAAAAATAAGCCAACCAACGAATCAAGGGCTGTGTGACCCTTGTGATATTGTTCTGTGATTCTAAAGCCTACTTTTAGTTATCAAATCCCCCCAAGATCTGCCCCTTTCTCTTACAGATGGATTTGCTGGTTTCAAACCTAAATACGCATCATTTAACCGTTTATATGGCAGCGCGTTTAAATCCTTTTGCCTGCAGTGCACCCAAAAAAAAATTTCCATGCACATTAATGTAATGTTTATTTTGCTTTTGCTGTGCGGTATGTGTTCCTGTCTTTTCTTTCACTTTTTTAGGTTGAGCCTACTAGACAGCACATGCGATGTCTGTTGTGAGGTATACTGTAGCTTACCGTGAACATAGTGGGGCTAGGAGCCCGCCCATTGCTTACCATTGGTTGGCTTGCATTGTCACTTTAATTTGCCTGCTTCATGTTCATGGCCACAATTGGCAATCATGTGTTTATCCCTCCCATGGTTCATTGTATCTTCACCATCACTTTGATTGGCTGGCATCTCTTCTTACATTTCTTGCTTTTCAAGCACTATTCTTTTAGGTCGAGCCTAGGCAGCGCATGCGCTGGCTCTTCGAGACATGCTGTATTCATTCTGTGGGCTTACAGCCCGCCCATTGCCTTTTTATTCGTCCCTTCGATTGTCATTCAAAAATGCTTACTTGCTAGTGGTTAATCCTTCCTCTTTGTCCCTCCTTTTTTGTGTTTGGTTTCCTCCCACAGAGCACCGCCCCCAATTACTGTTAAGATTACGCTTCTGTGTTTATGTGTTCATTTGGTGGACTATTTTTTTCTTTGATTACTGCTCGTCTCACTGTTTGCCTATCTTCGGCGGTTCAATTTCGGCACCCATCACTTAATCTCCCCATACCGTACAAATACCAAGATGAAATGTCAGACGCTTCAGACACTGTTTAATGCCCTATTACTTACTGGTAATCTTCATTACTCCTGGTCTTGTTGTCCTCGTCCCATTCATTACAAGCGAGATAATCCTATCTCACAGACAGAAAATACAACGAAGGAATGCTGGACCCCTATCCAACCCCCTCCCACCGGGAGTACATATGTTTACTTACCCAGCATTCCATCTGAACTACGAAGCCCTAAATAAAGGCCGTCCGGGAGGGAGGGAGGGGAGTAATGAAAGGGACAAAGACAACAGGACCAGGAGTAATGAAGATTACCTTTAAGTAATAGGGCATTACCACCAGGTCCCTCGAGTCCGCATCCCATTCATTACAAGTGAGAATACCCAAGCAACACAGCGGCATTCTTCAACAACAAACCACCAGGACACAAGGAAGACAGCAGCACCCAGTGATTTATTGGAACACAGATGTAACAAGTCAGGAGCTCATAGCCTGCAACACCCCTAACCCAAAATTAACATCATCACCCAGCAAATTCTGGATCCGATAATGGTGTACAAACGTATTAGAGGATGCCCAAGTAGCAGCCCTACAAAGTTCTGACAGGGAAACCCCCCGCACTTCAGCCCAGGAGGCCGCCATCCCACAAGTAGAATGCCCCTGCACCCCAGCCGGAGGAGGGGAACCAAAAAGGGAGTAAGCCAAGTCAATGACCTGCTTCAACTAATGGCCAATGGACAAAGAAGAGGCCCTCCACCCCACAAAAGGAGACCCTAAAGGACACAAACAGGGAGTCCGACTTCCGGAAAGGACAAGTCCGATCCAGAGAGACACGCAAAGCCAGACTGACACCCAGCAACAACCAAGGAAGGTCATCCCTGGACACCTGACCCACCCTCAAAGCAGGCAAAACCAACTCCTGGGAAAGATGGAACTGTGAAGGCCCCTTCGGGACAAAAGAGGAATCCAAACACAAGACCACCCCATTCTCAGGAAAAGACAGAAAGGGTTCCTGTGCCATCAGAGCCCCCAACTCACCAAGGCTCCTGGCCAAAGTGATGGCAACCAAGAAAACCATCTTCAATGTGACAAACTTGATGTCCACTGAATCCAAAGGCTCGAAAGGAGCTCGAACGAAGACATGCAAAACAAGAGGAAGGTCCCACAATGGGAACAGGGGCCTCACCAAAGGACGGGACAAAGAAAAACCTCTCAGGAACCTGGAGACCAAATCATCCACATCCGCCAAATTTCCCCAAGGGGAGCGAAACACCTTACTCGAAGCCCACAGCGTCTGCAAGGTCGAAACAGCCAAAGGCTTCTCGAACCCCTCCCAAAGAAACTGCAACACACCCATCAGGGAACAATCCAGGGGAGACAACTCAAGAGCATGACACCAGTGCTGGAAATTCCACCAATGCCTCCCATAGGATTCGTGGGTGGAAGGCCTACGAGACTGCTGAATGGCCAAAGCTAAATGCTCGGGGAGCCCCTTACGCTGCCACCCCCGCCTCACAACCTCCACACCGACAGACGCAGCCTCATGAGAGGCAACATTGGAGCAGACCGCAAGGGACAAGGAAAGCAGGGAATCAACCATGGCCCCTGAACCGCCAAGACTCTCAGATTGGGGAACCAAGACCGACGAGGCCAAAAGGGCACCACTACCACCACCTCCCGATACTCCTGCACCAGGCAAGCAAGGAACCGGGGTATCAGAGAAATGGGCAGGAAGGCATACAATAGGCGGGATGGCCAAGGAATGATCAGGGCATCCACCCCCTAAGCCCCCACCTGACGAACCCGGAACAAAACCGAGGAAGCTGAGCATTGTGCCGGAAAGCAAACAGGTCAAGGAAGGGAAGACCAAACCTCCCGCACACCTGTCGAAAGACCTCGCGAGTTAGAAACAACTCCTGGGAGGGAGGGAAAAAACGACTGAGGGCATCCGCCACCCCATTGTCCACCCCCTGGATGTGAACAGCCATCAAGGACAACAGATGCCTCTCCGCTCAGTAAAACAAGGGAACAACCACTGCATTCAGAGACTGGGACCAGACCCCATTTTGATGATAATGGGGTAGGCTACTGTCACCATGTTGTCGGATCTGACGACCACATTCCTCACCAACAACTGAAGACTGAAACCCATGACTGCCCTCGATATAGCCGTCAACTCCCTCCAATTGTAATAATGTCTCCCCTCCTGCAGAGACCATCGACCCTACAGAGAGCTGGACCCCAATGTCACCCCCCACCCGAAAGCACTGGCATCCGTAGTTAGGACCACAGGAGGAGAGGGCTGCAACAGCATCCCCCGGGAAAGATTGTCCAACACTGCCCACCATCGCAGCACAGGGAGGAGGGATGGAGAGACTGGAACCAGAAGGTCAAGGTCCTGAGATATGGGATCCCAACAGGCCAGCAGGTGGATCCACAAAGGCCGGAGATGAAAATGTGCCCAAGGCACCGTGAACACCGCTGCTGCCATGAGCCCCAGAAGTCGCAACCAGAGCCAAACTGGAAAGGAGACCCCCCTCATGACCCTCCGAGCAAGGGAACTCAAGGTCACAGCCCGGGGGTCCGTCAAAAACACTCTGTCCAGATCGGTGCGAAATCTGGCTCCTTTAAACATCAAGTCCTGCGAGGGCACCAGTTGACACTTGTCAAGGTTCAGCAGAAACCCATGATCTCGCAAAGCCGAATACACCGCACCCAAATCGATCAGCAGCTGATCCCGAGATGGAGCATGGATCAGCCAATCGTCGAGGTAAGGGTAGAGGAGGATACCCTGTAGATGCAATGAAGCCACCAATGGTGCCACGACCTTGGTGAAAACCCTCGGGGAAGATCGAAGGCCAAAGGACAGGACACAAAACTGAAAATGACTTCTGTGAGGGCAAAATCTTAGGAACCTGTGACAGTGGGAATGTATTGGGACATGATAGTAAGCGTCCTGCAGATCCAGGGTGCACATGAGATGACCTGGGAGAACCAACGGGATCACCCGCTGCAGAGTCTCCATCTTGAAGGGCAGACAGACAACAAACTTGTTCAGAGCCATCAAGTCCAACACCAGATGAAATCCCCCTGCCAACTTGGCCACCAGAAATATTATGGAATAAAATCCCATCGCTCTCTCCAGAGGAGGCACCACCTGAATTGCCCCTTTCCACAGGAGTGATCCAATCCCTAGGGACAACTCGGCCCGCTTCATCTAACTGGATGGCCACAAAGTCGGATAAACCTCTGAATCCGGAGGAGGCACAGTGAACTCGATGCAGTACCCCTGGCGCACAATGTCCAACACCCATGCATCTGAAGAAGGCTGCACCCAGGCCGGAAGAAAGTGCTGAATCCACCCTACTACCAACAATTCCTGTTCGTCCATCATATAGTAAGGAACGAGGCTTAGGCTGGAGAGACTTGGCATTCCTGTCCTGACCCCGGCCAGGAGAAAAGCTCCCTTGACCCCAAGAAAACTAAAAGGGCGATGTACGTTTCAAAGCCCCTTTATCAGTGGAGGACTGCTTCAAGGAAGAGGAATGCTTTTTCTCTTTAAAAAGCTTGTGCAACTTGCCCTCCAACTCCTCCCCAAACATCATAGTCCCTTTGAAAGGCAAACGCAGGGCAGAGGCCTTCTGAGTGGAATCCGTCTTCCAATCCTTCAAAACCATATTGCGGTGGGCTGCCACACAAGCCCCACCAGAAAGATCCGAGGACTGCACCACATCAAAGGACACATCAGAAAGAAACTCCTCCTGGCGCTAAATGTGATCCAAAAGCCCAGAACAGTCTGATGTATCATCCAGAGACTGATACAGACCCTTGATATCAGAAATTAGGGATTCAGCAACATAAGTCCCATAAATACCAGCATGCAGGGCCAGATGCAAACCTGAGTAGATTTTTCGGAGGGACGGATCTACTTTCTAATCAACAGGATCCTTAATAACAGCATCCACAGCCAATGAGGTCCGCCCCACCAGACTAGCAATAATGAATCAATGGGAATCGAGTCTGGCAACTCCTTGTACATGTCCTGAAGAGGGTACAGCTTGACCATGGGAAACATGATCCGATCTGGTTCCTTCCACTCCCTCTTTAACACCTCATGGTTATAAGGATGGACAGGCACATCTACTGTGGCAGTACTTTGAAACTGATGAAGCAAAGATCCCCCAGACGTGCTCGGAACCTCATCCTCAGGAAATCCCATATTGGCTTTAACATGTCTCAATAACTCAGATAACATATCTTTATCAATATATTTTCCTTTGTGCTCCTCCCCCTATCCACTCCTCATGCGAACTCGAGGAATGAGAGGGCTGAACTGGCACAGTGCTCTTGGGCCGGGCTCCCCTGCCCATCTCCTGTAAAGTTTCTCTGATCAGGCATCGGATTCTGGCATCGTCCCCTTCCTTGCGGCGTTTGGAGCGAGCTGGGGAAAGAGAAGAAGAGGTCACAGAGGAGGACGAAGAGGAATCCTCCACATGCTTTCACTTCCTAGCATGTTTGCCCATCATGACAGCACCACCAAAGGAACCCAGGAGGCTCCCTGAAGAGAAGAGCACCAACAAACCTACAGGGGCAACTCACTTCAAGCAAAGAACAGCCCCTGCAGCAATAGTCAATGCAACACCGCAAATCAAATAAACCACTACGTGGTACTCACCATAAGGCCGCTAAATACAGGCAACCGGCACTGCTGACCCCCATTGCCCAACGCACAGCCAACCGGAATCAGCGTGCCTGACTTCCTCAGTCGGCCCCATTCGCCTGTCCCACCGGAAGACAGGCAGGCCAACCCGAAAGCGCTCTGTATGCTCCCGGGTGCACAGAGTCAGTTTCAGAAATCATCCGACGCGCCTCCCGTCTCGCTCAGCTGTCCGGGAGGCGCAGCCTGCACTGCCACAGCGATGCTGAAAAGCAACTAAACCTCCAGGATAAGAACAACCTGTGTCTCCCTCCAAGCCCAGCAGAGAGGGAGACATGACCACCAGCAACGCCCCCACCGGCCGGCAGCGGAGACGCCTTTCCCACCAGGAACTCCAGCTCCTGACTCGTCCCATTCTGTCGGAAGACAGAAAAAAGAACAGAGGGAATGCTGGGTAAGTACACTTATGTAGTCCCGGTGGCAGGGGGTGGCGTAGGGGTCGAGCATTCCTTCGTTCTTTTTTCTGTTTGTGAGATAGGATTATCTCACTTGTAATGAATGAGACGAGGACTGGAAGGACCTGGTGGCAATCACCTCTTTAATTTTCTCTGACTTCAAAGTGTAAGGATCTCCCCCAAAACCCTCCCGCTTCGCTACTTGTTGCTTTAGTGAGCCTCGGTCAGCCGACCTTCAGCAGCCCAACCTTGCAGCACAGTTAAGGGCAATGCTTGGGCAACTCCGTTCGCATTTTCTCTGAAACTTGTTTATATAATGTGAACTCGGGCGACCCGAAAGTGTTGGAGCGCTTTACATGAGCTCTAGTTACATTACACAATGTCAGAATAATTTTTGGGGGCATTTTTATAGAGCGCAAACTCAACTGACCCAAAGGTATTGAAGTGCTTTACAAAAGCTCCCGTTACATTGCACAAGGTCAGGTTAGTTTTTTTGTTTTTAGATGCGCAGAGATTAAGTGATGCCGACGCTGTCCCTGTTTATTTATTATTTCCCCTCTACCTGACAAATGGGAGCATTTTGTTGTTGTTGCTATGTCCAGTGCTCCTATACCCAGGGGCTGAAACATAGGGCGGGCTGGGGCTTGCTGATGAATGAATGGTGCGAGCAGTATTTTCAATGGAAAACTCTGCAGAAGGGTGCCTGGTCAATAGAGGCCTGGGGAAGGAGGGATGTGACGTCTCCGCCATTGGAAAGTTCTTCACTGCTTTTTTTCATAGGATGTTCAATACTCTAGTGATGCAGCTGCATACAGAATGTTATAGTGCTGTTGACTTGCATCGAATCGAGGCACTTGTCTTTCTGTCAGTGCATTAAAAGGCCTTGGAATGTGCCCATAAATGTTTCCTGAGGCAAGCATGTATTCCTGAATCACATTGCATGCCCAAGTATGTAGTGATTGTATAACACTTCAATCCTTGGTGGCACAGCACCCTGGATAATGTGCTGCCTGGCTAAACACTTATAAGGTCCCAAAGGCGAGACCTGTTGGCTTTGCCAATGCTTGTCTTTTGTGTTGAGCACTCCAGGAGAGTGTGTGTGATTTTGAGCTGCCCCCTTGTGTACTTCTCTCCGTGTGTTGCTCTCTGTCGCTGTCTCCCTCCCTGTTACACTTGCACGTGTACTTTTCCCCACTGCCTCCCCCCCTGTGCCCTGTGCTGCTTCCCCTTCCTTCCCTCGCCGTGTTGCTTCCGTGCTCGTTACCCCCCACGTTCCCCATGTTTTCGTGTCATCCCTTCCCCCGCCCCCATTGCTTTGTCCCCCCCCCATTGCTTCCGTTCTTCCCCTGCCCTCACTTAAGCAAACAAAATGATTTTGCACATTTTATTTTAAAGTCCCCGCATTACATCTGTCACAGCTCTGCCTCCCACAGGGAAATGCTGTGAAGAGTGAAGGAGAGGCGATTGCGCATACATATGGATATGAAATACATGAAATTGTCCACTGTTTGATAAAGCTACTGTCTTTTTATTGTGCTTCTCTTTTATGGTATCTTACTGAAATAAAGAGTTTTGGAATTGGAATTGGATAAAGCTTTCTTCAAAAAGAAATGAATATGTGGAGCATGCCGAGCAAAGCAACGTGATGCAGCACAACTGTGAAAAGTAAGCCAACATGAAAAACATTTTAACAGACTGAGTTCACAAACTCCTACAAAAACAGGGCCTATAAAACTGTGGGTTTAGAGCATGGAGACGCACTTTGTAAGATTCCTGTTCTGTTGAGGACACAGGCTCCTATTACTGCAGAATCCAAAGGTCCCTTTGCTGCCTGGTCTTCAGTAGCTTCCAGAAAGTGCCACACCCAGTTTTAAAGAACTGGCGCTAATTCCCAGATCCGTAAGGCGCTCAGTATGCACAGCAGTACTAGCCATTTCACATATGGACTCAAAATAAGACACTCCATGGGGCAGGCCTACCTTTTAAACGATGACGCGATCGGAGTCCGCTTGTCTTGTTTGCAGTTTGTGAGTGCACGTGCAGCAGCTGGTGAACCATGAAACTTAGGGGCCTATTTACAAGCCCCTTGCGCCACCGGTGCGTCACTTTTTCCCATATTAAAAGTGACGCACCGGAGGCGCAAGGGGCTTGTAAATAAGCCCCTTAATTCTTAAGGACTCTGGGATAAAATGTCCAGTTCATGTTTCAGGGGATTAGGAATACGGGAGTGATGCTGTTATAGTCTCTTAAGTCTTAGCATGATGTTCTCAAGCTCAGACGATATCTACTATTTGACCTATGTACATAAAATAATTCACATCACAACATGTGACACAAAGGATTGAGCTGATGGTTTTTCAGTCGTGAACTTTTACGATAATGCATGCACAGCAGCAGTCTGCCATGTTTTATTATGCCTACCCCCTTAAAGCAAGGACCAACCATTGACGATAAAGTCCACTGCTGCACCTAAACGACGAGTCGGCTCAGAACCCTAAGTTGTGTCACCATTGCATGGGATAAAGACAAAGCCGCCAAGTAGCCCCCAGTCATGTGTGGCTCCTGGGTCAAATGCTGACTTCTAAGCCAACATCACTTTGTGGGCTGGGACTTGTGGTTTGCTTTTGCTAGAAGCCACATCATGCAAAGTGTGGTTGGATAAAAAGCTAGGACTGGCAGAATGTGCCACACAAAACACATGGCAAAGTGCCCCTTGGTAGCTATGCAACAAGTATTCAGTCATATTTGTTTCTCATTGGGCTTAGTCTGTAAGGCTAAGCTGTTTCCTTAATGAATCAATCATAATCCTGAATCCCTGCTCCAACTTGTGTCCACCCTCTTGGACTGATAAATAAAATAGCTAAAATGGCGCCTGCATAATTTCATAGGCGCGCACCTACTTGATGCATGCGGAGCATATGTCATCATGTATGTGCATGCCTATGGAATGCCGTGGTCACCAGAAGCATCACAACACGTATGCTCTCATTGTACGCATTCCCATCACCATTTTTTCTTTCTTTGGCAAAAAGCATTGGCAAAGCCTAAGCTCAAAATTGGAGGCGTATTAGCTTTGCCAATGCTTATTTATGTTCTAACCAGAGGCCTTTGCCAGCGCCCTCGTTGTCTCTTGTCTGTTCCTCATTGATTAGACTTTAAATTCACACTTGTAATTAAATATGCACAAAAACAGCGTTCCACACACTTTCACCATAACATGTGGATTAAAATTATCACCTGAACCTATTTTGCTTCTGAATACCGTAGAAGGAGTCAATCAATCAATAAATCTTTTTTCGGATTTGACAAAAAATCCATGAAAGAAGAAAACTCAAAAGAAGATACAATACATTTATAAGAGCCTTATCACATCACTCTGCATTAAAATTGGCATCATATTAAATAAATACATAAAATCATTCAGTGCAAGATGTCTTATGTGCAAACATTCGCAGAAAATAGGAATTACATCCATATCATGATGTATAACACTTAATCTTATGATATAGTCTGTCTAATGTACAGGCAGTCACGACTGGATAAAATAGGAAGGGACACAAATTTAAAGGAGAAAAATCATTCTGAAATTTATTTGCAAACACAGAGGTAATAAATCTGTATCTTAGTTTAGACTTTTTCTTAGCACAGTCTTTCTAAGTGAGTAATTGACTTCCATCTCTTGATCGCAAACTTAATGTATGACAAGATTACATACCATGTATGAACATCATCCAGGTTGCATAAGAATCTAAAAGCATCTTGATAATAAATACGTTTCTTCGATAAAAACAATGAACGCAAATCATGTATTCTAAAGTCCTTTTAAAATTTACAAAACACCATAAAATGAATTGGGGATTGACTGGTTTTCCCATCGCATGGACATTTAGGTAGCTTTTCTGCCCATGCCTCCATTTTAGGGAATGCAACAAGGTGATGAAGCATAGCTAGGAATAAAAGGAGTCATATTTATAGTGGTAATAATCGATTTTATTCAGATTTCTCGATTAAATCTGTCTGTTTTTACGAAACAGTCTCACCATAGAAACAAAGCTCTGTAAAAACATAGGTATCTACATGATACAATATATAATTTGGAATGTAATCTGTTTCGTAGCATCATAGAACAACTAGAAAGTGGTGATTCAAATCTTTTACCCTCTACTATATGCTAAGTTATCTAAGCATTGCAGTACAGATTTCTCACCTTTGCACATTTGAGATAATTGAAGCTGTCAGCATCTAAAGCATTTCAACAATAACCACTTACTTTGTTTTCTCGCCTCCCTTTAAAAGCAAATGTTTTAGTAATTGGCTCCAAAAATCTTTACGTTTTGAACATGTCATTCTTTTTCCAAGATTCTGAAGTTGTAGGGCGCACCTCATTACGAGTTACTCATTATCTCTGATGGCCCCAGTAACAGAAGTTAATAGGTACATTGGCATTATGAGTAATGTGGAAACACTGCAGGCCCTCACATTTCCCCCAGGGACACCCACTACTTGAAGCAGCCATGATATCATGATGAAAATCCAGACCGCAATGGTGAAAAACCAAGAACATCCGATCTGTCAAAATATATTTCCTCAGTTATTCCCCATTCCTGACCAAGTAGTTTGGAACGTGGTCTGAGACAGAAAGTTCGGCCTTAGAAGCCTCCTAAACTCTTCTGGGTAGACGGTTGTGCAGGCATGGCCTAGTTCATTGAACCGTTGTTAAGGTTGAATCAAACACCCGGTTAATTGCCATATAAATTATACCCACATATATTTATTTTAATTGTGTATATTTCTGTAGTGCCACTGCATCGGAAGGAAGGTATTTGAGTGCTTTACAGAGAACTGGAATTACATATAGAATTATAGATGGGTAACAGGGAATTAACAGGATATTTTTCATCGAGGGGATCTGAGTGACATCAAATAGACAACTGGAGCGAAGCTCGAGTTGTCTATGATGTCACTCAGAACCGGAGGTAAAAAAACATCCCCATAATTCATTTTTTACCCATCTACAATTTTCTGTTATGTATGGCCCCAAATTCATCTTTCCCTGCTTTCAACTGCTACAGAGGGGCAGAGGAGTTTTGGGGGAGCCATACATAACACTGCCTCTCCTCCCTGTCCCAAATAAAAAAAAAACCTTACCTGCAATGCCTAATCAACCCCGACCACTTTCCCTGCCTTCCTTCCCCCTCCTGCAGCTGTGCTTTCTGCTTTCATTCCAAGCAGACAGGCAACGCTGCACTGACAGGCTCTCATAGAGCCCTGTCAGCCTGGCCTGAAAGGCCTTTAAGACATCACAGCAGTGGGTAACCAGTTTAGTTATCAACTGTTGCTGGGTCATAGCAGTGAGTTATGACATTCAGAAACCGAAATAAATGAGAGAGGCTCAAAATGAGAGCCATACATAACATATGCAAGATATGTTTACAAAAATCAATTACTTTCGGCATAAACAAAGAAGCGCGGAAGGAAGGAGAGGAGCTGAGAAAGATGATGGCATATATGAAGGTAGATGCATCATGACGGGAAAGGGGATAAGGAGATGGGAGAGGCAGGGAGAGGATAAGAATAGTAGATTGAAAAATGAATAGGGGGCATTAGAAGTGGGAAGCAAGCAATTGATTAATCAATAAACAATCGTGAAGTTAAAGTCAGACAGGATGGGTATCGGAGTCTTTTAGATCGTTGCTTAGATGTCGTCTGAACAGGAAGGTCATAAGTCCTTTCTGGAAGGACAGGATGCCAGGAGCCATTCTTAATCTAGTCGGCAGAGAGTTCCATAAGGAGGGCGCAGAAAAAGAGAAGGTGTGTCATTGACCTACCATAGATATGAATTTTGGGGATTCATGTGTAAGAGAGTCTTTGCTGTAGCTCTATAGGCCGCCGTAGCGGGCTATACCAGCCATTAAAGGTCCGCTTCAGCGTTCAGCTCAGGCCTTTAGCAAGGGAGCGGGCCTTTAATGGCCGGCATAGCCCAGCAACGGCGGGCTATAAAGCTATTAGAACATTCCGCCCCATTAGGGCAGAATGTTCTAATTAGTAAAACAAAGGCCTTATGGAGCCCGAGAGGGTTGAAATCCCCTCCGGCTCCATGAGGCCTTTGTTCTCAACTTTTGCTGTGAATGTTCTACAGCTAACAGCGGAGCGCAGGACCATGGCTGTTAACTTTTGAACATTCACAGTAACAGCTGTGAAAAGGGGCTGAAGTCAGCCCTTGGTTCTCCCTGGCTTTGCTGAACTGCTTTTTTAGGTCTCGGCCTGCACCAGCGCTTGCGCTGGTCTGGCCGAGAGTTTTAGTAAGTGGGTTTTGGAAGTGCAAACACTGGCTTTCGGCTGGCGACCAGCTTGAGTTCACGATGGCGTGCACGCGCAGCTGCCATCTGGGTTTCCTATCTCTTCCTCATTTCCTCGTCATGGCTCATTAACTCTCTGGACTCTGATGTTTCAATCGCAGCAGCAGCTCACATTACCAACTGACGGCCCTGGACTACAGTCACATGAAAAACAGCGATTAGCATTGAAATGCAAGCTTTTTTTTGTCTAGTTAGAAATATTGCTTCGGTGGGTTGATTTCACCTTATATCGCTATTTGTTTTATATTGGGAGTCACAGCCTAATTACCAGTATTTTTGTCTCTCACTGTTTTTTTTAAATATTTATTCGCACAAAGCACAAAGCTATATTTAAGGTTACTTTTCCGCGTCACTTCTTCACTCTATTTAAACTCCACACCCCCACTCTTATTGTCTCTCTCCTTCTCTCTCTCTCCCCTCTCTAATTCTCTCTCTACTTAATTAACTCTCCCCTCTCTATCTTTTTTAGCCTTTCATTCTCTCTCACCCCTTTATCTGTTTCTCTTTCAAACTCCTTCATTCACTCTCTCTCCCCTTCTTTCTCTCTCTCTATCCCGCTCCACTCTTTATTCTATGTACACCCTTTCTCTCTCTTTCTCTCTCACCACCCTCTCTAATTGGGCATTATATCTTCACTCTATCTCTCACTCGGCAACACCACAGCATCACTCAGCGCAACCACAGCATCAATCAGAGCCAGCACAGTATCAATCAGAGCCAGCACAACATCTGTCAACGCCATCACAGAATCACTCAACGCCATCACAGCATCACTCAGTGCAACCACAGCATCACTCAGTGCAACCACAGCATCACTCAGTGCAACCACAGCATCACTCAGTGCAACCACAGCATCACTCAGCACAACCACAGCATCACTTAGCGCCACAACAGCATCACTCAGCGCCACCACAATATCACTCCGCGCCACCACAGCATCACTCAGCACCACCATAGCTTTACTCAGCGACACCACATCATCACTCAGGGCCAACACTGCATCACTCAGCACCACCACAGGATGACTCAGCACCACCACAGGATGACTCAGCACCACCACAGGATGACTCAGCACCACCACAGCATCGCTCAGCACCACCACAGCATCGCTCAGCACCACCACAGCATCGCTCAGCACCACCACAGCATCGCTCAGCGCCACGACAGCATCGCTCAGCGCCACCACAGCATCGCTCAGCGCCACCACAGCATCGCTCAGCGCCACCACAGCATCACTCAGCGCCACCACAGCATCACTCAGCACCACCACAGCATCACTCAGCGCCACCACAGCATCACTCAGCGCTACCACAGCATCACTCAGCACCACCACAGCATCACTCAGCGCCACCACAGCATCACTCAGCGCCGCCACAGCATCACTCAGCGCCGTCACAGCATCACTCAGCGCCGCAACAGCATCACTCAGGGCGGCCACAGCATCACTCAGCGCCACCACAGCATCACTCAGCGCCGCCACAACATCACTCAGCGCCAAGACAATATCGCTCAGCACCACCACAGCATCACTCAGCGCCAAGACAATATCACTCAGCACCACCACAGCATCACTCAGTACCACAGCAGTATCACTCAGCAACACCTGAGTATCATTCAGCATCACCTCAGCATAGTCTCCGCAACAGTCACCACCACCACCACTACCACCTCAGCATCACTCAGCACCACCTCAGCCTGCTCTCGCAATCTGGCATCTGTTGATTCTCCCCTAGCGTCTGGCCGCTGCTAGTGTTATAATACAGGTACTAGTTCCCAACCTTCACCCTCCGATTGTTTATGCCCCCTCAAAAAAAAAGCTTTAACAAACAACCATTGCAATAGGCAGAAACAAGTTGCCAGCATTGCAAGAACAAAAGAAAACTGAGGAAATTTTTATTGTAAATACTTTTTTAATATGGTCGTTCAGTTTTACATAATGCCTTCTTGGTCATATATAAAGTAACAAAAATGCTTCTGACACTTTTTTATTATAACTTTTCAGCATGCCGCACAGCAGCCACACTTCTCTACAGCACAGCTTGAAGACATTGGCAAAGTCAATAGCTCTGGCTAAACACTTATAAGGCCCCAAAGGCGAGACCTATTGGCTATGCCAATGCTTGTCTAATTCAGCCAAGCCATGGAGATCGAGGAGCTGAAACTCAAGACTCTGAGCTAGGGAGGGGGAAGGCTTTGGTGTGCCCTGCAGCACCGCCTCTGCATTTCACGTTCCCCTGTCCACTCCATGTATTTTGAGGAGCTTGGAAAAGAGAAAGGCAGAGGCTGTTTGGTAGAACTTTGAAATGTTGAGTGCAGTGGGCCTATACCAGTTCATACAGGCCGCTGCTGCTCCATTGCTTCAATGGAGCTTTCAACATTCCAATGTTCCAATATGGGATATACCGAAGCTCCCTGAAATTATTGGAAGGTCAGATAAATGGCTGAGTTAGCCAAAATGTAGGGTTTTAAATGTGAGACAGCAAAGTTTGAAATGTATCCGGTGTTATAATGAGAGCCAGTAGTGGCCCATTAAAATTGCTGTGTTGAGCTCAAATTGTATTTTCTCTGTGACTAAATTAAGCGGTGGAGTGAAGAACTGCTTTTAGGGGCAACATGGTGTAGGCCAGAAAGCCAACTAGGATGTAGGTACCAGTGTCGATTCTGGAAAAGATGGGCACATATGCAGCTGATTTGTAGAGAGAATATATTTGGTTATTTTCAGTTTGCAAAGTTGGAAATACTCGTAAAGATCAATGTCCGGTGAAGATTATTCCTTTAAAAATGAATGCCATTTCAATAAACCCATTAGAATTGAAGTGCAATAAAAACAGTAAGAACGGAGAACAAGTTAAGGCTCTATTCCGAACCCATTGAAGAAACAGCTTTAGAGTTAGGGCCCTGTTCTGGTGCTAGTGGGTCGGTCCATGTTTCGTTTCACTGAAACATCTGTCGTAGACAATAACGGGCCATTGTTATCCTATGACGGGCAATGACATGTATTGTGTCTGAGTTATCTTTGATGATGAACATTTCTGATATGGAGTACATGGCAGTACCTCATAGGTTATACAACAAAGAAGGGGGACTGAGGGCTTTGAAGGTCCAACATACATGCCCTAAACAATCTTGAACAAAAAGAAGGTACGTTGTTCCTATAGTAGGTCTAAAAAAAGGGGGGGGGGAAAGGGAGAGCTAAGTACAGGATACCACGATTACAGGGAGTCCTACTGTCATTAAAACAAGGGAAAAAAATGTTGTTCCCTTTGGAACTAGGGCCCTCACACACCCATCAGCTAGGTGTCATGCTTCATCATTGGGCCTGCTCCTCGTCGGGTTGGCGCTGCAATACCCGACGGGCACCCAATGAGGGGCTCGTAAAGTAAGAGTAGGGCGCAAATATGTTGATCCAGTATGGTCATATATGCCACACTCTCTCTTGTTTTTAATCAGGTAGGGAGCCTACCAGAATAAATGTCTTTTACTGGACTCCCTGACCTGTTTTAACCCCCTTTTTCACTCACCAGCACATCACATCTACACTTAATAGGTCCCTCACCCCCACGACATCAATTGGCATGGAACAAAAGATCTCCGCCAAAGAGCCCCTCATTGGGTGCCCGTCGGGTATTGCAGCGCCAACCCGACGAGGAGCAGGCCCAATGATGAAGCATGACACCTAGCTGGCTGGGTGTGTGAGGGCCCTAGTTCCAAAGGAACAACATTTTTTTCCCCTTGCTTTAATGACAGTAGGACTCCCTGTAATCGTGGTATCCTGTACTTAGCTCTCCCTTTTCCCCCCCCCTTTTTTTAGACCTACTATAGGAACAACGTACCTTCTTTTTGTTCAAGTACCTCATAGGTACCTGCCCAATTACCCAAAATGGGAATTTCGTGGGGGCAATGGATGAGAAATCTCCTTCAGACTTTCATCTTTTCAGCATTAGTGTGAAGTCTGCAATATGTCCTCAATTCCTTCACACTACCGTGCCTGCCCACCTCATTGGCTGTGAGGAAACTACAGTTAAAAGGCAGAATATCTGAGGTCTTGTCGGTCTATACCAGAGAGTCAAATTGAGAATAAAAAGAAGAAATAGGGGAAGTTGATGTGCAGCCTTAAATAGTCGGCCGTACTAGATTTTAGAATACCCCCGATAAACCACTTCCGCGTCACCTTCTTTGGCTTCTTCATGCCAGGCACAGCCCCTTCCCAAATAGGACAGTAGAGGACAATTTATTGCTTTTTGGCACGAAGAAGGGTGGATTCAAAAGGGCAACACATGTACGCTAAGCTGGAGTATAATGGAGGACTACAGGTGATTTTAGAACACGTGCACTAGAATTCTGGGCCTGTAGCAGGAAACTTCAAAAGGGAACAATATAGTTAAACCCATGAGCCAAACAGGCCAGCCAGATTTTGCCTTCCAGTGTCAGAAGAAAGGGGATGTGTGACTGAGAGTTTCCAGCTCAGAGAAACCCAAAACATAGGCACGAAGGAGAAAGAAGACCGTACTTTTTTAACTGGGATTTTAAGTTTTTGAGATTTAAGATTTGAGATTAATACACAGTTGTGAGCATATCTCCATCCACATCATCTCAGTGTCATTATAGTCGCATCAACAAAGACATGCAACATTTATATGTTCTAAGTGATTGTGTGGTTACTTTGGAAATGAGTTGTGTCAATCTTTCATAAAAACCTTAAATACATCAACCTAGGTGGACGGGTGAGGGCCGCTTATGAAGTGCTGGTCTGTCAGTGCCATTAGGATTGACATAAAACTTCTTAGGATTAATGGTTGCTAGTAGGGCCTATGAGGAGTTCCCTGAAGAGGGGACATGATACTGTCAGACCAGAGCCGCTCATCACTCTCACTTAAAATCCCCCGTTTACCAGAGGTAAAAATGACCAGGTACAGGTTTCCCTTCCTGAGCATGCCTAGGGCAGCCTGTCATCTGCTGTGGTCTTTCTAAATGATAAGGCCAGCTTCCCCGTTACTCTTACTTTTGTGTTTCTCCGATCTGAGGACCTTACCTTCCACATCAGCTCAAAATAATGCAAATTCAACCCATGGCTTGAGCCCTGGTTTGCTAGCAGATTTCCTATACGTTTATTGGCAAGAACCAGGTCAAGGGATTTTTTGCCCCAGGTTCTTCCTCCTATTTTGGGTCATCAGTCCCAACAGGAAAATCTCCTGGTTTTGGATGCCTCTTTTACTTAGTATCCTGGCGTAAAATGCTCAACTTTTTGCCAATTGAAGGTAACACATTCTCATTCACCCCCTTGGCTTGATTTGAACTCTTATAGTACAGGTGTCTGTGAAACAAGACACTCTTATAGTGCAGGTGTCTATGAGAGTCAAAAGCCCATGCCACTGAGCTATAGCACATTGTATGGAGAGAGAAGACTTCATACCCTACACCTGTCAACCTTTTGGTGTGGGCACCAGAAACAAACGGGGAGGATAAGTTCAAAGGCTAACTTCTCTTCAAAAGGAACCTCACTCTCCTACTCTCTCACACCGTAGAGTCTGGCTACTAGCCAAGGTTTCAGGTATGCATTAAAGGAGTCATGCAATACACAATACTTGCTTGGCAAACTACTTCTACCTCTCATTCTGTACACCATTGTCAAAGAGGAAGTTGAAAATGGATTCCATTGTGCTCACAGTCAACTATGACACACCAGCTCCTAGTTAATTCTGCTATGCACATACCTTGCACGCAAACAATACATCCATGCACACCTGGATACAGCGAAGGACCTGGTTGCAGAGGACTGGCAGACAGTTTAAAGGAGAGGGCCAGTAGGTGAATCTCACCACACGGGTAAAAAGACATGTTCTGTTAAGCAAACAGATAACCACCATGGCTGTCAGTACATTGAAGCCAGGCCAGCAGGCAGTAGTTAAACACATACAAAAATTGGGGAATTTGGAGTGTCCCTCCAAACCACAAAGTCACCCTCTAGGTTGCAAGTTGTTCAACAGCTAGTCCTCAGCATACAGGCATGATGTTTGTGCCATCTGAGAGCAAGAAAAAGGTCAAAAAGCATCAGAGAAACTAGGGGCAGTAGTGCATGCCTACAAAACCAAGCAGGGGACCTTTCTGGTCTAACGGAGCACAATTTGCACTCAGCCCCTAATGGGCACCAGTGCAAAAATTGTTCAAATTGTATTGACCACATCGTCAGGCAAATGACCCTATAATCGAATTGTTTATTTTTGTTCATTCATTGAATTGGTGTTAGTTAATATCCTGCACAATTGAACTTTGTTAATTACCATCAGAAAGCTGCAAGTTTGAGTTAGTCCTGCAAAGGGTTAGCATTTATGCCGTGTGTCTTACATGCAATCTGTTTAGTAAATGCATAGCGTACTTAGCTATCTTATCAGGATAGCAGGTTTTGACCTATAGGTTTACATTTGGCCAATTTCAATAAATGCATGACCCCAGTGAGCTGTCTTGTCAATAGACCCACCAACCACATAAGCTCTCTTGCCAGCTCTGCGGAGCAGGCAACAAAGCCCGCTGAGCTATCTTATCATCCAGACACTTGGCACCAGGTATTGCATGAAACATATCCCTATGGGTAAGGTACCCTAATGTGAAAATCTGTAGGAACCTAAAAATCACGTATTCACGAAATTCTTGCTAACTTAGTTTCTTTCATTCTTCCAGTCAAATGAGTACCACTGAGTTCAGTGATAGTAGCTAAAGGCAATCTAAATCCCCTCCCAGAGATTTTCAACTGAGTTTGTGGATATCTGATTTCTCTGCAGATTTAAGCCACCATTGGCAAAGCCAATAGATCTTGTCTATGTGTGCTATTGGCAATGTTTTATAACGATGCTGTACAGCAGTGCAGATGCTTTGCAGAATGACTAAAACCCAATTTAAAACGAGCTATGATGGAGCCAGGACTAATGCGCTTTTTTTTTTTTAAAGTGCATTAGCATTGGATGCATTGTAGTCCTTTTTTAAAAATTATTTTTAGCCATGCTGCACAGCAGCCACACTGCTGTACAGCAAGGCTACAAATCATTGCCAAAGTCAGCAGTGTTCATGCTGTACAGCAGGAACAAAGGGTAATGGCAGAGCCAATAGTCTCAAAGGCGAGACCTGTTGGCTTTGCCAATGCTTGTTGGGTCTCAGCACAACAATGCTGTGATTCTGAGCAAATCAGTTAATCTTCACATGCGTTAAAAAAAAAAAATGTAATTTGGCAAAAAATACTATCACGTAAAGAAAGCACTTGCGCCCATGTCCTAATGAAAATACATTTGGAAGCACATAACATATTTTGTCATAATAAAAGCAGATAACATCTGTTGCCAAAATAAACATCCATTTCAAAGGAGAAAAGGGCTTCCTTGAAGTGCGTGTAACATAGTAAAACACGGATGCAAATGGAAAGAGGTTCGACAAGGACAACAGGGAAGAAAAATTAAATCACAGCACGATCAGTGGAAGGACAGCAATCAGTACTTGGTCCACGCTCCAGCCAAAAGAAGAGGAGCGCTGGTCAATTAAAAAGCAGCAAATAAGAGTGACAATGAAGGCAACGAATGTTAAGCAACAGGTCCCTTGTTGGATACAATATCTCTCACAAGCAGGAGCGCATGCAATGCATGCTCTGTCACAGGCCAGACATGAACACAGCAAGAATTTTCATGTGGGTGCTGGAGAGGCAGGCCAACCTCAACAAAGAGGCTTTCTCTCTGTTTCTCCTGGCCTGACCTGCATGAGACACCAAGGAGTAAAAAGGGCTTTGAAGAGTCGATCAGAAGTCTCCAACTCTTTAAGTCTCCAATCATATTCACTTCACAGACTTCAATCAGGTTTGACTTCAACTTGAGTAATTTTCAGTTCTTAAAGCATGTATTAAAATGATGAGCCAATTTCAGTTCTAGTATTGGAAAAATAGCCATGTCATTGTTCCTCACTTCTGTGTTCGCATGATTTATTTATAAGCATATCAAGAAAGTGATTTTTTTGATTGTTCTATTGATGAACATTTCATTTTGTCTTTCAAAAGTGTCCGTCCTCAGTAATCATTGATTGTTCCTATTGACCGTGTTCAATACATTTGTTTTCGCTAATATGAACTTATTCAGTACTGTGCCTAGAAATAAGGGAATATTACTGCAGCATTATGTAAGGCGGCACTCATTCACCTATCATAGAATAGTATAATTCCCTGCACCGATCCTTCTCGCGAGACTTTTTTAGTTTTAATCCGCTTTCTGCATGCCTAATGAAGTTTACACCGAAAAATATAATGCATCACGTTCTATCCAGTGAATTTGCATAAAACAATTTGGTTCCAAGTGGTTGCCTATAAAATTAGGAAATATGTTTGCATTTTTATCATTGACTCTATGGAATTACACACTATCTCAGCATATTCTTGGCTAATGTGTACCCTTTCCCTTGTATATTGTGCAACGCAACATACTTGGTACTAAACCACAAGCCCAGAACATCATGTTAAGCCCAACACCCAATGGGAATGTAGGTTTCAAGTTCCTGGGGCGATAGATAGTTGTCCTTCTTTTACTCAGCATGAGATGGAGAGTATGCTCATGAATCAGATAGGTCTGGATTGATGGCTGTTGGGATGCATGCAAGACAGACTTTGTAAATAAACATTAGCTCTGGTGGCAGTGTTCTTTTGTTGAGGGTCTTTGCAAAGGTCTTTGCAAGCCATGTACTTTGCTCTCTTCTTCGATAGGCCTGACTCTCCGGTGGATCAGATAGTTTCTCCCCCTACTTCATCTGATAAAGAGGACCCCTTTAACCGTAGTGACAAGTCTCAGAACATCCAAGGAGCCTGCACTAAGAAATTCTCTGCCGAACATCAGCAGCAGAGCAAGCTTATTAATGGACAAAAAAGCTTAGAATAACTCCACTACACTAGGAACTGAAGAGGTGATATACGTACAGGTAACATATGCTAGAGAAAGCAGCACCTAGACTACACTCCAATGTTATTGCCCCGATATCAAGACATCATCTAGGCCTATTCAGTCTAAATCACCTTTCACTTCCATGGCGAGTGGTTATATGAGCCAAAGCACTACTAATAGTGCCATTTCAAATCCATCATTCATACACTCAGCCCCAGGATAAGGCAACAGCACAAACAGTCCTGGATGATAAGAGAACTCCTAAAGTGACCCCTAATGAGCTGATGTTGGACCCGACCTTCTCTGGATCGGAGGGTGTTCGCCTACCTCTGCAATGTAGTGGGGTACTCAGGGGCAACTCCTCCATGTGGGCGGAGGAGCGTCACCCCCCTGCTTTCTCGCACTGCGAGAAGCAGAAACATAAAATGGTATAAATACCATTTTATGTTTCTGCTTCTCGCACTGCGAGAAAGCAGAAGAAGGGTTTGGTTGGGGGCGGGCGGGTTGGGGAGGAGTGGCTAGCCCTATTTTGTGGGCGCTGACTGTTTGGTCGGCCCCAGGGCCGACCAAACCAGTCATGCACACTCTCCCATTTTGTCCGTGTAGGCTGCATGCAGTCTACATAGAGAAAACGGCCTCCCCATAGACGCCTGTGCGGTCGGCGTCCCAGCCAATCACAACGCTGCCATTGCAGCATTGTGATTGGCTTAGGGGAGGGGAGGGAGGCTGCCTGCGGCTACTTCCTGTCAGGATGGCGCGACACGGGACCCGACCGCCGAAGGTAAGTTTTTATTTTTTATTTAAAATTACCGCCCCACTCCTCGCGCGACCCCCCCCACTCGCGAATCATGCCGGCCGCCACTGGGGGTACTCGCACTATTCAATACTATACTACATTTAAGAAAAATCACATCTTCTGATATTGGATTTATATTATTCAGCCGCACAGAAAGGACCCTACTCTCTGGTGCCAGATGGGTAGTAATACCATTGTCTGTTTCAAATGATTTAATATTGACACATGCCCAGTCAAGTTTTGGGATATGATATGATGTTCTGCATACTTTTACAGCCGCGGTTGCCATAAGTGATGCTAGTAATGTAGCAACAGCCATACCAAAAAGCATGCATGTTGGGAGATTGTGCAGGGGTCCACAAGTTCTGCATAGTTGCAACGTTCCGTCTAAGTGCCTCCAGTTTAAGTGTTACCCCATCTCAGTCGACTTCAAAGCTGATGATGGGAGGTTGCAGAGTATTCTCGAAGTAACAATGCTGAGGATAGTGCTAGGTTGAGTAATTTGACTGATGAAGAGGTTGATTTAAGATGTGCCGAATATTGGGCATGGCTCTTAGAGGCCTTGAATAATAAACACACTGCTTGTACCAAGTATATAACCTTCTGATATCATGAAATGTATTTCCTGGAATCTACCAGCCTTTAATCATTGTATGACTGATCTTAATTTGCTAGAACTAATAAATCACATTTCTATATTTGTCTCCAAGAAACTTTGATTTTTTCTTCCCCCATCATCCCTGGCCTTATGTTTAAGTTTTGTGAAGCGAATGGCTACCCGAAGGCTTCCCCGCGCTAGTGAGTACTGTGCTGAAAGTAGGGCCTCTGGTACATTAACGGGGAAACAGCCATGTCTTAAGTTTCTTCCTGAAGGAAAGTTCATTTTCCAGTGCTCTGAGACTGGGTGGAAGATCGTTCCACAACTTCGGTACTACGTGTGCAAACAATCTTCCTCCCCATCTCATCCTTTTTACCCTGGTTGTACAAAGGAAATAAAGATGTGAGGATCTCAGGTGTCTAGTTGGAACATAAATGGTTACCAACTCTCTGAGCTTTACTGGGCCCTTGGTATTTATGGCCCTATGAGCAATACAGAGGGATTTAAACTTAATCCTTGCCTCAATTGGGAGCCAATGCAGCTGTTTGAGGGGTTCTCTTGCGGATACATAACTAGGAACCTTTAAAAGGAGCCTTGCTGCCGCATTTTGCACAGTCTGAAGTCTCTTTATTACGTATTTGGGTGTGCCCACATAAAGTGAGTTGCCATAATCCAGACGGGAAACTATGAGTGATTGAATGACCGGTTTCCTTAGATGCTCTGGGATCAATACCAGTAACTTCCTGAGCATTCGGAGTAAAGAGAAACAGATGCCAGACAGTTTATTTGCTTGGTGGCCCATTGCTAGCACATTGTCCAACCAGATTCCCAAATTTTTTATCACCGGTTTGGGAACGGGGTGGGGCCCATGTCTACAGGCCAGCTGATCAGAGGTCTGTGTAAGGCCTGGTTTCCGAGGATCAATAATTCCGTCTTATCACCATTCAGCTTTAGGCAGCGGTTTATCCAAGAGGGTGCCAAATGTTTATTTCCTGGATTAGGGCCTTCTGTAGGAGAAACAACCAGCTGGGTGTCATCCGCATGGGAGACCGCTGACAGGTTAAAGTACTGCACTAAGGTGGCAAGCTGGCTCACATATATATTGAACAACGTGGGGCTGAGAGACGATCCCTAAGGGATACCACAAATCATTGGAAAGCTGTCAGAGAGGCAGTCTTTGTCCATGACTTAGTAGGATCTGTTTTCCAGATACGAGGTGAGCCAATCTAATGCTTTGCCCTGAATTCCCACCTCGCAAAGTCTATCTCTTAGGATCTTGTGATCCACTGTGTCGAATGCCGCACTTAAATCCAGTAGTAGGATGGCGGCTGAGCCTCCATTATCCAGTATAGCTTTGAGCTCCTCTGTGACCACCAGAAGTGCTGCTTCCGTGCTATGGTGCGTACGGAAGCCCATCTGGGTTGTATGAAGAATGTTGAAGTACTTATGGCAAAGTACTTCTGGTGCTTTACTGCTGTTATGTGGACTTTGAAAGAGGTCTGTGTTCAGTACATACAGCAATGATCAGGATTGAGCTGAGATCTATGGATATTGCTCTCTATTTGCTCAGTGGGATTAAGACCATATATAGTAGTATCTGGGTGGTTGTTCCATTTGCCCTGGTTAAGCATGGACTACACATCTTCCAGCTCAAACGGGCTGAAATAGGGCTGCAGACAAGCTGCCGTTCTGGCCAATTTATGTATTGGCAACCTAGATGGGATTCTGTGGATGATGGCTAACCATCACCTTTAATTAGACGGGGAGTGGTTGCCTGCCTTCTTTTAAGCCTATAAGACTCTTTTGAGCCACACAATTATTGGCCTAGCTACTTGCTATTCTAGCCCTCTATCGTGACAAGAAGAAAAACAAGAAAATGAAAATGATCCAATCTTAGCCCAAGATTATGGTCATCAGTAAAAAACAATTTTAAAAAACATAGAAACGCATTTAGAGTTAAAGATGCTACGATCGAGCAGGTTGGGGTATTGCCCTATGTCGGGATATTGCTTGACTACAAGTCGAGCTGCGTTAAATGTTTGTATGCCAAGAGTGTACTCTATTGCCTACAGTGGTTCGAAGCTTAATTAGGTTTAACATTAGGTATGAGTGATTGTGTTATACCCATTAGTCACTGATTTGAATTCTATTGTTATTTCTCAACTGATGGATGGTGCTCAGGCTTGGCAGTATTGGAAGCTGGTGAGCCTTGATGTCATTAAAAGCATGCATCTGAAAGAAATTCTTGTCTTAAATAAATCATTCCTTGTGCATGGCTACATCTGAAGCTTTGACTTGTATCTGCCCATTTTTATATTCTTCGGTTGATTCTAATGCTCTATTTTGATATACTTTATACTAGTGATGAAGCACAGTTGGCCTTGCTCTGCTCTAATACACTTTTCAGAGCTTTAATTAGAAGAAGTGAAACTTGTGGTATTTTGTCTATATTTATTATAGTGGCTAAGAGTAGACTCTATATTCATTCTCAATTTAAGGAGTATTTGAAGAATGTAGTCAGGAATTTGGCATTTGAGGAAAATATCTATATATTATGATGTTAGCATTACACTTGTGGCCCAAATAGGCCTAGCCAGTCCATAAAAGCATTCAAACTCCAGCAAGTCATGCTTGTACCCAACCTATATCCAAGCATGGACACCAGCAAACAGAATTACAATTCTGCAATACGTTTCTATGATGCAGTTCCTTGAAGTATATGTAGCACAGAGATAGCCTCTTGCTCTGTATAACACATCTGCATGTGACCATTTTTAGTGAACCTCAGCCTGGCAGGCTCTTGTAAGAAAACTTGTGCCACAACAGCTTTTAGCGGATCGTTGTGTTGGCGGAGCTTCCAATGGATATCCATGGTGGATTTACACAGATCAAAGCGAACGGAGATCAACATACCATTGACTGCCACAGGCAGTGCAGCATGGGCTTTTAGCGAAATAGCTTGCCTCAGCAAAATGTTACTGATGTATATCAGAATTGGACGAGGATGTGATGATTTGACATTGCCAGCAGTAGCCATACTTCTCCGAAATAAAGGAAGGAGATGCACTCGCTGGATTTGTGAGTCCATGTCCCAATCACTCAGATCAGGGAATGCCTTGCCAAACAGTTGCACAGTAAACTGCTGGGGGCCATCACCCTCTTTTCCTTTGGGTATTTCGAACATTTGGAGATTGTTTCTCCTTTGTTCATTCTCCAAGTCTTCAATATTTGCCTGGACAAAAGCCAACTGTCAATCATGGTTTCCAATGGATTTAACAGTAGCAGTTTCCACTTCCACCAGTATTGACCACTCGTTGCTGCAGCATAGCCATGTCCGTGGTAAGGGCCAGGACTATACTTGTTACCTCTGACAGATATTTTTGGATTAGGGCAGTGTCCGCTCTGACTTGCACGTAGTGCTGCTGCGCTTCCACTCTCTAAACCTATAGCAGATTAAGTATCGCCAAAAACAAAGACTCAGGTACTCTGCCATTCTTAGGTAAATCTGTACTTTCTGCATTGGTGGCTGATGGGCGATAACAAGGGGTAGTGCCACCCAGTGACTCAAAACTACTTTCGGGGAGCGAGACCCCTTCAGGGGTTGGAGAAGTGCCAGGACAAAGCTCAGTCTGGCCCTGTATGCCCACCCTTGATGTCATTTGATCGATGGTGCAGACAGTCGACAAACGAGATGTCAAAGTTTTTACATCTCCCCTTGAGATGACCCCGGCTCGCAACGGGCTTCCCTTAGTCCCACCTTTAGCATCATGGTTTGCCACCATTTGCTTGTGGCGTGGGGGTAGCCAATTTTGTCCACGAAGTGTATATTTCTTTAAGCTTCTTGCTGTTCCTCATATTGCCCTCCATGAAGGTCTTGAAAACATCTTGCAAGGTCACAATCGGGGCCATGGCAGCCAGGTTAGCTTGGGCAGGCACTGGTGTATCGGGATCGTTGTATGCCGGGGGGGAAGATTTTGCCAAGACACTTGGGAGGGGAGTCTCCCCCCATCCCCATAATACCTCTTCCTGTAGCCCCTTGGTTTCACCCCACAAGTCCTCAACAACTCCCTCAGTTAGACTTACTGCGAGGTCTGGGTTGCCTGCCGCTGCTGGAAAAACACATTCTTCTGACCGGGTTACTCCACCCTTGCCACTTTGTTGCAGACTTGGTAATGCAGTAACAATATAGCTGCCTTGAGCTGAACACTACAATGTATCAGGCAGATGATCAACACCCCTGTCTGCTCCACATGCGCCGCCACCATTAAGGACTTTTCCCCAGGTGCAGTTGCCTCCTTGCCACAAGCTTGAAATATGCTGGCTGTCGTGCCAGAATGAAGTAACTTGAGGATTGAGTGCCTGATTTGGGAGCAACACCCCTCATCTGAGTCTAAGGAGGGAGCCCGCTTCATCTCCTGCTGCAGCCGTCGCGGTCACCCAGGTGAACTTTGGCTGCGGAACAGGCTGCTACCCCCATTCCCCCACCGGTACATTCAGGAGCGAAGGAAGCCCCCGCCGATAGAGCAGCCACATAGATGCCATGCCGCACCTGAGCTCACACAGCTCAGAACAGGCGGCTTCACTGTGACGCGGCTCAGCTGCAGATGAAAATCAAGTTGGGCTGTGAACAGAAGCAAGAGCGTTGCGACAGTGGTCAGCGGAGGCCAGTTAGCAGAATGGGGAGGAGAGAGCTCACAGCTGCGGTATCAGTTCGCCATCTTCCTTCCCGTCCATAATGTATAGATATTTGCCTCTTATTTCCTCCTTTCTTTCTTCTTTTCCTTTCTTTCTTCTTACTTAATAGCGGTGTGTGTCGTGGTTATGTGGTGGGGGGGCAGTGGAGGGGGGGGAGTCTCAGTGGGCTGTCTCAGTCACCGACAGCCAAGGGTTGGGGGATGATTCCTTCCTTCCATACAGGGAGGGTGCGGGGGTAGGGGGTGGGTTCGGTGAGTGAGGTTTCGCTGGGACTCTGACTGAACTCGGAGTGGTGATGAAGGATGAAATAAGTAAGAAGGATCATTGGCTAGCTTATGAGCTGATGTTTTTTGTTAGATACTGTAATGTGGATTTTCATTTGGGGATGGTCTACCTGAAGCCACTGTAGGAGGCTTTTTCTAGTTTAAAATGTATGTTTTGGAATGTCTCCGGCCTTAATATGTCTAGTAAACGCCAGCTGGTTCAGGAAGAGGTTAAAATATATAATCCTCAGCTACTGTCCTTAACTGAGACTCACCTCGCCCATAAGGATCGTTTACTGTTAAGACACCTTGGGTACAATATTGTGGTATGTACATCTCAAGCAGTTTCTATACACGGAGTAGTTATGGTGTTGCATAAACATTTAGAGCTTAAGATATTGAAAACTGCGGCAAATCCCGGAGGAGGTGGGTGATTGCACAGCTGTTAATCTATGGTATGAAATACGTGTTTTGTACAGTCTACGGGCTAAATCTAGATGATCCTGAGATTCTGGATATGCTCTGTCTTGAATTATTAGATTGGTATAGGGAGTTGCTCATAATGGGTGATTTTAATTGTGTTAGGGACTATAGTATTGATTCCATGAATCACTCTGCCTCTCCGGGTATGGTGAAAACAAGGGCATCTATTCTTGAATTAGCTCGACTATACGGGCTGAGTGATGTCTGGAGGGTACTCCACCCAACTAAACCAGGCTACACATATTGCTGCTCTCCTTACAGACATTATTTTAGGATAGATATGATTTTCGCTAGTGGAAGCCTGATTCAGGAGGCCGAGATAGAAGTCTGCCCCAGGATTACTTCTAATCACAATCCCATTTTATTGTTTTTTAATCTTCAGGCAGCTAAGCCAGCATGGGCCAGTTTTCGTTCCCTCGCTATCTTCTATCAAAGGCAGACTACTGCACAATTATGTCTAGCCCACTGTCAGAATGTGGGTACGGCTTCCCCCTCAGTGGTATGGGATGCAACAAAGTCATTTATTAGGGTGACCACGTTGCTGTTTATACTCAAGAAGAGCAAGGACAGTCAAGGCAGTACCAGGTTGCTTTGCCAGCTAATCACACAACGGGAGATTATGCATGCTCATGCAATAGTAATTGAGGGGGGTGGAAAAGCAGTCTTTATATCTTAATTTGATCGAAAAATGGTCTCTACTAGGATGGACCATAAGTGAGAAAATTGCGGCCACCTATGCTAGGAATCGGGCCCTCCAATATGAATATGGGGAAAGGTGGGACAAGTACTTGCACACTAAATTACTGACAGAAAATCTAGGGGTGTAATTCATTCTATCAAAGGTAGTAATGGTGCGGTGTATACTCACTCTAAGGCTATTGCAGAACAATTTTAGTTTTTTTTATCAAGAACTTTACAGTCAGCCCCAAGGGTTTAACTCTCTAGGATACGCACAATATGTTCAGGACAGTAGACTGCCTATTTTGAGGGAGCCCCAAGCTAGCGCACTTCAGCAAGATATTACTATCAGTGACTTCGAGGCAGCTCTTAGCTTTACCATTAGGCAAGGTGGCAGGAGAAGACACCATTCCATTTGAATTTTACAAAACATTTAAAGATATTATTATCTCGGTTTTTCTTGGAGTTAGTCCGCATATTGACGCTGGTGGTGAAGTGCCTAGGACATGGAATATGACTAATATGATAGTCTTCTGAAAAAAGGCAAGCCACCAGATGAACGGGGCTCATATCATCCAATATCTCTCATTAATGCAGATGCAAAAGTGTTCCCAAAGATTCTTGCCGTCCGCCTTGCTCCTTTTATGTCGGATATAGATTTGCAACAACAGCACAGGTTTACACCGGGCAGGGACACTATGTGCCATGTTAATACAGCTATTCCTGCATTTTATGTAGTGGGAAAGTGGGTCAAAGACTAGGAATGATACTTTTAGACGCCTAGAAGGCGTTTCACCATGTTGTATGGAATGCACTCTGGGCAACGATGACGACCTTTGGTATAGAGGACCACTTCTGCAAGGGTGTAAGGTCGTTATATAGGACCCCTAGCGCTCAATTAGTTTATGCCGGGATATCTTCAGTACCTTTTCAGATCTATTGCGGCACTCGGCAGGGGTGTCCTCTATCGCCTCTTTTATTTGCTCTTTATATGGAGCCATTTCTGTGATCTCTGTTTAGGAATGTGCAAATATAGCCTATGACTTTGGGGGATCTTTAACTCAAAATTACAGCATATGCTGACGACGTTGCCATTTTTTCATCTAATATGTCAGTCATGCTGACAAACATTATTAAGAAGGCTAATAGATTTGGAATATTCTCTTGCTGCAAACTTCATGTATCCAAGACTCTAGTCCTCCTTAATTTTAAACCAGAAGCCCTGATTTCTGGGGTCTGTACAACAGCAACATATCTTGGGGTTCAATTAAGCTTGCAAGTCAGGTAAGCTGTCAAATTGAACTATGAACCTGTACTACTTTCAGGTACTAGCAAATTGCGGCTTTGGAATAAGTTCCCGATAAGCATCATATGCCGATGTAATATCATTAAAATGAACAGTTTGCCAACATTTTTATATCTATTTCTGGCAATCCCCCTCCGGGTCCCCAACCATTTTATAAAACGCCTAGAAGGTGCAATAGGCAGCTTCATCTGAGGATATAGGTGGGCTAGACGTGCCATAAGATTTTTAAAGTTCCCTTATAGGCAGGGTGGGTTGCAGCTCCCCGACCTTAAACTCTACTTCTGGGCGGCATTTTCAGGTCGCCTGTGTAATCTGCTAATACGAGGTGACCCAGATCCCTCAGTTTTCGACTATCGACTAGGACTACGGCCAGACTACAGGTTATTTTTATATAGATGTAGAGATCCCAATTATTTTAAACGTGTTAGGTTTAAGTTTATTATGGACATTATCAGTATATGTCAGGAAATTTCTACGACATACTCTCTCCCGCAGATTCATTCAGATACGCCTCTGTGGGATAATCCAGCATTCCCGGCCATATTCCACGATGTAGTGGGTAACGCTTGGCAGCACTATGGGGGTGGAGACTACATGCCAACTGTATGACATTAATGGATTTCGTACATTTACTGGGCTCCAGGTCTCTTTCGATCTCCCTCACCATTTCTTTTTCAAATACCTACAGATAAGGGATTTTGTTATGTCTGAATGTAGGCTCGAATCTGAATTGGGCAGTTCTAACCTACTTTCTTGTTTGCATAAAGCGTCTAGGAAATCGTTGATTAGTATGATTTATCAGGAGCTCTGCCAATACAGGGTCGATGATAGTTCTGTCCTTGCGGCCAAATGGAGCAACAAACTTTCTGATTAAATTCTTTTCTTAGAAATCCTAAGTGATTTAGAGACCATTGATGGCTCAGTCCATTCTATTAACCTAAAGCTGCAACAATTTAAGACAATCTGCATGTGTATTATATGGTAGGCATAATTACTAAGTGGGGTGTGAACCCTGGGGGTGAGAACACCAAGTGTCTCAAATGTGGATGCTACGCAGCAGATATTTTACACTTGTTCGCCACCTGTCCTAATTTGCAAGAATTTTGGGCAGGGGTGACCCAATGTTTAATTCTCTGTCTTGGACATGATGTACTACTTTCCTCTAAGGAGATCGTGTAGGGCTAAAAAATGGAATTCGAAATTGGTTTGAGACAAATGCTGTCCATAACATTGTCTCGGCTAGACTTTGTATTGCTAGAGCATGGGTTTCCCCTCTACCTCCTAGGGTAGTTGAGTAGTGGGCTGTTATTTGACAAATGTATGAATCAGAGCTAGCCCTAGCTAATTTAAAACATTTGTTTTGCATTGTTTATTAAGGAAAGCCTGGTAGCCAGTCCGGCCCTGCAAGGGGCGCTCGTTGTATCAAAAGATGAGAACAAATCCGGGCACGATTCAATTGGGATCTGCAGACCAATGTGTGTGCTTGAAAATGAGTTGCCTAGGGTTTGATTTATAACATCATGTGGGTTCTGATAAGCTGTTTTGCATAATTTGATCATGAGGTGTTCCAGCCTATCTCATTTTATGCAATGTTATGTTGTGTTATTTATAATTTGATATGCTATAGTTATCTTGGTTTCTGGTGTACTATCCCCATTGTTTGTCATTTCTTCTGCTTACATTCTACTTTCGTGTTTGTATTACAAGTGCATATTCTTAATCTGTGCCCCTTCCAGGTTTTTATGTGTAACACTTTGGTTTTTGTTTCTTGATCTTCTGACTTTTTTTTTTTTTAATTCTTTTTATTAAACATGAAAACAAGCTTCAGATAATCATCATGTTCGTATTGACACATCAGGATAAACATTAGTCACAGGTAGCACAATACAGAGCGAATATCTTATTGCAATTTCTGGCTGTTACCAGCCTTCTTCTCAGGGGATACATCATTACATCTCAATCTCTAGGCAGTTTGAAACACTCTTCATGACACTGTCCATTGGCCTCTATACCGTGCCCACGATCTTCTGACTTAAGAAAATAATAAAAAGAACTTAGAAAAAAAAGAATTTGTCAGTTGAGACAGACCTTAATTATTTAAGAACTGAGCTTGATGTACTATTCCCATTTGTAAATCAGTGATGTGCAATTTGCACACTGGTTTGCAAACGGGAATACAATTTGCGATGTGACCTTGGTACTAATATTTTACATCACAAGTTGTTAATTCTCAAAACGACCATTCTAATTAATATTAATTAGGCAAATCACGATTTGCAACCTTCTGTGATTGTCTGGAATTGTAGGGGTGGAGGCCTTCAATGGCCAGCAAACCTCCAAAGCTGTATTTGCATTTCCAAATGGGAAACATTTTTTTTAAAGCAGTCCTGTCCATTAAAGGGACAGGTTCTGCTTTAAAAAAATGTTTCCCTTATGGGAACACATCGGAGTCCCCCCTGTTGCCAGTGTTTTTCAGCATCAGCAAAGAGGCATTTTTGGCCCATACTGAATCACATCACCAAAAAGAATTAACAAAGCCAGCTGGTCCACGCTGCTTTTAAAGAGACCATTTGGCTTGCCAGGGCTTGTTTTTCATTCAGATAGGGCCAACTACAGCTGCTGGATGTAAAAAAGAACTTAATAGGTGTAATAAGAGAAGTATACTATACTATCAATTTTGCCAAATGGAGTAGGACTCTGTTTTAGATCTATTGCTTGATTGGCGGGAGCTAGTAGGTAATTGTGCAACTATTTTGATCTCCTTTCTGACTGAAGTGTGGATGATATTAACATTTTATCTCTTGATTGTTAACTGAAGGGACTTTCCTTTCAGCATTTCTTGAAATGGTTTTGGGGTCACTGTAACGGGATGTAATGTCTGTATGTCTTTATGGTTTCATGTGTTCTTAAGCTATAATGGAAACTTCCTGAGCAGATTTGGACTGCTGCTAATGAGAACACGTCCTATTTGTACTGCTCCTAATTGGGAAATTATGCTAATGAGCACCTCATTAAAATCAAAACAGGCCGCCTGGCACCTTGCTGTTCCTTCCTCTGCCTAATGGCGCAAGTGGGGTGGGGTGAGCAGAAAGGGGTTTGTGGGAGGAAGGATTGCATATTGTGGGACTGGTGGGGCGAGAACCTAACATACTCGACCATCAATCACCCTTACTCCTCCAAATTCCTCTTTGCTGGCACTGTGAAGGAGCTAGGTGGTGGCTCATCAGATGTACCATTCTTGAATGACAGCGAGTGGAAAGTCCTGTTCAGGCCCGAGACCTCCCTTGAAGGGTCCGGCCGGCATTTTACTCGAATTAGTTTTAAAGTGATCCTCGTTTGGAAGATCGAACCTGCGTTACACAGACACTCAAATGCAATTATCTGAAGGGTTGATTGAAGAGGTCACTGTTTGATAAGAACTGAGGTAAAACGCTTGTTCTAATCAGCAGTACGCACTCCTTTTAAATTTTAAATAAAATGACCCTTTTATTGTTATAATCCTCTACATTATTCCTTTAGTCCAAAGCAGTCAATGGAGAAGTGAATTAGGGTCAGCACTTTAATGTCAAGAAGAGTGAATCTTCTTTAAAAGGCTGAAATACCAAGAGATACGCCTGAGGCAGTGACGTGTATGGAGTGGGGGTGGTATGTGGGATGGTGAAATGGACATGGATGGTTGGCCCGGGGCTGAGCTGGTGGGATGGCTCTCTGTGTGTTGTGTTTGGCGGTTGTCTTGTCAGCTGAGATATTTTTCTTCTTAAAGAGCCATGGGGGCATATGTATGAAGCCCATTTCCCATTTGCAAACGGGCCGATTCTCAGAATCGGCCGTTTGCGAACGGGAAAAAGCCTTTTGGGATGTATCATCCCAAAAGGCCCTCGCAAAATAGGGAATCGCAAAATTTGCGATTCCCTATTTTGTGAATGTATTTAAGGAATCGCAAATTGCGATTCCTTAAATGCGATGTAGAAAGCACCCAAGTTGTGCGATTTCACTTTAAGAAATCACAAATTACCACCAACTTCAAGTTGGTGGTAATTTGCGATTTCTTTGAAAAATGCACTTTTTGGCATTTTTCAAAGTGCCATGTGGCGCGCATACATGCCCTTAGGGCATGTACGTGCGCCACATGTGCACACATGCTCATTTCAGGGGTGCAACAGGGTGTCCTTATGACACCCTTGCACCCTTGAAATTGCATTCGCAATTTGCGAGTACCTAATGGGTACTCGCAAATTGCGAATGTCTTCCCATTCATTTCTATGGGCCTCTAGGCCCATAGGAATGAATGGGAAGGTATTCCTTAATTGCGATTCCCAATTTGCGAGTCGCAATTAAGGAATGCCAAGGAATCGCAAAATATTTGCGAATTTTTTATTACATCCCGTTTTGCGATTCTCAAATAGCGATTCTCTAAAAATCGCTATTTGAGAATCGCAATAATGGTATTTGATACATATGCCCCCATATGTTCTGAATTTACTATTGCCAACAATGATGCTGTTTATGGCACTGGCTATAGGTACAATATTTATATTAAAACACCTCTTCTACTGTAAGGAAATGCCTCTTTTTGCATGGTCACCCCCAAGTTTTTAGATGGATGCTGCTGGTTTTTCTACTCTGAGAGTGCATTAAGGCCTGCTAACCAGACCCCAGTGCCCTGCCCCTAAAACGTGTATGTCTGATTGACTTTATCGAACTTGCCTAAGCTAACTTACATGTAAGTCCCCAGCATATGGTACCCAGGGCCTGTAGATTAGAGGATCATCCCAGGGACTTCAGCACTGGTTAAGCCACCCTGGATGTGACAAAGGTAAAACCTGCCTCCCAGTCCGCCACTGCACACTGTTACCAACTGCTAGCCCGACTTTGCCATTTAAAGATATGGCAAAGCGAGGAGCTCCTTGATAAGCCTCCTCTAGTTCGCGTGCCGCGTCTCGATGTCTCTCACCTCGTACAAACAGGAAGTCTCTTACATTTGGATAACGGTGGAAACTTTTGAAAATCTACTTGGACTGCATTGGAATTGCTTTCTACTTCTTTCGTTATAACATGTCCGATATACCGATCATCTCAAAGATAATTTTACGGCGTGGAACACGTTTTGAAGACCTGGGATGTCAGTGCCATTCTAGGCTCTGACTTTCAGGAATATCCTCTTTACCCAGGCCTGTTGACCCGCTGGATCTTGACAACAGTATTATTCAATTTAGCCTTGAAGAAGTCACTTGTGTGACGAAACACGTACCGGCTGCATTTTGGACTACAATACAAGTTTCTACAACAAATCTATGACTCCCGTTCTCTAATTTTGGGGTTTGGACAATATTGTATATGGTGACAACACCATTGATTTACTTTATGTTGAGTGCTCTGGTACATTAGTTTCTCATGTGAACGGAGGTGTCTCACCAATGTATATGATGCATACCGGGTAGTTTGATGCATCTGTATCTCTTAGCACCACAATCAGATTACTCTTTGTGTAAATCCTTGATAAATACATTGGCACATGCCAAATGGTGGTGCGACCAAATAAAATCATCACTTCCCAGCCTTAGTTTTGTATTATGTATATTTGACAAGGATGTGGTAGCCATTCAAAAGAAAGAACAGGAACTTGTGCCATGGCATGGAATGAGGTAACATCAAGCTTAATAAATCATAATGATAATAAATGGTAAAAGGCTCCTGGGAATAGCCGAGAAAACCAATGCTCTTCAACCTTTATGTCACTGATGTGATAGTGAATTTGCACAATCAAGCCACCTGCCCTCCAACAAATGGGAGTAGTAAAATCCAGATATTATTGGACGCAGACAATACTGTAATCTTCAACCAACTAGTGTTGGTGTGCAACATACCTTGAAATGCTTTGAGATTTATTGCACCAAGAACTATTTTACTGTAAATTATGATAAATCAAATGTGCTATGGTTTAGGAATATGGCAATCAAAAAAAATGGATGGTATAAAAATGACAAAAACAATCTAGCTGGCAAATTCGTATAAATACCTGGACCTCTGGTTCAACAACACCGAATCCTTTAAGAACATAAAGAGGAATTGAATATTAAAGCAGGTAATCTTACTTATGCATTACTAAATCCCTTCCTTAAAACACTGGGCGACCTGATTAAGGCCATATTTATGCCATCTATTGGGACGGAAAAGTCTCTCACCTGGTGATAGAGGTGCACCCCTGGCATGAGTGACCCAATTGTAATGATGACTGAATCCCTAATGCTGATTTTTGTTGTCATGGACGAAGACGGATCTTGCCTGTGCTCCATGACATAGGCCTGTCTCACAGATTGTGGTATTTATGGACCGGTAGGGGCACCCAAAGCGCTGCCTTCATAGTGATGAAAGGCTACCACCATTACCAGGAGTTAAGAGGCACAAGCACTGTGGTGGTAGCATACCATGTAGTGGTCAGTAAGAGTGAATAGGCCCTCTTTACCTGCCTCACCAGAGTGAGACCTGCAGGCTCACATATTTAAAGTTCTTCTGCTGTGTGCTTAACTCACCTTTGGCCTACATCGGTTTGGTGTGTAGTGCTGCTAAGTGCGTGTGTGTTAAACTTGTGCTTGGTGTATGTGTGCCTGTGAATAATACAATACAAGAATGATGTAGTACTGTGCACTGCTTGTAGGCTCTGGGTTCCATTTTGGGAGACCAAGGGCTGACTGGAGGAACATGAGGAGAGGAGGTAGAGGAATCCCCCCAGACATATTTGTGTATTGCTGCATTCCTGTAAACTGGGTGGGACACACTGGAGGAAGGGAGAGCCAAGCTCTCCAGCACACTTCAAAGAGTGCTCTTTGATTCAGCGAGAGGTCTCTGGGAGGATGCCTAGGCAGATCTCAGGAAGGAGATGGGGCTGATAAGAGAATCATACAGATTAGGGTTGAGGCCCTGGGGTAACCTTTTGATACACATAACACTATGGCTGACATCCAGGTGTCACTCCCATGGCCTGTGTTGTGGGTCTATCAAATTTGGAGTCACTCCTACTGTGAGAGGCTGCTTTCTGAAGGATGGGCAGGGCAGAGGAAAGGGCACTTCAAAAGGAAGTAGACCTCAAACATAAACTTCAAAGTCTCATACTCTAAATCACATTTGGTGTCTGGAAATGGAATATACGAAAGGGGCTCAATCCCCCCAAAAGTGTCAACTGTCAAGCAGGCAGGAGGGCTGTGTGAGGAGAAGAAGCTCTGCAAGGCTTCTGCCTGTGACCAGGGCTGGGGGCCAAGGCCTGCTAGTCTCCCAGCTGGGGGAGGGGACACCACCCAGGGAATCCAAGACCACCTGCCCTTGGAGCCTGGAATACCAGTGCCTGAATACCAGTGCCTGGCTGCTTGCCAAGAGCAGTGCTCCCTGTGAGGGAGAGGAGGGGGCTGGATGGAGCGAGGTCAAGTGGAGGTCCTGGCGATTGGATCCCCATTGAGAGGTGTGAGGAAATGGCTGATGCACCGATCGGGTCATTGCTCATGTGCAGAGAAAAGTTGCGACTCCCGTATGCTAGAGGAGTGCCGCCATGAAGTGAGCCATGAGCACTGTTGCACTGATCGGGCCGTAGCCTGTGTGCGGAACCCCATGGCTCGAGCAGGCCCAAGCCATAACTGAGGACTCGCACCAGGAGCCTTGTACCCCCCTACCAGTGAGGAGGAACTCAAGAAACTTACCAGTATCGGAGGAGCATTGAGAACTCCCCCAGTCGCTGCAGGATCGCTTATGATGACATGACTGAAGCTCTCCCAGGCCTCGCGTGTGAAAAACTTACAAGCTGCAGCCGCTGCAGCTTCAGCATCCGTGAAGGGGGTTCGCTCAGAGACGCCAGGCACATGGTTCCTGCTGGTGCAGGTAAGAATGATTGTCGGGCCAGATGGCCCCAGTACCTTGCCTGTCTGATAGCGCTTTGGCACTGGTACACTTATGATGTTAATAAAGAGTTGATCTGAGACTCGGACTACTAGAGGGGCTTAACTTGAATGTCGTCTATAGTGACTGGGGAATAACCACTACCTCTAGAGAAAGAAGAATGGAACTAGAGGCCCACCGATGAAACACTAGAGTCCAATTCTCAGGCGACTGTGGGTATTGTTTGTAAATGACATATTTTACTTTGTGTTTGTATACAAAAGCTCCTTTTTACATAAAAGCAAGTATTTGACTGAACAATCATTTATTGATGCTGCTGAGCGTAGTTTGAATTGTGATCCTGTGTTCACCCCCCCTATACCTACCCCCGCACCTCTCACGAGATGTCTTAGACTGCTCGACCCTCGCTACCACTGGCAATCAAGTGTGGAAGGGGTACTTGACCAAATTGTTAAGGATCCATAGTAGGTCGGGCCCCGGGACATCAGGAGTAAAAGGCCTCAATCCCCACAGTTGGGCCCAGTGGCTCCTGTTTGCTCCGTGGCCCTCTGAACAGAGTTCTGACACCATCACCAAGATATGGCTGTGAAATGTTTCTGGAACCCCATATCAAGAGCTTAGAACTGTGACACTGCAACTTGTTCAGGTAGCTTTTCGCTCTGCCAACCTCCACATCACAAGCACAAATTTGCTTACAGTTTAATTTATTAAACCAGACTGCATTCCAAGCTGGCTGCATCTTAAATTTTTGGCACAATTTTAAGTCAGCTCAGCACTGAACACTTAGGGCTGGGACGTAGAGCAAAGTACAATCCTGTACGGAGATTTACGATGTTTATTTTAAGAACATTAACACTCACTTGTTCTTTTAAAGATCACAGAAGCATGGGAGCCCCCTCTCACTTAGAACCAGTTTGAGATACAAGTAAAAATACATCAGATTTGAATGTCCTTTGCTTTAGACCAGACTTCCTGCTCTTTTAAAAAGCATGTGGTCAATTTTTGACTCCATACCACCTAAATGAAATGTAACCTTATAGGAGGCCACAATACCATTTAAAATGAAAGGAACATAGCAAGGCTATGATTTGGTCTTTTTGATGTGGGTGAGATCTGACAACAGTGGAGATATGCACCTATTTTTCAAGCAGAGAGAGGCAGCAAGGTTAATTCACACTGCACTTTCCGGTCTAGTCACTGATATGTAATCACATATGTAATGCCCACCTCAAATGACCAGCTGCCACATGGCCATAAATACAATACAATTAAAACAGTGATGAGAGGCACTACAGAAAGCACTGTGTTGAGTCAAAAAAGACAAGAATAAATCTTTCTCAAATTCTCTTGGTTATGCGTTGCAATTCTTTTATTTCTTGTGTTCTTCGTACAAAAAGCGTACAGCCAACGCGTTTCACCCCAAATAGGGCTTCTTCAGGGCAAGAGAAAATGGTAAGCACAATTAAGCACAATTCTGATTTTTCACAATTCAAGAAGCCGGTGGCAATTTAATTCAATAATGTCCCTTTTCTCAGGCAGGTATATGCCACTTCCAGTCTATTGGCGTCCTTAGCGTAGATAACAAGGGTCAAGCGCAGCTAAGCACATGCAGTTGTATCAAACAAGTTCAAATGGGCAAGTCCAATTCCAAAGCGTGCTCCGTGTACGGTAAAGGTCTGCTACATTACAGATATGCACCTAAATCACAGAGCTGCAGTTTCAGCCAATACTGGAAGGAACCACATGTCATCTGATGTTGCAGGAGTTCTCCTTTGAGTGGTTGAAACTCCTAGTTCCTGCTATAAGACGTCTGAACATACAATGGTTATAAATGAATGCTTTAATCCAACAGATATGCAATTGGCAAGCAGATTCGTAACATTTCTTAATGTGGTATTTGATAAACTAGGGAAAATATACAAAGTGACTTGGCAGGAGACAAAGTTATGAATTAAATTGATTAATGGCTCTGGAAAAGATATGCACTTAGTCACTTTAACTGTATGAATTTGAGTAGAGAATAACATTTATTTTTTTACAAAATCAGTGTTTGTGTGTCTATGTATATATATATATATATATATATATATATATATCTACCACTCATTATGCTGCTATTTCCTGGTACTGTAACTGCGTATTTGCAAATTTTCTTTACCACTCATTATGCTGCTATTTCCTGGTACTGTAACTGCGTATTTGCACATTTTCTTTACCACTCATTATGCTGCTATTTCCTGGTACTGTAACTGCGTATTTGCACATTTTTTCCATGCTGGATTTAACCTTGCACTTTATGTCAGCACCTACCATAGCGTCAATGTATTTACATTAATGCAGTCTGGCATGGTTACCCATGCCACATGTCTCTTACTACATGGTTTCTCGTTTGAAGTGTCATCCCTACTAGTTTTAGGTATTTCATGCATTTTATGCTAGTGATGTGCACTCTAGATATTCACTTTTAGAAATTACCGGCTGCCTCAATCCTGTACCTTTGAAGCTATGATGTTTGAATAGCTACAATTTTATGTGTCACGCACAGCACTTTATACTGCACTAGCACTTTTATTTTAGCACCCCAACTCCTCATGGCAGGCTTTGTAATTTTTAATGGTATTTTGCAGTAACAGAGATGTTATGAATCTGAATTGTACTGTTACTACTTATTACCCATACAATTTTTGGCCACTTGGCTTTATGTTAAGGAATTGAATAGCATTTACTATTTATGCCACTACATTAGGCATTTAGTTGCACTAATATGTACTTGTTTCAAATGCCCATTTTGGCGCTATATAGTATGCTTTCTATGTCTGTCACCACAGGAGGAGTGGCTAATTGTATAGCACGTTACTATTTAAGACACGTCAATACCCTGGCACGTCATGTGATCAAGACCGGGGCAACCCGGTCGAAACGCGTCATGCAGTGGAGATCCTTTGGTCAATAAAGCACTCATCTCACTGAAAGCTGTTTGTGGTCTGTACCTGATTTTCTGTTCGTAAGGAACTTGGCTCAGGATTTGCAAGCTCATTTAATCGTGACGAAGTACGGCTGTCTTCGCCCATTACGGACCCTCTCTTCCAAAGCAGGCTGCCTGGTTTCAGTCGACATCGCGGAAGCGATTCAGCAATTGACCCGGAAGGAGTTTGTTCCGGTCGGCCCCCCGTCAGCCGCGAAGATCGTGAGCAGCTTACCGGTGGTTACCGCCGCAGTCCCGGAGTTTCCACGGAGTCGGAGGACGCCGAGAGAGCAAGTTGGATACAAGTGCGGTAAGCCGGGTGCGCTCGTGATTGGGGCTATATTGACGGGTGAAGAGAGCAAGCTTTTTATTCTAACTTACTGGCGTTTCAAATCTTTAATATATCGCCAGTAAACAGTGCACTTCACATATTGTAACAGAGCAAGATGATCTCCACAGCGGACGTGCTACGTGACAGGGAGGCAGCCGCCGACGCTATGTTTTTAAATCTGCCGGATGTCAATGTGAATTCTACTGGCAAAGACGCTAATACTAAAATGGGCATGAATAATGATGTCAAATCTTTATTAAAACAACTGGAGAAACTACTACGTAGTGAGCTCACTAAGTGGTGGGAAAGAAAATCGCTGGAGAAGTACGTGGAGGCAGGCAGGGTGCCTCGAGGTTTAAGAGTGCTCATTGCACCGTCCTTTGAAAACCCGAATCCAGCAATGCTAACGGAATGGGCTTCAAATAACCTGGAAGCCTCTATGAACATGGTGCGAATATTGGTGAAATATGCAGCCATTGATAGAGAGGAAATTCTCAAACAAATAGAGATATTGAATGAAAAGCTAGAGGCACATGAACAACAAGAGGCCATAAAGAAAGGCAGAGGGGAAATAGATGGCCGCCTCAAAAAACATGAGAAGACTATAAAAACAAGAAAAATATACAAGTTTGCCAGAGACAAACAAGACTATGAGACCGGACGAGTGTTTACATTTTCTCGAAAATTTGACACGGTCAAAAGACAAGCTATAATTCCTCAAGCACCTAAACAAGTTCCAACAAATAGCATAAATCAGGATGGTTCCAACACTGATTTAAGTTCTGTGCCAAGCAGCTCAGACTCAGAAGACAATGGTCTAGTGAATTCACATTTACAGTTATCAACCAACTTCACACCCTCAGAAGAATTGGGTTTTTTAATCAAAGACCGCCGCCAGACATTGCGGCCACGTCCACTCCAGAAGACAACAGAAGTAGGAGAAACAGGTGCCGCAAACAAAGGCGAAAACTCAGGAGGCAGCAAGAGAGGTAGAAAAGGCAAAGCCTATCAAAGGAGATAAACAACTTTGTACCATCTATCACAGATGTTCCTGATAACACAGTAATCAATCTGTCAGATACCACTCTGGATAAAGCTGAAACACAACTATTATCGTTGGGTTTGTCATATTGTCCACGGAATAGTTTCAAATACGCTCAAACACGCATTGATGTTTTTAAGTTTATACGTAAATTAAAACTTATTAAGCATTTCAAATTGAACAAAGCTAGTGAATCAGCAACTACTATTGCTAGCGCCAATCAGCCCAGCACAGGTCTTCAAGTGTCAGATATCCCCATTTTAAGATCTATACACATGCTGAGCTCGGATACAGAGGATGACACAGGCAGTACACAGACAGACTTACAGGATATGGGCATTTCTTGCAGTGGAACCGTGAGCAGTCCGTTCCGTCCACCGTCAACCTTTGTCCCTCTCATGCCCAAAGACTCTATTGATATCTTTAATGATGTGGTCACAAAGGAATTGAAGACATTAAATTGGAAAATTTTGAGAAAAAAGAAATACAAACGATACTCTGAGATACAATACTTCAAGCTCATGCAGAAACTCAGAAAAGTTGACAACATCATAATAAACAACGCTGACAAAGGAGGCAACATAGTTTTGTGGCCCAGACAAATGTACATGCAGGAAGCAGAACGCCATCTTTCAGACATTGCTTGTTATAAAAAAGTAACTCAACAAGTCATCAAAAACACCAAAGAACTGGTCCATGGTCATTTGGCGCAATGGAAAAGGGAAGGTCTGCTCAGTATAAACGAGTATAAATTCTTGAAAAATGAACATCCAATCACTCCGGTCTTTTACCTAATTCCTAAAGTCCACAAAAAAGTAACTCCGATGCCTGGACGCCCGATAATTTCTGCACAAAACAGGGTGCTTGAGGCAACATCTAAATATGTTGACTTTTTTTTTTTTACAAGATTTTGTGGAAAGATTGCCTTATAAAAGATACCGGACACTTTCTTACCAAACTTAGAACCGTAACGTGGAAAAAAGAATATCTCTTGATTGTGATGGACATTTGTTCATTATATACTAGTATCCAACACAGTGATGGGTTAACAGCAATTAAATATTATCTTGATTCTAGAGATATACAATGTTACCAACACAATGCTATGATATTACAAATGATTGAACTGTGTTTGCTCAACAATTTTTTTCTATTCAATAGGGAGGTATATCACCAGTTGCGCAGGGTGGCCATGGGGGCATGCTTCTCTCCAAGCTACGCATGTCTCCATGTTGGCTGGTGGGAGGAGCATGTCCTCAGGCACACCCATAAACAGCTGTTTGATGCGCATGTTATTGAATGGTGGCGTTTTATAGATGACATCTGTGTAATTTGGCATGGCACCTTGGAATCTGCAGAGAGTTTTGTTAATTCCATCAACAACAACAACTCCAATTTACAATTTACAGCACAAATTAGTGACCGCAGTGTGGAATTTTTAGATGTTGAAATTTATATCAGTAATGACACCATACAGACTAAACTACACAGGAAGGTCACGGCAGGAAATTCCATTTTACACGCCCACAGTGCCCACCCTAGACACCTTATTAAGAGTATTCCCTACGGTGAGTTTCTCAGAATAAAAAGAATCTGTAGCACTGAGAATGATCGTAAAGTTTGCCAAGCAGAAGCAGTTCAAAGGTTTTTAAAAAGAGGATATAACAGCAAGGATTTAGATATGGCTCTTTCCAAGGCCAACACCAATGAGACGTTATCGGTTACTACTAGTCATGCTGATTCTGTGACTAGTAATGCTAATTCAGGTGACGTTAACACGATAAGACTCATAACCTCATAACCACATTCAGTGATCAAGAATCTCAAGTTAGAAAGATCATACTCAATAACTGGCACATTGTTAAAAACTGATTTGACTCTTTCGCACATATTGCCTGACTCTCCCTCCATTACATTCAGAAGGGCGCCCTCCATGAGGGACACTTTAGTGAGGACTAGTCCAGAGGTCATGATGACACCCACTACTTGGCTATCCAACAGAACCGGTTTTTATAAATGCAGTGTTTGTCGAGCCTGTAAATTTGGCATAAACAAACAAGAATATATAGACGCATTTGATCCAACACCTGTTAAGATCAAAGGCATGTACACATGCCGCACTGATTTAGCGGTTTATGTACTAGATTGTACTTGTCATCTCAAATATGTGGGGAGCACGAAGCTACAGGTATTTAACCGTATCCTGCAACATTTGCGTGCCATTGTCAATACGGACCACAACTACCCTGTTGCTCGACACTTTAATCTAGTACACAACAATAACTTAAAAGATTTAACTTATTTTGTTATTGATGCTGTCCCTAAATCGCCCAGAGGTGGAAACAGAGAAAAGAAGTTGCGCCAATTAAAGACAAATTACATCTTGACACTTGACACTAAGATGCCAAATGGATTAAATACGGGTGAGGACATGCACAATTTTTTGTAAAAGGTTATAATCATGCTAGTGTTCTGTATCCACCCGGGCATCTATGTAAGAACTTGTCAGGATTGGTTATGTACAATGAAATGACCTGTAGTGAAACATGCATATATATTTTTAACCAAGGGGCTCTTTTTGATCCGACTAATGGGACCGTGCTATTAACCCCCGTTTTACCTAGTTTTAGCCAATATTTCAGGTTTTAACTGGTTTTATGGGAATTTTATGACTCGGTTTTGGTCGGTTTTATGAAGGCTTTTCTTTGGTTGTTGAGTATATTTATATGTATAGCTGTATTTATACCTATATCATTGATGTTTTATCTACCACTCATTATGCTGCTATTTCCTAGTACTGTAACTGCGTATTTGCACATTTTCTTTACCACTCATTATGCTGCTATTTCCTGGTACTGTAACTGCGTATTTGCACATTTTTTCCATGCTGGATTTAACCTTGCACTTTATGTCAGCACCTACCATAGCGTCAATGTATTTACATTAATGCAGTCTGGCATGGTTACCCATGCCACATGTCTCTTACTACATGGTTTCTCGTTTGAAGTGTCATCCCTACTAGTTTTAGGTATTTCATGCATTTTATGCTAGTGATGTGCACTCTAGATATTCACTTTTAGAAATTACCGGCTGCCTCAATCCTGTACCTTTGAAGCTATGATGTTTGAATAGCTACAATTTTATGTGTCACGCACAGCACTTTATACTGCACTAGCACTTTTATTTTAGCACCCCAACTCCTCATGGCAGGCTTTGTAATTTTTAATGGTATTTTGCAGTAACAGAGATGTTATGAATCTGAATTGTACTGTTACTACTTATTACCCATACAATTTTTGGCCACTTGGCTTTATGTTAAGGAATTGAATAGCATTTACTATTTATGCCACTACATTAGGCATTTAGTTGCACTAATATGTACTTGTTTCAAATGCCCATTTTGGCGCTATATAGTATGCTTTCTATGTCTGTCACCACAGGAGGAGTGGCTAATTGTATAGCACGTTACTATTTAAGACACGTCAATACCCTGGCACGTCATGTGATCAAGACCGGGGCAACCCGGTCGAAACACGTCATGCAGTGGAGATCCTTTGGTCAATAAAGCACTCATCTCACTGAAAGCTGTTTGTGGTCTGTACCTGATTTTCTGTTCGTAAGGAACTTGGCTCAGGATTTGCAAGCTCATATATATATATATATATATATATATATATATATATAGAAGCGAACTAACTAAGTGGTGGGAAATTAAGTCACTAGAGAAATATCACGAAGTGGGAAGGATCCCCAGAGGTCTACGGATAATGCTAGCACCAAGCTTCGATAGCCCAAATCCCCTCCTATTGAAGGAGTGGGCTGAAAGTAATTTGGAAGCTTCAATGCGCTTGGTATGTCTGTTGGTGAAATATGCAAGAATAGACCGAGACAAAAACATGGAGGAAATAACAAGGATTAACAATGAATTAAGCAAACCAGAACATCAGAGCAGTAAGGAATATATTGACAAGAGTATTAAAGAAATGAGAGACCGTCTAAAAAAGCAGGAGGAAGTAATCAAAACGAGGAAGGCATTTAAGTTTGCCCGAGATAAAAACGATTACGAGCAGGGGCAAATTTTTACGTTTGCCCGAAAGTTTGATAATCTACGCAAACAGAAGGGCATGATTACCAATAGGGCGGCGGCCAGTGTAAGAACAACTGATTTGGCAGCAAGCGATTCGAACATATCCACTTCAGATGCCAGCTTGGCCCCGAGTGAAGCAGAGTCTGAGGACAGTAACCCGGGTTCAGAGCGAGGGGATTTGGGCCAACTAACATTAGCAGAGGAATTGGATTACATTCGAATGGAACGCAAGCAGTCATTACGGCCGCGCAATCCAAACGCCTCAACAAACAAAGGAGAAATGCCAGGAGGCGTCAACGAAGGAAATGCGTCAGGAGCAAGAGGACGGCGACAACAGAACCAATACTGGAAGAAAAACAAACAGTAGATGACAATACCATTATCAACCTTACAAATACCGATTTAGACCAAGCAGAGAAACAACTTCTTGCATTGGGCCTGTCTTTCTGCCCAGAAAGTAACTTTGGATATTGTAACACACGGATAGATGTTTATAAATTTATTAGGAAAATTAAATTAAGAAAATACTTCACCATAAAAAATAACTTGGAGCATGATGTAATAAATAAGCAAGAACGCCATATTAATACAACCGGAATACAAGGACTACAAGTTAAAGACATGTCACTTGTTCAGACCTTACATGCTTTAGGTGAAGATAACATCTCTATTGACAACACACAAGCGGTCGCTGAGGCAGAAGGAATTAACAAAGCCAAGCCTGGGCACAGTCCATTTAAGCCGGTTTCGACCTTTGTCCCCACAATGCCACGTGATGCAATCAATATCTATCATGATCGCATCATTGAAGAGCTGAAGAAATTACAACGTAAAATAAAGACACAACGTACTTCACCCAAACAACAAATGAAGAAATATGCTGAATTAATGAACAAATTAAAAAAGAACAACACTATTGTCATCAACAAATCAGACAAGGGGGGCAACGTTGTGCTATGGGACAAGAATGACTATATTAAAGAGGCATATCATCATCTTAATGATGGAAATTGCTATAGCAAAGCAAATATGGCGCACGTGAAGGGAATACAAAAGAACTACAAAGACGAACTGAGCGGTTGGAGGAAAGAAGGTCTCATTTCAATGGATGAATTTATGTTTTTAAATAAGGACTTTCCAGTTTTACCTAATATATATTTCATACCAAAGGTGCATAAAGATGAACTGCCTATTCCAGGAAGACCTATCGTTTCAGCAATCAATAGCACCTTTGAGAATACATCCAAATATGTTGATTTTTACCTCCAAGATTTTGTGATCAACTTACCGACATATATTAAAGACACCACCGACTTTTTGTTCCAATTGAGTAACCTAGAGTGGTCAGATGAGTACATCTTTCTTACCATGGATATTACCTCTTTGTATACCAGCATTGCCCATTCAGACGGTTTAAGAGCTGTGGAACACTTTTTGGGCAAGAGACCGATCGAAATGTACTGCCATAGCCTAATGCTTCTTAAAATGATACATTGGTGTTTACACAATAATGTGTTTATGTTCAATAATGCAGTATTTCAACAACTAAGAGGAGTGGCTATGGGGGCATGCTTCTCCCCCAGCTACGCATGTCTTCATGTGGGCTGGTGGGAGGAGCATGTCCTCAGGGCACAATATGCCTCACTGTGGTCTATGCATGTAGTAAAATACTGGCGATATATTGATGATATTTTTGTTGTGTGGCGGGGGACAAAAGAGCAGGCTCTCAGATTTGTGGAAAAAATCAATGATAATAGTCTCAATCTGCACTTTACTGCCAATATAGATGCAACAATTGCCAATTTTCTTGATATTACGGTTCAAGTGGTACAAGGTAGAGTAGAGACTTGCCTATACAGGAAGCCCACTTCGGGCAATACAGTGTTACATGCGGGTAGTTTTCACCCACAGCACACGATATCTAGTATTCCGTATGGGGAGTTTCTCCGAATACATAGGGCATGTAGTACATCAGAAGCCCGGACACACCATCAAACAGAGGCCAAAAAAGACTTGAAGCAAGGGGTTATCAATCCAAGAAATTAGATGTGGCCATGAGGAAGGCAAATGTCAAGGATAGAGTAGCTCTACTTGATCCCAACAGGCATGTGGTTGCAGCAATAGTAGATCCAACTGAAATTGCATCTAATGACAATATTGAATTGAGACTGATTACAGGCTATAGCAGGCAGGCCAAATGCATAAAAACTATCATCAAAAAGCAATGGCCTATTGTCCTTACTGATCCAACACTGAAAAGAGTTCTCCCGAAAGCTCCTACTGTTACCTTTAGAAGAGCGTATTCGATGCGCAACGACCTGGTGAGGAATAGCCCTGAAACCAATAAGATAGACAATTGGCTGTCCCCTAGAAAGGGATTCTTCAAGTGCAGCTCATGCCGGGCCTGTAAGTTCGGTATTAATACTGCCACATATTTGACACCCTTCTCAGACAGACCTATCGCACTCAAAGAACATTACACTTGTAGGACCGACTACGCAGTTTATGTGTTAAAATGTAGTTGTAACTTATGCTACGTGGGGAGCACTAAACTGCAAGTGTATGTTCGCATATTACAACATTTACGTGCGATAGTAAACTCCGATCCGGCCTACCCGGTCGCCAGGCATTTAAAAAAATTCACGATAACAACTTGAATTGTTTACAATATTTTGTTATAGATGCAGTGGCACATAACAAACGGGAGGCAACAGGGAGAAAAGTTGCGCCAGCTCGAATCAAGATATATAGTCGAGTTGGATACAAAGACCCCCATGGGCTTGAATATCGGAGAAGATTTACACAACTTTCTGTGAGAGGAAAATATTATATTCTTTTGTTAATTATGGTGACTATTCGGGAGGAACTGCATGTGATATTGGAAGAAGAGGTAGTGACTTAGCAATATTCCCATACCAACTAGGAGTTTAAGTACAATATCAGGCTTGCAGTTTTTATAAATGTACAAATAATTTATACATTGTCAGAAACTTTGGTGGTGTCAGGGGGCTCCCTGGTCAATATCCCCTTTTAGTGGACGCACAGTACTTATAGCTGTCCTAGGGTGAACCGATGAAATTATCTATATGGTATTTGTACTTTAAAGATATGCATATGATCATCGGCCCACTAGGGAGTTTTTGAGTATTTATGTCATAATATAGAACTATGAGCTGCCGCCACATGATCTCATGTTTTTATCTTATTTTTATATTTGCACAGTTTGCACAGGAATTAAATCATATGCACATGCACTTTACACGTTTTAGAACTCAGGTTGGCACTGGCACTTTACTTACAGAGCAGCTACAATATATGAAATATGATATATTCTGCTTATTTAGCGTATTTGCACATTGTAGAAGCCTCTTTTGCACAAACTGCGTATTTGCACATTGCAAAAGCCTTTTCCCATTGCATTTTGCACATATTGACATGAAATTTGCGTAATATATATTTATAATTATCGTTAATGCCAAAATGTGTATGTGATTTATGAATTGAAATTTGCATTAGGCACTTTCCTATAATTAATCATGGATGAGAATTAGTTAACGATTTGGAACAAATAGCGCAATTTGGAAGATCATGTGAACACTGCATTATTAGTCAAGGGAGGCATAAAGTAATGAAATGAATGCTTAACGAGATTATGCTATTTTTTGCGTACAGGGTATGTGTTTGTAATAGACACAATTGGGGCATGATTTTACATATTGTAAATTAGGATGTTGCTCTGGGATATGATATATGGATGCAGGAATGCATAGTATTTTATTTATGTTTATCAGTGCCGACTGCGTCACAGTAAGCACCATTTTCCCTTTAAATTCCCGTTTCTGATATCTGTTTGTCATGTGATCAAGGACACCGTCTTGTGTCCGAAATGCGTCAGAGTCAGCACCGTTTGAATCCAATGAATAAATG